>VZRV01008191.1:1759784-2413486 GCA_013398115.1 Falcunculus frontatus | reverse complement strand
GAGAGGAGAGGAGAGGAGAGGAGAGGAGCTGGAACGCTGCCATAAGTAGCAGGCAGTGATGCATATTCAGGATGACTGGAGCAAGCAGAGATATATGCATGAGCACAGATTTTTCTTTTCCTCAGAGCATGCATTACAATATTTCTTAAATAAGTAAAAAAAAGGGTTTCAGTCAGTTCTATTTGTTTTCAGCTGGGAGGTGAGGATAGGCAAAGAGGTGAGTGGGAAGGGGACCTGCATTCTAATTTGCAAACTGGCTAACTTTTTATGCTTTAACCTCCCTCAACTTGCCTCCCAGGACCATGCCCACCTCTCTTGCAGAATAAAGCATGGAAGGGGCTGTCTCACACAAACAGCACTTTTTTGCCTTCATTTTTTTCCTGCTGTTTATCACTAGCCAGACTGCACAGCCCTGATGCCATGGGGAGACCTCCAGCAGGGGCTGGTGGAGGCTCCAGTGAGATCTGCTGTAAGTGCTTTCACTCTGGGCTGGACTGGTGCATTGACTCTATTGAAATGTTCTGTTACTCTGTAAACAGGAACAGTGATACCTGCAGCATGTCACTGCCATGTTTCAGGAGCATTCTGATATTATCCCTTAACCCCAGAGCTCAGAGATTATGGAGAGCATTCAATGCACCTTCTCAAGGTGAATAAACCAGTCCTTGGCATTGTTTCAGGATACCCAATTGATGAAACTGAAGTGTTGCCATCCTTGCTTATCCATACATTGGACTGTACATCAAATTATTATCTTCACTTATGGCTTAACCTGGTTATTTTCATCCTTTATGTGACACATGCAGAATTTTCCTTGTGTACCCAACAATGGAAGTTGCTGGTTATTCAGTGGCTGTTAGGTTTGAGTACTTATGAGACTGATCAACCAAGCCAACAAGTAATGAATTCTCCTTACACCTTGCTCTCCTCATTTGGATAAGCAATTGACTAAGCAAGAGGCTGCTTTTAATTCCTGTTCATAGAGCACAGCTTAACTGTTGCTCCTCATATGGTACAAGGGAACATCTCACCTTTTCCCATCAATTATGTGCTGCTTCCCTCTACATCATGCCATACCTAGCAACTGAAGCAAGAGTCCCTTAATTCTTTTTTTCCTCAGCAGAAACTTACGTGCCTCTTGGCTTAGGTGGATGAAAAGTCTCCTTAAATCACAAAATCCTTAGGCTCAGGAAGCAATGGGAATATAAAGCTTTAAGCCCACTCATTTTAAAAATAACCTACATGAGGTGAATTTTTTTTTTTTTTCTGAATTTTAGTAGTTGAGCCACAGACCACTTCCAGTATTAATAGCTCTGCTCTGTGAGTTTCAAAACTGCCTGGAATGAGGTGTATGTTTTTTGGCTGTGTAGGAAATATAGGTTCCTAAAGCATTAGTTAAATCAGGCATAGATGTCTCCCCACGTGTCCTCACCAGCCAGGTCATCAGCCAGTAAAAGGAGCTAAGACTCAAAAATGCCAAATATTTATAGATATGGTCAAAGGTGTCCCTCCACAGCAAGGTACATCTGTTCTCTTTCTCCCGCTAGACAACAGAAGACTATTTTTTTTTTCCCCAAATGTGTCTGTGTGTGGGAAAATATATTAGAACTTAGGAAATTACTACAAAGGAAAGGAGATGAAGTTTTTGTGTTCAACAAAATTGCCTTAGCATTTGGAAAGTGGGAGGGAAAGGGTAAGTAGGGAAATGGAATAAAAAAGAAAAAGAAAAGCAAAAAAGAAAAAGAATTAAAAATCCATCCTTGTTACATAATGTATGCTGCAGGGATTTTAGAGAGTGGAATTACATGTTACTTATTGGTAATCACTTGCTTAGCAAGGTGTTTGGTATCTGCTGACTTAAGTAGCAAAAGGAAGCTGGGGTATTTCTGTTATCAATATTTAAATGTCTCATGCAATCCCTGCTAACTGGATTATCACCGTGCTGGAGCTGTCATTGTGCAGGTCTGGCTGCCAGGCTCGTATGAGAAGCAGAGGTGTGTGCTTGTGTGTGCCTCTATTTGTCCAGTTTTGTCCCTCTTTCTCTTTCCTTGTAAGAGAGATCTGGGACACTCCCACTGGGCCTGTGCACAAGAGTATTTCACAGCCAATGGGCAGAGAGAAAAATTGGGATACTTCTTTTAACAATGAGAGTTTAAAACATGTACAGGCTTTTGCTGACTGTTCCAGTGACTCACAGTCTATTGGAAAACTTGCACACATTCTGAAAAACAGTTAAATGGACAATGAGATTATTTAAAAAATCAGTATAGAGGTTCCTCTCTGCTTGAGGCAGGCTCTGAAGCATTAGAATTCAAATTTCTTTAAAATTAAAACTCCAAACCCTTACATTTTTAAATCAATTAATCATTAATTTATAACCTAACAAGGCTCCAGAGAAAGGGGATATAAAAAAATATAATTACTATACAGTTCTTAATAGATTAGAAAAATAATCATTACTCCCTTCAAGACTAACAGTGGGAGAAAAAAAAAAATGTATTGATTTTGGGTATGAACACATTAACCCATATATTATTAAGGAAGCAGAAACAATTTTCTTCCAGCTATAATGAAGGGTGTAATCAGATGTGTTCTTATGAGCCAATGTTAATTAGTTAACACAGTCAGCACCAGTTAACTGGTTGTTTATCTGAGGTGAGCTATGGAGGGAGGGGGAAGGGTATTTATTTAGGCTTATATCTAGATTATTTTCTGAGTTGTGCACGTGGTCCTGGAGGATCTGCTTTTCTCAGAAACAAAATTCATTGAGGGAAAATGAAAAGGGCATTTATTAGGACTGGAGTAGAGATAGGTCTCGTTGTGACTTCACATCACACTCTATTGCTCTCTGATGCATGAGCCCATCTCCCTCTGGAGTCCCTAGGAATACTTGGGGCTCCCTTTCAATTCGTAGGAGCGACTGTGCTAAAGGCCTGGTGAGCTGCTTTAAAGCGAGGGTTTGCTGCTGTGGAAGAGGGTGGTCTTCCTTCTCCCTCATCCTCCTGTTTCTTTCCCTTTCCCTGTGCCAGTTCCTGTGTGTGACCCTTGCTGAACTAGAAACTCTCAATGCAGGCAAAAAGCACTTTACTTTTTGCTGGTTGTGCTTCTCTGATTGTCTGTTGAGCAGAACCAATTCACCAAAGATCTGGTGAGCATCAAAGCCCATGCAGACAAGCAGCAAGACCACAGAGCAGGGCTATTTCTTTTGGTGTCACCAAGATTAATTCCGGTTTTCTCACCTTCACCTTCAAGAACAGACAGTAAGGCACCACTGGCAGTTGTGGGAGCGCTGAGGGAATAGGTTCTGGGTGTTTCTGAGCTGTTTCTGAAGGTGGAAGACTTCAGTGAGAAGAGCTGTCTCACCTTCAGCTTTTGCCTGGTGGTTACATGCTCTGTCTAGTCCTTGAGACCACAGTGATCATTCTTGTCTATTGCCACACAGCATAAATATTGTATAACTGCATTATAGATGATGAAATTAATTGTCATTATTGGATTTAGATAGAAAGAAAGCCTGGCTAGATGTGACAAAAATGGATAAAAATTAAAAAGAAATGTTCTGTCAGGGAATGGTGGTAGAGGAATAAGTCTGGAGACTGAAACCTTTTTTTATCCAGGTTAGCCAGCATTGTGTGAAAACTACAGTTCATGCATCGGTAGAGGCAGTTTTTAGCTTAGAGCTATATCGAAGAGAAATTTGATTCCTGCAGTCTGATTTCCCTGTTATCTTTAATGGATTAGCTGGTGTATTGACAAACAGGGAAGGTGGCAGGATTTCAGATGTAGATAGGTGCCCACCAGGAATTTGAATGACTTGATCTAATCCTTCTACAGGGAACTCTACCAATAGCAAAGTAATGACTTCTGAAACTAAATCAGTTCTTGAACAACAGGTTCTTGCTTAAGTTCATGACTCCAGTGCAGATATCCTTATTTACACAGTAGTTCCCAATTCTGCTCACAATTAATCTGGTCTCTCTGTTGACACCAGCACGCTTACACAATTTTGTAAGAGCACAGTCAGGTGTCTAGAGAGAAAAATCTCTTTATTTCCTGGAGCCACATATTCCCCAACTGCTTGTTATTTCCAGCATCTGCTGTTTCTCCTGTCATGAAGGTGCATTTCTCACTTTAAATTGGCTTCATCCAATCATCTTTCTGTTTTTCTGCCTCTTGCAGTGTATTTGTTTTCCTGAGAACACACTCACTGCACCCATTACCGTAATGATTTAATGGCTTTTAATTCCTTCAGCCCCCATTGGTGGGCTGTAGGTTTTTATGCTGCAATATTTAACACAACTGTACTGGAGGAGGGGGTGGAAGCAAGGAAGAAAGGACATCCTATGTAAAAGTCTTCTCCAGGAAACGGACTTTTTGAGTGGAATTTATGAACTGGGCTCTTCTACCTTTCCAGCTTACATAGACAACTGTTAAATCTTTTTCTACACAAGAAAAAAAAATCTTTAAAAATATTTTTTTCATTCCATTTCATGATCAAAGTCCTATTTCTGCAAGGGAAAATAAAAGAGCAAAGTGATCTGCCTTTAAGGAGCTAATCAAAACTGAAAGTGAGACTGGAGGACAAATGGGATGGCAGACAATTCACCTCTTCTTGAAGATGGACAGAAGTTAATGACAGTACTCTCTCTTTGTACCTTTCTCTTGGCATCTCTCATGATCATTTGTGTTTTGCTTCCTTTCACAAGGGGATCTTTATGTTTTGAGAAATTAGAAGATCTTTGTGGAATAAATATTTTCTTTCCTCTATGTATGTCTTTGGCTATTTGCACCTTTCTCTACAAAACCCAGGCTGTCCCTTTTGCTCTCCCTCCACAGCTGTACCTGGGCTGTGGGCTGGGTGACACAGTGCAGAGGGAAACATGGGGCATCCTTGGGGAATTTGGGTTTTGCAGGACTGCAGGTCAAAGCTCTCTGCTCACAACCTACTGCACAATGCTGGTAAAAGAGATTTGCTCCATCAGGTCTTCTAGAAATCTCCAATAATCACTCATCAAGATCCTGGTGCTGCAGCATATTCAAGGAGAAACAGCCTAGAAATGCTTTCCATCTCAGGCATTAGGTCTTGCAAGAGAGATTGTCTCCTGTTGAAATATTTCATCAAGTCCACAAGTGTTTTTTAGAGGTATTGGAGTAAATACTGTAGTGCTAAGCTGGATGTGCTAAGTAAAGCTGATATCAGGAGATATAACAGGAATTCAGTAATGTGCAATGAAACCATGTATTACCTGAGATTTATATCTTTCTGCAGCTCCTCTATTGCTGGTTTTACTAAGGAAAAAAAAGACCCCAAAAATGTGCTGGGTAAGATATACCGGTGATGTGATCTCACCTGGCAATTCTAAGGATGCTGCAGAGGCTGCTGCATCCAGAAAATTATAGAGATTCCTTTAGCAGCTCTAAGCATGGGACAAGATGTTATAGTGTTGAAGACAGCTTCAGGAAATTGCAGCTCCAATCAAACCTACAAGCCTTGCAATTGGTGTTGAAAGCAGATTGGAGTGGGAATTCTCCCGGCCCAGGGGAAAAGAAAGCTGCAGGGGCAGAAGAAAGTTAAAGCTCTCCTCTGTGCAGAAAGCGAGGTGTCCAGATCTCCCAGCAATAAATCTTTAGCTGCTGGCAAGCTCAAATAATCGAAACAGATAGTTAATTGAAGGAAAATGTGAACCCCTTTTGTAAAGCTTTTTGTCTACTGGGAGAGTTGCTTAATAACCAAAAGCTGGAGCCATGATAAACTAGTTCCAGTTTGCATTAGTAACCAGAGCTCCACGCCTGCATCCCGGAGCCCAGCCCGGCCCTCTGCAGCGAGAGGGTACAATGCATCATTGAGCTTCCAAGTCTTGCTCAAGAGCCAATCTTGGGAATACAGAAAGGAGCACTTTTGCTCTCTGAAAAGGACTGTCTGAGAGCAAGTAAGCAAAGCTTTAGTAGGCTCTTGTCAGGGAAAGAAGGGAATGTTACTGAGATAAGGATGGTCTTGTGGCAAATGGATTTCTCAGACCCCAAGATGTATGTGTGAGATCTAGAGACACAGGGAGATTCCTGTGTTCTGAAGTTAAGGGTCCATTTTCTTGGTGTAGGGAAACTGACTTCTTCAGTGTGCACCTCCCCTAATCTATTGATGACATCTCCTTTCAGATGCCTCAATTTGGTTGGATAACCAATTTACCAGAGTAAAGGAGCTCTTCCTGACTTCAGAGGCTCATAGGGAGTGTATGTGTTATGGCAGAGTTAACTGGTTACCATGATGATGGGAGAGCCAGACCTTACAACCCACCTGTTCTCAATACCAGAAATAAATCCTCCTTGCCATCAGTTTACACCCATAGAAACATCCCAAAGCAGCTTAGGAATACCACAGCACACACACTAGAAGCCAGCAGCAACTGTGCATAAACAATTATTTGTGGGTTTACTGAATTCATCAGCATAACTGAGCCCCAAACAGAACCTATCACAGCTGCAGTCTGCCTGTTGTTACATTACAGGGCTTTCAGGTGGGGAAATGAACAGTTACTTCTCTCCTTCAGCTTGCCTCACAAATTTAGACATAAACAACCTTTCTGGAAACTCCTTTTTTTTTTTTTTTTTTCTGTTTGACTCAAGCAAGCTGGAGATTACTTTTTTTTACTATGTGAAAGCCCAGGGATGGAATGAGAAATGGGAGAGCTGAGATCAGTCACTAATTCTGGATCATTGACCTGAGAGCAATAGCATAGACTTTACCTGTTTGAAAATAAATATCTACAAAGTGGATTCCTGAATGTGAACTACTCACCTTGAACCCTCTCAGCGTGAGCAGAGAATTGTGTGCAATTTATCTCAGCATAAGACAGGCATTTAGAAGGAGATAAATAGGTTGTGTATTTATTTCTCACCACTGGCTGTGAATCAGGTGTAATAAGTAGCACAGGTAGAGCTGTTCACACTCCAGCTAAACAGCTGGAGTTAGGGGAGGAGAACCACAGCCCAGGGTCTGATCCTGTGAGGCATCAGAGTTTACTTATTCCTGACACATTACCTCTCACAAGCACTGTTAGAAATGGAAAGTATTCACATTGTTTTGCTTGAATTGGTTAGCTACACTCTCTAACCTGCTCTCTTAAGGAACTTCTGGAGAGATCCCAGCATCTTCTATTTTATGTGGTGTGAATGCACTTCATGGGGAACTTTGCTCCCTCTCTCCATCCACAGCAACTCACTGTGGTGCCACTAGACAGCTGGGTCAGTCTCAATTGCTTCATATCAGATTCAGTTGCTTAATTGGAGTCCATGCTGTAGAAACTTTGTGAACTTGCAGCAAAAATAGCCCAATTAAATACATTTTACCTCTGAAAATGGACACGGTATATGAATTAGCCATCCCCTTTCTCAGCAAAACTCAACAATAGCTAAATGAAGCTAACATTTTCCAACTCAACAGTTCTCTAATACACAGCCTTTAAGTAGGAAATAAAAAGAGGGTTTATTAGCTGACCCAGAAATTATGATCAGTGCCCAAGAAATAGCCCATTCCTAGCAAAAGGAGGAAATGTAAATTTTTCAACTACAAAAAAGAGAAAGGTGACTGAAAAACACTCAAAAGTCTGCTTATAGAATAGGTAACTTTTCACCAGAAGTGCTCACTGACAAAAAGCATAATGCACTCATAACTAAAGATGCAACTATATATCTGAATATAGAATGTAAATAACTTGTCCCATCAATCAGAAAGAACCCAGAGTCTCTGCACTAATTTCAGTTAATCCAGTCAGCAACCTGGAAACAGCACGGCTGAATATTTCACATTGCACTGGGGCTGAATTTAAACTTTTCTATCATAACAGATGGAGAACTCTCACATTTTGGATGTTTTCTTGACTACCATGAATGGAAGACTAATCACAAAGTGGGGTTCACACTTGCAAATTACATGCATGAAGAAGAGGAGGTACTGAGTGGCAAAAAGTTCTAACATGCTGGGTAGCAAGATGAAGGAAATAAAGCAGATGGTCTGCAGTCTTATAGCATGAAAAATCAAAAGTTTGGACTCTGGTTCATTACCTATAATATTAAATTAACACACCTCTTATGGGGAACTGAAGCCAGACAGCATCAAAAAACCATTTATAACAATAATACAAAACTCTTTTACCCTGCAGAAATAGGATGGCTGTATCCAAAATTGACTATTTCAACTGTCTCTGATCATCTCAGAAACGAAAAATAATTTTTCAGAGTCATATATCACCTATGTCAACACCAGGCCTGGGGATGTTCCTTAGCCTTGGTACAGCCAAATACTGGGTTAGCAGGAGAGATTTCCCAGAGCCCACACCAGAACTGTTACTCATGTCTTCTGGCTCATTAAATTTCTGTTAACAAAAGCTTCATGATAAAGCACAGATGTGCTTTTGTTTGCCTGACTGAGTGGAAAGAGTATTGCAGTGTGATGGAGAACCTAAGCAAAACAAATTTTTGAGAAGTGCAATCTTTCCAGGACTGAAGCTTCAAGTAAGACCTGAGATGTTTCAAAGAAAAAAACTAGCACAATTCTACAGCAGCCAAATCCTGCTTCTCCCCAGACTACTCCCCCTATTCTTCAGGAAGAAGATAATGGGAAAATGCCACTCTAGAATCCTAAAAGAGTTTCATGTAGACTCCAACGGTTTTAGGTAAATTAAAACAAGGCTGGCAGCAGTATGTGCTCTGAGTGAATTCCTTGATAAACTCTCCTTTGTCTTTCTTTCAAATAATTCACTTTAATGAGTCCAATCCTATTCAGCAGATTATTCACTTATAAGCTTCCTCTGAGGAGCATATGGAAGTTAATGTCAGCCTCTAGATATAAAGATTCATATTGCTGCTGCTTGTCATCATATACTGAGGTTCTTTCTAATCCTACTCTGCTTTCAGATGTGTAAACCACCTCCTGCAGGCAAAGCACAGCGATCCCAGATTTACCTGTTATTTGTGGAGCTTCTGTGGCTGCTGACAATCACCTGTGGTCAAGATGTTTATTTCAATCTTCCACTTTTCCCTTCAGCTGGGGGGGTTGGATGGCAGAAAATTTATTTTGGTCCTTTGCTGTAACTGTCTGAAACAAGACAGAAATGACAAGGAATTGGAAATTAGCACCTCATGACAACGAATAAGGATCAGCAAATGGAGAGTTAAGCACACACAGGGGCAGTTTCAGAGGAAGGTTCTGCACTTATTTTGATGCTTCTGTCTTCTGCTTTTAAAAGGTGGATGTTAGATTTGCTTGTCTAAATAAACTGTCTTCACATTTCTAGGCAGGGATATTGCATATGCATTTCAGGAGTTTATTACAAATAAAAAGGTCTTAAATTATTATGTTGGTGAAGTAGTCAGCATTTAGAAACTGTGTATTATATAAGGGGAAAGATTCAAAAACTGAAGGAGGAAAATGATAATAATAAAAAAATATATTAAATAGATTCAACCAATTGCATTATTCCTTTCATTGAAAGCAGAATTAATCATCAGCTAACAAAAGCTGACTTTTTGTCTCTACCTGTGAACTACTCATTACCTACTCACTGTGACCTATTCAGTGAATGTATTCATGCTGTGTGCTGAGTAAGACAGTGTTCCCATGGAGGTTTTTGGGAGAGGAAAAAGCTGGAAAGGGATCATGCAAGCTGTGGTTTTAATAAATACATCTAATCACAGGCATTTCCTACCTGGGTGAGAAACCATAATGTTCTTCATGTATGGAAGCTACATTTTCCTGACTAACTTTATATTCTGTGCTGGATTATGGTTCTACCAGACCAGTTCACAGAAGAGACTTTTCCTTTAAATTCCTTGTTTTAAATGACAAAGCACACAAAAAAACTGTCAGAGAAAACAGAGGAAAAAAGGAAAAAATTGTTGAAGATCATAGAAACCTCCTCCCAAATTATTGTTTTACTCCTCGAGACAGAGCAGCTCCTAAAAACGTGTATTAGGCCATCACACAAAACCCCCTCTATCTGTCCAAAAGACAAAATTTCTTCTTCTTTCTCCTCCTGCACCTGCATTTCTCCTCTTTTGTCCCGATTTCATCTGATAGTTTAATGGCATATTTTACCTCATACTGATTCTCAACTCTCTATTTCATTTCTCCCTGGCCTAGTAATAAGATTGCAAGGCTCACATTTCAGTTTCACCCTGTGGAGAAGCAGTGCTGATTTGCTTTCCTTCCAGATGTGAAGCAACCCGTTTATGTTTAATATTCGCTCTTCAGTCACACAGAGGCCTGCATTTAACTACATTTTTATGCATTATAAATGCACATACATTTGAAAGAATAAAATCCCTTCCACCCAACATCACTCTAAATGGAGCTGAGGTGAGCTCTTGTTTCCCTGAGGCATCCTGACATTTGAAGATCATTTTTAACCATTTTGGTTTTGAACTGTACTTTTTACCTTCTTAGCTCCCTGGGTTGCTGGGTCTCCAAGAACTTCCCAAAATAGGCAGTGAGTAACCCTCCAGACTATGTGCTAAGGAGGAAAGTGGCTGGAAAAGAGAACACGCAGCCTTAAGATGCATCTCCCAGATTCACTGGAGGGCTCAGGATCCATTCACAAGGCTGTGGAAGGAGCGCCCACAGCCCTGCAGTCCACTGACACCTTGACTTACTCCCAGTCAAGTGAAACTTCCAGCCTTTTCAGTCAAGTGAAACTCTCATGTCTAAAACAAGCCTTCATCAAGCCATGATACATCCACCAAGCTGTGATAATTCACGGCTTCCCCTGGGTATCAGCATCGAGTGTCCAGGCCCTAAGGCTCTGCAGTGCCAGAAGAGCAGGAGATACTGGCTCTGTGTTTTGTGCAAGACATGAGTCCAAGGCTTTGGCTGCCCCTGTAACCCCACTGTGTATGGCACAACACTCCTTTTGTCCTCATGTGGCAGATAGGGATCATTGATCAAGATTCATACTGCTACAAAACTTGTGCTGAAAGAGATGGCAAAATTTTCTAAAGCAAGACACATTTCAATAGCCTTCTTAATCTGTGTATTTGTGGATGGCTTGTTTCTGAATGGTCTTCACAAGCCTCATTTGCAAGTCACAATACATGGTGAATAATTGCAATTACTGAGAGAGACTGAGACTATGATGATTTGCTTTGGAGAAAAACCCACACAGAACCTGTCTGTCTCCAGCACCAGGTGGAAAAGAATTTATGGAGTGGAACCTACTTATCACATGATGTGAAATGAAATATTTTATGGATTGATCCTTTTAGACCTCCAAACCTAAGGACATATTTGTTTAATCAGAAATTGGTGTAGACACATAACAGAGAATCGGATGGAGTGGTACTGACTATTCTCTTTCAGTTTGTTTAAAGACAGGGCCCCACCATGACATTGTTGACTCAATTTCAAAAATTGATTCTTGAAAACATGCAGAGAAACTGCTGACAATACATACTGCAAAATCTAGAAGCAAAGGCTGATTACAAATTAGTGATGAGGATTTTAACACATAAAGCATGACCCATCTTGTAACAGTGAAAGGAATCACTGAACAAGGTGATTAAAGATATGGCAGATTTGCCAGCATATGAAGCTTTGAAATTCATTTGTTTTCAGCCACAGCAGTTTGTGCAATTTAGGACATGGCCACATCGACCTTTTTCCCCAGCAGAAAAGAGTGGGAGAATCTGCACAGACAAGGATAAGACTATTCATTTTGGCAGTATGCTTACATCAGCTGAAAGCTCCCTGCACCCTGAGGAAGCACAGAATACTTTGTAGTATAAATATGATTATTACTCTTGAGGAGCTTGTTCATTGTGTTTGGAATTCATCCCATACTGTTCTGGATGACTACAACTGAGGTGGTCACCTTAGGCTTCCATGCTGATTACTGAAGGAGAAAATGGAGCACAATTCTTACAGCTTGGATGAATCTCATCTTAGAAGTGTTTGTTTCTCTCCCCTGACTCTCAGCAATGTTAGCAGTGGCTGGGAGATGTCTGCTTTGTGAGTCTTATCCCTTGAACTGGGTAATACTGAAGAAATTCCATGCCTATTGATGCTTCCTAAGATACCTGAGGTCATAACTATGCAGTCCCTACAAGATATTTACAAAGGTCATTTCCTTTAAAACTTCTGCCAAATTCTGTTTTGTTGTGTGACATCAAGAAAGTGAGACAGAGCACTTCTGTCTTCTGCTGATCTCAGTTTGGCCATAATGTCAGGCTGGAGGCAACAACTCAATCCTTTGTGGTAGATACACAGAGAGACTCTTTTATAGACACGGATGGATCATGTCCACCTTGCTCCTGGGCAGCTGTTTCAGTCTGGAGTAAAGCTCCATGGTCTTAATTTACTATCTTGAAAGCAAGCCCTGCTGTGGCAAGGAAATCTGTGTTGGATCCCAGCTGCACGCTCCATCTGGATTTCTTAAGATGTCAGAATAATATCTATTTCTCTGCAATAGATATTATGCACATATTAAGGACTTTAAGAAATATCTAACCAGAGTATAGAAAACTGGATTTCATAGAAAACAGACCCCAGACACCTTCAATGACCTTTAAAGAGAGAAGCAATGTCTTCCCTAAACACATGGAAGAGATCTGAGAAAAAATAAAAGAGTAAATGACATTTATTTCATTTTTAATCTTTCTAAATGAAATTTCAGCATGATCTGAAAGATAGCAGCATGAGCAGAGATTGTTACTTCAATAAGATTATTGTCAGAAGTTGGCTGTGTTTGTACTACAGTGTTTCCATGTTTGATAAGTTACAAAGACTGCTAAATGTATTTCATTTTAGATATCAGATTTGCAGCAATCTCTATTTTTCTCATATCTGAAAGATTATGTCTGTGAACATCTCACAGAGGGCTGAAATCTGGATTGTAAGTTCTAAAGTCAGTTTGTTCAAAGTTTGTCACATGGTGTTGATTTACTGATATCAGTCAGGTGGGTGTAATTGAGTACCTGTCCTGAGGAACCTTCCTTATTTCTCTGGACAGATCCAGAAACTGTGGTCATACCTCTCCTTGTGACACTGAATTCCCCTGAATTCACTCAAATACAGTGTTTGGATGCAGATGCAGGCTGTGATCTAGGCTGGAGAAAAGCTGTAGCTGCGTCCTGAGCCTTCCTTTCATCTTAGGATAGCCCCAAATGCACATTCTGTGTGGGGCAGAGACCGTGCTTGGTGGCTGTGGCTGTCCCTAAGTATGAAGTCCACAGTGCTTTACAGTGGTGTTATGGGGGCAAGCACCAGGAAGAAAAGTCAGATGGACTTTTCCCTCACTGCCATCTGCCACAGGGGACTGTAGGAGTTGTGAGGAGTTCCACTGGTGGGAACCCAGTGTAAATACAAGGCCTTCACCTCCACGCTGCTCCCAGACTCTTTCACAGGTGCTTTAGCTTTGATATTATTTCTAGTGCTAGATTTCATTTCCCTCAGCTGGCAGGCAGCCAATTAATTCTTTGAAGCAGTATTTAAGCAACAATGATTTACAGTTAAGATGTCTCAGCTAATCACAGCATAATTAATTGTCTGTAATACTTTTATGTCCTGAAGAAGGAAGCCTTTAATACCAAGGAGTTTTGGCTGCTCTGCAATGACGGTCTGTAGGACATCACTTTTTTTAAAGCTATTGCCTTATTGTTTCAGGAGCTGAGAATTCCAAATAGCTTGAATGTAAATTTGACATTTTGATATATTGTTCATTACTGCAGCATATTCAGCTCTTAGGTATGATAAGTAAATACAAACAAGTTGAATTTCATTTGCCAATACTTTGTGAAATTTCCCACTAAGAATGCAGCAGACAATATCCAACATCATAATTCAGGAATTCTATATGTATACCAGAACATGGGACAAAAATAAACTCACTGTGCGGGGAATCAAGACTTCTGTCTTTTCCTATCTATTTAATGAATTGTTGTCGTAACCTGGAGGAGCCCCATGACCCCCAGTGAACAGAGGTGGTTTGGAAAAAGCAAGGAAAGTTGCCTTCAGACAGTCACAAAACCCCTATGAGAGTCAAATCTGAACTTTAGAGGGCCTGTGGGAGCAGGATGGTCTGCAGGAGCTTTCCGTGGCAGAGCCCTGTGTAGGCAAACCTTTGGCAGGAACTCGTGTCTGCCAGAGCACCATTTGGTAGATCAGTCATGCCTCTGCTGAAACGTTCAGAATCATAATGTTAAAAGCTGATTATGTCTCTTTTAATCATTCACAATCCTGCTGTCAAAAACCCTGATGTCCAGTAGGACCCCTGCGGCAGCACTGTTGTGTCCTCCACACAGAAGGGATTGGAGAAGCTCCAGTGGAAGGTTCTCTGGGCTCCTGCTGGCACAGCTGATCTGATCCTGCTGAGAAAGGGACAGACATCAGCATCAAGTCCTGTGGAACTTAATCATATCCTCCATGTGGAGTCCCAGGAAGCCTGGCCAGGCTCAGGCTGGATGTGCCAGCAGAAGACAATTCTAGCCAGCGCTGTACGGCCAGGACATGAAGATGATTCCTGGTAGGCACCATTTGAAAATAAAACTCTGACCCTTTTCAGCGAGCTTTGGTTGGAGAGGCAAGCTTAATTGTCAGGAATACCTTTTCCTGCTGTTTGATGGTCAGCCTTTGCATTAGGCAGTTCTTTTTGCCTTCCTACTGCTTTGACTAGAAAGCTGTCAGCTGAACTCTTGCTGCCTCATTAAAAAATGACAAAATGATTAAAGATTTCAATTTAAATTTTTTCTTGAGAGAGATGATGAATTGAAAATGTGGAAATAGTTCTTACATTTCTATCTGTTAAGAGAAAACTACTTGAACACCTTTTATTTTCATTTCAAATAAAGTATTCTGAGTGATATTTTAAAAAACGCCAACAATTAAAAAAAACAAAACAGTAGAGAAATTCACTATTGTGTATGCAAAATTTTCTTATATTCTCATACCAAGCCAGTTGAAGAAATTCAAACAGGTTTTCCATAAATGGTACCTCAAAGACCCATGAAGAACCCTGCGAACAGGTTTCACATTGAAGCTAGCAAAGTGAGTAAGTAATGGAGAACAGTCACCTACAGCTGCAGTCTTCTGTCTTTGCATAAAAACCTTTCTTGCAGGTTCCACAGTGAACAACCACTTGACACCATTTGACATATCTGAAGAGCGCCCAATACAGTAGCACTCTGAAAAATCACTCAACATTATTCAAAATACCGTTAGGGATAAGTGAATTTCAATTCATGGGTCTCCTGGAAGCTGGATTTGCCATCTGGACTGTGGATGATTTCATTAGGAGGTACACTGGCTCAGATGAGTCACACAGGGCCTTGCAGCTCTATCTGGGTCAAATTTGTCCATTACAACAGAGAGAGAGAGAGGGGAGGGGAGATTCCCTGAGTCTTTGATTCTCTCTGGTCTTAAATGGAAGGAAAAATATGGTTTGTGCTGCTCAAAGAAGTCAGAGAGAAAGGATTTGCTCTCTAAGACTTTTTTAAGGAGTTTTCTTTCTACCTAAGTATATTTTCCTGGAGGCCTCACTACTACTTGCAAAAGGAACCCCAAAACCAGAACAGCTCTGTTGTATTGATGACATTTCAGCTAATCTGTCTTTACTTCACGCAAGCATTGGGCAAGGACATGTTCTCTGCACAGTCCTGGGTGCTGCCCTTTAGGCAGCCAGGAAGGGGACACCCAGCCATGGCAGGGGGTGTCAGTTTATGTCACTGTTTCTCATTCCCTTTGCTGAACTGATCACACAGGCCTGAGACTCTGATCCTGAGTTCACAGGCTTGAGTCAGGATTAAATGGTTTTCTGAATATTTAGTCCGTGGCGAGGTGATGGTAATGAAGAAGATCTCACAGATGGCAACGTTAATTACATTATCATCTTGTCTGCAAGTAACCTCCGAAATTAGTCCATTTAACCACACCAAACCTATGGAACAATTAAGCTCAGGTGGACCTTTGAATAAAAATAACAGTTAGGAACATTTACAAATTCAAAGTGAATATGTAACATTTTTACAGCATAGGTGGCATAATTACAGATTGTTTCATGAATCCATCAGGAAAAATTTAATTAAGATCAATTTAATTAATTGCTACAGAATCAAATTAGTATTCTGTTAGTGCCAGGACTTTTAGTTTATCCTCTCTCATTTTTTTCAAAACTGTGAGGCTTTCTCTCAAATGCTCAATTTATTCCTGGGCATTACTGTTAAAATTAAACACTAAAAAAAAAAAAAAAAAGAAGAGTTAGGTAACAACTGCCAAGGAATATTAACCTTTTTCTTTTCTCAGTTACTGTAGATCATTTTTGCTCCCCTCCTTCATTTTGGTATTTTTGCCTTGCACACCATTTGTCATGGTTCTTGAGCTCCAAGCCCTGACAACAGCAGGTGGGATTCAGCCCTCTCATTTCTTTAAGGGCATCAAGAGCAAGCAGGCATCCAACCCACTCTCTGAACCTGGCAGACTTGTTTCTGCTGAGAACCATTTTCTGTCAAAATATCTTATCTGCTCATAAAAAAAGTATCTTTTGTAACTGGAATAAAAATGAATCGTGCTGATCCTTTGCCACTTTCTGTGGAGGATCACGAACAGACCCTGCTCACTCAGGTCACAGTGGGGTCTCTGGGGCTGGAGCACAGGAGAATACCTTTAATTTTGTGGTGGGTCACAAAGTCAAAGTTAAAGAATGGGTTTCAAAGGCCACAAAAAAAAATTCTTTATGTAAATAGCCTTCAGCTATTATCCATATATCTATGCCATGGATGGACATACATCTATCACTGCAGTTCACAAACTGATTTTGCCTGTTGTCCAAGCCAACAAGCTGGGATGGGGCTGGGATGTTGAAAGGGATCAGGGAAATGTGTGCCATCCAACTTCTGTGTCATGGCAGGAGACAGGATGGATATATAAGCACAACAGCATCCTAAATATCCTGTGCACATCCTCTGGAAGTTAAAAACCCCACTCCCTCCTGATCTGAGGAAGATCTTGGATGAATTTATGCAACTCAGGTACACACAACAGGATATTACTGCTTAATCAACAATGATTATTCTGAAAATCTGCAGCTGAGAGATATCTAGTTTTTCATGGGTAGGTCCCTCTCCCTCCTCCTCCGTGTTCTAGAACTGACACCTAAATCACCCTCCTTCTCGGCACTTCATCAGCTTGGACCGGGCCCAGGCCCAGGATTATTTCACATCTTCACATCCGAAAGAACGGAACCTGCTTGGGTTCTTCCAAAAATGACTTTCTACCAAATAACTGCATCACAAACCCTTCTGACAGGGTACCACACTCACCATGTGAAAAAGATGCGGATTACTGAAAAATGTTGCCAAAGGAGTTCCACCCACCCCCTTCACTGAATAGGTAAAGGTCACTGGGATTTCAAGGGGTTTTTCCAGCAACCAGACTATGTGACTGAAATCCTTTGGGTATGTCCCCTTGTGTACACCACTGTGTTCCCGACATGAAGAGGGAAAAGTGTTTTTCTAATCAGCATGCAAGGCAGGTGAGCTGTGGTTGAAATATGATTGCTTGCAGCACCCCCCCCAAATCCCCAGTATCAACAGTGTTAAAATAATACAAACATCATTAGTGACAAAGACAGATTCATTGCCTCCAGCCAGACTATGCTTGTTAAAGGAGTTCTGTACAGCTCCATAACTGGATATGAATTCTAATAAAGTTTGTTTAAAAATGTGGTGGTATTCTAAAAGCAAATGTGCAAAACAGGCAATTCTGATTTTAACAAATCTACTCCTTGTAACTCCTCAGAGACCTGTGGGTTTGTTGAGAAAGACCCTTTTTCCACTTTTTTTAAACACCTCTTACTAAGAATGCAGAAAGTCGGCTTCTTTCCTTATTCCAACTCCCAAACATTGTGGGTCTACTTAAAGGAAGCAATTATTTGTTTACGTGTGCGTGTACTGTGAAGTTGCCCAGACATGCAGCATGCAGAAACCTGTGTAGAAAACTTATTCACAGTAATGAGGCATAACCATGCTCTAATCCCAGAGGGAGAAGATTGCTTGACTTCTTTCACCAGAAGGTCACATTCACTCTGAGATGATGCTGTTGGAGCTCCCACCAGTGCTAGGTTTTATTGAAAAGAAATAGAGTGAATCTGAACTGACAGATATCCTGGGAACTCTTCCAGGATATACAGCACCTCTGGAAAAGTAGGGCCATTTGGTCTGTATTAACCCTCAGGTGCAGAAGGAATGAACATAAATGGCAATTATGAAAGCAAAAATGAAAAAAAAAAAAAAAAAAGACAAGGACACAACAATGCCAAGCTCAAAGAATTTTCTCTGAGGACAGATGCTCCATGCCTCCTTTTGAAAAAGACTCTCAGTTTTTGTTCCAGCCATGAATTTTACAGGAAAACAGAAACAACCACCCAGAGTTGAAAGTAAGAGTCTCTGTGGGTTTTGGTGTGGAAGTTTTCATTAGAGGTAACAGGGCAAAAAAAAAAGATATTCACTTAGCAATTTAGCAACGAACACCTGAGTGGATATTTCACCATGGCACCTCAGGTGTTGCTTGGCAGGAGCTGCAGTTTGGAGAGATAAAGCCATGGCTGAGCAAAAGCTCCCGCACCTCAGTGCCTCCCACACTCTGCCCAAACTGCAGAACAGTCCCACCAGCCACAGCTTTTCCACTTCCAGCGTGAGAGTGGGGAGCCAACTACAGGACAGGATGGATCAACAGGTTAGCTAAGTAAACTTGTGCACTTGAGAAGCTTCTGAGGGAACAGGAGGTTAAAATTGATCTTAAGGGTTGTCCATATGGGAATACAGGTACAGTCTTTGAGCTTGGACCAAACATAGTGAATAACATTAAATACACAGTAACATAACCAAATAAGAAACATAGTAAATAAACTCCTACATCTTTCTTTATACTCTTTTGGAGAGTGTACTTTAAAGAGAGAAAGATGCATTGCTGATATTTTGATTTTGTGTCAGGAGGGGTGTGTTTTAGACTTCAGAGATGCTACAGAAGCAATTACAGTGGCAAATAAAACTATTATTAAAACCCTGACGTTTTTAACTGCTATTTGCGTGTAATCACTCTTAAATAAATGAAGGAAAAGTAAATGTTAGGAGAATAATTTACTGCTAATCAAGAGTAATAAAGTGAGAAGCTTCATTTCCTTTCCAGACTTGTCTGATTTTAATCTCTCTGAATTTGACAGCAGGAGAAAGTAAAAAAAACAAAGTTATGCTGTGATAGTGTGTGTGGTAAGAAATTCTGGAGTCTCAGTACTATGGGTCTTGTTCTTTTTCTCTCTCTTACCTTTTCCCAGCTCTAATACAGCTGATGTGTTTAGGTGTGCATTTTTACATGCTGGCATCTGTAGTAATGTAATGCTGAAGACTCTCAAATCCTGGACACTTCACCTTGATCCTAAAAAACACTATTTCTTTCCAAAAATGGGACCCTCCTCCAAGAAAAAAGTTCAAAAATATTTTGAAGGCAGACACCAAGAGTCTCACTGAGTTTGGTGTAGTTCAGTTCACCCCTGCTCCCTACCTCTAATCACCTAGATTGAAGACTTTCACTTAACAGTGGGACCATAATCTATAGATATGTAGAACAGGAAAATGGAATCAACCTCTTTTTCATAACCTAATTTTAATTGATTTTGCTAACTGAAAGAGTGAGATTCTGCTCCTTAGGAGCTCATATTTGGGATCTGAGTAGAAATTCTACTCCAAGGTTATAGCATTAGTACAGTATCTGGCACAACAAAGCGGAAGTGGCCACTTAGGTCAATCATATTGAGTCCTTGTAATGACATCCCTGTGTACAGTGGTGATGAAGGCACATGACTCTGTGTAACCACAGGCAAAACATTGATGAACGGGTGCTTGTTATTCAGTTCTACATTGTGTGGCTAATAATTTCTGAATGGAAAATTCAGCTCACTCCAATCACAATACATTGTTGCTGGTAAAACTGAATATAGCTTCAACAATGACAAAAGATCTGCCAGTAAATTTATGCTGGATGTAAGAAGGGGTGGGAGAAACTTCCACGAATGTTGCACAGTATTTTAAACAAGTAAAGTTTGATTTTGATAATGACTCTACTCTCAAAGCACCTCATTATTTTAATTTATCCTGTTATTAACCCTTTTAGGAGAAATGATACTGGCAATAAAATAGAAATCATGAACATCAGATGTTCCCTGAGAGCCCCACAGCACCACCTCTGAACCCCCTCCTCCCTGTTTCCCTGTACCATCCCTGCACCTCTGCATGCTGTTGGCAGCTGGGGCTGGGCTGGGCTCACTTAAGGCCATATAAGTGGGGATCTGCACTGCAGCATTTGTGACTGATTTGGGTGAGAATCCCAATCAGTCCTGTGCAGAACAGCTGACGGACCTCACAACTCCAGTTCCACCTATGTTGCATACCAAAGGCCAGAGAGAGTAAGGTCTGGTATCCAAGTCCCTACCTTTCACCTCCACCTGCTCTTTTTGGCACTTTTTCCACACTATCCTAAGTACTTATCCTCGTGGACCTGCTCATGAGCTTTCCCATGGCTCTGTAGTTCACCTATTCTTCTCATCTCCTACTCTTCCACCTACCTTTTTTTGCTGCCTTTGGTGTCTCAGGGCCTCCAAAATACCTGTCATGTATGTCAGGGCTTTTGCCAGGGCCAGATACAACAGTGCTGCTGACAGGTTAAAGAAGGGGAAGGAAGGGCTGTGCTGTGACATGACAGCTCTGTCCTTGTTCCATTGCACGGACCAGAGCAACGACAGTGAACAGGATGAAAGGTGAGGTGATTTTTCTCTTAGATTCCTGTGTAAATCCATTTTATGTCACCTCTTCTTTCAGAATTTGGAATCGATGGAAAATTAAGTAGGGGGTGGAAGATCGGTATGTTGGAGCTCTGCCTGAATTTACCTCTACCCAAAGCCTAAGCACAAGGCTCTTCATCTACTTCTCCCTTTTAATTTCCAGCTTTCCATGAATATATTCACCAAAAAAAAATTATGGGAGGGAAGGAATGCATTTAAAATCCGTGTTACAGAATACTTCCAAGAAAAGATTTCGTATTCGTCCTGTTCTAACCAGATATTTGATGTGGCTCCAGTTGGAACACACACACTTGTAACTGTTGCACCAGGGTCTGGCTTTCAATAGCGTGATATCTGCAGTGGCTGGCTTGGACTGCATCTGAAGGTGGAGAATTATTCATAGAAATCAAATGGGAGACACTGGTAAATGCAAAAAAAGACATCTCCTTCTTTGAAATAGTTTTCAAGGAAGAGAACTTGGTTTTAGAGAAATAAGGAAGCCAGTGTTTAGCCCTCACTTTTCCCCAGCACCTCTCCTCAAACTGTTGACAGTATCCTAGGAAGAACAGGACAAAAATTTGAAGCCATAAACTGTGCTGTGATAGGCTTTCTCAGCACTGTCCTTTGCTAAATCTCTGGCATACCTCAGGAAGGGATTTAATCTGTACAATAATTGAAATTGCTTCTATTCTAAGAAATACAAAATTTAATCCCTTGGGTTTGTTTTTTTTGTTTGTTTTTTTTTTTTTAAACTATTATTATCTCTCCTTGTTTTCTGGATTCCTATTTGGAAACTTTAATGGAAAGCATTTACCATAATTTAAAAAACAAACACACAAGTTCCAAATATTGCTCTTTGGTTCAGACAGGGTTTGGAGCTACGCATATTACTTGCTTGCAGGGTTTGGTTCTTTTAAAAAATTCTTTCCAATCTTGGATCAATGGACAGTTTATGTTAAATCAAGATTTGAGAGAAGTAAGAAAAGCAAAGAGAGGGGAAAATAGAGTGCAAAATAATTGTCTAAGTGATAAAGCTGTGATATGACTATCCAGGGTGGGTGTTAGGAGTTTGCCAAAGACAGAAAAATGGGCCAGCAGCATTGAACTGTACAGTCTTACTGAAAAAGAGTTTTTGTGCCATTCAGATGATGCTGGCATTTGAAATCTCTACACTGGAACAGTTTTTCGGAATGTGGTTCCTCTTGCGTCTCAGTTTTATTTTCTCCTTTATCCTATTTCTCAAATTATTGAAGATTACTCATTTTTTTTTTTTCAGCAGCAACCTCCAAGATTGATAACTTATTAGAAATTACCACCTTTGAGAGATGCAAAAACTTCTGTGTAAGCATATACTGAGCTTCCCAGCTCAGCAGTCATTCAAAGAAGGCCATTAAAAAACAGTCAAAGTGACAGGTGTTCAAAAAATTCATCCTTCTTTCTGATTCTTGTGGCCATAGCACATCTTCTTCAAATCTTATCATCTTTATCAAAATTATGCTTTCATGTATTACTCCAGTTTTGAGGCCAAATCTAACTTTCGTGACAAACCTTCTCCAGAAGATTCAGAGAGATGTTCAGCTAAGCTAATGTATGTTACTTGGAGGAATATCATAACTAAAATGTCAAATTCTTCTCCTTTTTATGTATGTATTATATCATCTCTGGCCTAGATAGGCTGTGGACAGTACACAGAACATCTAATAACATCTCATGTCTAAACAGGCTTTTATCTTGTTATCTCTCCTCTTTCCTTTACCAGCAATAACAAGCCGCATACTTAAATTATTTTTTCTACTGAACGCAGCTTCATCTTGTGCAAGCAGAGACAGTAATATTAATATTCAAACTTCAGCCAAACCTGGGGTGAATTTCTAAGTTTGGCACAACCATTATGATCTTCTGCAAATACATCAATTCTTATATAGGTAGAGTGCAAGAACAAGGGATGGATCTTAATACAGGCATAAGCACCTCTAGGATAAGGCTCTGTAGCTTGAAGTGCTTCTGAAACAAAACCAGTAGCAATTATATACTTTAAAATTGTTCTTTGACCTCTTATTTTGTTCCTGTTAGTTCGTGTCTCACTGGGTTCTCAGCTGGGGCTGCAAAAGAGTATTAATGCACAAATAATCGATCACTGTAGCTATTATTTTAATTATTGCACAGGGAGGGGTCCCTTCATTTAACCCTGCTGCAAATAATGTTGGGCTTCAGACTTTCATGTTAGATGAAAGGGAAAGTGCCTTTATCAGCTTTTTCTGGGGAAAGCAGTGAGAAATGTCCCAAGCTTTTCAACAAATGTCCTTGGAGCTGTCCAAGAATTGTGACACTTGAGACATTATAGCTCCTCAGCCTGCCTGGATTTGGACTCACATTTTTCCTAACTGGGGCTTTTTTAACAGATATTGAGGGCTGAGTGAAGGGTGCAGCTTTGTTCTCCTCCCTTCTGAAGCTGAATCACTGTGTAGCCAAGGGTACGCAAGGTGGAAAAGCAAGAGCAATAACCTCTGGGTGCTGGAGGCAGTCTGAGTTTGTGGGGTACATTTCAGGCACTGCCAAGCCTGCAGAACACTGGAAAACAAATGGCATGTTTAAGTATCAAGATTGCTGGGGTACAAAGTGAATAAATAGGTTTTCTATCTGCTGTCTTGTATATAGGTAGAGTACAGCTGTTCTTCAGGCACTGTGTGCTTCAGCACTGGTACTCCTTGTCATGGAAAACTGGTTATCCAGACCAGCTTCAAAAGCAACGGTACAAGCTCTTGTGTAGGAATATTTTGAGAGCTATGAGATAGGATGATAATATTTCTGGGTCAGGAAGTGCCTGCATTATCATCACTAGAAGGTAAGACTTTCTGCCCAGCAGAATCCTGAGCTCACTGTTCTTATTCACACCGGGGCATGGGGATAGAGAGAAGATACCACATTAGATGTCCCTGTTTTCTGCTCATGGTAAGTCTTACATTTTCAAGTACACCAGCAATAACTCAGGTGGTATCTAGGAGCACAAAATCAATCCCACAGTGAACTGCATTAGAGCAGAGGTTGTATCTACAAAAAGGCTCTTGGGACCCCTCTGCTCTCTTCTCTTCAATCACCCAGCCCCTCTACCAAGCCTGATACAGCACCAGTGCTTTTGGAAAGGCTGTTTCTGAGTTAAAAAGCTGAGCTCCCTTTAGCCCAGTCCATGAAAGCCAGTTACCACAAGCTCCAGTTTTTCATTTCAAGTTTCTCCCTGCTCCTTGTGGGTTTTCCTTGGCATGGGCCTTTCAGCAGAGATGAGGCAAACACAGGACATGTGGCTGCTGTGCTGGCACTGCCAAAAACCGCATCAGTGGGAGATGCAGATGAACAGATGCAGCCCAGCAAGCCTGTGTGGACTGCCTGCACAAGGCTCTCCGTGCTCCAGGCAGTGCCAAGTGCCTGAGCAGTGGGTAACGGGCACCATGCCCTCCAAACAGACGGACACGAGCATTGACAAACCGGACACCACATACAGGCATTAAACATAGGCCTGCCGTGGGACACTCCTCCTGGCCAGATGAGCCAAAACAGATGGCCAGACCCATAGATCTCTGTTTTACATGTCTCAATCACATACCATGTTTACTGACCCTGTTGGAAAGGCTCTTTCTTTTAGGACCTTTTCTGTATGCACAACCGAGGTTTTAAAAGAGCTGTCAAACATGTGACGGGAAAAATTGCCTTATGGAAAGAAGCTGCTAATTTCTCTGTCTTTGGTAGATTATGCTTATACAGGAGGAGACTGGACTATAATTAATCAGATTAAATTCAGAACAGATACATGCAAGTTATCCCAGAAAGAAATAGAAAAGCAGTCTCAGTGAAGTACAGGGAGGAGGACCCAGCTGTGCAAATCTGGCTCTGAGGATTTTTGCTGGCCACAGGGTGAACGGGAATCTGGAGCACATTGCTGTCAGAAAGGTAGACCACTTTCCAAAGTAGGCTTGTGGCCACCACCAATTTGAAGGTCAGGGAAGACGGCCTCTCTGTGCTTAATAACCTTTACTAGACCATTTTTTCCCTGTTGCTGATTTTACAAGACCTGAGATATAATTATTTCAAAGCCCTAATGAGGCCTTTTGGTAAGGCCTTCTGTGTAATTTTATACATCCTACATAAACAGACATTTAGACAAAATGGAGCAAGTCCAAAGGAAAGCAGTATGGGTAATAAGAGGTTGAGGAAACATGACCTAGAGAGAAAGGCAATTGAAATGAGGCCTATTTAAACTGAGAAAGCAAGAGAGGCCTATAATGATAGTTCTCTACACTGTCAAATGCTCTTAATGGCACCGGCAGAGCTTAGCTGTTTTTTGAAGGTGATAGGACATGAGGTAATCAACTCCATTTGTTAGGAGGACACAACAATTTAGGATTGAAAAATGAGTAATTTTACATGCAGACTTGGAGGGGGATTTTAAGACATTAAATTATAAGTTACACCAAGTGAAAACATGACATGACCTAAGGATTGTGATTAACAAGCACTGTCCAGCTCTGATATTACCCCACAGGACAGCAAAGATATTTTTACATCACTGCCACGAAAAAAGTCGTGCTGTCTGTGTAGGAATTCAGGACAGCCTTTTTGCAGGAAATTTCAGAAGTACTTATTTCTGATATTTTCATTTTCCCCCCACTTTTTTCAAAATCATTCTTGTCATAGAGTTGTATCAGCTCTTCATGTTAAAGGGGAATATTAGAATGTGATGTTTTCAAAGATGAGCAAAGGAGGCAGCTTTAGTTCTGGCATTTTAGGCCTGATCTTGCCTGTGGGTTGCTTTCTTGCTTGCTCCAGGGGTTAATGAAGCACTTCTACAGGAAAGTATGCTTCACAATTAGCAGGGAGCTGGATTTCCTCCATGCATACAATCTGCTGTCAGGTGGGATCTTCATGTCTATCTAGTTCCAGAACAGGCCATTTCACTGAGAAAATTTTGCTCAATGCTCCTATTTTAGTGTTGGTTTGCTTTTTTTTTCTTTTTAATTTCTTCAGTGTATTTGGCTTGGACAGCTGCAACTTCTTTTGCTAGACATTAGACCCTTTAATTAGAGGAAGAGATTGGGCAGGCATTCCTGTGCCAGTATTGGGTCCATGTTCAAAGTGAGAGATCTTGAAAAGCAACCAACAGACACAGAAACAAGTAGAGAGAAAAACACGGACACCGCCCCCCCCACCCACATATCCCCTTTCCTGAGATCATCAAGCAGAGGAAATATTCTCCTCAGCACATTTGCTGGTTCAGATAAATGAAAAACTTAATATTAAAAATGTGTTTCCCATTTGAATTAAAAAAAAAAAAAAATAAAAGAGCCCCAGATCTAATAAACCTCCACACATTCATAATATCCACATTTGGAAGTTACAAGGCAGGCAAGCTGGATATGTGCTAAATGCGAGAACAAATAACCATGAATGAAATGTTAAGAATTCGAAGCCAAAAACATTTGCTAAAAAGCATAAATAGAACATCATTTCAATTGGTTAGATGCCAAATTAAATGTAAAAAGAGACTAACAAAATCAGAGCAGAAAATGTTATTAGGAATTAAGCTAAAAGAAAGTATATGTGAATATTTTCTTGCTTTCATGATTAACACAGACCTATTTTGGGAGGGAGAGGGGCAAGTCTGAAGGGCAGGTGATAGGTTTGCAAATCAAAATAGGATGCTGTGGTCAACACCTAAGGAAGGGAAAGAAATAATACAAAGTGTTTCTTTAGCGGGTCCTGTTTGTAAGAGAACTGAGGTCTCTACCCAAGTGATTTTGTGGAGGCTTTAAGTGGTGGAGCAGGGGATTAGATGCAGAGAGAAAACCTCCATTTGCTTTTCTGAAGCACTGTGACAATATTCCCTAAATCCCATCTTGCTGCGTGTGTGGGTGGCACTGGAGGGGCGGCTCTGGACATGTCTGGAGAACACTCTCGAAGCAGTTGGGACCCCTCCCCACCCCAGAACTGAGGTAGCAGATGTTGGAGCAGATGGCCACTGACTCTCCAGGGATGCTCTGGGGAGGCAGCAGTGGGTGACTGTTGGCCATGAAGGAGACTGCCCTGCTCCTGGACAACGCTGGCACTCCATGGAGGGGATGATGCCATCAGATTTCACCCCCATCCTTCTCCCTGGTGGTTAAGGAGCGTAGGTCATACAGAAGGGAATGTTTCTGTGCTGGCTGGGAACACCCTCACCTTTTCTGTCACAGCAGGAGCCTCCTTGGGCTGCCCTCTCTCATACTTCCAGCACTAGAAAAACTGCTTTCAACTATTGAAATGGGTGAAGCTGTGAGAAGCAGGGAACAGTGTGAGAAAGGGACAGGACGGCAGAGAGTGACATGTTTTTAACACCGAAGAGAGAGATCTAAGATTTCTGCAGAAAGGGACCTCTCCTAGGAAAGAGTTAAGGGGCCTAAGTGTTCTCTAAATCTTTGTCTCATCAATATGCAGCAAAGGAGCAGAGGCCAGCTCTGCTGTCTCATGTCAAGGAGAAGAAAAAGCTTTCCCTATACTTTCTGGAGTCCACTTGTCCCTTTTTGCTTTACCTCATCATTTAAAGAATTCATTTTGCAGGCTGTACTCCTACTGGCCATGGAGGAAACTCCTGAGAAAATCACATCAGAGGCCTGTCTTTTCCTGTCCTGCAGCATGAATTGTTAACACAAGAGCTGTACAGACATGTATAAAGCTCTTACTCAGTAAGAATATTCACACGTGGTGCTAACCAGAAACAAGGATCCTGAGTAACTTATTCCAGCACAACTTGATTTTGAGACAAGCTCTTCAGGACAAAAAACCTGTCGTCAAGGAGACTTAAATACAGATGACTGAGAACTTTTCCCCAACCATTTTCTTGATTAAACAGGCATTTCCATTTTAAATTGGATGGAAATCCAGAATATTAAGCATTTAGTTTTCTGACATAAACTCGACATTTCTTCATCAAAACTGTTTTTTGATTTCTGCTGATTATAGATCCTTCTTTTCAGTAGAATCAAGGGAGCTGTGCCCAGGGTGTGCTGCCTTCACCTCTGTGACAGCCTGGAGGGATGCACACACCAGGCAGTGTGAACCAGGATCCATGGCCAGTTCAGCTGACAGCAAGGCTGTGGCCAAACTGAAAGACAAAATGCAGACTTGTAAGCAAAGAGACAGAAAGGTTTTGAGTTTATCCTCTGTGCCCTAGCAGGGAGGCTTGGTTACTATGGAACTACCTCACTTTTACCATGTGGCTGGAAGTAATTCAGCTTAAGAGCATGGTTTGAGTGATGTGGCTTGTCTGTGCTGCTTAGACTAACTGGGAGGAAGGCAAGGTACAGCCAATGGAGTAGCTACAGGACTCACAGATGCTCACAGAGCAGTGCAGTAATAATGTCTTGGGAATCTATGTTTAAGAAGTCCAATATTTCTGAGGAAGAGAGAGCAAAAATAAACCTCCAAGTCTTATTTTAGACATATGACGAAACATTCTACGGCTCTTCCCATGCCATTTTGAATTTGTGAGATATTCTCAAACAAGGTGCAATGGGAAATAAACCTTAATGAAAGCAAACAGTACATTGTGTTTCACAGCCTGTCACTTGGCTTGTGTACCACCCCAGAGAAAGGCACAGAGAAATTTCTCACAGAAACAAATTTAGTCTCCATGCAACTTAATACTGACAGACATACACCCACTACTACCACTTCTCTCCTTTACAGACATATTATCTTTTCCATTTTCCTTTCAGGATTATCAAGACAAAACCAAAACAGCTTTTTGTTCTGCACACCTTCAGTCTACCTGTTGTTGTAGGTCTACGTACATGGAAGCAAACTTTAAATTAGGAGGGGAGGAAGTAACAAAGTAAGAGATGTTTGTTTTTGACGAGCAGCAGAAGCAGAGCCAAGAGAAGATCTTTCTGAGGAGATGCCCTTGCTCACACGTGTCAAAGGGATTTGGAGAAGGATCCATTGGCTGAAACTTGTTCCAATTTAATTGGGAGCTGCTTCAGCCATGGGCAAGTGCTGGCCTTTTCCAGAGCTGCCACATGCCCAGCCATCAGCTGTCAGCCCAGATTTCCACAGCACTGACATTGTCTCAGTAGGTAATAGCTGCTTTATAATTCTCTGCAGCTTCCTGCTTAAGGCACTTGTTTAGTTTTCTTGACCTTGGACCTGGCCTTATATTTTTTGACAAGTTTATAGAGACTGGACCTGTAAAAGCTCTGAATCTCAGAGTAACTCAATGATTTTTGTAAAATCTCACCTCCCGGAGTCATGTAAATTATATGTGATCTACTCTTTTATAAAGTATAGACTTAATAATTATCATGCTTTTGGGAAAAAGCTGCAAAAAAATGAAGTGGTCATTGCATCTTAAAGACACAAAACCAGAAGACCCAAGAAATACACCATAATAATTTCAAGTAAAGAAATTACATATACTGTAAAAAACCCCAAAAAAGCCTAAAGGTTGTGGATCATCTGGCTTGCGGGTGCTACAGTTTTTATGCTGTATTTATGAAATGGGTGCTTTATACCCACAGAAACACAGTCCCTCAGAGAGACAGGCTGAGCTGCTTCCCCAGAGCTGTGTGCTCAGCAGAGGCCTCAGCAGCATTTGAGCAATTTAGCACTTCTCAGGAAACCAGACAAACTAACACAGCCTGTTTATTTCCTCTTTCTTTCAGTACTCCCACGCTGGTGCCTCTGTAAAGGAAAATATTGATGGATCTGAAATATGTACAACACAGGCTCAGAGTCCATGGCAGTCACCCCCTAGCAAGCTGTTTCTGAGGCTGTTTTCTTGGGTGAGACCGTGAATTATTCTGTCTTTCTCTTACTTCTTTTATTTTTTTCTGTGTGTCTGAGTTTGCCCCCTGTTAAGGTGCTGAACAACTGCAACCACCTATGCCATGGAGGAAGAAATAGGAAAGATTGCTCTACAGTAAGATGTTTGCAGAAGATTTCAAGAATCAGTAAAGAAACCATTTCCCTACTAAAAAAAAAAAAAAATTAGGGCCAGCCTATCAAATTTTCAAAAAATCGCTGAAATTTCTGATGATCTATTTAACTTCTAGAGGTTCTGAGCCTTAATTTCAAAGAAACTCCTTCCGTCAGATGACTAATCCCAACAGAAGACTTAAAAACTTTCTAGGGAGTGTTTAAAGTGAGAAAAACAAGGAGCCACGAGATTGCTCATGGAGGTCAAACCGAGTGTATTTTATTCAACCCTTTTGTGCCAATGTGTTCTGGTAGCAAACAGAGAATACTCCCTTTGGAGGACTTGCCTGGCACTGGGCATCATCCAGCAGAGGCCACAGCACAGTCATGCTGTAACTTCCCAGCAGGAAAATGGATTGTGGCAGCTCTGATAGTGCAAGATTCAACGAAACAGCAATGAAACTCGCTTTTTTTCAATATACGCAGAGAGATGATTTATTTTAGTTATGACTGGAGGGAAGCAAGTGTTGAAATTTCTCAGTGTTAACCTGCATTCTCTGCTGAGCCTTCATTTGGTTAGGAAGAAAGGACACAGCAATGCATATATTGTATATAAACAGCAATCTTCTTTTTCCTTTCAAAAATTAACCCCTTTTCACTTTTATGCAAAATTCACAGCAACCAAAAACATTTCAGAAACAGCCTATTCCTGTAATTTCCTTTTCTTTCAGAAAGTACCTTCCTTTGTGAAAATATCTGGTAAAAATAATGGCTTCACCTTCAAGGTGTGTTAGATCACAGCTGGAAGGCAAAGATCAGACACATCCACCTGAAAAACCCTTTGAAACCCAAGCAGAGACACTTTAACATCCAGAAGGGATAGTGATTCATGTGGTTGCATTTTCTTTTCCTATTGTATCCTCATGTATTCACCTGTTAGGCTCCCCTGTTCTATCTCAACTCTAAGACCCCAATTAATCAAGACCGTAAATTTACTTCCTGGCAAACCTCCCAAGGCAGAGGGCTCTGTGGCTCTGCAAGACACAGCCAATGATTGCTTTAATTTGCAATGTTTTCTGTGTTAGTAGCAGCAAATTTATAGATTTATACTCAGAGACCAATGAATTTCTACAAATGAAGGCATGTCTAGCAAAAAATATGATCGGGGGTTTTGTTTATACCTGTTTTGATAAAGCAATGTGCAGAATAATCCTCTCCTGCAAAAACCCCAAAAACCTCACTACAAAATAGTGCTGGGGTTTGAGTCTGTGATTTTGCCCTGCCCTGTTTGACAGGTGAGTCAGTTCCTGTGCTTTCCTTTCGTCCTCTGAATTTCCTGTTCCATAGAGGACGATTTTCACAAACCATCATTCTGTGTAACACAGCCACTCTTCAAGAGAACAAACCACACCATGTTGTGAGGAACAGTCTAAAAGGCAATTCTGGGAAAAGACTGAATGAGGAGGAGGAAGGGCAAGATGAAGAATAAGAATTTATATGACTACAGGATTAGGAATGGGGGAGAGAGAGAGCAAAAGATCAGAAAGCATACAAATGTCAGAAGCGGCGAAAGGGCATTAATGAAACTTCAGGATGATTGCAGGGGTGATATATTTGAGGTAGGAACAAAGAGCTATGAGGAAAAACCTTGTCTTCTCTTCCTGGCCTTTGCCTTCTGTTGCAAGAAATAAAACTGACGTGCAGGAATGTCATCTTTTGGCTTCTCCTCCCCTATCCCCTAAGGCTATGCCCCTAAGTAAAGGGTCTCCAGCTATTCATCTAATTTTCAGCCCAAGTTTTAGTCTCCTAAGACAGCTCAATCTTATGTAGGGCTTTTGGCAGGCATCTGAGAAGAGATATGGTGTAAAAAATTTGAATTACCACCCTGAGTGATAGGACTGATGGTAGACAGCAGAAAACCCACTCACTTCACCTCTCTGTCCTGTCCTCCAGAGATTCAGTGGCAATGAGGAGCTGCTGCTCTGCTCTACACAGGGAGCATAAATATTTCCAGAAGGGAAAGGAAAAATCTGTAGATGAATATAATCCTTGTTACTCTGAGGATATATATAAGCAAATGAAGGGGAAAACAGGAACATTGCAAGAATATTGCACTCAGCAGGACATACCACCACAAGGGGGTAAGGATGAAATTGTGCTGCAAAGAAACTTTAAAAAAAATTTGAAACTATAAGAAAGTTGGGTTATGCACAACTCTAGCCCATATTTCAGCAGTATATTATATTCCACTGTCTTGTTTTCCCTTTGGGTGTTTATTTGCATTTAAACCAGCCCAACATCTGGTGGAGGACAGCATTGCATGTTTCAATTCGTCTGCTTGGATAGCATCACTTTAGAATAAATGAGTGCCTGAATGCACTGCATTGGGAATTCAGTGATTTGTGTGGTTGGGTTTTACACATTCATTTGGAGAGACAAGTGGGATTTGAAGCAAGTGATGAGGGAAGAACTGCATATATGGCTAACTCAACGTGTACTACATATTCTGTATAGAAGAAGAAGAATGAAAAACAAGGTGTGTTGCAGGCTAGATAAGAAAAATTTTTAAAATCATGTCTGTGATAACACAATAGCTTTGAGAAGCACTGCTGATAAATCACAAGGAATCACACAAAGAGGAAAAAAATGGGTAATGTTTATTAGTACCATGGCAACTCTCTGGACACACAGAATTCTATTTGTTACCATACAGTTTCTAGCTTACTACTTTCTATAAACGAGAACAATTTGTTCAGCTTCTCTGCCTGTCTTTTGTGTTGGATTTCTAACAAAATGCCCTTAGTACTGGCAAGTCAAGCAAGATGCATGGTGACACGTCAGCTTCCCTGAAGCATCTTAGGGACTACCAATTGCACATCTATTCACCTGCACGTAATCCACTTAGGTTTCTCTTCTACAGACCCTGGCATTCTGTTACCTCTCATGTGTTTTCTGCATAGTGTCTGATACCCAGCACAGAGCTAAAGTATGTCCCATCTTCCCTCATGATCTTGAGATACTTGGGAGGTTGAGTCAACATAAAAGATTTTATCTTAAGTAGAAACAACCTGGAAGAGAATTAGAAAGGAATCAGCTCTCTTAAGTGGGGAGACAGAGTTATTGTGGCAAAGATATGAGGGCCAAGTACTTGGCATGGAGAACTCTAGACAGAATAACCTACACAGGAAGCAATGCATGGGAGTCCCTGAAGAGAGGACAGCTGGCAAGCAGAGTCGAGAATCTAGGTCACCAATTGCATATAATAAAAAAAACCCCAAACCACCCAAAGATTTCAATTTTTCTTGCAAACCTACTTACATGTTAAATTGGAACATTTGCTTCCTCAAACCTCAGGAAAAGTACCTGTTCTTCCACTATAAGCAATTTAATCCTTATTAAAAATTAACATATATGCTTTGATAGGCTGTTGCACAGATGTTTGTATGTATTTGCTTTTTTGAACCACCCTCTGGAATGTCTCATGTCCTCCCTCTGATCTCTATAGCCCAGGACTTTCTAAAGGAAATGCAAAAAGAGGAGATAGCAGCAGGCAACTGTACAGAGCTGTCTAAGCTCATTCTGGGGCTGAAACACGTCTAGTTCAACTTCAGGGATATATTGGATGTACGGACAAGAAATGGTCCCCTCCTTCTTTCAGAAAAACATGAGAAAAAAAAAAGTGGGAGAGGAGACTTGGTGGAGTGTTCTGGTCCAGGAACTTGACACCTGGCCAGGTAGGAGTTTCATCAATTAGACCAGAGCAAAACAGAAAGATTTGTAGAGACAGCTGAGCATTCTGTAACTCTCCCTTTCTCTAAAAAATGCCTCAATTCCACAGAGCACAGAGCTACAGCACAGAACTATGCTGACAAAACCAGGGAACAAGTTTCAAATGATTTTCAGACACACTGAGGCCTTTTCTGTGCTCAGGACTTTATGGATGACTCAAAACCAAAAATCACTGAGAAAACATTTTTCGCTTGAGTGTTTCTGATGAGCAGCAGTAGACTTGCTTTCACCATCTGAAAATGACACCTCTTTAAACACATCCTTCCAAAAAAGATGGATTAATTTTTTGCTTATTCCTTACTATAGGAAGCAAGTGTCTCTAGAGATTTTTGGTGCCAAATCTCTTACTTCCCATGAAATAAACAAACATAATCAAAAATAGAACAGAATCAAAGAAATAGCTCATTTAAAATAAGCCCTAAGAATGACTACATGATCTCCTGGTTTGGTAGTTACCTTTCTTTCCTTGTGGAAAGGGTATTTATGGGCTTTAGGGCAGTTGCTTTTATTTTACTCCTGTCTCTTTGATTTCAGAGAGATTTTGCATTTCACCAGAGAGGAGCTGTATGGCCTGTGTCCCAAGCAGTTAGGGTAAAAAAAGATGATCAGGTGATGTTAATTCCTTGGTAGATGTGACAGATAAATGGAAAAGCCTTGAGTGCCCACACTGATAAGGGGTCTGTCATGTCAGGGAATAAAGAAAAGTGCAATAATCCTGGAAGTGCTTTAAATTGCATTTTTGTTGTGACCTACTTTTCCCATGGTTTTAAAGTTTTACTTGGTAATGACAAGGGTGAAACTAAGAACAACTGAGAAGAAATTTAGCTTAGGAAAATTAAGCCTAGCTTACCCTGGTGGCTCTGACTGAAAATAATGCCTGATTTACTATGATTCTTCATTCAGATTTATTTAGTCCTATCACAGTAAGTCTTGCTACTCTGAGCATTGTCTGGATGAGCCTGGCAAAGATTGCAAATAACCCTATATCAAAAAAAACCCTTTTATAGTAGAAGGAGTTCTCCAACTTTAGCCAAGGCAATCACTTGGGATTATTGGTGGTGCAGGATTGTCTTTTGGGCCTGGTCTTGGATCAGTTATGACTGATAACCTGTTCTAGGATCTTGTCTGACATGAGTGTCCAGTTCCTCTCTCACCTTCCCAACGTTCAGAAGTGCAAGCTTCCAAAGCATTCCAGCTGCTGACCACAGCCCAAATTTATTCCATAACACTCCAGATACTTCCACAAGATACTTTACCTCCTGTACTGGAAACCAATTTCATCCCGTATTTTTTCTCTTAAATATTAGAGAAAGAGATGCCCTTCTAGAATGTCTTGCAAGGCTTGGCCAATCTCTCACATTCCTTTGAGGTGCCTCCTGATACTTGAAGAAATGAAACACTCAAGTTAGACACTAAAAAGAGGCAGAACAAATTTAGGTCTTTGGTTCTAACTCCACTATACTGTGAGCCACCTCTCAGGGCTGCTGTTGAGTCCCAGCTGCCAGTTTATGCTGAAGGTCAATAGAAAGTGTTTGCTGGAACACGGCACAATTCCAATTTCCTTATTTTTTGTAAGGAAAAATAAGGAAAACTAATAGGCATCCAGCAGTCACTCACGCTGGAAAACTGAATGTGAAATGAGTCCCTTGCACATGGGATAGTCGCAGCCAAAACTGCAGGTTCAAGTCTGTAGTTTCTTGAATACTGACAAGATTTCTTCAAAGCACAGGAAATACATCCTAAGGATAAAATACAAACAGGAACAAACAGGTGGATAGGATCCCTAAGATAATGCATACTATATCCCAGCAACCAGAAAAAGAAGCAATAGGTTGTTTCCATTTCCTTGTCTTCTCCCTGCATAGCCATCAAATCAGTTCCTGCTGGGTTCAGCAACTTCCTCTATGTCTTCAATATCTATGGGAATTAAGGTTCTCTAGAGCTTTTGATTCATTTTTAAATTGTAGTCCAAGGAAGCATAATTGCGTATATCATCTCCATTAAACAAACTGGGCTACAGTTCAGTCAGGACTTTCCAGTTCTAAGTAGTTAATTGATGGTTTCAGACAGTTTACAGACTTTAACATGGGGTTAGCAAGAAGCTCAACACCTGCATTTACATAATTACTTTTTAATTATGCTAGACTTTTTTCAGGCAGAATATTCCAAATGTGTGTGTCTTTAAATAGCCTTTTAAAATAACCCCAGCTAAATGAGCTCTCAGGGATACACAGAGAAACAAAAAAAATTTATTCAATGGGGTTTTATATGGTTTGCTTTGATTTTAAACCTCCAAATAATGCTGTGGATAGAGGTGTTAGAAAAAGAAACAAAACTGTGGCCACAAAGTACTTGCATACCAGAATAATGAAAGGTATAAATTTGAGTGGACTAACATCCACAACATTTACATGACTTGAATAGTAGATAGATAAGCACAATAAAATTGGAATACTTCCTTAAACAATTGCATTATATGGAAACATTCCTACTGAGGTATAAATTGGCACTGTAAAAAGAGCAGCAGGTGCTAAAGCAAATCCCACACTCATTTATTCAAGATGAAAACTTGCCAAACCACATACATGTCAAATTTGCTGCTCCCAGCAATACTGAGAACTGCTCTATTAAGGGCTGACTTCCACAGACAGAGAAACCTGGAGAAACCCTGTGTTGTTTTCCTGCAGCCAGGCACAGCCAATTGGACCTGCAGTAAAATGAGTGTCTTCCAAGCGAGTGAAGCACTGACTGTGTTTTAAGCCCCATGTGGTACCAGGCACTCCTCCAGAATTAGGGAGTGCAGTAAAGTGATTATGGGATTCTGCAACTGATGGCTCCATCTCATGTCTGAGATTCATGGCTCACATAGCCATGCTTCAGTGATGGGTACTGATGTGTCTGCAGAAAATGCAAAGGGATTTGCATTTTAATGTAGCTCAACCAACAGCAGAAAAGGGTTAAGGCTAGTCATCTTAATTTGCTGTGCAAAATAAGTGCCTAAAGACAATAGCCACAGCTTAATGTTATGTGTGCTGATTTAATATGGCATCTGAGCCTCTACTGTGGAAAAATCCTCACTGGTCTGGTTAAACCACATACCCTCAGGCTCCCTAACTTTTAGGTATCTGTTCACACTGAGTTTCAGCTTTCTGCTGTTCCCTTGCACTGTTTCTTCTGTTGCCTTTGGCTATCAGCTTGCTGCGTGCTTTAAAAAGGCAGCATTGCCTCTAAGGATATTTCAGGCTTTTCTTCTTTGCAAGATTAGACAACCTCCACTCTGTTCCTTAGCTAGAGGAAAAAGGATACCCTTTTAGCCTTTCCATCCTTTTAAGGACTAATATCCCCTTGTTCCTCCATTTCTTTCCTCTTATTTATGGTGGCCATCAGTGCAATACTTTAAGCACTCTCTTTTCAAAATAAAAAGGTTTTAACACTACTCATCTAGATTCTAAAATAGTGTTTCACCCTGCTGCCTTATGTGAAAGAACTTCAATTTTAGTGGCCAGCTTCTCTCCCTTGACAAGATCCTCCTTTATCTTTCCCGAGGAAAGGGTTTCCCTTCCAGAGTGCTTGTTCATCTTCCTTTCAGACAAGTGAAATGGGATGTGCCTTTCAGCCTTCCAGTCCATGTAGCCATGAAAGAGGCACAAGAGGCTTTTGGGGTGCAGCATAAGCAATATGGCTTTTATCATAAACAAGCCATGGTTATGGAAACCATATTTCTGTTTTATCAACGCAAGTAATAAACCATGAGAGTACAGCTGTCTTCCATGTAAATCATAATATTTAAAGTTATGTAGCTTATAGACACTGAAAATTTCCTTGAAGTTGTCCATGCCCTGTTCTTAGAGAGGGGAGCTACTGTTTTTTCATAGGGTAGGTTCTAAGATAGGGCAATATTTCTCTGACTTGTTTAGTCACAGCATAAAAAAAAGCCAAAACAAAACTGAAGAAGAGAAGAGAACTGGTTATCAGATCACAACCAAGAATGTGTGCTATCCAGTGTCCTTTGCTCCTTCCACATCTTGACACCAACAAAAGTTGGTTGGAAGATGATATTAGCAGGGACAAGCATTGAGCATAAGAGAAGCCAAAGAAAAGATTCCAACACCATCCCCTTCCAGTGTTCAGATGACTAAGAAAAAGATTTTTAAAAGCAAAATGTACTTCCCTCTAGGTTAATTTACACAAGCAAAAATCCCAGATCTTTGAAACCACACAGAAAAGCATTAAAGAAAATGAATTGTTGCCAGACCAGAGAAAAGAAGCCTGGTTCCTGCTGTTGCAAGTGGGAGAACCCTGGAAACTGTCTCATTATGTTATCAGTATTGATCCTGGAAGCAGTTAGGATTTCCCCTTTGCTAGTTCTTCTGAGAGGCTTTTCCAGAGCTCTTTTCTGCTGGTTAGCAGTTTTCTCCCATTTATGAGCCTAAATTATTATCTTTATTTTGCCATTGCTTTGCTCCTGCCCGCTTTACTTCTCTGTTTCACAGCTTCTTCCAAATAAAACCACCATCCTGGATCTTTGTCAACTGGCAATTTGAGACAGATTTCATTTCAGGCCTGGTCTAGAGCCCATTTAAGTCAACAGGAGCCTCTGCTGAGTTCAGTATGCTTTCCAAGTGGGCCTTTATAGGCTGTCCCTGTAGTCAGCTGGATATAAGAGGTCTATGTTGATAAACCACCATGCCTGATAAAATTATACTGTGACTTAGAGACTGCAGAATCCTTCATTAACCAGATTTTTTTTGGCCAGTTGAGGAAGAAAAGACAGGGAGGCAGAATATCCAACATTTCAGTAAGAAGTGGGATCTCACAGACAAAAAGGAAAGGCAGAAAGTGCAGTGGAACACTTCCTTATGAAGGCATTATGGTGACATTACCTCTGGAATTATTTTGCTGCCATTTGTCTTCATTTCACTCCTCTGCTCTTGGGCAGTGCTCCTTGGGCACTGCACAAAACCAACATTCCTGGGAAGAAAAGAACACAAATGTTCTTTTCATGTTCTTTTCATACACACACAACACACACACACTTTTTTTATCACCTGGAAGAGGGAAACCCTTTAATTCTCCCAAGGTGACATTACCATCAATTATATTTAACTGTTTCAAAAATGTAGGGCTATTTGATTGGCATCAAATACATTAGGGGTCCCTCATTTCATCTTTTTAGAGTTTTTCTCAAGTTTCACCACACAAAGCTCTATTTTCCAGGTATAAAGCAATAATTTGACTTGTAGTGCTAAAACTGCTACACCTTAAGAGCTCAAAACAACACACTTTCAGAAGTAAAAAAGCTGTTGTTGATGGGTTGATTGACCATCACAGACTGTAGAAACTTAAGGGATGATTCATGGAGATAAAGTAATCACATAATATGAAGCAACAGATGTTAACTGCAAAACTAACTTGAGACACAAGTAACTTGAGACACAAACAAGCTGCAGGAAAAAGAGGAGCTCAGTTTAGGATTTAATGTGACCTAAACCCAACATAAAAGAAGGGAAAGTAGAAATTGTGTGAGCTGGAATATCACAGTGGTAAGTTAAGCCCCAGCAACTCAAAGGACATAAAATCTACACTAACTCAAAAATTCCTCAGCAGTTTTCCCAGAAGAGTTAGGATTGTTTGTTCCCTCCCTTTGTAACTCCACACTCAGCTAAGGACTCGATTTAACTATTTAAATGTTTGCAATCATTAACCTTTCAATAAAAACACAGCTTCAGCTTATTAAGCTCATTAGCCTGTAACAAATGAAGCTTTTGAACATGCCAAGGAGAAAAATATAACTGGATTCAGAAAGCAATTAGATGCATTTGGAGAGGATGATAGGTCTCTTGAGGACTATTCAGCACAGAGATGTGGATACAGTCTCTGATTCAGGAGGTCCCTGGGCTGCAGGGTGGTTGGTTATATCGAGGGAACACCACACTTGTTTCTCTGGGTCTTACTCTGTGGCCTCGAGATCAGGTGGTTCTTTGATCTGAATCACTGCAGCTGTTCTTATGTACTATTAACGCATGGGCAACAGCCACATGCACTGTCAAACTGGCTGAAAGAAAGTAGGAGAAAGCTCTGGTTTGCACCTTACAAACTGAGCAGCAGAGTGATACAGACACTAGAGCTGAAGCTCTCCACAAGTCTTGCTGTTGACCAGAGAATGAATGTTACTCAGCATGGAATATAAAAGCTTACTCAGCAACAGCTGATACCAGAGTAATTAGCAACCACACACAGCTGTCACAAAGCTTTCCAAGTCTTTGATTTTTTCCTTGTCCTTGGTTTTTTTTTTTAAATGGAGGCAGGAACACCCTTGAAACAGATAGATTTGCATTACTACGCATTATAAAGGACCAGTTCTCAGTGCCTTGCAAACCTAGGCTCCGTCAGGAAGGAATACTTGGCTGTATCACCTTGCATTTTACAATTTCAGACCATGTGCTGCTTTCTTGGATGATCACTCTTCTTATCAAAGCTCTTTATGACATTGTCAGGACACCCCTCCTCCCTTCCCCCCAGGATCTCTCTCAGGACCAAAGTTTCACATTCTTAGGTCGCATGTTTTCAACACTGCCACATGTTTTTCAGGAACCTGCTTCAAATATCATCAGTATATTTACAGGTGAAGTTTTCAGCTGTGAGATGGTCCAGTTGCCTGCCAGACTGAAAACCATACCAAAAGAATAGGGAGCTATTCAAGCTACTTCTATGATTAGTGAGAAGTAAACAGTATAAATCCACTTCCAGCATAGTTTTTATTCCAGTTTTCATGCTTGTCATGCACTCTAAAAATTTCATGTCTTCAGTCTTGTGTGCTCTTAATGCCCCAGAGTAACGTTATTGCTCAAGTAAACGCTAAATCTCAAGGAACCACTCAAAATCACTGAGCTGACTGCGCATCTGTTTTATCCCAAAGAAAGTTAAGGATGAGGGGAAAAAAGGAAACCAAACATTTTGTTCTGGATCATTCAACCCGAGCTGTTTTTTGAACTGTAGCTGTGTGCCCAAGAAAAATGTTGTTCTACTTAGTGGCTCAGATTATCTGTACTGTCCATAATGCCACATGGATTTAAGACTCAGAAGAAAAATTAGTGTAAGAGACTTCTCTGCTATCAGGACGAACATGGTTGGGAGCATGTTCATTTTGACAAGTTTTTACTGGCATACCCAAGCCGCTTACATGAAGGAAAAAGCTGTGTCCTTCAATCTCCTCTGTGTGGCAGGTATCAAAGCCACAAGTGCCAGCTGTGGCCAGAACAAAAAGGAGGCTCATGTTTGTATTCGGTTTCAAGATTATCATCTTGTGGTAAGTTGCCTGGGAAGCTCGATTTAGCTTTCCAAAGCTTCAGATTTTCTGTATCTCTGCATGAATTTCTGACTATGTCCCCACCAAAGTCTCATCACACAGATGGTCTCAAACATAGCGATGTTCCTTTTACAACAGAGTACTCATGTCTGGACTATGACAAACTACTACACAGGTACGGCTCAAGAATGATACTAGGGGCCTTAAAGTTCAGGTGTTTTTGGGGGCTTTCCCCCTCATTTCCTGAGATTTCGTCTGAGGAGACAATGCTATTGTTGATTTTAAAAGGGCAGGTTTCACAAGCAGATTAACATGCTCCATATGTCTGGTCAGTTTGTTGAAGAGCCCAAAATGTGCATCTGTTAAATATAATGAACAAAGAATGATAGACGATGTCTCACACTCCCAAGCTTGCAATTAAACAGGAGGGAGAGACTGCGGGGTAAAGAGTGGGCAAAGCATCCTTCAGTCACAAATCCTTGATGCAGAGATGCCAGTTGCTCAAGAGAGGTTTTAACATCTCCGACAAGAGGACAGCGAGGGAATGGAAAAGTAAGCAAAACAAAACACTGGAAGGGCATTTTAACATTGTGTTAGTCAAATGAGTGGATAAATGATGACTGTATATTGGATGGCGGTGGGAGGGTTATAAACATTACAGAGACAATTGCCGCTAAATGAGGTGTATCCCAGGCAGCTGTCCTGATGCATTAGGAGGCTGTTTTCTAAAGAAAAGTTTATCCCATCAACATTAAAACGAAACAAAACAAAAAGATCTCTTCCACACAGCTCACATGCCATGAATATCTCAGCAGCATGTGAGCCAAACCCTTCCAGAGCCAGGCTGTGTTCTGTCTGCCTCCTTTTGGGCATTATTTTAGCATGGATGTGCTCTCTTTGTAAACCTTAATTATCAAAGCAACCGTATGAGCAAGCTAGCCTGCCTTGTTTATTGGGACTTTGGTCTTTTATGCCTCTTTGATCTATATGTGACAAATCTGAGAGTGTCCATGCTGGCCGAGCCACCACTGGAGGGACTTGGTTGATGACCGTCTGACTGTATTGCTCCCATCCCCACAATTAATGGTTTCTTTCGAGGTCCCTTTTCTTTTTCCATGCCATATAAATATCTGAGCTTTCTGTGTTTCTTTAGTAGAAATTTCTAGTATGCTGATGTAAATGCAGTGCTGTCTGAGGAAGAACTACTCACATTACAACTAGCAGTGCTTGTTTTGTTAGTATTAACAATATATTCGGGTATTTCACAGCACTTTTCTCCAGTATGCTTCAGATTATATTATTATACAGGCAAGGAAAATGAGGCAGAGATAAACACAACATCTTGTCCTGGAAAACAGTGCTGTGGTTGAAATACTGTTGAAGATTTCTTAATTGCAGTGGAATGAGAACAGAAACACTGCCTCTGTACAAAAACACTGCCTCTCTTTGGCATGTGGGGAAATTATAGCCTAAAACAACCGTGGTTGCTACTTCAGCAAAATATTCTTACTTCTGAAACCAAGCTCATAACCAATATTCCTTCGTGTCGTTATTATGCTAGAAGCCTCAACAATGCTGACTTCATGGAATTGAAAGACTGGGTCTTCCCCATTCATTAACTGATGGATGCTGGCAGAAGGTTTTCGAGCCACATTTCTTTTCCAGTAGTCAGTAGATCAATAGTGATCCATGGTTCTCCCTCAGGTGTTCCACAGGATGATTGCAAATCCCTTTTCACCACCAAAAAATATGTCTAGACATAGCAACACAAAATCAAAATAAAGGAAGAGGTAGAGTCTACAACTATGTTTTACTTGACTGGAAGTGAAACCTATTCTGGCACAAGACGGTACATGGTGTTTTTTCTAAAACACTTCACTTGCGACAGAGTGAGAGTTAGTTCTCTCAGAGATTTGTAAACTGGCTATCCTCCTAGGAGTGCTGCCACTAGACAGCCCATCACCTTGGAAAGGAATGAGAACTACCCGCTGTTTACTGCTCTGACAAGAGAGAGCTGTGTCAGAGAGAATGTTGATATATCTCTCCAAAATGCCAAGGTGGTCTGGAGCAAAAGAGCATCTCAGTAGGATGGACTGCATAAACATAAACAGTTTGCATAAACAGAGTACTGCTTTCTACGAGCATTATTGCTGCTGTTTGTGCTGCAATAGCATCCATATCTGCTCCAGGGCATCCAGGTCTGCTGTGCACACTACAGCCCTCTCATGGAATAAGAACCCTCTCTGTCCCCAGGGCACTGGAGCCAGGTGGGCAAGGGGAAACATAACAGCTGAAGCACAAAGAAAAACTGGCCTATGTTTTGGGGAGACACTGACCATTTAGGATAAAGCCCAATTTAGAATAAAAGTCTTGTAAGCCATCTTGTAAAATGTTGCATTTTCTGTCAAAAAAGGTGTCTGACTGTAGAAAAAGCTGTCACAGCTGCATCTGGAACATAAAGTAAAGCAGCCTTCTCCAAAGCTGGTCAGCAGCAGCTGCAGCAGGAGAGACGAGCTTCCTGAGGGAGCTGGTCTCCACCAAGCTGGTTTGCTTCCCCTTCAGCAGTGTCCTGTGCAGCCCTGCAGCAAACATCCCACAGGGCACTGCAAGGTCCCAGCAGCCTCATGCCCACCTCCACCTCTGCAATCTTTAAGTGTCCTGACAGTGTTTGTGCTGTAGTGCCACGAGGACTGTCCTCCACTCTTGACTGTCAGAAGTCCCTTTTGGAGACAGCTGACATAGGGAAAGCAGCAGAAATGAAATTCTGGCATAGGCTTGGAAAGTGATAGTGGCAGTGAAAGTGTTTAAAACAGAAAAAAAGAGACATTTTCCTTCTGATTGAAAATAACTGGGCTTCTAGCTACAGTCCACTATCCCCTACTAGGCGAACTCCACAGGGGTGTTGCCAAAAGCACTTAATGAAAATCTCTCACCTATCTGGGTAGCAGAGCAGCCGCACTGCTTGAGAACAGGAAGGATCTTGGCTCCTCTGTATTCTGCCTTTCCACATGGCTGGGAGGAGGAAAAGGGAATTGCTTTTTCCATTGCATATCCTTTGAAAATTGTAATTTTCCTGTGGGATTGCCTCCATCAAAAAATTCACCTGAAATAATTTTCCTTCTCTGTGCCCCTCGGCCCCTCTGCCCCAGTTTCTCTCCCTTTTTTCAACAGCTGAATATGAAATCAATTCAACATTGGAACAAAACTGATTTTTTTCTTTCTCTTATTTTGAGAAATAAAATCTTATAATTCATTTGATGAAAGCTTCTGTTTTACAGGGAAATTAATTCCTCCTTCAACCCCACTTCGTTTAATAGCGGACACTAGAAAAATACTCATTCCCTCCAAACCTGACAGGTGCCGCCAGAAGGTGAGAAGGAACCACTATTTCTTTCAATACAGTCTTTCTAAAAATATGCTATGTACATGGAAACCCGTCTTCATCCATCAGTTGAAAAGTTCGTTTCTTCCCGCTGCCCTTCACCCCACTTTCAGCGCTCTCAAGCCAACTGTGACTGTGCAACATAACTGACTTTGGTATAAATAAGAGCTGAGGAAATGGAAGAAATTAAGAACTCCTCCAGCCCTAAGGCTAAGTATCACCCTCCTATTTATTTTCTTTGTATACTAGGCTTAATACTTTTTCTCAGCTGGGTACACAAGCTAATATAGTACATAATCAGAGGGAAAGTATCGCCTTACAGAAATCTCATTTCTTATCATGCTTGAAGTTTCAGTGGATACTGGAAATACTTTACTTTTTTCATAGTATGTGGGCAGAATAGGGAAGAAAGAACATAAGGGAATAAATATTTTCAGGAGTAGGTTCTCATTTGTATTAAGAAGTCTAAGTACTGGAAGTGAAAGGAGACTCAATCTTCTTCTTCCCCCTCATGTATGCTGAAAACTGAGTAATTTCTGTGGAAGAACTCAGCTGATGCACAAAAAATTTCTGTCTTTGGCATTCATTTAGTGACGGACATTCACTGTCCCCCTAGAGTACACATTTGCCAATCACAGCAATGATGTGAAACTGTCTCCTTATCTACATTATGTGTTTTACCCCCTCTACAGGGTGCATCTTTTCTGTGTGATTGGTGGATCTGCAGGACACGTCTGTCTGGATGGCCTGGTCTGCAGGAATTCAGCCTGTGAGTAATAACCTACTCACAGAGAGCCTATCTGTCCGAAATGGGTCAAGAGTCTAACAGAGTGCAAGTATCAGAACATTCCCCTTTAACCAGAGGATTTTCACAGTTCATCCACTCATAATTCATCTGTGGTTAAAAAAAATGAGAAAAATATTTGGATAAAGACACTCACATTTGGAAAGAAGCTAGTTAATCAATATAGCTCCTATCCATTCAAAAGTCTTTTAAAAAGCTGTAAATATCTTAACAGAAGAGGGCAATTTTCATGAATCAAATATTCATCAATTTGAGTAGAAATTGATAAAACATAAACCGCACAATCTCTGTCCTCCAAGCTAAGCCTCAAGACTCTCCTGCACTCCCAGTTGTTGCAGGGCAGACTGAGCTCAGCCAGCCACACCACCTGGGTTGTGAACAAATTTTTGCACTGATTATCTAGTTATCTAAATTAAATTAAAGTCTAAGATGAAAAATGGGGTTTAAAAGAAAGAACAAAAGCAAAGATGAGAAGTTGTTTTACTCCCTCAGTCAAAAATCTCCCCACTAATTTTTTGGTCTTTGGCTCTTTCCATGTTAGAGAGTAAAGACCTACAGTAAAGACACTCCATGGAGGCAATTTCTGCCTCAGGGCTGCACTCCTTTCTCCTGGGGGGGAGTTTGGTGACACCAGCAAGTTGAGCATGGTGGTGTCAGCCACAGGACCAGCCTCCTGCCTGAGGAGACAAAGACCCTTGCTTTACCACAACAAACCATGTACAGTGTCAGGTAAGCATCTTGCTCTGAAGGTAGTTAAAGCAGATGAAAATATCTGCAGAGACTATCCACAGCTCTTACATTAGCTATTATTTCAGTTGCCAAGAAACTCTGAGCATTGCTGAGAGGAGAAAAGAGACACAATGAGAGAGGCTAAGGGTCGTGCTCAGACCAACCACGACAATGCTGGAAATGATCTAATGTAGGGAAATTCATGGGGTCCGTGGATAACTCATATTGCCCTTATTCAAAATCCTGTCATATACTGCATAACACTGAACGTGGCTCCCTGTCCTTCCTGCTGATGAGGAAAAGCAGGATTGCAAGCTTCCACACCCCTACTAGATCCATTGGACTACAACTTCTTTTTTCTCTACAGTGTATAGAGTTGAAATAAAATGGAGTTTATTTTAGTGTTTAAAGCGCCACCATACAGCTCAGAATATGTCTGATTATTTATCTGAGGCAATACAGGAGATGAGGTAAAACACAGACTTTTACTGACCCTTTTTAAGTAACCAACAACACCTAAATATCTTCCAAACAAGGTTCAAAGGACAAGAATTTTTTTTTATCTGTTAAATCTCTTTGATCTTTTCCTAAAGATGTAAAAATAGTTCATGTTGCTTTCAATGTATATTTTAGCTCTATCTTTTGTATAGATGAGGGAATATTGAATAGTACTGCCACATTTGCAATGTAAGATGTTATTTGCAAGCCTTTATTTTCCCCTGAAATCTCAGGAGCCTGAAGATATCTGATTTTGCCATACTCTTAGGTATTCACTCACACACACTATCTCTAGATTCCAACATTTCAAGAGCAACTGAAAAATTCTAATCTTCCTCTCCTCTCCTTTGTCTTCTCATGAACAGCAACAGAAAACAAGTCAAAAGATCACAGTGTGACTTTTTAAAGCCTTCTGACTACTGAGCTAATATCACGAACTGTCTGGCAAGGGTTTGAGTTGGGATTTATCCTTGTCTGAGCTTGGCGGTGTGCGTGCTGGTCTCCTTGTTATAGCAGACAGATGTATGATCCTCAGAGCACTTTCCTGTACTTCTCCCTGAATTGGTTAATGTTTCACAGAAGCTGGGGTAGAGAGAAGTCCCTAAGTCTGTATCTTGTGGCGCTGGGTGCTTCTAGCAGTGCACTGCTCATGGGAGGAAAGGGAGAAGATGGATATCATCAGGCTTTCAGTGCAATCAGAACCACATGGAAGTAACTACACTTCCTCAAAGGAGATTTTTGCGGGCAGTAGTAAGAAAAGCAAAAAGCCCTGCAGAGTGGCTTACTCTGGAGGTTATGCCACAAAAAGCCATGGGCTATGAGTCTGATTAACAATAATGACTCAGAGCCAGGACCTTTCCTTTGCACTGAAGTCCCATTTGTCCCTGGCATATGTGACTGGTGCTGAAGGATCCCCACTGAATTCACTGGGAAAAGTGCAATACCTGAAGCTGAGTCTAAATTGATGATGAAAACTACATATCCTTATCCTGACTATTTTGTATCACAGCAGACAGAAAGGAGAAAGAAAGGAAGGGGAATCTCATACTCAGGTATGGCCAAAATGGAAAATTATGAAGTAGGGACCACAAAGGCCTAAACAGTGAATTTGAGGAGCAAATAATTCATCACATTAAGTACAGAGACAAATATTTTTTTGTCCTGGAATTTCCTTCTCTCATACAGATGTTTTTTTGGTTTCTTTGGTCATTTTCTAATCCCTAATTCAGGAGACACTATCAAAAGCAGTCCTGTTCATACCTCACTGCCTGGGAGTCACCTCTTCCTGTTTGAGTTGGGCCTTTGTGAAAGGCTGGCTTCCAGATCAATTGCAAAACAAAGCTTGGATTTTGGAAGTGACTTTTTTACTCCATCACTCCATGTCCAGCTGCATGGGAGCTTCACATAATCTTGAAGAGGGAGGGAAGAATGCTGTGCAGGAAACTGGCTTGTGAGCTCTCCTAGGAAAACCTGCCTCTGCTTCCTGCCCACAGCCCCACACTCATCTCTGCACCAAGCCACGAGGCTGCACAGCTGCTGCGAGGCACAAAGTCAGGGCTTCGTGTGCCATGGTCTCTGCCACTCTGGATTGCTCTGTGTCTCACAACACCTCCCAGAGCAGCTTCATCAAGCTGCTAATGCCAGCCAAGTAAATAATGTATGCTTCAACTTTGGGCTAAATATACATTAGTCTGATAGAGCGTAACAGCCACCAAGTCTGTTGTGTTAAGCAGTCCTTAGCTGTATATTTACCGGATCAATGGAGTGCTTAGAGCTTTGACACATAAATCAGTATTTATGTAAGTTTTTAAATAGCTATTAGAAGTAAAAGAGCATTGCTGTCCATATATAGCAATTACATGGGATGAAATCTTCTTCTCTCTTGTGTTGTTTGGTCTTTTTTTCTGGAGTCTCCAGAGCCCTGATCAGCAAAGGTCTTTAAATACAACTAAGATGAAGTCAGTGTCTGAGCTTCACTCATTTTAAGCATGACTTCAGCAGATATGGAAGATACTCAGAGGATCAAACATATTTCCTTGGTATCCTTTCAGAGGAGCTGACACTACCCAGGGCACTTGAATTCCATATTGGTTTTGTACAAGAAGAAAGAGAAAACAATGTGATGCTGGTCTGCTCACTCTGGGGCATTGGAGTTGGAGGAGGCAGCTGATTTTGTCACTCAGGTCATTGATACAGAATAGGAGGTTCCAGTGATTGTAGACATTCTCTAAGAAAACTCTGATGAATTTATATGGTCAGTGCTGGAAAGAAATTAATTGCTATTGTGGCCACAACTGATCTGGTCTTGCAGGTGAACAAGCTCATAATATTTCTTCTTTCAATCTTTTCTGTTGGTAAGCAGGATGGTGGTTAGACAGAGCATCTTGTCTCCTCTTTTTCCATAGACATCAGACATACAATTTGGAGTACCAGATATCTGCAGAATTTTGAGTTTAAGCCAGATAAAGCCAAAGCTGTCCCGAAATTTCAGGGGACATTGCCATTTATGAGATGATGATTCCAGCTTGCCCAATTTCTTCATTGAGTAGGATCTGGGAAAAGGTGAAATGAGAAGAAATGTGCAATCCAGGCCTGTTTGTTTGAACTTGACTGTCAATGACAACACCCAACATTTCACAATTAACTCTTGGTCTCCAGAGTCCTGACTCTCATTTTCCATGTCAAAGTATCAACTGTTTGATGCTTTCTGTTCCAGACCCCAGTTGTGTTGATCATGGCCTTTGTACACTACGCTGCTACAGCCATTTGAATAATTAATGTCTTGTGTAAAGATTAGTACAATCTACATAAATAAATAAGAAACTGTAATAAGCAGCATGTCTGGCAGCAAAATATTGGTTTAAGAATTCTAATAATGATCATGATTTATTAATGCACTTGTCAGCATCTGTTGCTGAAAGCATTATGTATGCCTCAGTAGAATTTGCCTTGATTTGTTGAATGTAAGTCAGATAGACAACAATTGTGCAGTGAAAAGTATTACAGTTTTTGAATCCTATCTTTTCAATGTCTAAGGGAGAACTGCCTCATGCCCTCTTTGAATCTGCCCTTTCTGTATAACTTTATTATTAGCAATGAAAAACATCTCTAAATTAATTTTTCAGTCTGTGTGCTGCATTCTTTCAGTTTCCATGGTCAGGCAAATCCAGCCCAACAAAGCTAATTTGGATATTTCAATGCCTGACTATGAACTGAAGAGTAACATACTATATTTATAGAAATCTCTCCAAAAGGAGGAATAAGCAGAGACGGGAGAGCTCAGAAATGGATAAACTTCAGTTTTCCTACTCAGCTACCTCCCGCACCATTTCTGGAGAAACTACTGATGTTAAAAGTGGACTAGAAAGAGAAATGGATGCATATTTATACTATATATATATCATGGTGATCGTTTAGCAGGCTATTTTACAATCACGATGGATATTTGCATTTTGATTTGCATTTTCTTTATACTTTCAGATGTCCTGTCATATACCTGGATTTTCTCTCCAGGCATTTACTAGGGATTGACAAAGAAGAAAAAAAAACCCCAAAACAAACCCAAAAGAATCACTGTTATTTTCACACATGGGTGGACAGGAGAAGGTAAATTCTGCAGAAATAAAAATTCATTTTTTATTCTAATTTTCATTGCAAAAGTTCCTTAAGCTCTTTGAGGTAAGGTGGACTGAATCAAATTCTTACAGCCACTGTGGAAATGACACTTCTTAAAACTTCTGCAGTATCTTCACTCCCCATGAGATGCAGCTCTTTTGTGTGTGAAAAAGTGGCTGAAGTTTTAGAGTCTCTGGATTCCCATTCCCCTCAAAAATTGAAATTTTGTGGTTTAATGGTCGAAACTTAAGGTGTGGGAAAAAAGTGTCTTGTCCTCTCCTGGGTTAAAGTACCTTAATATCTTGAGTGGGATGGAGTCCACCTCTCACCCTTCCTGCTACTCCACATTTCCTATCAGCTGTAGAGTGCATTTCCCTACCTTGCATTCTGGGTCTTGGCTATTCCATTTGAGTTAAACAAGATCCAGTTTCCTGCCAATCAGAAAAAGGAAAGCTTTAGCTTTTCCCTCCTGAACCAAGCACAGGTATGGAATCCACGGCACAGTAGTGAATAGAACAGTGATTCTGAGAGAAGGCGGGAGCAAATATTCCTCAGACACTTCTGCGTTGCCTCTAGGCAGAGTGTCCATAGGCTGATGAAAGTAGGATGAGCAGGAAACAGCAAATGGAAGGAGCCCTAGGAAAACTGATTTTCAGATGCCCAAATATCTTTCCAACCTTCATGATCTCAGTTAGAGCTTTATGACCAGGATTTAAAGTTTGCTATCTTTCCAGCCACATCGGCAATGAGCACCTTAGACTAGAAAGTGCTGGAAAAAGTGATCCATTGATCTGTTAGTCAGAAGCCCTACAGCAAATCCAACAGACAGCAGAAGATTTTCCAATGCAGTAGAAGCCTGTTAAACAGATTGCACTGGTGTACAGAAATGTCATTTTCTTAAGAGCCTTATAACACAGATAAATAGTGGCTTAAGGACAGAGGTGACCTTTGCTGAACCTCATACATTCTCCTGATCTCTGTGAACCCTGCTCTCCAGAGGTTTATTCCAGGTATTTATCCAGTACTTCTTTTCAGATAACAGTAACAGAAATTGGTCTTTCCCCAGGCATATCAAACCTCTTGTCACATTTATTTCTCTATATCTTTTGAAAGGTCTTTTTTTTTCAAAGGCATTTAATGAAATACCGCTTGGTGTGATATCAGCGAGATCTATTCTTTTAACAGATTTAGCCCTTTCACCTGTTCATTTCTGTATTGTACTTTACCTTTAGGTCTCATGTGTTTAGACTTGTAACAAGTTGATACCTTCGACAGATTTTTTCTTAAGGAGACATCTTGATTGTAATGGTTAATTATACTTTTAACAACGATTTAGTTTTTTAAGCTGTTGGAAACTTGATTTTTGTAGAAAGGAGCAGAAGAAACGTCCTTCTTCAGAAAAAAAAAAAGACATGGAGGACTATACATATTTCAGGGAAGCATAATACAAAGAATGGCAAACGCTATCATTCCTGTGTTACTCCTCTGCTGCTGCTCTTGTTGAGGAGAGTCAGTGTGCTATAAAGATATGGGAAGATACAACTGGTACTCAAATAAGGGTGACACCTTTTCCGTATCTCACGGAAAAGCCACCAAGCACATGGAGCAGAGTGGAAGAGTTGCAGTTTCTGTGTCACCAGGGCAAATACAACAACTACTGAAAAGGAAAACAAAACAAGCAACAAGCTTTGGCTGCCTTCATTGCTATTTTTTTAAATAAAATCCCTGGCATAGAGATGAAATTGGAAAGATAAAGTAGCAAAGTTTGTTCAGGTAACTTTAAAAAGTTTTAGAAAGTTTGAAAGGATTAGTGGACAGAAGTAGACAATTTTTTTTACATGGCATTTCTACTTGCATTGTGTTGCAACAGTTGCTAAGCAAAGTGCAAGATGGCTTATATTGTCATCAGATTTATGTGGTAAAATTTAATGTAGTGCTTGTCAGTTTTAAACACTGGAAATATCAATTAAATGTCAAACTATGCTTGACTTCAATTCTAAATGGCTGTAAAAACACAATACAAATTTAGAATCATTTAGCCTTACTTCCCTTTTTCTCCCTGTTCCCCCTTTGCTTTCCCAGTAAAACTCATTATAGGAGATTGTTTGGGAGGAGCGAATTTTTTTTTTTTTTTTTCCCACTTGAATTCTAGTGATTCACTGGGCTGTACATTACCAGCTAAACTTTCTTCTCTTAAAAATCAATGGCTGAGGAGTGAAGTCTTACTTCAGTCTGGAGAGTCTGAGACTGAAGTTTTAATTATGGCTTGAAGTAATGTAATTGTAGATTTTAATGGCTCATACATCTCTTTGACAGGTCATCTGAGTTTGTTGAAAGTTTTGAAAGCAATGAAATCAATTTCTTGGACAGTTAGTTAGCAAAAAGAGAACACATTGATGCTAATTGGAACGTAGACATAATATCTCTTATACCCCTGTACTTTTTGTGAGGTGTTTTACATGCTGAGGATTCTCACCAGGAGCCTGCTAAAGAGAGCATAAGAGGTGCCTGCAGCTCCTTCTATTCAGTGATATCTTAATGTTCTTGATGTCTCAGTGAGCATAGCAGCATGACTGAATGATAAATTCGGCATTGCCGGGCCTGGCTATGGAGAGGGCGAGTCTGGAAAGATTTCTGAAGGTTAGGATACGTTGGCTGACAGTACCTGGTACAGTCACAGCTCCCTATTCCAACATTCAGCGTACACTTATTCAATATCTTCAATAAGGCTGATGGTGGCTAGGCTAATTCTCAGAGACACTAACCAAATTCATTCCACTTACTGTCCAGATAACTCTGCCATCCTGCAAGGGAGAGCCTGTGCCTATCAACATTTTTTTCAACAGTGATTTTGTGACTCATGAGAAATACAGAGCAACAGGACAAAACACAGCTTGGAAAGGAAGAGATTTATGTCTTTTACTGTGACATTACCCACATCCGTTGCAGCTTTGTTTGGTTTGATTAATTGTTTCTGCTGCCAAAAAACTTGGACTGAGCCTGTTCTTGAGAAATAGCACAAACCAGAAGGATTCAAGCCATCTAGAATAATTTCTTTTTAACTAAGGGAAAACCCCAGGAAATACAATGGAAAAAAGGAAATACATGTTACTGAAAATATTAAGCTACATTTTTTGAAAAAGAATTTCATGAAAAAACCATGGGAAACAGCAACAACAATAAGATGTTCTTTGCAAAAGACACAGAAAAACTGTCTGTAAGCAATGGATAATGGCAGTCATAAAAAATGCTTCTCAAGTGAATCTTTGATCAAGGAACACCGTAGGTATTTCAATAGGAAGGTAGTATTCATCTGAAAGTCTAGTAAAATAAATTCCAGCTTTAAAAAGTCCTTCCTAAGATGACAAAAATGTCTTCTTTAAGTCATTTAACTATTCAGTATTAATCCTCAAGACCTAAGAAGGGGTTAACTACCTGGAAAAATTAAAATAAATTTTGAATTATTTGTTGAAGAGGCATCACACGTGTAGTTGAGGACCAGCCCTGACTTCCCCAGACAAAGAATGGAGTGAGTGAGACAGATACTACAGTGCTCTTTGCTGCCCTCATTGGGGTAACTTTCCCTGACAAGATGTTCAGTGTCCTTTGGGACAAAATGTTATCTGATCGAACAAAGAGAAATTGTCAGAAAAATTTGCCAGTGTAAACCTTATTTCACATCAAAAGCACAGGAAAATTTGTGACTATTTCGACATACTGCAGTGTTCAAAAATGACGCAAGAAAGAGACCCAAATCTCTTCAATCTTCTTCTTCCCCCGGACACCAAAGTCACAAGGCAGCATCTGCCAACTGTGGCAGACAAAGCAGCTCGTGTCATTTTAGCTGCCCCTCATTCTGGACATTTCAACTGCTTCTCACATCAGGCAAAATCGCCCGACACATGGTCATTGCTGTCAGTGACTTTCTGATGTCAGATCAATAGCACAGCACTGCTTTGGAGTGACAGCTCAATTAGAGGAGAATTCTGACATTAAATTTCAGAGGCGAAACCAAATCCTGCAGTAGAGTGTCACAGGAATGACCCTTTAAAGAATTAAATGGGGTTTGTCAAAGATAGTTCATATTTTCTCAGGTATTAGCTCCTAGCAGCTGATTTATATGGTGTTCCAGGAAATTGTGACAACCTAGAAACCATTAAAATTTTGTTTCTCTTCTTGCTTCACAAAGCCCCCTCCCTCATTTTTGAGCATTCAGTTGCATTGGACAAACTCCATCAGATAACTAGATGCAAAACAATCTCTCTTCTATTTCAGTTAAAAAAAAAATCTGACTTCTGGTGTGATACTACTTTAGGATGCCTGACTGCATCATTACAGAGCTAAGCATTTCTGTTGTAAATGCAGTAATTCTCTCTTAACAGGTAATTACACAAAAATACATGTACATATACAGTAAAATCTTTCCATGGCTGCATGCCAACTTGATAAACAAATACATAATGATGTTATTTCTTAGAAATCTTTGCAAAACCTGTGCTAGAAAAGCTTGTACCTCCATAACTGAAGGTTAGGAGTCAAATTAAGCTTCCAGGCCTTTAGATCAGGAAGAATCACTGTGTTTTGATCTAGTCTTGGAAGATTCAAGGTTCAAAGTTACATCAGTTCCAAACAGATCCACTTATATTCAAGATACAGAGAGAGCGAACAGTCACTACAGTCCACTTGTTGGCCTTGAGCATTCACAATTTAGATTCATTGGATAATTAGATCTCTCAGGTCATTTGTAAGCTGGATTGGAAGCCCGTATCCTTTTGGAAAGGGAGTTTAAATTCACCTGCAACTCCTGTATTCACATCTGACTGGTGGTGACAAACAGACAAGGTGAAATATCAGGGGTCTTTAATGAAACACCACACTGTGCTCTCATCCACAAAAAGTAGGACTTTCGTCTCCAAAAGCAGACGTGGAAAGCACAGGTCTGACCTTTCATCAGCACTGTGATTTCCTCTCTAAATTTAGACTGCAAGGTATATATGTCTTTAATGTTTGAATAAATCCCAGGCACCAAAATTTATCTCTTGCCTGGAGAATCAATTTATCTTCCAACACCTTTCTGTACATTTTTTTGCCTTGGCTGGCAAAGAGCAAAACCTCTGTTGGGACAGAGTCTGGGGAGCAAAAGAAAAGCTGATGAAGAAGCAACTTTCACAGTCCCTGAATGGCCACGTTTTCACTTTGTTGGTCTCTGCTAACAAAAGTCAGCCCAATCTTATTTACTTTTTCTACTGAAAAACAAGACATGAATTGCAAATCATGTTTACAGGGTACAAATCAGATCTTGTACAACTCTATCACCTGAAAACTGACCCCAGATTTCCTCCTGTAATGGTCATGGGATGGTAAGAATCCCCACCAGAGGCTGCTCCTTCTGATGTGCGACTCCAGAGACATCTCTGCAGAGGGAAACTCTGTGTAGCACTGCAAAATGAAGTTCTTTACCCTGGTAACCCAGGAAAAACTCCTGATTACAGCAAACACTTGGGAGAGGACCCTAGGGAACCCTAAGGCCAGTAAATTCTTCTGTCTAGGGACAGAAGAGGATGAAAGAAGGGAAAAGCAGTCATCCTTGTGAATACAGCAGTATTTTTTGATGTCTTGATGAGAAGCCTGTCTGGGAAGATACAAGACATGCTGAGATGCAGCAGAACACAAGTCAGGTCTCGGGGGCTGTGTAGACTCTGCTGTAGGCTCCCAGCATGACACTGGACAGGTCTGACCGAGAGTTCTCACAGAAGAAATGGTGCCCAGTCAGAGGTGTCCAGGGTATAACAATCTATCTGTTTAAAAATTACAGTGACCTTGCAGCACTTTACTTTTCTGCACTCTGGGTTAGAGGACTGGCAGGCTTGGTTATGGGGTTGTGACACTGTTTGGGGAGCTAAGGCACCTGAACAGAACAAGAAAGCTCTTGGAATAACAAGGACGGCACATAACCTGTGAAACTTTGTCCTGGTGAACCTTCAGTGTTTGTACAGATGTATGGAAATGGAACTGTTTTCTGCAGTCAGGATATGTAGAGGAAGAATAGCTGTAGCTGAGTTTCGTGCAATATACAAACAAACCTGCCAGTTATTCGCACAAAGCCTGTGAAATCCATTTTCTAACAGATTTGAAATTTCATATTAAGGACTCTGTCATGATAATGCTGCATAGAAGACTCCTGAAAGGTTTCAAAGGCCAAGCAAGAGACGATTAGCTTCAGTATCAAAGCAGAGGGGCTCATTTAGTCCTATGCTATTGATCTTAAATACAATCTCTTCTTAGAAAGACAGAAACCTCAAAAAGAAAAATAACAATAAAAAATAAGAAAAAAACCCCTCATTCAAAAGCAAATCACAACATGACAATTGTAAAGAAAATGAAAACATTTTATTTCAGTTCTTCCAAGAGGCTTTGGAGAAATGCTGCCCATGATTTTGCATCTAAATACACTTTGAATCAAAGTTTTTCATCAGCCAGCCGTACAGAATCTTCTTAAAAGTCCAGATAAATAGAAATGCTTCCAAGCTGGTCAGCTATAGTAATATCCAGTGGTTCACAAAATGATGGTATTTACTAGCTTGAATATTTGAAAAATGCATCTACCTTGACTTTACAGCTCCAAAAATTCTCAGTCAGATGCATTTGACTCTGCTTTTGCTGAGATCAGGTAGAGATGAAACTGAGTCTTTGAAGTCAGAGGCTTACTGCCCACATGCTGGCTGAATTTCCACTGCTAGGAGAAAATTTCACTTACAAATTCACCCTCATAGAACAGTATTCTGAACACTGGGCCCATATAACTTGAAAGTCACATGTTTCTGAGTGTACCACAGGCAATGCCTTGGCCATGCTTTCACTGTCAGTAATATTAATACTGTTCTTTATGGAGGAAGGTGGAGACACAAGCACCAGATGTACTAGTCCAGAATTACATACTGGTGGGTACAACACTTCCATTAAAGCACCAACATTGTATATTGATTATGCAGTGGCTGCTGCTACTGCTTTGTTTATTTTTCCATGAAAAGTGAAAAATAACTTTGTATGACTACGGCACATGCTAATATGGAGAGATACTTGCTTCAGGATGAGGAAATCATACGTGTTTAGGCCAGCTGAAAATGCTACATCCACAACAGACACAGGACCCTTACAAAGACATCTGAGGAGATATCAAGAGAGACAGCAGAGACCAAGGAGTCATCCTGAAATAAGCCTGCAAGAGACCTTTGCTTCTGTGCATAACAAAGGAGGGCAGATGGACAAACGGAAATAACTATTCATAAATATTTTGCAGTGAAACAAAAGCACAGCTTGTGTGATCTTTGCCCATCAATCACGATGAAAGATACATATACCTGATTTCCTTCAGGGGGACAGTGTAATCTAGAAGAAAATATTCTAGGTGACGATTTTGGACATCTCCCTGCTCTTCCTGTCTCAGCATCCCTTTTTTTTTGCTCCAATGTTTTCATTCCTCTTTAGGTTGCCGGCCATTTTTGATAAAGAACTTTGAGATAATCAGATGGTACTCAGTTCAGAACAACAAAGTTGAGATGTGAGTAGTGTTTTTGCCACACTTTTCCAGTGATCTATCTTTTCCTCTCATCTGAAGGATAAGCTACTACAGAGCAAGGAAGATCTGCTTGATTCAATCCTTGCTTTCTCTGGCCATTTTGAAAAAGAGACTGCCACCTAGAGTGAATTATCTGGATTTTTGGAAATGTGCATATGAGACTTGCAGCTGCCTGTACATGTTGTCACTACATTTGAGGTATGCAAGCATAGCTGTCCTGTCTCGTCTTTCTCTAGAAGATCTCAGTGTTTATAACTGTTCTTTCCTGCCCCCCTGAAAATGAAATAAAAATGAAAATAATAACAATAAAAGATAAAATCCAGACTGAAGTTCAAGGTGCAGTTCACATATTCAAAGTTGAAGTGATTAGACATTTCTGTATTGCTATCTATCCCTGGGAAAGTCTGTGCAACATCAAGTACTTTCAAACCATGACTGTTTTGCAAAAATCAATGGTTTTCTTAAGACATTTGTAAACTCAAGTACTATTCCAAGATAGAACCAAAAATGTTGCTTTTTTGCCAGCAAAAGATTAAAAAGAACAGTTTCGAGTGGCTGAGGACAAAAGGAAAATTATTCCTTCTCTGTTCTTTTTAATGAGACTGCCATGTCCTGTACACACATGAACACATAAATACTAATAAACTTACAAGTAAATGTTTTATTCAAATATTTGACTCTGCTCTGTGATTAGCTCATGGAGTATTCATGCTTTCCACATGAGTTTAACACCACTTGCTTGGACTGAACATAGAGTCCTTAAATATTATTTTTCAATTCTCCTTAGACTTCCCAGAAACTCTGCCCTTAATATCACTGCATTTATGAAAATTTAAAGTGAAAATTTATGGGTAAGAATCCCAAGGATCCTGCTAAATAAGGAGATACATTTTAATTAAAGAATTTAAATGGATCTCTGAAAGACTGGAGCCAATTTTTTTTTTTTTGTTAAGTTTTCAATAAAGAAATATTATCCTTCAATAAAAACTGCTTCACTCTGGGGCTCATGTTACTCTGTCAGTCATTCTTCAGAGACAAAGCAAAAGCTTCTTACATGATATTTGAAAATGGAAAATAGACATTTTTCAATCCAAAGGGAGCCAAAAAATACACGTATTTGTGGAAATCTATGTTACTATAATGTGTTTGCAGCAGTTCCAGTAGGAAAGAATACTGTGTGAATAGAATTGAAATGAAGGCAGCTACATGTGAAAACCCCTTTGTGCTGAGGTTTTGATTAAACGTAAAAAGAAAAATAATCTAGAAATAATAATAACAGTAATAATAAAAAACAGAGACACCTTGCTCAAACCAAGATTCCTGTTTACTTCTCTGATGTCAAGGAACAGACCAATCCAATATTATTACCAAAAACAATAGAGAATTCACATTCTTATCTAGGTAGGCAACTATTATTTGACTATTTCAAGATGCAGCTAAACGTAGAAGTGCTTCTGGCAAAAAAGTCTTTAAGACGTGTTAGCACAGACAGTTGTACAGATGCCTTCAGGCACTCCTGCATTATCAAGCTTTAATGGAGATGTTCATGGTATTTGCTGAGTGTTTGCTGCATAAGTTACACACTGAGTCAGGAGAGGAATGAGAGGGTTTTCCATAACCCTAAGGTTATGTGTTGATGATCTTGCAGTCATAGACTGAAAAAGTGCCTACAACTCAGTTTAATGACCCTCTTGGTTTAATAATACAGCATATCATCATTTGCAGACATGAAACATCTGTTGCAATCACATATCATAGATTTTGTAGTGGTAAAGAAATAAAGAAGCAGATGGGTTCCCTAATGTCAATGGCGTTAGTGTTTATTTAGAGATCACATTTTGAATCTCAGGCAGTCTTTAGGTTTTGGTCCTGCTTCCAGCAGCAGGGTTTGGCACTGCTAATTTTAACAACATGAAGCCTTTTTGAAAGGGAAGATGGTCACATTATTGATACTCCCCTGGATTTGGCTGTCACAAAAAAACCCCTTATTTCCAGGAAGGAGGTTTTATTTGGGGGAGGTTGAACGTGTATCTACTATGAAAATGTTAATTTTACAGCAGTTTAGAAACATTCACATATCCAAAACAATTTGACTTCCAGGGTATCAGTAGTCATGACAGGGCTGAAGGCTTGACCAAATTTTTGACTCCATATTAAAAAGCCCCAAAGGGTTGTACCATGCTGCTGGTGTGACACCAACTCCCAGGCTGGATGGAAAAGGGAACGTTCAGGTACACCTGTGTGTGAGGCAAAATTATCTCCAACATCAGGATCACTATTCCAGCTAGCTATTAACATTGATAATTGTGATACTTGTCAGAAACATTTTTATATCTTTTATAGTTAATTTTTCCTGAAAAAGTCAGATTTTCCTTAAATTTTGAGTCTCGTTTTCCCATAGACTCTTCAGCTTGTACTTTTCTATCCTCTACCTAAATTTAACACCTGCCAAATAGCTGAAATTTTCCTGGTGCTCGTTTCTTTGCTTGTCAGAAATTTAAGATTTGAATGTCATGATCACTGAGTCACCATACCAAGTGAGATCAGATTCCTCATAATTTATCAGCTATGCAAATAAACTTATTTTGCTTCATTATGTGGCAAGATTTTGAAGAGAAAGTGCCTCGAGATGACTGAAATTATATTGCCATCATGCAGAGTAACTTGGGATTGTACGCTGGGGATGGCATTTACCTTTGCATCTCCCATCAGCAAAAGCAAAATTGCATTTACTACCCCTATTTAAAAGCAATCTTATCTCTCACTGTTCTCCTTTTTGGGGTTTTAGCTCCATCAGAATTGCCTTTAGTTATCAAATTCTTGGCTGCATCTCATGCTTCTAATTAAATTTGAGGCCTCTCTTGTCTGGAAACCTGCAGAGAATAGTTAAATGGGGCTTCTATAGTGACTGATGCAAAACAATTGTATTCATGATGAAATACAATTAAAGTTTTAATATATCTTATCTGCTACAGCCAGTTATCCAGTTGGAACAAGTCAGTTGCTGCTCCTGAGTGTGTCCTTGTAAACAGGGATTCAGAAAAGTAACTTTGTCTCCGTTGAATTGTGTGAATTGTGTTGCTTTTCTTAAAAAAGACAAAAAAAGAGGGAAAGGACCAAGGTCCAAGATGTATAACTTCATATATTTTAATTCTATGTACCAGAATTATTTTGGGGCTTTTCTTTTCAATCTGTGAAGACAAACTGATTTATGCCACTTGGATTTCTGTCTCACAAACTGTTGGAACAACAATCAGACATTTGTTTCCAAGTCAGACAAAGGCTGTTGAGTTCTGCATACTCATATACGATATATTTGCCAGACTTAGAGAAGAGAAATCAACACAAATCAAAGCAGCAACTACAAAAAATTACAATGTGCTTTTTCAGTCAATGTGCAGTAGTCCATTCCTCTCAGCAAACAAGAGAAGATGGCTGATTATATGGGAGGAATTAAGCATAACCACAAGTATGTATCTTTTTTAGCCCTTGATATTTGACAGTGGCTAAATAGATTTCTAAGCCTTCACCAAAGGAAATATGAACAGAAAATCCTTTGGGGAGCTTGAAAACTCTAGAAGAAATGAATTAAATATGTTTGTATTTCACACTGAATCAATCCACGCTCTTTCTCTCTCCTGCATCTGTATTTTTTTATTGGCTACCTTAAGGGGACCTTTAGCCATTCTTGGGAAATGGGGAGGAGATTCTCTTAAAAATGCAGGACTGCCCTTTTCTGTAAATGTGGTGGGAGAGGATAACTGTGTGAAACTGCTTTTCAATCTCTATTGGAGCATTTAGAAAAATATCAACAACATTGAGTTGGAGCCATCTGCATAAAAGTTAGATATCTAGGGTAAGGAAATCTTGCATATACCATCGTATATAGTCAGTAGAGTGTTTGGCATCACCAGCAAGAGATTGATTCCACCCTACATTAGATACTTAAAGCAAATAGGAAATATGGCCCTCTGGAGATGCCTGTGTCTCGCATCGATAGGAGTGCAGCCTAAGCATCTAACTTTTAACTAAGTGAAATTAAATTCATCCATACTACACAGAAACCAGTGTAAAAAATTCCCTGTATATGCCTGCAATCCACAGTTTCATTATTCATTGCAGCCAAGGGAGAGCTATCAAATACCCATAGGAAATGTAAGCCTCTAAGGGGATGGAGTTGCAGGACTTGGTCCAAAAATGTGAGACAAAGGATGAGCACTGGCACTCGGCTGAGCAGTGCTCTTCACCTTCCTCACAGTAGGCACTGGGACAGGCAATGCTCCTCCAGTGGAAAATCCTTTGCAATTCACCCTGAGAGTATTCCTGCTCTCCTCACTCATGCTCTCCCCTTATGGCCAGTGAAGGCAGCTTGGGACTTGGGACTGAATTCTCAGCTTGAGCAATGTTTGGTGCCTCAGCACTCAGACAAGCAAGGGAAAACATTCCCTGGCAGTCTGCTCGGTACAGGCTGATTTTAGTGAGAGACAGGCAGCTTTGATTTTAGGTGTCTGGGGTGAGAATAGAATCCTCAGCTCGGCTTTTCTAATCCATAACAGAGGTTACAAAATACCTTTTGTAGTACTAAGGATGGGTCCAGCCTATAGTGCACCTTCTGGATTGTGAGTCACGAACTTGAATAAAAGCCAAAGACCTTTTGATTGCTGTGGCTCCTTCCACAGCCAACTTCTTAGCTTTCTGTGCTGAGGAAGTGTCCTCACTCTACAAAAAAGGGCAACATTCCCCTTCCCAGGCCTTCCCTGTTAAACCCATGCAGATTTATTAGTTGATGCTGTAAAGGAATGGCTTCATTAGGCTCACAGCAGTGCCTCTAAAGAGATAAGTGTTTATAAATCCCTATTAAAGCTTTTCTGAGATGGCAGAATGGGGAAGGGGGAGAAGAGAAGGGGAAAAATGAGATGGGGCACCTGGTGGGGCAACTGGAAGGTGTGTTGGTGGAAACACCCACTCTTATGTTCCCTGAACTGCTGTCTGGGGTGACAGCCTAGGCACCACGGCAGCTCCTGCTGTCCTATATCACTAAAACTAGACTCTGAGTGAGTCTTCATTGATATTTCACCCAGACTGAACCTAGATGTAAGTTCCATATGGCTAATTCTGGTTGCTGTTAAATCTCTTTACTTTGAACATGAATAAAGTTAGGCACTGAAGTTTTATCAGAAGCTGGGCTTGCAGCTGGCAACACCCTCTCTGTGTTTCTGTTACTAAAACCCATCAAGCAGGATTTATATTACAGCAATAACATTTGTTTCAGTACACTTACATTTGTTACAGTAGGTTTCAGGCAGAGAGCACATGAATTAGCTATTTCCAGTGACACTGACAGATGTACAAAATACAGACACCACACACGAAGCACAAACAAATCTAATCATGATTTTTTCACCATTATAACTATTCATAGAAGAGGATGGATAGACTCTGCAGTACCAAAATAGCATCACTCAGCTTTGTTTAAGCCCTGCTCACTGCAATAGTATAACTTGTTATAAATATTCCTTCTCGTGGTGCTCGATGAATTTGCTTCAAGCTGGCTTTTATTTTTGAACCCTGACTCAGAAGAGAAAGTTTCCAGAAACAGTCTGGCTATAGAAACTGTTCAATTAAAAAACACCCAGAACCCCACAACAAAAAACAAACACCAGAAAACTCCAACAAAAAAACCCAACAAAAACAAAGTGATGGTCAAGTTTTATATTTAGTTATAGCCAATACCCAGAAATAGTTTTACAAGATCACATTTTTTCCCCAGCATGTTTAATTTTATTTTGAAGGGCAAGTATAGAAAGAGAGAAAATGCTTTCTAATTTATGTGAGCTGGGTGACGATTCATCTAGTTGCTCATGTCCATGGCTGTATCCTGACCTGATACTGGACTAACCCACAAAAGCAGCTGCCTTTTTTTTTTTAATAAAACAATTTAAAAATATTTCACCCCAATAAAACGTTTTCTTCTAAATATTTCAGAGTCTGAAATTGTTTCCTACTTACTGTATTACAAAAACATGCAAGTCACTGTCAAAATTAAAACAGATTTGGACAGGAGAATCCGTGGAAATTCTCATTTCTGAAATGTGAAACCAGCAAATTCTGACTCTATAATCTTCCTTAAAAAACATGTGTCAAATGGCTTTTTGCTTTGCAAAAAATGGTTTTTACTGAATTTAGATTTTTCAAGAATGGAAAATATTGATTATGTTCTTCTTTCTTAACTCTCAAAGGTGATGAAAACTGAACTTTTGAGCCCTGGATGAATGATTAGAGCCTATTAGAGTCACAGAGACCACATTTCAGAGTAAGGGATGTGAGGATGTTCTTGTGATCAGCTCTGGTTATTGGGGGACGTAGGGCAGAACCCATCACTCCCTGTTTTACTGGGAACAGTCACAGGCACAGAATGCCAAGTTTAACTTATGCAAATTAATCTGCATCAGAGAGAGAGGAAACAGAATACTGCCATCTCCCACCTGATAATGCAAGATGATTTATGTATATCCAGGGAATAATCTTTAGAGATTGTACTGGAGGATCTCCTGGTGGTTCTTTGGGTGTTCCAGAGACAATTCAGCAATACCCAAAATGCATTTTCCCAGATATCAAGGCAATGCCAAAATGTAAATATGGTTATCTCACCAAATAATAATAATTGAGCATGAATCTTCACAAGCCAGTCGTCCTCTCTTAGCTATGTGTGTAAAAATAAAAGAATAATTCCATTGTGAATGTATTCTTAAATTGTAGTTGTGTAAGTAAAAACATGTAACTGTGGAGTTATTTTTCTGATTGGAAATTTTTTTGGGCTTCCTAATATCTCATGGATGTTTTGAACTGTGACTGGTGGATTGGATGTAAATAATATAATGCTACAGGGAATCTTCTCAATCAAGCCTTAAAATGAATGGATCATTCCTTGAGGAGTAGAGAAAAAAATCAGTTGAGATTTTCCTTTGCCTTTTAAGGATGCACCATCTTACCAGAAGCTCTGTCTCTGTTCCAACAATTATTTCAAATTGCAATGAAGGAGAAGAATCAAACTAAACACATAAAATTAGATGCTTTCAGCCTAGTTGCACCTTTTGTTTATGGGAGATCTCAAGAAATCAGAAGTATTTTGGTTATTGAGCTCAACGTCTGATTGGCACTTTCGTGGTGCATGGCTACAGATTGAAGATTCAGAACCAGGAGCTGACTTTTGAGAAGTGAAAGTTAGTGAAAAACAAACTTGCAAAGAGCAACCAAAAAAACCCCAAAACCATGCAGAAAAAAACAAACCCTCCTGTGACAGATAACAGGCTGTGGCTAAACCCTGCTGAGCTCATTTTCAGTTTTGCTTCACAGACCTTGATTCAGATTACAGCACTTCAGGGACCTTAGGAGGTATTGATTGGGGAAGTTTTTGGAAGCCACGAAGTTTGTCTCAGGCTCTTGAGAGGAAGAGAACTGAGTCAATGCAGAATCCTCACTGGAGGAATGGAATAAAGCACGTGGAGTTAGCACGAGCAGCTGTTGCCTTGTTGCCGGCAGTAGCTGTGTGACAAGGAGGGATTTATAGAAATGAAAGAAAGTATGGGAAGAAAGAATTAATGATGCAGATTATCCAGAGTATTATGCTGAGATCTTGGTAAGAAAGATGTGACTACGCCGGTTGCAGTGTGGTGATTTCTCTCAGTGATTTCTCCTGGACTCTGTCTTTGAAGCCATCTTTAGATCTGAGCAGAGGCATTCAAACCCCTTTGCATTCTGATGAGAACGTGTTTTCTCTGGAAAACTTTCATTAGAAAACTGTTTTCCAAACCAGAAAATTTTCACAACTTTTTTCACATCCATTGCAATAGTTAAATCGGCTTCTTTCACTCTTCAGAAAATCGTATTTTCAAACAGAGAACCAAGATATGCAAAGTAGACAAAACTTAGGGCATAAACATTTGGTTTGGATTCTTCCAGATTTTGGCAGTAGTCAGGTTGGTTTTTTAGCTAATGATAGGACTTGAACCAGAACTTGATGTCTACCACAGTCTTCTGCCTCATGTAAGAAACCTTTGGAAACTTAGGTGGGGGGTCATATCTGGACTCTGAGATTTATGTGTTAGTGAATTAATGTCTCTAGACAGAGACATGATCCTGGAGAAGGAAGCTATGGTAGATTTCCTTTTAACTTGCAGGGTTTTCTTACTACAGCTTTATAGCTGGCCTCAATAAAGCTGCAAAAACATCAATTTAGCAGCTCACTCTGTCCTGATGCACCCTTTCTGCAGGGTGTCCTGATGCACCCGACGCACCCTTTTTGCTCTGACTCTGACTGGATACCTGAAACAGAGGGGAATACTCATGTCTGGTGACTCTCAGAGAGGATGCAGGGGGTCAGGCACAGCCCTGGGGACAGTGTCTCATGAGTTTGTGTCTGAGCTCTTTCTACTTAATGCAACTCACAAATGCAACTCACAAATCTACATGTGTTAATACTTTAAAATTACATTTGGCAATGCTTCAGTGAATTCTAGCAGAAAAAAAATGCAAATAAATGTAGATTTCTGTTATTATCAGCTTCATCAAAGCAAACAGGCAGCAGAAGGGCCATTATTAGACTTTGATAAGAGTGCGTATTGAATGATTTCCCTAAGGAATTCAGTAAAACTCATCTCATTCCATTTCCTTTTATACAATAATATCAATTGTTTTACACAGAGACACCTGCAAACAGTGTTGTCTGACCTCTTTAATTTATTTTACTTCTTGAAGGGAAAAAATACAAGAACTGTTCTTTTTCAGTACTATATTGTAATTTCAAAATGTGAGAAAGAGTCTGGAATAAAAGTATTCAGACAGAAGCTGAGGAAAATAGTGTCACAAATTAATAATCCTGAATTAATAAAGTAATGTCTCTGCAAAGAAAATGCTTTTGTGTCACAGATGAAGAAGACACTGAAAAAAAGAGAAGCAGGAAAAAGAAAATGCTGAAGAACAAGACTTTCTTTCCTGAGGACAAATAAAATGAGGGAATTTGCTATGAATAAGTAACTTCCACATCTTATAATACTCCAGTAGCATTTGGCAAGTAATCAAAGTTGATTTCCTTTCCATTCAAAGGCATCATCAGAATTATTAGTTTTTGTAATACCTATGTATGTATAAAGCTGAGACATGTTTATAACTCTATTTTGGTGCTGGAAAAGCTCTTGAATAATGCTGTACAAGGTCACCCAGGAAAAAAAATCCTTCCTAGAAACAATCATATCCCTGATGTAAAAGAAATTCTGTGTGCATTTTATAGCTGATATTAAGCTGATATTATCAGCTTTGTAGAAAATATCCTTGCAAAGGAATCTATTCTTACAGTGAATGTTTTTCTCCATGAAGGGTTTGTGAGGAATTTCAGGGGACAGTTTGCTGTGGAAACAGTGATCCGGTGCAGCCCTCTGGTAGTGATTTACCTTTCTACTCCTGTGTAACCCTGCCAGACTCGTGGTCTAGTTGGTTGGCAGTTTCAGCAAACAGTACTTGGACTGTGTTAAAATCATTAGCCATAATTGGTAATATAACCACTAGCAGTTGCATCTAATGAGAAAGGTGAAAAGATTTGCGAAGTCTTCACTTTATTTGATAGGGAAAATTATAGGAGAAATTTGGGCCTGCAGAACAGAGAGCTGGAAAGATATCACAGAGCCTAAGACTCTTCCACATCCTAACCAAGAGGTATTTGATTCGCAGTCAGAAATTCATAACTCTATTTCATCATAAGGTTGATGGACTGTCTTACCTTTTTCTGATTCCCAGTCTCCTTGACCAAAATCTGCCCCACAGCCCCAGACCATTAACAGAGAAAGCATTCCTCTAATTTTGACTTACTCAAGACAGATTTTCATCCATCCCTTAAGGACAGTATCTTCTTTATTTCAAATATTCCTTCTTTTTTTTTCTGAGACAGAGGTGATCTGTGAATGCCCTTAGTACTGTCAGAGAACATAACAGTGGGAAATGGTCACACACTGTGGCTGGAGAGGTTCAGGCTGGATATTAGGAAAAAATTTCCTGAGGTTTTTGGCAGTGACCATCAGGGGAGGTGCGGCACCCCCATCCATACAGTTTTGTAAGGTTTGTTTTGACAGAGCTGTGGTTGACCTGAGCTGCTGATGTCGACCGTACTGACTCAAGCTGGGGCTGGACAAGAGGAGCCCTGGCAGTGCCTTCCAACAAATGAATCTGTGGCTGCTCCCAGATGTTTAATTCAGCAAAATTATTCTACCTCCTCTTGGACTTTGTTCCAACAGATGAAACAAAAGTAACTTAGTTTCTCTACTGTGTTTACAACCCCCTTTTTCACAACTGCTTCTTAATTTCTCTGCTCATTCCCATCTCCCTTCTACATTTGTAGTCCAGTGTAAATGTTGTTTCTAGGATCCAGCTGGAAAAAGCCTGTGCATTTTTTCTGTCTTTCACAGAGACTTTAAATACTTTCTCCTGGAGGAATCTGTATATATCCAAATAAATACTTACATTTTTCTTGGTCACATCACTCAAGTGGCTCTTGCTCAAACTATTGTTGACTTATTTATATAAATATTACTTTTCCTCTGCCATTTCCTAAAAAAGGATTCAAGAATACATAAATAAATAATAATTATTTTCTATAAGAATATTGACTATGCTTTCTGGGAACAAATACTTGAACTTTAATTATCTAGTTTCAATTAATACAGACCTTAAAGTCATCTCATTCATACTAGTAATATTCAGATTTTCTTTAATTTTTTCCAGTGCCTCTAATTCTGTATTGTAACAAATTTCAGAAGCACAGCCTCTGTATGTTGTGTTAAATTTCTGAGGAAATATCATCCTGATGCCAGTTCTAGGGAATTCCAGAAATAACTTCCCTTCAGCTAAATATTTCTCATTTTAACACATGCCTTTGTAATCTCTTCTCTAATCATGACTTGCCTTGTAGTTATTCTACTAATAATGATTTTCTGCTGTGTAACTGCTATATTCCCATGCTGCACCATATCAAATGCAGCTCTGGAGTCTGAATAGGTTATTTTCCTTACCTGAAAGAAAAGAATGGTTCCTTATCAACAGAGGAATTAAGTGCTAATAAAAGACAGCAGTTTCCCATATTGAGAATTAAAACTGTGGTTGTTTAAACAGGAATATGGTGTCATTCAAGATATCCTATGGTATCATGTCTGGTCACCAGCTATTGGTCTAGAATGTCACTGCTCTTCTGTGAGTCCTGTGTCATATCCGCCAATATTATGTGCCTCCACTGGATAGCCCAGGACACCTCAAATGGCTCTGCATGCATTCATCCAGAACACCAAATGGAACCATTACTCTCCTTGTGAATTACATGCCTTTTATGGTGAAAATTCATGGGGGCACATGGTGTTTGTTTCACTGGCTGTTCAATGATGTCCACAGAATGACAGTTCCTCTTGGGGAAGAGCTGAAATTCATTTGAAGACTAAAAATGTTATCCTACATATCTAGGTGAGAAATGATGTCTGACCTTCCAGGATGGTCAATAAAGAACCTGTTTCGGAGACTGCAGAGCTGCTCATTCAGCCCACCAGCCACTGTCTGCTTTAGAAGGACTGGAGTCTCCACTGACTGCAGCAGCTTTTTAAACACCTTGCCCCAGTGTAGGCATTCAGATGTGGATATCTCTGCTTAAATGCTTTGATCTAGCATAGATTCGTCTCCTAAATTCTTGCTGCCTGCAAATGAAGTGCTGAATGAGTGGATGTTTCCTTCCAGTCCTGTGTGTCTATTCACTCCTCAGCAGAACATTTGAACAGTTCAGTGCTTCTCTCCAGCGTGGTTTTAAGCGATTTGTTTGATGGAGCATCCAGCTCAGGAGACTGTTGCATCCTCTAATGAATCTCAGTTAGACCCTTGCTCAAATTACCTAACTCACACTTTTGCTTTGATCAGTATCAGTCCATTAAACCCATCCATCAGAGGTCTCTGTGCTCAGCTTTATGACTATTGGGAAATTATTAGAATGTGATCATCACCAAATAGACATGCTTGCCCCTCTGGGCAATGATGTCATGGTCATTTTCTGGTCTGACACATCTTGCTTGTCAAAGTGATCCAGAAAGAATTTAAAGGAAAGTAAATTAACTGCAGTGTTGTCTTGTACTGTGAATTCGTCCATTTGTGGTGCTTTGGATGATCACCTGCATTGCTCAGCTGCAGCCAGCTAAATGAGACCTTTTACTGATGCAGCGTTCTTAGAGTTATTTGGCCCGTTGTTCATTATGTGCTTTTAAAAATTGTTATAGTAGATTAACTAACTAATGGTGGCTGGGCAGGAACATTCATCCTGGGTAGGTTATTGCAGACGCTGAATTTTTGCTTCTCCTATTGGGAACAGACGGTTCTGGTCATGGTTGGTGAGAGAGGACTGGGTCATTGGGCAGATCCAGATTAGGAATGCCAGTGTGGCAAAGGTTTTGTAAATACAGAATGTAAATAGAAATGTAATGACCTCAGAAAATGTGAGTGCTCTGTGGTATATAATGGCATGAAACATCCCACAGCCCTGAAAATTCACAGCATGGGGACTTCTGAACCAGAGCTGTCCTGGGAAATAGTCAGTAACTTTTAAAATTGATTATCTGGTTTGATAGATGATAATGTAAAAAGCTTCTGTGCATTATAAATTAATATAAAAAATGTTTTTGAGGTATTTAAGTTTCAGAGAATAAGCATGTTTCTTTCCCAGGGATATTCTGAAGTATTTTTACCTCTCCTCCCCTTTCACTTCCCTCCCTTCCGTCTGCCAAGTAAAGAGAAGTGCAGAAGTAAAAGGAGAAATTTAGAGTAATATTAAAATTTAGTCATATAAAGAGTATCTCAGCTTCAGAAAATTAACTTTTTTCCTCCATAAACCAGAACACAATTTACAGAGACAGGAGAGAAAAAAAAAATTAAGAAAAGCACACAAAATGAAACCAAGCCAAATCCAAAACATTTTAATGAGAAGTCTCTATTAAAAGAGGATAAAGACTAAGTCAAGTATCTATTTACAATATAAATAATATTGGAGCATGTAAGAAGCATTATAGTTAAGGCTGGTTGCATATTGATTTCCACTAGTATGTGATTTAGGTCTAATTTCCCATGGAATCATAATTTTTAGTCCTTTAAATCTAGGGATATGTGATAAAACACTGAAAGATTAGATGAAAGCATTCATGGAACAGAGATCTCCTTTTCAAGTCTTTCTCTCCGCCCCTCCTTTCAGACAGAGAGAAATAGTTTCTCATCTGAGAAGATGAAGATTTTTGAAGCACAGGACAGAGTATCTATGCGTCAACCTTTCTGTCTGTCTGTCTGTCTGTCCATCTCTCTGTATGAATCTCTGTCACACTCACACGTGGGTGCCAGCAGGGGGAGGAGGGCTGGCAGACAGACGGTGAGCACACAGTGTCAGGAGACACCACTGTTCTGTCACCACATCTGGGGATCCCAAAACCCGGTCATAAGAGGTCATATGAATTTACGAGACAAATGGAGGTTCACCAGTAGCATCACTGGGAACTGATAATGCCAACAAAGAGGCATTCAGGCTCAGGGTTCCTTTTAAGAATTCAAAACTGAAGCAATCTAAGCTGCCTGCATACATGGGTTTCTGAATTACTCCCTGCCCAGCACACCAGCAGGGTTCAGGATTGTAACGACCCAAACAGTCGTGTGTTTGTCTTTTGGAAGTGGGAAGTCTGCAAAAAGGAAGAAAAGTTTCTCAAAGAAAGGCAAGAATTGTAACTGTTAATAGAGAAGGTACATATTTATGAAGCTTGCCTTCTCTCTAGACAGCAAGGAACAAAACTGCATGAAATACAGTGTTTTCCCAGGAGTTAGATCTTGATGATTATTTATAAGGAGTTCCCATAAACCACTTTAACAGCATTTTAATCTAATGCACTTAGTGCTTTCATAGTTGTTGTAAGCAAAGAGAAGTTTTATGACCCAGCTGAATGTGCACTGGGATACATATTACATATTGGCACTGACAGCACAGGAAATGATGCCTTTCTCCAGAGAGCAGCCCTGCTGGGCACATGGATAAGCTGCCTACCCATTGCCCTCCTGAGTCCCAAGTGAGCTGATAGGAACAGCCCACTTCTCTCCATAGAGAGTCTTCTAAAAAGAGTCAAAAAGAAAATCTTCACATAAAATTGATAATTTTGATTCCTTTCTTGTCTTGCTTTGGATAGAGCACAGTCATTTGGTCTGGAAGAGGGGAGTAGGCTCACACTTTATCTGCCCTGGAAGTAGATGCCCGCTGTGCAACATCCCTGTCCTGGCAGGGTTTAGCTGGCTGCAGCTACTGGGGGAGAATACCAGCATGAACTTCAAGTGCCTGTGCTATGGAGGAGTGAAGACTTTAGTGGTTCCCTTCATTGTGATAATCTTCAACAAAAAAATACATCCCAGAAAGAACCTACTCTTGGCTTGGAGGTGCATTCATCTAGCATTATCTGTTGTGAGATACCTGCCTATTCCCAGAGGCAGCATATTCCAGAAGAAAACCACCTCCAAGGTAAATGCTGTGATGAACAGATGGAGTTTGAATCTACATCTCTTTTCCAGTGTAAATGAGATTAAACCACTTGAAGCTTCTGTGAGTGTCTCCTGGCAATTTCTTAAATTCCCAGTTGTCTTCAGCAAATCATGACACTGAATAACAAACAATCCACTGAGACCATGGACCATGCCACAGCTCTATTGCTCATCTATGTGAGGGTGCAGACAGCAGCCTCATTCTCAGCACCACAGATGGTTGCTGTGTCACTGAAAATCCATTTTACCAGTTTGTTTCTAGATGTGCCCTCCTTATCCTATGAAAATTCAGGTGCACTATGTAGAATCAGAAAATTCTGATTCTTCTTGATACCTGCAAAGCTGTGGCTGCTTTTCACCCCTTCAGCCTACTTTCAAGAGCTGTGAGCTTGGGGCCCATTCTAGAACTCTACCGATGGACTGTGGAAACGCAATATTTTCAGCTTCCAGGGTAATTCAACTTTGCCAAATGTTGTGACTTCTTACAACCAGTGTTGGTCAGACTGCTGTCACCTCCACAGTAAAAAGCCCAGGCTTCAGCTATGGAGAAAGTGTAGCCGTTTGTAGCCACTGGCATCTGGGAAGAATGGAGATATCCTGCAGAGTGATTGTCAAATGGAGAAATGGATTTCCCCGATGCAGTGATAGAGATGTACAGCAAGTTTCAGCAATCTAATTAGTTTCTTGATCAGAGGAAGACAACTTTTCAAGGCAAATGAAAAGGTCATTGCAAATCCCAGAGAAGTATTCATGTCTTTTGCCATATTTGCTGACAGATATTTAAATACAACCACTCACTTTTCCTGTAGATATTGTCAGCAGATGCCAGACAGCTGACAAGCAGCAATGAATTTGTACCACTGCCCTGACATACCAACAACAAGGAAGTGGATAGAACTGCTAAGTGTTCTTTCTGTGCTGCTGGGAGATAGATCTGTGGCAGCAAACGCTTACAGGCTAAGCGATGCTTAGAGGACATAGTGACTTCTCTGGTGGTTTACCCTGGTGAACAGTATTAGCAAAGGAAAGGAAAAGTGTTCTCTCACTGGAGCACTTTGAGAGGATGTGGGAGATGGGATCCTCACGAGACTTGCTGTATGACCTTAGCAAATTCTCTTAATATGTTTCAGGACTGCAACCTAACTACATATTGATTGCAAGAATGACTTCAGGTGCCGCAGATGAGGTGGGTTCATTCTCTTTCGGATCTCTGTCTGTAAAGCAGGAACAAAGGTACTTCCTTTCCCCACCTTTTCATTATCACTCCTTTTAACTGTAAAAGCTTCAAGGTAAGGACAGGTGTGGATACAATTATGATGTGAATGGATACATTCCCATTATAGCACAGGATCCTGCATACAGAAGATGTTGACATGAAAAAGCCCCCATAATGAGAGGAGTAATAATTTTTATTGCATGTGTAAACTGTACAACCAGGTTTCAGTACTAATCAATACTTTTATAGGAAGACTATAAAAAGTACCAGCTGCTTCCCATGGTATCTCGTTCCTTCAAAGAACCTGACCTTCCACTGTCAGGATTGTTCAATGTCCTTTTTCCATGGTGTCACACTTCCAGCACACTTTCCTACCTAACATGGAAAGGATGTGTGTTGATAGGCCATATGGACACTTCTCAGTGTGGAACAGGTACATTGACTCTTCGTAGAAATGTTTTTCTTACAGATTGTGAGCAGGAGATTTTTTGCTGGGAAAAGTCATCAGCATTTAAGTTATGAGCTTGGAGGGAGAGTAGGGGATTTTACTTTGGCTTGTATACTGCAGACAGGTCTTTGTCTGCGCTTAGAGACCAGATTTCGGATTATTAGATGATAAATGCATAAATCAGTTCATTTACTAATTAGGTAGAAATGTGCATATGAAAGTAAAAGTCATTCTTCTTTGATTGGAAACATGATGGAAGCATGATGTATGTCATATCCTATATTCCTACAGGAGTACTAATCCATGGGTTAATGGCATGCGTGTGTTAAAATCATAAATACATAACTTGATAGGTGATTTTACATCTGTGAGTTTATCACTCACTGATCATCTCTCTCAAAACCAAAGGTAAGATTTTACTTTACATGGGCTTCCATGCCCCTCTGGTATGAAAATGGGCAAAATAGATGGATGAACTATCTTTAGATGATCAAGAAAAAAAAGAAGGAAGAAAGACATGATGTAAAAAACCCCTCAAAGAACACAACTGTTCCCTAGGAAGCAGTAAGGTTTTTTTTCCCCTAGCTTTTCCAGCTTCTGCTTGCACAAACAATATGTGAAATGCTCAGAAGGAAAGTTTGCCTGTTAGAATTTATATCCTCTTGAATAAATCTTCAGACAGAACAAAACTTACAAGTCTGACCCATTTTAATCTCCAAGTAGGCCAATGAATTTAATTAATATTTTTATGGAAGTGTGAGGATGGTAACCTTCCTTCCCCTCGACATTGTTTAATTCGATGGCCACGCCTAAGTCAGGTGTGGGGTATTTGTGTCATTCACATTGTGTCTGTCAAAGCTTCTGGTACCCCTTCATAAGGCTGAACTGCAACTTGCATTGCTTTGCAAGGTGCATCTGGTGAAAAAAAAAAAATATTGCTGATCCACCTTGGGACCTGAGGAGAATAACATCTTCCATGTTGTTCCTCCCATAACCTTTATGTCTCTCTGTGTACACATAAACTGTATTCTATCTACACACACTGCCTGTCAATAGGCATGGATAATGGCTTTCACAGCATTTACAAATGTTCAAGAAGAAGAGAGTGGGTTTGTAGGGATACTGAAGTTCAGATTCATCACATCAAACAGAGAAAGCGGAATTACAAATCTAAAAGAGGAATATTGAGAAGAAATTTAACTTTCTTAAAATCTGGTGCTTCTGCCATTTTTTCTTTCTTTCACCAAATTTCCTCCTGTATGGTTACACAAACTCTAACTCCTTATGAATAAATTCAGCTTAAGAAATTGGCAGAAAACCCAGTTTGGGACAAGGAAACTAGCCCTTTCTGAAATTGTTTTTCACCTGATCAGTTCACAGCACAGTCACACAGATGCTTGTAGCACTGTAAAAGAAAGGATCATGCATGGAGCAGGAGTGAGAAGCCAGAGCTGGGAGAAAGATGGAAATGTCCTCTCCAGTGGAAGTGCTGGTTCCTCCCACTTGAACTGGCATGGTCGGTGCAGAGTTGGCTGGCTCAGCTTAGGTCCTACATGCACAGGTTGGGATGTCTCTTCTGAATTGACTTGTTTATAGATGTGAAAAAAAGCAGGGATATTTTAGAGCCTGCCACCAAGCTGTCCACCTTGGACAGATGAGCTGTTTGAAGCATCTACACTTGGGAAAAACTTGGCTTGACACCGAATGTGTCACTTCATAGGACAGCTCCCCTCATCCTCAATTTCTGAGCAGACCCTCACCAGGAACAGACTTTGCAACCCGGTTTTGATACCCAGTCCCACACCTGGGATGCTCTGACTTGTTTTCTTCCTCTGACTTTATAAAGTACAGTGCATTTGTGTTCTCCTTTTCGAAGTAGGTGTGATTATTTCACCACTCTATGTACATGGCAACTGAGAGATGCAATTATGATGTGACTTATTCAGGTTGTGAATGTGCCTTCAGAAGGCCCCCAAGCCTCCCAAGTGTCCTAGGTGCTTGTTTTTGTCACAGAAGTGCATTTTCTCTGAATCAAATAACCAAGGAAATTAGTCTCTTTTATTAATATACCTGTAGCAGAGCTCTTGAAAGAAGGAATATCTGTTCCTAAATTGTCTTGCTTGGATATAAATTAACATCTGAACTCCACAGGAAGAAAAATCATGTCTGTTTATGATTTCTCATCCTGATATTATCATGTAAAAACTGGCATGATCTAGATTATGGTACTAATGAAATTTGACAAATCTTTTTTTTTTTTAACTGAATAAATAAGTTTAAATTATAAACCTTAAATTATCATTTAAATTTCAACTATTATGAAAATAAATACTAAGAAAAATTATTAGGATGTAAAATAAAATGTGGCATTTAAACTATACAAAAATAGGGAGGTCGTTCATTTGGTTGTTTTTCTTTAAACATTTATATTTTGCTTTGTTCATGGAATGGAATCTATTTAAACAAGAATCTGAGGTTAATCTAAAGCGACATTTATTTTAGTTTTAAGTTAGGAATGCAAAACAAAATCTTTCTAGTCAGGGCAGCCCACTGTGTTTGTTGAGTCCTGGTGGATTAAATAAATTTAAAAATAAAATCTAAATATATTTCAAAGCTCACCAGAATACTGAATGTAGGAACAGGCATATTTTTTTCCCCAGAAAACATTTAAAAAGCCTGAAGCAAGTTAACAGTCTAAAGGCTATTTTTGCCTGATTTCTTTTGCCAGGAACAGCGGCAGGAATATTCTCCCAGGAAGTTGTGCAACCCAAGATGCAAACATTTTGGATGCGAGCTGAAGAAACATTTTGTAGAGCTCAAGCTGCAAAGAGAGTTCAGGTGCTCATTTAAAGATTATTGGCAAGTTGAAAGCCCAGATTTCTCCTTACCTGATGAAGCCTAATTACTTTATAAGAGGGCAGTGGACTAAATTAGCCTCTGGAGGTACCTATAGCTCTTCATTACCTCTACAAGGAGTGTAGGGTGAAAATGCTCGACAGTTACGTGGGTATTAGGTAGAATTTTCAGAAGTTAATCATATTGCTGAATCTTTCTTTCCCCCCCCATTATATTACTTGCATGATATGTACTGAGGACGCTGGGTTTGTGCAGTTTGAAGAGAAGGCTGAGGGGCGACCTCGTTGCTCTCCGCACTTTCCTGAGAACAAGAAGTGGAGAGGGAGGTGTTGAGCTTTTCTGGTGGCTGATGCCTCAAATCTGTCAGTGTGTAAGAGGCATTTGGACAAACTTCAGAGACGGCCCTGAAGAGGTCAGGCAGCTGAACTGGATGATGACTGCAGGTCCCTTCTAACTGAAATATTCTATTCTATTCTATTCTATACACATGTAAGCTTCTACCTGTATCTATATACATATTCCAGACTGTGACTAACACTGCGGAGCTTTCAAGAAAGAATGAGGCTCTTTCTTGTTCCTGGAACTCCCAGCTGCTCTGCACAGGTAAGTTTACCTGACTTACGGAGAGATACTGGATTTATTTTCACCTGATTCGTGCATCTTTCATCGAAACCAAACTGTTTGTGGTCAAATGTCATACACAACTTTTTCAACGTGAACAAAGTTGAAAGTGTACTCTCTTGCTTCCTTTGTGCTTATGTTAACTACTCCAGGACTGAAGTATTCCAGATTTTCAAAGGAGAGGGAAAGCAGTCAGGGGATTCATGCCAATGAGACCATGACCCATTCTGCACACAAAGAGTCTGCAAAGAAATTCAGCACAACACAATCAAAAAAAGATCAGTGACATTCATGGCAGATATCTTTTCATGCCTCTTGTCTGGAAGAAGCTCCTGTGCACTGACCTTATATATGGTTTGTGAGACTGGGCTGGTATTCTGAGTGTTAAAGTGACAGGAGAAAGAATGCTTGTCTTTCTAAAGACTTTTGTGCCTTTGGTAACAGCTTCAGCTGTGATGTCTCTGAAGACCTGTCTTTGTGACAGTTTTGTCACTTCAAGTGGGCAAAGAAAGGAGGAACCCTTTAGTGAGATTTGGCTGCACCACTACACTTGTCAGATACCTTTTAGTATGCAAATCAAGAATGGTTCTAGTTAAATCCAATTCTGGTCTTTTTTCTTTCTACTTCTTGAAGTATATAAATCCTAAACTTTTTAAAGCCCCCAGACACAAGCATTTTCTCTCACTCACAAACACAGAGCCAAGTCTTGCTTTAAAAAAGACAAAACAACAACAAAAAAACAAAGCCATTTTAACACTGAACAGAGTCAGAAAGAAATTTCTGCTTGTCTATTTGCTGAAAAAAAAAAAGAACCCAAACTCAGAAAAATATCTATTTAATGTGACACTAAAATATGGATGCATGCACACACATACACACACACAGACACATGCACTGGTGTTTCTGTAAAAAATCTCTTCTGGATGGAAGAAGAGGTTTGGCAATCCAGATACAGATACAATATTTAAATTAAGATATACTGAAGGTAAAGAAAGGTCATCTTACAGGCGAGCAGCACAGAGTTAAAAGAGAACAGGCAGCGTCAGGGTTGCTCCTGCCATCACTTCTGTGATGCGTAGTTTTGCTGTTTCCAAAATCCACTAACTACAGACATGCCCTGTGGATTTGCCTGGAATTTAAGAGACCCTACCAAAATGTGTCATTTTTCTCCAACCCTTTCAAATACTTTGAAGGGTAAGGGAAGGGTAAGGTCCTGAGGTCAGTCATTGTTTAAATCTCCATGGACTCTGCCTCCAGAAGAGGAAGCAGGTGATTAACAGTTTCCTTCCAGGAGTTACCTTCTCAGCAGAAGGAAAGGCTGTTGACTGTTCAGTACTTCAGTGTGTACATCAGCCTGTGAGCTGCAGCAGAAGGGAGATTGTACTAAACTGCACTGATACAGAAACCTCCTCGTAGGGGAGGGAGAACAGCTGGAGAAGATAACATCTGGAATATCCACAAGTATGACCAAAAGACCTGATCCTTTTTTCCGCTCCTCTTTGCAAACAAGGAGCATTGCCTCACAGTACAGTATGAATAATTATAATTTTATATATATATTATTAAAAATAACAAATAATAAATAATTTTAAAATTATGTGATACTCAGCTCTGCTATTAATGGAACACACTTGAGTGCCTCAGAAACATCAATCCAACCAGCAATCTGACCTCTGACAAGGAAGTATTTTGCCCTTCCTAAGGTCTAAATTCCAAGGCAAGCACCAAGATTTTAAAATAGCTTGTCTTGACAGAACCAGAATTACCCATTATTAGTCATAGCACAGCACAGGCACACTAATGTTCTTGCAGGGGAGAGAGCAGATCTCTCTACACACTCACAGACATTTTTCAGTGATTATCATTCATGAACACTTCCACCTTCAAGCCATTTCAGCCTTGCTTGGTATTTCCTCAACATGGAGGACATGACACTAGAGTGTCATCCCTCCTGACAAAAAATATTTAGCTCTCTTGTAAACATGGAAGTTTAAGTTTACCTAATGACACTGAAACAAAAGTTAGGGCTACTCATTGGAGCCATAAATGTCAGCAGTGGCACTTCAGTAGAGAAAATGGTCTCAGCCATTGCTGTTCATCCACACTTAATGAGAAGTACAGCCAAATACAATTGTAGTGCTGGGCAGAGTGAAACTCTCTGGTACCACTACTTTTTATCTCCAATAATAAAATCATGCCCATTAGGCCTTCAAGAACTTGAACATGACAGTGGGGAGATAAGCATGGTGTAGGGATAGTTCATTTTTAATTGCTAAATCATTACGTGGTAGAACTCTAATGGCTGAGATGAGGCTTCTCCTACTGGTTTCAGTATTGATAGTTTCTTTTGGCTTTGGGGAGGGACTTTAAGTTGCTCTGATTTTTGCATAGATACCTTGAAAGTGGAGGGGGATTGATGCAGGAAAGTAGAAGGCATCATAGCTGATACTCTGAGGGTGAGGGGTTATTCAGGAAGTGGTCATTTATGAAAGGAGTTTGTGATTTCATTGTTTCTCTCACTCTGCCAGCTTTATTTACCTGTGCTTTTCATTTCCAAATTTTGGTTTTTTTAGAATATTTCTAGGTTGGGCAGAAGCGAGAGGCCTCCTTTACTCATTCACTTTTTGATGGAAGACATCAGTTTTCCCACCAGAGTCAGCACTGCTGAGGGGAGTAGGAGTTAGGGTCCCTGAATCACAACAGTGGGTTAATAATGTAGATTCACGTGCAGGGATGAAGTAAACAACATGGAGATTTAATATCAAACCCACAAATGCCTTGCTTTGGCTTTTCAGGAAAATATGGGTATTTTAGGATCTTGGAAAAATTGGATGACAGATATTTCAGTAGCTGTCACAGGTAGAAAACCTGAGATTTCTTAAGACAGATCCTGGTGAAATACACGGCAAGTTTCCACAGCAGCATCTGATCACACTGGGAAGGGAAGTATTAGGCAGCTCTAAAGCAAACATAGAGATCAGAATTTGAGGAGGATGTCTGTGTTAGCAGGTTTTGCATTTACAGAATCAGGTGCTCTATAATGGGCAGCATGTCTCAGCCTGCTCTGAGAGTTCCTAGCAGCAGTTTGGCTGCAGATGGCTCGTGTCTGTGGGCTTTGTTGTGTTTGTGGGACAGTTTTTTTAAAAGCAGTAGCCTTGGTAAAACAGTTTCAAGATAATTTAGCAATGACAGCAATGGGCCATGTGAGAAACAAAAGCTAGTTTTTTGCTGAAGTGATCCTTAATAAAAAGATTATGCTGCTTGCTGCTTTGAAAGAAAATGTGCAGGTGAAAAGACAGGAAGGGAGTAGAGCATTTGTTCTTGTTTTTTCATTCCATTTTCAGCCACAGCACTAAATGACATAATCATTGTGAGCTGCTGCTGTTCTTTTAATTTTTCCCACAGGCAGTGGGAAAATTCTTCCCTTCTTCCCTTGGTGTGCGTGTATCAGACGGGAAATTAGGAGCCGCTTGCTGATAGTGATGTAGGCGAAGGAATGAATGACCACTGAGTTGCTGCACAATCAAAATCTTGCGCAACAAGATTTTGAAGAAAAGGAGGTTCTACTGCCAGTCTGCATTATTTTCAATATTGCTAAAGAGAATAATTATTTTTTTCACCAAGCTAGCAGAGGGAATTATCTGGACAAGCCTTAGGAAAAAACAGGAATGTTGTATGTAATGGAATAAGGTGCATCTGTGATTCTCACTTGTACTGAAGGGACCCACTGAACCCTGGGGAGACATGAGCTACTGGGACTGTAGAGGAAAAATCAAGGTGTTTCAATAGATGTGTAGCTGTAGTTATTCCCCTAAAAAATAGTGGAAGTAAATTGGGCAAGGGACTTACAGCTGACATCTTCCAAATGAAAAAATTACTTTGTGGAGGATATGAGATTTCTGAGTTAACATGATTGCCTGGGGAAAAGCCAAAATATTTTGTATCTTATACTTTCATTTCAGCTTTGCCTAAACTGGGAACTCCTTGGATCAGTGGATCACCCTATGGGAAGTGCATGCCTTCTACTCACAGCCTCTTTTGTGTTGGCCCTCACTGTTGAACATTTTTTCTCATAGAGCACATGGTTCTCTTCTCAGCGTCAAATGCCACAGAGATCCTGGGAAACTTAGGTTAGTTCAGCTCAGGTTCTGTAAGACATGGGGCATCTGGATGCCAATCCCCTCAGGCACTACAGCAGTGCAGGCAAATGTTTCTCAGTATCAGGGGAATCTTCAGTGTTCCAAATCTAATGGCATGGAGGCACAAGATTCTCCTATTTCTCTAAAAAGACAAAAAAACAAAACAAAAAAAAACCCCAAACAAATAAACAGAACCAACAAAAAAAAAATCAAAAGGAAATTTTATCTTATTGTGAGAACACCAACGTGGAATTATCAGAAATTTCAGTTTCTGGCAAGCTTTAATAGGTACTGTAAATGTGAACAAAACTATTTTCTTTTAGAGGAGTTTGTAGTTGTACCTGATCTGTTGGGAGTGAGAGATGTACCAACTATACTTTGCCAATCTAAGGTATCAATTAAGCAGCAGGAGGTGCAGGGCATACAGCCTGTTTATATCTCACATTTCAAATTGTTTCTTTTGTAGAGACAGAAGTAAGTACCCATTGTGCCTCTTGCCAGAAGGTTTAACTCCAGCCATCCATTCATTATGATACTTTTGTGTGATGATTGCCTATACAGTGGCATCAGCAGTGCAAGTTTCAAACCCAGCTGGCTTCTCTCTGATACAAAGGAGATAATTCAATTCCACATGAGGATAAGCTCAAACTCTACCTCTTTGTCCCATGGCTTCTCTTTCCAACAGGAAAAAACAACTTGCGCCACTTTTGTGGCAGATGTACATGAAAATATTAGAAATAGGGAAAAGTAGTAAGTGCTTTTTCCGAAATAGTAGAAATCCTGATTGTTCTCCCAGAATGCTTTTATGATCTTGAGGAAATCACAGTTTCTGTGCCTGGTTTCCCCAGCTTCCACAAAGGGCAATAATATCTTGGTATTTCAAATGTATGTGGCAACGAGAAATACTTATTCAGAGATGCTCAGGAAGAGGATGTGGCAGAGGCAGGTTTATAGATAAGTGATATCCTTATTTTTAATCATCCATGAAAATGGAAGTGATTAAGTGACTTCGCAGAACAAGAAAAACTGTTTAGTTGTAAAGCTCTGCAAAATGGCATTATGTGACCTTCAAACTGCTTAGTTTAAGAAATTCGTTCTCATTTTCTCTGCATGTCATAAAGTGTCGGCTCCTTAATGAAAGTAGCACAACAATTGTTTGACATGGAGTATCTCATGAGACATTCATATATGTATTCAACTTGACTTTTGACTTTGTCCAACATCACCCAACAGTCAGCTTAACACCCAAACACAAGAACCTCAACTCTTCAGAGTCATTCTACGTAAAATAAACAGTGTCCATGGACAAAATTTTATCTTCATCTCTTGCTCACACAAGATCTTACAAGAGAAGCTGCAATTGTTAGATATGTTCTATATGGCCCAAAAATTGCAAGCAAGAGGCCAGTCTATATAAAGGGATGCCCACCAGCATGTACACACACAAATTCGATGAGGAAAACAGGGTTCTTACCCTGTTTCAAGAGAATCCCAGGTTGGGAATCCAGTGAAGCACTATGTAGCAAACTTCTAGAGTCTGGACTGGCCTCTATGAGGTCCCTTCTAGGATTAGAGACCAACCACTAGTGGATGCCATTTATGAAGATGTACCAAATTAATGTTTGAAAATTTATACAATAAATGAGTGAAAATAAGCCAGAATGATAGATTCTTAGAAGACTTTTACTCGTTTCGTTCTTACCCCACATGAGACAACGAAACCATGTTTTACAAGGAAAACTTGACATTATCATTTGTTTGCTCAAATTCAGAAGTAGATCTTCAGTGATGGTAGGGAAGAACAACCTATTAAATCTCCCATTATCACTGTTGGTAGTTATTGCTTAATGCTGCTGTGAAGTATGGGGGTTCAGGCTCCAAAATCTCTGGTGTAGAGGTGTGGAAGATGGAAGTGGAAAGGCAACGGAAGGAGATGATCAGATCAGAAATCACTGGCAGGACCCAGGAAGATGTGAGGTTTGAGTGGGGAGGAAGGTTTAAGAAAGAAGATATAAGTCAGAGGAGACTTAAGCAGCAGCCTGATTGTCAAGAAGAGAAATTGTTCTCGTGTTTCTTTTTCCTCTGGCAGAACCAGAGCCACAACTGAAACAAATGAAGTGAAACACTGATCATAAAAGATCTCCTGCCTGCTGCCATGACCGAGATAAGAATGAAAGAAACTGACACAGGACCTAATTCAGGTCAAGTCTGGGGCTTTGTAGAATATAAAGCAAAATGATAAAAGAAAAACAAGACTGGGATAAGTGATAAACTGTGTCCTCCATCCTAACCCTGTCATATTTGCAGCTAATAAACATGAAGATTAATTGACAGAAATACAAAATTCACTGCTGTTCACGGGATTGTCAGTGTTGCAGCAGGTCTGCCCACTATGTCACTGATGTTATTCTTTCCTTCCCTAGAAAACAGAAGCATTTAGCTCAGCTAAATGTGATTCTGCTGAGACTGGGTACTCATTATACCAGGGAACTATACACTGAACTGTGTTAAGAAAAAAAGGCAACAGGCAAAAAAATAGAAAATGAAAAGTGGAATGATTGCAGTTATTCGAGAAATTGTTTCAAATTTTGCAGATAGTATCAGCACTTCTCCCTTGCACTGAAAAAAGAAAATGGTTTGTGGATAATTGATTTTTAAAAATTAAAACTATAACACTTTGCTACAGTCAAAATGAGAAATAATACCCTGGATTCTAAAGCTCTCACAATTTGAGAATTTTAAAATAAAAAGTTATAAGTGTCTTTCTTTTAAATGAAAACTTGGCAATATGAAATGTATTAAAATGTATTTTAAAAAAATATAAAGAATTTTTCAACACCAAAATAAAATGAATCACTTTTCTTGGTATTGACAATATCTGCAGATGGTTCTCATGAAAAATAAAAATGAAAAAGAAGATATCTCCATTTTCATTTAATCTACAGCAAATTTTTTCCCTGGTTTTCAAAGTCAGCCACTGAATTAAAGACCTGTTCTTCATTCTGATCTAGTTGTGATCTAGACAGGGTGATGTGAAGATAGTCATAGCACCTTTAATTTACAGATGAAAAAATAGAGCACTGAGAGAACAGATGACTTTCCAAGATTACATGTGACAAGTAGAAGGAAGGTAACCTAAACACCATCTTAAATAATACCCTAATTTTACCTCTCCTGCATGGGAAACAGCAAATGGACTTTCAGATTGCAATATACCACTAAGTTCCTTCTTTGTATAAAATAAAACTTGCCTGTCTAGAAGTAATTTGCACAGCATTTCAAGGTATCCATCCCAGGTCTCCACATTTGCTGACAAGGGCAAGTACCTGTGGATAAGACAGCCACAAATTTATCATTATCTGTTGCAATGACTGAAGATGAAATTCCCTTCTCAGCTCTGAAGTCCTTACTCTGCAATATATCCAAGAGTATACCTGAGGATTTCATGAGCAATTTTTCTACCACAATGCAAATGAATCTCTTTGAGAGCCTGATGTTTTTTAAGAGGTGTCTTGCCTAGAAGTCATTTATTTGGCAGAAATGATGCAGTTTCTTTTCTCATACCTCTGTGATATACTCAGAACCTGATCTTTCCCTTACTGTTGTGTAAGAATCTCAAGGTTAACAGAAGCTGAGAGTGTTCTGTTCATGCATCCAAGGCAAGGAAGCACAACCCTGAGGTTAACACACAGTCAAGAAGGGAAGTTTGAGCCCCAAATTCCCACTGATTTCAAGAGGAAATGGAAATGCTCTAGAAGTTGCTCACTGCAGGCCTACACCTTACTCAAGCCAAGATTTCTTTCCTGAAGAAGGTTGTTCAACTTGAGGCATAAGGAAGAGTAGCTGTTTGCTAATGAGAACAGAAATGGGATGGCAACAAGACAGTTCTGCAGGGTACCAATCTAACTTAAACCCTGAAGGCACTGAACAGCAGTGGATATTCAAGGCTTTATGGAATTTAAAGGCAATTTGCCTGCTGCTGTCTTTGCTTTCCCGAGATGCATGTGGAGAACAGAGAAGACACAGAGTGAGAGCTGAACTGAGCTGGCCTAGGAATGAAAACAAAATTGAGCTGTGCTTACACTGCTGAAACTTTTACATGGGTACACTTCTGAGGACAGCATTGGACCCTGGTAAAATAATGGTGCTCATGTTGCCTGCCCAGGGCTCTGGAAACCTAATCCCATGTTCTTAGTCTGAGGAACATGGGTTGCTCTGGGACCAGTTACTCAACATCTATTCAGACTTTCAGAGGTGGATATATTGTCCTTACTCAAAGTCACATTTGTAATGTGAGCACCAACATAGTGAAGTGCTCAGATATAAGATGACTATTTAATTATCAACAGAGACAGGCCCAGCTGCTGTTATAGTTAGTGGAAATTTTCCCTTATTACACAATAGGAACTGCCGAGGATCTATATTTTAGCTTTTATTTTGGCATTCATTCAGTATCTTGTAATGACCAGCATAAAATCTTTCAAATCACTGAAGGACCACTCACTGCAGGGGAGGAACATCTGTACATTTCCAGAGAACCATGACTTTCCTGTGCTAAGATCAAGAGCTTATTTGACTGAGATTTCAAGCCCTTTTTAGATAAACGGAGAGGCAATTACTCCCTGACTCCTCTCTTTTCTGTATAGAGGGAACTTTGGCTTTCTGAAGCACCAATTAAAAAGCCCCACAACTCTCTCTTTGAATTGCTTCATTGCTCCTGTTAATTGTCTCGTTTGAGTCTCTGCCAAAGTGAAAGTACCTTGTTACAGAGCTATGAACCTGCAATCAACTTTGAAAACTTCCACTTTACAAGTGCAATCTTGTGCTTTTTTTTTTTTTTAACCCTAAATGAAAGGGGAAAAAATAGAAAAATGTATTAGGTGTTTCCTAAATGAAAGTCTTTAATAACATGTTAATCTAAGTTTTTATAGATTCTAAAATGCAGTTATAGACAGCTGAAATTTTCCTATGGCTTACTGTCAAATATACAAGAAACTGTTTGGAAAGTCTGTAAGCACTGTAATCACGAATAAAATATATTCTGCAAGGGGACTCTAAATTTGCAGTAATTATGTACCATTTAGTTAATCTGTCTACATTATTTACGAAGAGTATTTTGTAGTTAAATACTTGAAGAGTTGACAGGGTAATGTTCAACAGCTACTTGGAACAGAAATGATGGAGAGGCAGTAAAAAAATAATTTCAATTTTAAATCACTCTCTTTGTGTTCATTTCCATGTTTGTTTTTAACTCAAAGAAAGAGTGTGAGATCTCTTTTTTTAAAGGAAGATAAAAATAAAAGTGTGCTGTGGGTGTGCATAACTTCTGTGTACATCTGTAAGCCAACGCCCACTTTACAGTGAGACACAAATAGCTTGGGTTTTTCCAGAGACCTCAGCTACCTGTCCTTTTCCACACCCAGTTCCATGGATGCAGTTTCCCACAATGATTTCTTCATTTGCAAGAGGAGTAGAGTTATATAGAGGTCAGTGGTCACAATATGTTTTTTACATCACATAACATATATAAATATACAAGTGTGCTGAACCCTCATCCTCACAGTCATAGAAAATGCAGAACAGGAAAGACAGCAGGGTGCAAAGATGCCTGGGCTGTTTTCCTTGCCCTTTTCCCACTACCATGCAAGAAGGGGACCAGGACAAAGCACTTTTCTACAATAGCACCTGTAATCTGGAAAAAGTAGGAAGGAGAGATGGCTCCCAGGTGGAGAAAACAAAAAAGGTAGATAGAAGACGAGTCTAAAAGCTGTCCTGACTGATAGAAAGTCAGGTGAACAGTCCCCTGACTTCACAGGAATTGCTGTTGTACATTTCTGAATCCCTTGGGGATAGAAAGAGGGTGTCTGTGTGAGGGGAGGGGGGAAGATTGGGTGCATGTGTACAAATCCTCCCAAAGCACCGACACTACCGCCAGCTGGGACAGGTTCATAAATTATTTCTCCTTGTTTTTCTCTACCTCCTAAACCCTGAGATTAACTGTCATTAGAACAAATTCCCATCTCCCTCTGGGATTTCCTCCATGAATAAAATCTACTTTATTTGCCCACGTGAGCTGTCTGTACAGCATGTATCAGATTCATGTGTTGTTTATAACCTCCTAAGACATAACATGCAAAAGCTGTTCCTTCAAAATCAAATTAATGCCATTCATTATAAGGTGAGTGGTGACTCACCACCAGATGACAAGCCTGTTGAACACAGGATTTATTCCTCATGCAAGTTAGTGGCATGAATTCTTTTTTTTTTCTTTGCAAGCTGAAGGTGAGTGCATTGACTCTCCCAGAAGGGAACAGTCAGTCAGCCAATTTTATTAGGTCTTACTGAACATGAAAAAGTATTATTTTTGTGATTCACTGACATCCATGGTTACAGGGGATGCCTGTAAGGCACTGCCACTTAAATAAGCTTTATTTGAATCAGGTCTCTGTGCTGCTTGGGTTTTCTTTACTGGTTTTGAAGCAAGGGCTTAACCATGTGGTATGTGCTGTTGTATGTGCTACGGCAGTGGCTCGATCCAGCAGGGTAATGTGCCATATGTGGCACCCGAGGAGGGAGCAAGCAGCTACAACAGAAAACTGTCTCTTCTGATGGCAGCCTTCATTGTGCTGGGTTTGATGAGGTTCTGGTAGCCTGAAGGAAAAGCAGATCTCGTAGCAAAGCTCCGTAGAGACACAGGCATTTTGTATTCATGATTTATTTCCTGGAGTCAGAGGACTGATTCCACGAAAAATCCCAGGTTCAATCAGGCAGCTGCACAAGACAAACACTTGTTGGCGTAGGAATGTAACTTTTTCTCTTCTGATTCCTTGTCCAGAGATGTGGGACATGTCCTGTAAGTTACTTTCTACATTCATTTTTCAGGAAAATGCTGTGAGGCTTACTGGCAAAAAGAAACACATACTACTTCTAAAGAAAAGCTAGAAATACAATCTGCTGACGCAAAGTATACAGAGTCCTGCCAAGTTCTACAGGACTTGACACAAGAGCTGCCTTCTCTACCTCATCAAGAAATGAACTCTGGGAATCTGTCAGAGCAGCACTGCTCTTATTACTGCTGTGGTAAGAGGGATGCAGCAGAATTAACTCATCCAGATAACGCCTGGTTGGGAGTGCGGCAGTTCTGCCGCTATCATTCCTAACACATCAGAAGAAGATGACAGCTTAGTGCTGCCTGATTGCACACGTGCTGCTGTGTACCTGTCTGAACCTTTTCTTGACATTTTTGCTCTGCACAAAAAGGTGAACAGCAAGGAGTCTTGCTTTGTGTATATTGTTTCCCGCCTTTGGATTGATCATCCTGAGATGCAACCCCAACTTTCCAGGCATTGATCCTTACCAGAGCCTGGAGGCTGAGACATAGATGAGGGGCAAAGACCAGCTTCAGTGAGGAGAGAGAGTGAAGAGAGAGGAATATCTGTGTCCAACTACAGTGAAGCTATTGCAATATACTGCAAATAACCAATTCCTCTTAAATTTGCTGTTTAAGTCAGAAGAATTTCAGCTAACGTTAAGCTCTCTAGTTGAGCATGGTGTTGCAGCATAGCTGTAAAAGGACAGAGCCCAGCAATTGGTACTCAGGGAGCAGTCAGGTGCTCCTGTCAGTTTTGTTTTTAAGCCATCTTTGATGTGTCTTCCCTCTGCAATGCAGACATGAGAAGAAGGTTACTTTATACTGAAGCTAATGCAGAAAATGCACCTGAGACATTATTGACTGGTTCCCTTCAGCTTCTTGTCATCTCCATCTTTGCCATCCTTGGCTCAGCTGCACAGCAGTAAGTACAGAGCCTGCGCTGACTGAGGAGAACTGAATCAGCCCTAAAAAACTAATGAGACCTTAGGTACCTTTTCTTTTAGGAATTTTTTTCCCTTGTGCAGTTATAGAAGGCCACTGACCATTACAGTGACAAGGAAAATAAATAGTCTATAAAATTCCTGGTGTTAAACTCCCATTGGTTTGAACTCTCAAGTGTTAGACTTTTCAGTTTTTCCTCTCCCTTTCTGGCATTCAAGGTAAGCAGGATATTAGGAGACGCTGGGCTCCTGACCAGGAAGCCATCCTCTCAGGAACAATTGGCATTTACCACAGGATTCAACAAAGACTTTGAAACACGATTCCTTTCTGACTCACCCTGTGATTTTGCTGAAGAGGGTGGGTCTTTTTAAAAAAGGAATGCCTTGAAGGATCGATGACACAAGAAAGCAGTTTAGTGAAAAGGAACTGACAGGTTTCCATCTGCTAAGCAGGTCTTTCATCCCGATTGCAGAGTGATGAACACATTCAGATGCACAGACTACACACAGTTATTGACACTCGCTGATGAGCCATAAGTGCCACTTGCTATGGCACTGCTCACTCACTGCTTCTGCAAATGCAGCTGTACCCTCAGACCACGGTGGAAGTAAGGCTGTGCCTGACTTGTTATCAAGCTAAATAAAGAGATGATTGCTAAATGCACAGATGCTAACATGACAAGAACCCATTTTTATGCTGGTCTCTGAAATCTGAGCAGTGCTACCCACAGTGTATGAAGTCTGGTCTGAAAACCATGATTCTTCTAGCAATTTCTGATATTCTGTTCAAAATGAAAAGCTGAACTGGGGATAACTGTCAAAATATTTTTTTTCTAAACATTTTTTAAAATACCAAACTTTTAATTTTTGAAATTAGATATTAATATATGCTTTTAAAAGAATTAAATCATATCTAAATACTCTGGTAAAATGAATTTATGACATACTGATTACAGTATGAAGATTAAACAAAATGTTTTTACCTTTTAAAAATGAAACTTGAAATGACTTAAAGTAGGAATGTTGAAGTAACGTCACATTTCTTCATATTTTATCATAGGAGATGTTTCATGTTCATAAATGTAAACTGGATCTAAGCTTTACATCAAATGAGCATCTGTCTTTCAAAACAGTGAAGAAAAATGAAACCAGTTAATTTTGGTAGGGTTCAAGGCCATTTTCTCAACTGAAACTGAGCACTATTTTGAGGTTTTTCAAAGGAATTAGAAATAAATCCACTAGCTGTCTGAAGTCTTGAGTGTGGCATTGAATTTCCTGTGGAGTTCAAAGAGGGATCAGGTATTCAAGGAGGAATATGCCCATTCTATAAGCAAATTGGAGACTCTCAATTATACAGGGACCCTAAATGACTTTCAGGGAGAGGCTATCAGCCTTAGGGCAAGTGAAGAAGTTGAATTCAGGCCATTACATGAACATACTGTGACACTTCTGATGGATAAAAATTACAGCTGATTCACAGATATTACCCAGGTTCTTATGCACTGAACAAATAAGGGTGCTGGGTTAGGATGGGAACTGTATGCGGACCTAGGGATGGGACTGAAGTTACCGCAGGCAATTGGAGTTGCTGCTTTCCTTTTGTTCCTTTTAAAGCCCCCTACTTATTCCAGATATGAAAATCTAATGAACAGTGAAAAATAGAGAGCTTTGTTTGTCTCTCTCTTTTTTTTTTTTTTAAACCTCAAAGGAATGCTATTTAAGAATGAGATTTATGAACACTGCTTCAAAGTCCTTTCACCAAAGGGCTTTAACAAGGAATATGACAGGTGCTAGGATAACTTTTAACCCAGACAAATAGATAAATAAATAAAAGATTGGAAAATGCAACTTTGTTCTGCAGGTGGACTTAAGCAGTTTGACATTTCAGACTGGAATCCCAGATTGTCTGTTGAACTCAAGGATTAAAGAACAACAAGCATTTTTTCCTTTCTTGCTTTTGTAAAAGTGCTCAAAGAAAGCAAGAGGCACAGTCCCAGAGAGCAGTAAGTGAGTACAACAACATTTAAAAGGGCAGAGAAGAAAGAAAACAAGGAATCTGCTTCCTCAGGTGTCTGGTGTTTTGCTTCTAAACGGATTTGAGAGATTTCACCTTTGTTTTATTTCTGCATTAGCATTAAATTCAAAGCTTTAATGAAATGGAATTTTGTTACAATTCCCCTTTCCTTAATAAGAAGCTTGGAGTTTTGGTGAGTTTCAAAGTCCTTGGAATCATCCAAGGTGTTTTCTCTCGGTCTTAGGAATATTTCTGTCTACGATGCCATTGATCAACGCGTTGTTAAAACCTGGTTTGACCCCAACAAAGTAACATTTGAAGAAAAACAGGGATTGTGTTCTGAACAGCCCTACAAAGGATCCTGTCAGTGTTTGGTGAGTGAGTCTGTGTTCACTCTCATCTGCCTTGGTTATGGGTCTGGCACCTCCATCACCTTCCTACCACCAGGAAGGATCAAATCCTGTATTAGAAAACTACTTTCGGCTCTGTCCAAGGAAGACATGACTGTGGGTAGTTTTAAGATGTGAGGAGCCATCTTGTCTCCCTCTTAACATGGATCAGTTTGAAATGCTTGACCCAGCTGGGGCCAGAAAGCTCAGCATTTTGGAAGATCAAGGCAATAAGCAGCTGATTGAACTGCAGAAATTATCAGCTGGAATTCTCTGGCTTTTGATCTGCAGGTCACACTCTGTGATAATAATGGCTCATTCCAGTCCTAAAATCTAGAAATTGATGAGCTTAAATAGACTACTAATATGCAGAAGCCAGTTCTGGACCAAGTCTCAAAGTAGCAAAAAATAGAAAAAAAATCAAGGAATTGAATTTGCTGCCACTTGCCCATCACTATTTGATTCCTTCATTTATTTTGCATCTTGTGATCTTTGTCTTTTGCACCAAAATTAAGATGGACCCATATGAACTCCTGCACACATTTGATTATCATTAAAGATATTTATCCTGAAGGGGAGAATGGTGCTGACTGGTTACTTTTTTTCCTGCTGAGCTGTTCCTCTATTTGACTTTGCAACTACTGTTGCTTATAAGCTGGGAAAGCAAATGTTATGGATGTTTCTGTCCTCCAAAAAGTCCTTTTTAACTTTTTGGTTGTTGTTGTTGGTTTTAACATAAAATCTGAATTTTGGAACCAAAACAAGTTCATACGACATTTTATTGTAAAACTAAATAGTCGCTCAAAGGACAAAGAGATTAGAAACACTGTTGGATAAAGTGGAAAAAGGTTAATAGATTTCCTTCACTGCTTTCTTTGAGGAAAAGAATCTCTCTCCAGTGTGTCTGTCTGCCTGTCATCTCGCCCCTCACCATCATTACTGAATATGTTGGTTGATATAAACCTCATCTGACTTAAAAGTCTCCAGGTGCCATATAAATGTGCACCTCAAAGTGCCATATAAATATGAGTCAGGGATTCTTTCACAATAACTCACTATAATAAAGGTGGGAATGTTTGCCTTCACGCTTTAGAAGACAGAGAGGTAACAGAAAAGAAAATCCTTACACATGTCCAAAATGGTGGGAAGAGCTTTAGCTGTGCTCTCAAAGCATCAAAGAACCTTTATCCAGGACCTGTCACAAGCAAGACCTGGCTGCCTTCCCCTCACTGTTTTCAGCACAGCTTGTCCTAACTTTTAAAAGGGACTTCTATATCTGTAATATTTTCCCTCTTTTAAAAAAAAATTATAGTAATTTTGGTAGTGAAAATGTTGAATGTCTTCTCTAAGAACTGGTGGCCACACTAACAGCTGGAGTGGTTATCTCAGCCTCAGTCCTCCTCAGCTCTCTATAACTGACTGATAAGAATTCATTCGAATAATAATAGCCTACATTTCTCCAAACATCTATCTAAGTAGGTACATGACCTTCATTGTCCAAGGACCCCAAAGCACGTGAAACGTACTAATTAACTAAATCCCACAATTGCTAAGTACAATGAGTACGAGACTGACATTAGATTACTATTTCTAATTATATCTGGGATGCCTAAGGTATATTAAGGAAAGCTCAAAATCTATTACAAGTATAAAGATTAATCTCACTTTCCCAAAGGCAGAGCTGTGAAAAAAACTGGATTCCTGCCTCCTGCTTCCTGGCTCAAGCCATGCACATGATTCCTTTGTTTAACTGTTTGCCCATTAAATCCCTGATTCAGCAATGTCCTTTAGCACAAATTTAATGTGAAGCCTAAAAAAATTCAGTTAACTCTGTGTTGCATCTAATATTTTGAGACAGGCAAATACTCTGTAGAAGACCTGGTTGAATAAAGAAGTTAAGGATGTATTTCAGGTCTTCAGTTAAGAAATTCTCTGATGAAGGCATTTTCCTAAATTCTGCAAACTGGTCTACTAGTCACGCTGCAGTCCTTCTAATAGCTTGAATTCTTTAAAATACATTTCTAATATATTGTATTTTAGTACAATACTTATGTATTGACTTGATTGTTAACACATGTACAACTCTGCCTCCCCTAAATAGATCATGGAGGATGGTGTAGAACAATGCATCCACCAAATGTATACATTAGCACTGTTCTGTAGTAAAACCAGAAACAGCAAGTTTATTGTCTCAGCAGATACTTAATGAAGGGCATTTAACATACAACGCATCTTCTGAGATTGTGTTTTTATTCTTGTGCCATAGCTTTAGAAGTGCTTTGGCCAGAAGCACTCAGCTTTGAAGGACCCACAACACTGCCCTGTCAGGCCTTGCCCATCAGATAAAACATTGATTGGAAACCGCCAATGCCTGGGGGGAAAAAGGCAGATGCAACTCTGAGCCCTGCATCTTGTGATAATGATTTCATTCATTTGCAGGAGGAGTTTGCTCATTAGAGACCCGACACAATTTTTGAAATCGCAGCTCCGTATGGATCATTCACAAACGCTGCTTTTCCCCACTCAAAGTACAAGGAACTGAACTGAGATTACATGAGGCAGTGCTTGACAAACCCATTTTGGATACCAGATTGGACAAAGCCATTGGATCTCTGATCATGGAACCTGCTGTACAACAGTGAGCAATGCCAGATCGTGAGACACGCTTTCATGATGAGCAGAACAAAGACTGGGTCCCCACAGATTTGTACCAGTCGATTCACTGACATGTTATAGAATAAACAGAGACCTGAGAGATGCTTTTCTACAAAGTTTTGCTGTTACTTATGAACAGGCAGTGGAATCCCTTTTCCTCTGACAAATTTGACTGGAATTGATCAGGGGTTTAGAAAGTTATTGGTGAGAAATGGAAAAGCAAGCCAGCAGGATGCGACCTCTCTATGCACATGCAACTATGTGTGCGTGTGCAATTATGTGTACATGCTGTACAGTACACACAACTGTACTTTTGATTCCTCAATTTCCTACTAGAACTGTATGTTGAGAGAATGGCTGAGTGTATGTGAAAGATAACATAGCTGGATTTTTCACTCTTGGCCGTATAGAAAGAATATTCATTCTGTGCCTCGTGGTAAATTTACTAGGTAAACTCGAGGATCTGCCTGCCAGGCTTATAGAGATCAGTAAAATTATTTTCCAGACTTCTCTCCCATGGTGGTCCCTCCTCTGTGGGACTTCAGTTCTGCGGCACAAAAGTAAGAGGGGAGGAAGGTTGGGGGTCTGCAACTGGAGCTACACATGAAGGTCTCTCTAGAACCCTGTCAGTGCAGAGAATAGACTCACTTTGTATGTAGCTGATCTGACCTACGTTAGAATTTCCTTCAGTCTGAAAGGAAGTTTGCCCCCAAAGCACCATTTGGATCACCAAGGGTAACAGTCTGGAGCAGGAACCTCACTCATCATTAGGCTGAAATAAGGATCACTGCGTGTGACAGAGAGTTGGCACCACAGGCGCAAGGGTCCTTGTGAAGGAAGATTCGGCTCCCACACTCTTTCAAAAGTTTGCTGCTTATGTTCAACCACATGGGCCATTAAAACAGTGCCAGGGGCCTTTAGCACTTCGTGAAAAGGAAACAAAGCCGCAAAATGGGCTTTACACTTAACAACCATCCCTTCCTGTCTTGAAAAGAGGGCTGTTTACCCTCCCTTTCCTTGCTGAAGTACCTTTTCCCTTTCACAGCTTCTAGGAGGCAAGCCGTGCCGGAGGATATGGGAAGCTCGGCCTCTTCAGCTCAGCTGGCAAGAATCAGGCAGTGGGAGATCATGGGGCAGTGTCTGCTACACTGTGTGCTCCTGAGGTTGCCACTTAACCGGATACGGAGGTAAATCAATCCATTAACTTATCCTAACCATGGTCCTAATTAGCTGCATATGTATAATCAGCATGCTCACAGGCCTCTCATCAGGGAATAGAGGGCTGACAGACACAAATTTGTTACTCTGCATCTGCTGCCAGATTTGGAAATCTGAAGTTTTCGAAAATGAATTAAAGCAACAAAACCCAACCAAGTTTGCCAGCTGGCAACGTTCCTTGTGAACAGATGGCTGGGAACACCTTTTTTGAAGAAAGCCCCTTTTGATAGGAGGACAGTGTAAGTTCATTGTCAGGATGAAGTTAAATCTGAAGTGAGGAGTAGAGACCTTTCTCTCCTTTTCTGAGGTTTATATATGCATCATGAAAGACAAAGAAGAGAAGAACTCAGTCCTTTAATTCCTGATGCTATGAAGAGTGTGGGGTGGGGCTTTTGGATCCAAATCTCTTATTTAGCCTTGCGGAATTTGTGTTCTGAAAAGATGCTCCCCGTAACCATTAACCCTGAGAATGGTAGGTGTAGAGGGCTGCAAGTCAAAGCAATTCCTCATTTGTGTTAGAAATTATTGATTTTGTAGCCTACAGTGATGTTTTTTCTTTGAAGCATGATTTTCATCTGAAACCATAATGTATTATTGAACTACTAAAAGAAGCCTGAATTGTTAATAAAGGAACTTGTACAGATACACTTATGAGCTTGCCAGTGTATCAAAATTAGTGTTTTCTTATTTTATGTGGTTTTTATTACATACTTTTATTTGGTATGGATAAAATCACAGCTTTGTTTAGACTCCCTAAAAGTTTTAATCATGTGCCTTGTAAAGTTTAACCTTGCTGAATTACAGTATTAACATATTTTTCAGCTCATGTAGTTTTTGGTTGGCTTTTTTTTTTTTTTTTCCTTCCCTGAATGCATGTTGAAAGAAAGAAATTAGCTTTGTGGGCTCACTTATATTTGATTTTCCACAATTACAGGCTATTTTGTGGTATTTGCCATGGTGATAGACTGTTCAATGATATGTGACCCTTTTTTCTGCTCTCTTTATCTCAGCTGAATATTTTGCATATTTCAGTGATGATTAGGAGAAAAAATATTCATAGAAGACTCATCAAAAAAAATATTAATCTTTCCAATAAATCTTAACATAGCTGTTATTAACTAACTGTGAAAGTTGGAACCATAACTAAGAAAATAGACTAGCAAAAAACTCCAACACTATAAGCAACAATATTGTTCAATGGTGACAAGATTCCACAGTTTAGATCTAAGGGAATTTTAACAATATGGTTTAATCAGTTCAGTAACAAAACCTCTGTGGAAAAAAAATCTTGGTTTTCTCATTAAACCAGGCAGTGAACAGGTACGGTTTTGAAATAATTATATGAAACATTGTAACTTTTTAAAAGGATAGGTGTTTTCTCTTTATTTTTGGAAGGCAAATGTATTGTTGCAATTTCCTTCTTTTCACTGAAAAACTCAAGTTAGAAATTAACATTTTTCCCCAGGGAAATTTACTTTTCATTTGAAAAACATTTCCTTTTAAAAATGTTTATTATTTCATAGCAGAAAATAATTAGTTAATCTCTAAATTTTCCCTTCGGAAAAATGAAATTCTGTGAGAGCTATCTCTGAAAAGTTTGGGACAAAATCTCTTACATTATCCCAGAGAGAAAAGGTTTTATAATTGAGGTAAAGATTTAATAGCTCTCTGGAGAGAAGGCTGACTCTTAAAAAGTGGCCAGTAATACTCTTAGCAGAGACCCAGGATTTTTTGAATAGTCGCTTTCTGAGAACAAATCTAATTTTATCTTAAACTTGAAAGCAAATTTATCTGCTTGTTGAGTCACAACAACCTAGATCTTTGTAACATCTCCCTGTGTTAAAAAAGCATCCAAGAAGTAATTTCAACTAGAAATGATCAAAACAGAACATTACAAGATTATTTCTGGTTACTAAACTTCCTCTGGACTTTAGACTGACCTTTATGGAAAAAAAAAAAAATGTTTTTATTATCTAATTAATTTTATAGTGAGTTAATAAGTAGTCTTAGGTCATATTGATCACAAAGAAATCTCCACGATAATGACATTTCCAGGGCTGTCTAAACTAAACTAAACTCTCCCATAGCTTTATAGAAGCTCCATTCTTGAGCAAAATTTCACATTAAATCTCTAAATTTACAGGTGTTCATTCAGTATGTTGGATAGAAAAAAGTATTGGTTCTGCTTAGAACCTCCTGGACATACCAGAGTGGAAATACATATTTTATTAATAAGGATTGACAACAATTTGGCATAATGAGAAGTAGATTCTTCAGAGAGCACTCAACCCAGAAATACACTCAACCATACCTTTCATTGTGCAGATGAAATAAGAGCTGTTGAGAGCTCATCTCCTGCTCAGGGCTGAGAATGCTGTGAGAGCAAACCATGCCAAGGCACTCAAGTTAATGTGCACAGCTGGCAACAGGGAGAGGCAGGACCTGTCCCTATTCAAAGGGGAACTTCATTCTGGCCACCTACCTGCTTGTCTCAGAGAGCTGATTGTCAAGGCGGCACCCTGAAATCCATCATTGAGATGAAAGTGAGGAGCTCTGGCAGTGAGAAATGGTGGATGAAATCTCTTTCATTCTCACTTGCCTGAAGTTGTATATGACTTGAGGGAACTTCTGTCCAACTGATATATTTCAAGAAAAGAAATCTGTTTCAGTGAATCGGTTTTTATTTTCCCGTAAAGCACATATTATAGAGAACCTGATTTATACACCAAAGGTTTGAAGAATCCAGCCTATGCAGTGCTTTTCCTCTTCAAACATCTAAAAATTTTATAGAAAGGAGAGTGAAGAATCAAGTTTTTATTATAACCAATGGAAGAGTGGTGATCTAGGAAAAGAATGGTGTTCTGCTTGATAGTCAGATGGCAGTGGAGATCACAGACCAACTCACAAGTCTTGCCTCCCAGTTCATTGCTTCAGCAGAGTTGTATGAAATCCTGTGTTCCTGTCTTCCTGCCTGCATTATGTGAATGGTGAAGAGAATTTAAAAAGGTTTCTAAAGAATTAAAATATATTCTTGTGCAGATAACTTATGTGTGGATTTCTTCTCTGGAGAGATTTTGGTTATATTTGGCTGAGAAAAACTCAGTCATAGAATAAAGCACTCTCATGGGTTGTTTTTTGTTCTATTCTAATATTTTGTTTGACAAAATAAACTTAGTTTTCATGTAACTTGATCTGACAGGATGCTTCCTTTGGTACCCACTTATACTCTGTACTAAAATTCAAAAGGGCTTAACCAGCTTTTCATTTTTCCATAGATAAGGTGCACGATGAGGCAAGAGGAAGTGTTTGATGTTTCTCAGTCCATTTCTCAGTCATTAATGAAATCCCCAATGCTCTGACATCTCCAATTAGCACACTCATCTGTTACCTCTGCTTTGCTCAGGAAGGCTGATCTATTATAGAAAGAAAACCAAGGCAAACTAGTTACTGATTAAATAATATTGCGCTTACACAGAAGGGAGAGTGCAGAGGGGAGCAAAAGGGAAACAAACAATCAGGTGTGTTAGAATTACTGATTTAGTTAATTATCAGCGTATATCTCCAGGCAGCTTTCCAAATCAAGCCCTGGCTGTGGGACACAACTCTGACCAGTCATTTTGGAGGTCCTCAGACAGACGTAAGCCATGGTTAGGCATATTGTGGGAGGAGGTAGCAAAGATGAAGGCACTTGTAAAGTTTTCTAGAAGATGCTTGTCTTGTCCAGGGAACTAACTTTTTGACTCCAAATGAAAAATTGTCAGTACAAACTCACCTTGAATGCTGAGGTCATGTAAAGAGAATGAATGTTTATGGTAATTTCTCAGCTCCCAGATCAACTTTTCTTTGCTGTCTCTGTACAGGTGGTGGCTTCAGACTGTGACGGAGGATTAAATAACAGAAAAAAAGAGAAACAAGAATTAGAAAACCTATTTACTAAGATTTATATGGTGTTAACAAGCATGAATACATTTGACAGATTCAATATAAAGGCATCCTTTTTTGGCTTACGTTCATGAATCAAACCCTTAGCTTCTGGCTCTGAAATTCTGCCTAGTAGTAAATTTCACAGTTCGACTTGGAATAGATTCTTCGTGTTTTTTGAAAGGGTCTTTAAACCACAGTCATATCTAAACTGAGAAAGCAAAGCTTTCCTTGCAATGAATAATTGCCTAAGTGATACTAAAACAAATACATGCTTACTTGCAATTCTCAGCCTAATACAGTATTGTTGGGAGAGCTGCCAATAATGCAAATAATGTAAATTAGAGTGAGTAGAACCTGTGTGTTATGAACCAGGTTTGGAACAAAGCTAGTGAGCTCATTTCACTCAGTTCTGGTGATAAATACTTCAGTTCATTATTAAGCTTCTTTGGCAACCAGCATCAAATCAATGGTGTAATCAAGGGTAAATGCAGAAGAATGCATCTCAGCCATGTTTAATTTTAGCAATATATATAGGAGACAGAACTTCTCACTGCTTTTTTGGGAACAACAAGTTGGTAGGTTTACTCACTTTTTTGTGAACCACTTTACTGTTGCTACAGTGGAATTTATCTTTGTAATACTTCTGCAGAGCTACCTAAATCTGAAGTGTAAAATAGGGGCTTCCTTCTGCGGATGGAATTAGGTTCCTCCTCATTTAGACATTTATCTTAGGATAGGACTGATCAGCCTACAGAGACTCTTCACCTTACTATTGCTTTAGAATAAATGCCTGCCTTTAATGACTTAAGATGTGTCTTGTGCTAAGACCATGCTGTCAAACCATTTCTTCCAAGTTACCTGCCTTAATTATCCATTGATTTTGAAATGTAGTTTGTGTTCTGGCTGTGTAATTAGTTCTTACAGTTGTCTCTGTTCATGGTAGTATTTTGCTTTGCAAGCTTTGAATTCGTTGAGCTAAAAAACTGGGTGAAAAGGACAGAAATAGGTCAATTTACTGAATAATTCAGCTTGGAAGAGCCCTTTAAAAATCTCATGCTCAAAACAAGGCTCAAAGTTAGAAAAACTCTCTTGGGGCATTGTTTAGTTAAATTCCAAAAATCCACATGGAAGGATAATCCAGAGCCTCTTGGCACTCTGGTAGAGGGCTACTGCCATGGTGGATTTTCTCAAAAAGTGAAATTCCCGTTGCTGCAGTTTGTGGCTCTTGTTCCTTCTCTGCACCCTGAAGTCTGGCTGTTTCTTCTGCTAAAAGGAATGTCTGCCCAACTCCTGTTGAAAACAACAGGCAGCTCTTTTCTTAGCCTCCCCTTGTGCAGGTTGACAGATTCATCTCTCTCCTCTGTTTGCATCAACATTTCCATGTCTCATTCGTGTGGGTGGCCCACAACCAGATACTACTCCAGACACCGACTTAAACAAGTGCCAAGTAGCAGAAAAAATTAATTCCTTGGATTTGCTGTTTATGTCCACTTTTAACCCAGATCAATACTCGGCCTTCACTGCTATAAGGATGCCTCACTGAGAAATACTTATTTTGCTGCCCAAAGGCATTGCTGTGCCCTTTACTGCAGAACTGTTCCTTGTGCAGCCCAGTACCCTGCTTATACTGTTGCATGGAGGTTTTATCTCCTGGTGCAGGACTTTGCACTTGAAATTTTTTAACTTCTTGAAATTCCCAGTGGCCTACTTTTCTAGCTTTCTGTGACCTCTCTGAAGAGCAGCCCTACCCTCCAGGTTTCAGCAGCTCCCTCTCCCCTGCCTTATGAATTATCACCCGGGACTTGGCTGAGGTTGTGTTCTCTCCTGTCAAGCAGGTTGTTAATGAAGATATGAAATATCGTTTTCCCATGACACCTGAGGAAAAGCACCACATCATTTAGACTTCAAACTGTTGTACCATTTGAACAATTCAGTTTTTCACCCACTTTGTAGCCCACTCATGCAGCCCCTCTCTCCCCAGTTTGGCTCCAGGGAAGCAAGCTCAGATGAATCACGGTCACCAGTCACCCCCCATCTAGAGTCAGTTACCTTGTGATAGACAATTTTCCATCATCTGGGTATGGAAGAGAGGCAGGTAAGAAATAGCTTCAATCAGGAAGATTTGCACACAGAGGACAATTCTGGTTGCTGTTTTCCAGGTTATCAAAAGAAACCCACAGCCTTCTGCTGAGAAAGTGACAAACTCCCCATGTGAAGGGTTTAATAAGGCCATTATTTATATGATGGACAGCCCAGAGCAATTCACAGTAAGTGACAAAAGGTAGCTTAGGACTCTGAAATCATAACTCCTTTTTGGATCTGACCCAAAGAGCCTTCTAAAAGCCCTACCTTGGGTCTCTAGCCTATCATTAGAAACAATTCTGCTGCTGGAGGGGAGAGGAGCAAAATGAAAGACCCTTTACCTTAGTGATCCGTGAAGATCCTGTGCCACTCCCAGAGCCCTAGGCACACTTGAGTACAAGTCCCTTGTCAGTTTAAAATATCCCCTGCAGCTTCAGCTAAAGATCTGTCTACTTTTAGACTCTGCAATACTGCTCTCTGTTGGAGATTGTTGTATTCCTGTGGGGTTCAATGTGTTAGCCTTCTAGGGGGCAAAAAAAACCCAAAAGGAAAACGTCATTGATGCATTACAAATGTTTCTCTCTGTTCACAAAGTTTTAACTATCCTTCAGAGTACAAACAAACAGAAAAGTCCTGATTCTAACTGCAACTAATTTGCTACAAGGTAGATGCTTTATTGCCATTGCTTTCCTGTGAATTAGTCAAGTTTTACACATACTGAAGTGGTATCTGACTCAAGGAATCTATTAATAAAGCTGTTGAATAACTCTAGCAAGAGCATACCACAGCCTAGTAAATGATCAGGGAATAATATGGCATAAACCAATTCATAAGGCTGAAACACTCTTTGAAGCTTTAAAACTGAAATTTCCCAGTGCAGTGACCCGACTGCCTTCATCAGTCACTGGGAGATGAGTTGATTCTTGTGTGCAGGGCAGATGGCTCATTTCCTCCACTGCTTCTGGAGGGAAAAGGGAGTTCCTTGTGTCTTGCCAGGAAGATGTTTCCTCAGGAGGCTGTGGTTTATGTGCTCTGATCAAGAAAAAGTGCACAAACCATGCAAAGTCATCTGCCCTCTGGAAGAAAACAGTGAGCCAGGTATCCTCAGTCAGATTGACAGGCTTCAAGGCAAGGATGTACATGAATTTTTGGGAGAGGGGGTTGCCTCTTTGTTTCCTCTATTGTCTTTCTGTTTGTTTTTAGGGGAGAGAGAGTTTGTGGCTAACAGCATTACAAACCCTTTTGTAACACTTCTGCCTTCCCCACCAGTCTCCAGTCCCAACTCATTGCTCTTATTTGCCTCTTCCAAAGGCCCTTCCTGGCTCATCATTTTGTAGTTCTCTCTTGATACTGCACCAGTCAGGTGGATAGGGACCTGTGCATGTGTCTGAGATGACTCCTGCCCTTCTTTGAAGAGGCTGCAAAGGCTGCTGAGCTAGTAGGACACTTTACTTTCTTCAATCTCACCACAAAGGCCTTCTCTAGTTCTTTCACCTGCTGAATCCACACTTTGAAAGCTCTGGCTCAGACACTTACTCTACAACATACTGGGGCAGGAAAAAAGGTGTTTCAGATGATCTCCCCAGTGGAGTTGGCACTGGGGGATTTTGTAACAACACTTTGAACTTCTGTGGTCTCTGTTATCCAGGAGGCTCCAACGGACTTCTAAATTCATGAAGTCCTGATCCACTAGCATTATTATTGCTTCTTGGAGGTAAGAGCACCAAGCCTTATAGCAAGCCCTGCAGGTAAATGACAGGCCAGGACTGAGAACGGGGGTGTGTCACCCCCCACGCTCCAGAAGTAACAACAAGAAAATGTGGCTTTATCAAAGCCTGTCGATGTGACACTCTGCATTTTACATAGCTTTCACATAGCACTACATGATTTATTTTAGTGCAAATGTTCGTGTAAAGGTGCATAACTTGCCACAATCAAAGGAAATTTATGATATTCCTAAGGCAAAATCACTTGAATATTAAATTAAATTAACAATCTCAATTTATATTGTACGTAATAATGAGGCTTTAGAATGTAAGGTAATTGAATAGATGATCTCCTTGTCCATCTCTCTATTTTAACTTTTTAATTGCAAAGTCTACAGAAAGAACACTAAATAGGGGAAAAAGAACTTGTATCTCAATGCCAGAGATGCAGCCTCCACCACACTCCTGACAGAGATCACTCAATCATGGTAATCCATGTGTGCTCAGACAGCTGTTGATGCTTGACAAAATTGACAGTAACCACAGAAGGTCTCTTCATTATGATATACAGCACTGCAAGGGCAGGAAACTGAATATTCTAGGAAGCTCATGATGAAAGGAAAATATAAATGTCCTGCACAGTCTTGCTTTGTGGGCACAAATCAACAGGCTGGAGGCTGCTTGTTATTCCAAAGTCTGTCATGGATTTATAGTTTGACCTTGGGAATAGCTCTTCTTGTTTCCGTTACTACCTTTTGCATTACAAGAAGAGGAGTGAATCAGAGTCAGATGAAATTATAATATGATTGAAAGCCAGAAAACGGCCTATTCCCTGTCATGCCACCCAAAGCGTGGGCTGTCCTAGTTATTGGGAAAGAGTCAGAAATAGTGCAGACCTTCTCTCTCATTGTATAAGTTTATGTTGCCTACTTTGAAATAGCAACCTCCTCAGCTCCCAGCCACCAGCCACTGCTGCAACAATAAATAATCAAAATGATGTATTTGCTGGAATTAATGAAGTCTTGCACAAATAGAAATGGCTGTTCACACTTCCAGGGAAATAGTGACTCATGAGCAGGCAGCAAGGCCATTGCTCAGGTAGAGCTCACCACTGAAATTTCAGGAGGAAGCAGGAGAGTCTGCCTGGTGCTGCCCAGCCCTCCCCATGGTGTGATCTACAGCTTCCAGCCACTCAGCCCTGGCTCAGCTGCAGAGGCAGGTGCTGCTTTCTGTGCAATACTACATTCTGTGCATGTTCCCTCACTCACTACAAATCACTTTGGGTGAGCCAACAGCCATTTCAGCCTTTCAAAGCAGCTTGTTCTTATTCCTCAAGAAAGAGTTTATAGCTAGGATTTAATAAGTCTGTAGTGCTTTATATTTTGGGAAAAAAAATCACATTCTGCCCAACACAAGCTATGTAAACAAGAGCAGTGATTATACATTCCAGTGATGAAATGAATGTAATGTTTATACAGTAGGATAATAGAATATTTCTGATTCAATTGGTGGTTATTTGTCGTAACCAATGGAATTTTTATTTTAGTGCAATAGGCTCTGACATTTTCACCCTGGAGTAATTGTGTTCACAAACTTTGTATCTCTCCAGTCTATCTCCTAGATATTCTAGACCAAGATTTTCATGCTGTGCAGTAATTAATTTTGTGAGGCTTCAATGTGTGTTGTGGGTTTTTTTCAGAATTTCACTCTTTATATTCTCCTCACACTATTTTTCAGCACAACCGAAACTGAACTCTATTGGTATTAACAATAGTGCAAGGCAATCTTTCTTAGCTAAAGTTAGAAATCTGGTTTTCTTCTTCCTTAAATCACTCTGATGATGGCAACTACACATACTAAAAATGGACATGCAGTAATAATACTTTTACTCCTTTACTGTCACTTTATGTTTCCCTTTTCATCTCTCTCTTCATTTCTTCCATCTCTTTTGTTTTGAAATATTCTCTTTTCCTTTATTCAGTCCATATCTAAGAGAAATGAAACACCTCATTCGACCCTGCCTTTTTTCCTCCCACACTTCACCTTCACTCTCTATAAGACGCAAAACATCAGGCTCAGTAGGAGCATTAATAGGGAGACAGACAGGACTGCCTAGAGCCTTTAATTAGAACCTTCCACATCTGAGCACAGTATGGATTAATGAAAGACTGTGCATTGTTGTTGTTCACTTATTTTTTTTCTTTTCAGACAACAAAGAAGAAATCAAAGTCTTCATTATGGATATATCTATCGGACAAATCCAGTAAAACACCTACCAGGCAGATCAAACAAATAAAGCAGTTGCGTGATCCAACTCCACCTATGCTCTTTGCTGTCTTATGTACTTGGAAGGAGCTGAGAAATCTGTACAAGCAGCCAAGAAATCACCAGAATGTCTAAACCTGTTTGGTCTAACCGTGGAGATGGTGGAGCCTCCTAGAACTCACAAGTTTGAAGTCACGGGAGAGACAAAATATTCTGAGGAAAGGCACAGTAATGATGCAGAATATGCAATCAATGGAGAATAACTTTCTGCTGATTCTTTTGTATTGTCTTAAGTATTTGAAACTACATGGGACAAAGCAATAAACTTCTACCACATCTTCCAGGTAACGAATATGAGAGATCAAAAGCACTTCCCATCAAAGAGGTTTTATTACTACCTTGTCACTATTGCTGAAGGTTAGAGACCTTGTATGGCCTGAGGCAACTCTTGTGCTCTGCAGTTTTCCTATTGTGTTTTAATCCCTTTAAAAGTCTCTCTTTGGTCTCTGTAATGTTTTTTTTGTTTTGTTTTTCACTCTTCCTCTTCACACTAACAGGAGGATTGCAAAGGTGTACTATCTATAATATCTATAAGGAAGCAATAGGACCAGGACCCAGAACAAATGACGTCTGTTTCTTATCTTTTCATTGTTTCTTTCCTTTTTCATATAGAAAAAGCTTGTTGTACAGAATAGATGATGAAGATACATCAGTGTGTCTGGCTTGGTCCATGCACAAAATTCAGGCCCATTGTGTATACAAATCCCAGCTTTTGTGGTAGGACTATTCAGGCTATAAATGAAGAATAAAAAAAAAAAAAAAATCCGGGGGCTAATGAATGTACATCAGTACTGTGGATTTAGTTTGATGCTTCTGGAGGGCATCTGCCTTGCAGTCTGTTAATGAGTGAGGAGTTACTCCTGCCAGTGAGGAAAATATTCATGCTGCTTTCCACAGATGGGAAAAGTGACTTTTAATGTGGGCATTCATAAAGGCTACTCTCACAAGGATAATACTAATCTGTTTTATTGTCCAGAGCGTAACCCAGCATGGGTTTTCAGGGTGACTCTTTTGAGAAATTTCTATCTTCCTTTTGACAAATGAAAGAGTATAGAATGTAGATTTTAGGAGCAACCTAAGACAAAACTTCTTTTGCTGGCTCGGTTCCTAGATTTCCAGGATGACAATTGACAGGATGTATCAAGAAGCTAGCTTTAATTAAAGAAAGCAAACAGGAAGAAAGTGTTATCAGGCGTGGGTGAACAACATGGTGCTCTCCCCCAAAGAATTTTGAGAAAACTTAAAAAGGTATTTTTGCTAATGTTTACAAGGAAAACTTGGAAACTCAAAACTTTAACCGAGTTTTTAAAGTTAAAATACATCTAGAATTGTTTTAGGTTACAAAAAATAACACAATGAAATTAAAATGTTTGTTTAAATGTAAATTTTTGCATGGCCCATACCCTCTCATGATTATTAATTTTAAAGTACTAAAATGGATTTTGTGTTTCAAAAAAGAACCCCAAAACTTTCTAACGGAAAGACTATGCACAGCTTTTTTCCTTCAAGTCTCTGTTAGAACTTGAAGACAAAGCAAGGGCAGAGGAGGTCCCTAAGGTGAGAATAACTCTACGTGGCTAAGTCTGTTTATTCATCTGTACATCTCACAGGACTAATGTCAATTCATTCTAAACAGCAGAAGACTGTTAAAAATGAGTGTTAGTCATATAATGTGCCAGTGTGTGTATTACTTGTTCCTCTACTGGCTGATTTGCTACAAGATAATAGCCTATTATTGCTACCAGCTGCTAATTAGCTGCTAATTAATAGGTTGATAGACTCTGAAGCCGGGAGGGACCATTAGCTCATACAGTATGACCACGGAAGTTTTAACACATTTCACCCGTGCTACCAGAACTTGTGACAGGCTGTTAAAGCCACTCCTTGGCAGCAGCAACCACACTGCTCAAGTCATCTAGAAATGGAAAACCTCCTGGTGCTTTTACAGTTATTCCAGCATTTTACCACCACCAGTGATAAATATTTAGACCTTGATTCTCACTGAATGTGTTTGCAGCTATTAGTTGTTCTCCACCAGGACAAAGAGCTTTTCATTATCCGCTATTTTCTTCTGTCAAAATTGTTCATTTATTGTAAAAAAGGTGCCTCTCCATCATACATTTCACAAACTAAATAGGTTGTTCCTATTGACTGTCTGCCCACAAGATTTCTCATTAATCTCTGAAATTATTTCCTATACCCTCTTCACAATTTTATTAACTTTGAAAAAAAGCAGTGAGACTAGAACATCTGGGAGGTTTTACTAGGTGCAGGATTGAAAACAAGCTTTATGCATCCATCACACAAAAATGTCATCTAGATATTGTCTTGAATTTGTTAGAGGTGATGAGGCAGTTTACCACACTGCTAGATGCTTCACCACCCCCATCATTCAATGTATTAAGCAATATCTTCATTTAGAAGGGATTTTTTTTTGAAACACAAGGGAAGGTGATATACCCTGCACTGAAAATGGCTTTAGTTTTTTGTAAGAACATGCAGATAATCATTCCTCTGTCATGTCCCAAACAATGGGAATGCGTCTTCAGTTTCAGTGTGTGACTAAGAGGTGATGGAAGAGGAGGAACAATTTCCCTGGAAGCAGACTGGCATAAGCACAGCACAGCAACCCTGGCTCACCCCATTCTTGCTCAAAGACACTTGATTTGGCACTCTGATTCCTTAAGCCTTTATTGTATCTTCCAGCAAAGGTCACATTTTCATTTTCTTTGACACTGAGGAGCTCTGAGGAGATCCAATGTGATTTCTTTTTCTTACTCCATGTTCTCTTTACTTCTCACTCCACCCCCTCCTGACACTGGTTTATGTTATTTATCTATGTGTAATTTACGGAATATTTTTGGGTTCATGTGTGACAAGTTATACATACATATACATGCATATTATTACATACTTGACTGCATGTAGACTTGTGAGATTATAAGAAAGGAAGCAGAAAAGTAAATTTGTTCGCAGCTTCTTTTCTACCACTGTTATCATTCTCAGTGTCCTAATATCATGTGGAGAGGGGTGACAGCAAAGGTACTTTATTTTGTGTGCATCATTCTCATGAGACAGACATCACAATATCATTGCTTAGGTGAACTAAAACACTGTGCTGGGAATGCAGTGCCAGGTTACACAACCAGGTACAAAAAAAGGGTACATTCAGCAACTCACACTAGACAGGGTGACTACAGGCTCTCAAAGTTTTGGTGTCCTGTTCTCCTAAGCCACCTGGACACTGAATGTTCTAAAGAATCCACAGACATTTTCAACTTTGTTTATTAAGAAACTTTTCATCACAATATAAATTAACCATCAAGGTTAAACCACTGAATGTTTTATTGTAGTCCTTTCATAGCTTCTCAGCTCCCCATTTAGATTTTCCTCAGCCATGGAGGAACATACTCCTTTTTCTTCAGAAAATATAATGAAATGTTATCAGTGATTTAATAAATCCCATAAGAGCCTCCTTTAAGAAGAAATACACATTTTGGAATACACATGTGCACAGGGTTAATATACTTTTTAATATACTTTGGTGCAGACTGGTTTGGTTTCTTCAGCCTGGCTTTACTGTATAAATATACTTATCAGTCACCTGTTTTCTGGATCAGTCTTGCGAGCGGGAGTTCCTATAATTAAAAGATACATGTGAATTCTGGGAGTGTAGTCTTTAAAGCAGACACATGCTGAGTAAAGGGTTGTACAGTAACTACCATGGTGTGGTCACCTCAGCTGACAGAGTTTGAAAGCTGCCAGTGCTATGGGTTCAGATCACTGGAGCTCGACAGCTGCTTTCCCCACATGGGCTGGCCTCAGCTATGTTTCCATTCTTTGGAACAGAAAACAATTAATATGGTGCTGCAGACATTACTGGGGATAGCAAAACATAAAGCATTAACTGCATCATGTGCAATCATTACTGGTATAAACAGCCAAAAACATTTCCCAGTCCACTGGCTATTTTATTAAGCTATAAGATGCGTCTTTTGTCCCAGGTTTTGACAGCAAATCCCTGTGTCCCTATTTCACGAAACACAGAGGTGCAGTGATTCACTGGCTTCATGCCAGCAGCTAATAGAAAAGCCAGAAATTCTGTTTAAATCCTTTGTACCCAGCTAAATTCTTAATATAGTAAAAAAGTACTACTTACTGGTCCATGGGAACCTAAGAACAGTCCTGAGGATGTGTGGTACATAATTTAAAGTGCTAAGTGATGGGAATTGCCCTTTACACCTGGACTGTCTGATCAAGACCCACATCCAGCTGATGGAGAGGGCACGGGTCAAGTAGGGACAATTGTGTCTCTTATTTACTGATGTTCCCACTTTAAGCTATTTCTTGAACTGTGCCTCTAAAATATTATTCCTGAATATTGTGTACAATTTTTTTCCATGATAAAACATCCATTGCTGGTGCACAACAACCCAATAATTCCCAGCAGAAACCCCCACCATGCGTGTATATATGCATATAATTGTAAACATATATATATATATATATATACACAATTTATTCTCTCCTATGAATAGGAAATAACAAATTCAGACACAGGGGAAAGATGTTAAATTGTTTTTATTGTATTTCTTTTAAATACAGAGTATGCCAGTTCAGCTCTCAGAGGCATTAACTGGAAGAGTCCAAAAGCAACATAAACAAATTCAAGCACAAATAAAAACAAATTCAGCACTCACAAACAACCCCACAGTAACCTGACTTCTATTTCCAAATCAGGGTTGTGCCCAGAGAATCTAATATTTGAAAATTAATTTTTAGGCTCCTTATATTTTTCTGTTTCTGGGTATAGCATCTCAGAATTTTTTTTTTTTCTGACAGTCAGAATAAGAGTTTTCTAATTATTTGTTGTTAGGTACTACACAGAAAAGAAATACCAAAGGAAAACTTTGAAACTGTTGAAGGAAATGCAAAAAGTAAAAGAAAACCTATTACAGCTGCAAGGTTCAATAACAATAATTAAGGACCTTATTGCTGATTATATTACAGAGTTGTAATTGGTTTTTTTGTACTGAATGCTTACGGCATGTACTTTGTCTCTGCAGTACCTATCACCTCTGTGGGGAAACACAAAATCTATTAAAGTAACACCAAAAAAAAAGGTAGAAAAAGTATTATAAGCAAATTTCTCAGATGACCTAAAATAGGCTCATTATTTCCCAGCAAAGTCAATAACAACTTCACACACTCTACCAGGAAGGTCCCAAAATTATTATGAGTAATATCAGAAGATCAGGTCCTTTAAATCTCTGAAAAAATCTGGTCTTTCTGTAGGACTTGCTGGCCTGGCTTTGAAAGAAAATCATTACCAACCTTTTCAAAAAGGCAGCCTTCTACTGTAGCCTGCAATAATCTTATGTTGGCTCCAAAAGGCATCTCCTGGCACTTGCTCTGCTGCTGGTCTCCAGATTGTCATTTTCTGGAGTAGATTAGTCAGCAAATTGTGTGCCGATTCATTTATAACAGCATACAAAAGAGATGGATCAAACCTTGACAGAGGAAACAGAGAGACATATACGTTAGAGAGAATGTGGACAAAATGCACTATATGTTTTTCAATATTAAATAAAAATTGGACAAACCTGATACCTTTCTGTTATTTATAATTAGAGAATGGGTTTGGGATTTTGTTTATCAGTTTTTTTAGATAGAAATGGGAGAGAGGCTAAGAGAAAAAAACCCTAAATGATTACTCTCTTTTGTGTTGCCCTTGACAACCTGGGTACAAAGTCCTGCCACATCTGATGCCAGCAGCATTTGGTTCTGATGCAGACACAGTGAGAAATGTAAAGTTGGAGCAGAAATACATTAATTTTCTGCCTAGGACTGAACATGTGCAGGTTTTCCATGCCTATTCTCCTGGCTCGGGATAGGAAGAGTTGTAACAACTTACAGGGAAAGGAAAGGAAGAGATGGAAAGTGTTTCTATGGACATTTATTACATGACATGTTCGAGATTTTATTGCGCACAGTCCAATGGAGACACACTGCAGAGGTGCTGTCTTGCCTATTTAAAAAGCAATGGCTGAAAAGAGATTCAAATTGGCCACTGACTAATCCAATGGTTGTGTTAAGAGACTGGGATATAAGAGAGCCAAGTTTACTTACTATCTTGGCATCCAGTTACTAATATGACCTTAGACAATGAAGGAATTGCTCTGTGAAGTTCCTCGTCTATCAAATGGGGCTAGAAGTATTTCCTGACTTAGTAGTAGTTGTTGTGGGGAAAAATACATTAAAGTTTACAATATGTTCAGCTCCTATTTTAAGAGGGTCTATGTGAGCATCATTCTTCTGGAAGCTGCCATGGGATTTAATGGAAACTGATGATTTCCAGTGAAAAATTTAGTGGCTATTAAATTTATCTAAACATTTAATGAGCTGTATATGGTTTGATTCTAGCTTCTATATCTGGGAAACTCAGTTTATTATATTATTTGATTTCTAAGTTTTGGCTACCTGCAGCTTCAGGTCTTATATTGCTTAAACACCCTTCAACTTCTAGTGCTCCAGAAAAAATACCTTTAGTGCTAAGGAAATATCCCCTATCCATGCAGGAGAGGAATCCTGCTTGCCCAGTTTGGGCTGTTAGTGCTGAAGGACACAGCTGTTCAAAGTGTGCAGTTGCAAGGCTGAAATTGTGCCGTGCCCACTGCCATAGCTGGTGCCTCCCACACTCATCATTAAACTCAGTTTAACAGACGTGTGCTCACACAAAAGCTGGGGACCTGTCAGCTCAGCACTCTCCTGGATTTGGTTCTAAAAAAATAACTCCTGTTAAAATACCACAAAAAATAAGTGGAATTGGGACAGAATGAGAAGAGGGCAAGGAGAGGAAAACATCTTGGAACCCTTTTTCATTTAAAACGTACTCTTTGGGGAAAATGTCACTTACTGCAGATAAAAATGCAGTGTGTTGCTGAGCAGGTGTAAGTAATTTTGTCTAATTACTACAAATGGGTTTTCCATGTATGTGAACCAGCTGGGATTACTGAATGGTGAAAACATGTAGGAAGAAGGTAGATTTGGAGAAGGCGGAAAGAAATGCTTTTAATAGCTGATTACAGCGAGTACTCTGGGGTAACAGAGACATTGAAAATGATCTTAAGCAGTTTTATAAAAAGAAGTTATTTCAGCAAGATGTTTGGAATAGCCTTTAGGAGGGACATGAAAAAAAAGTAACATCTGCAATGGTTTTGTAAATCTCTAAGTGTAAGAAATCCACTAAAGCCAGGAGAGGCATTGCAAGCCCCATGATCACCAATGTTTCAGAGAAGTGTGCTGGCTGTTGTTAGGATAGACTAGTTAGGCTACATCAGAAATCAGCTTTCTGATGTTAAATGATTAGTGACAAAATTTAGTGGGGAAAAAAAGGAGAAAAATTGATTTGCAGTAATTTGTTTTTGTGGAACTGAACTAGAGACATGGCAAAGAATCTCATGAGTTCGTGCAGACTTCTACAATTCAGCAGTGGAGGAAAACTCTGTAAAGAACGCCATAGGGAATCGGGGCTGTTTTCAATCATACCCATCACACCAGCTAGGGCAAGTATTATTCATATGCATCAGCTTTTGGGTGGTCCATCAGAACTTGAAGGACTGAAACCATACCACGATCCAAGTTCCCAAGCAGGAGCCTGGTAACATTCATACCTAGAAGTGAGGCAGCTCTGATTTTCTCCTACAGAGGATGGCAACTATACACCCTGTGGCCATCATCCTGCTCTCTTTGGCTTTCTTCTCCAGAGTTCTATGTTTGACTGTCAACCCCTTAGTGCCACTGAAGCACTGAGCAAACAGCATCTGCCTTGATAAAGAGAGGTGAGCATTGACCTCACGCATGGGCTGATTGAGACTTTGACACTTTATGTGGTTTAGTACCTTACTCTGTCCAAGCTGAGGTGCCCATCAGCTCCTCCTGTGTATGGACGGCCTCGGGAGCACAGGGCTCACCCTGCTTGCCTGACATTTTGACACGCAGACAGTGCAATATGGGATTCTGAAAGGTCAAGGACAAAAGCCTATTGCTACAGGTGGGTAGACATTATCTCCTCTGTGTGATGCAGTGCTATCAGCAGCACTAAAGATATGTGCTGAGGAAAGGGGTATCTATGTTATAATCTATCTTATCTCAGCTAAGACAGGTGATGCATTGTTCTTTGAGCAGCAGCACAGTGGGACCCATCCTTCATACACTATAATACCTGAGAATCATTTCAGTAGTTTACGGCACCTCATAGAAAGTCAAGATTTGGTGGGGAAAACAAGAATTGGCCTGAAAAACAGATCGGTTTTATAAGAGGGGAGAGACAAATTACAAATATAACAGATGTGCTGGGCATGGTTATGTCAGTGTGTTTCAGAAAGCCACTGGTTCCCACATAGAAGCTGAATTTCCCCTTCACTTGAAGCACAATCTCTGATCATGTGTGCATTTCCAGCTCCTCACACTGGGGAGTAATCCAGGGTGGATTACAGCAGCTGTTTCCCTCCTTGTTGCTGTGCACGAACAGCCACATGCACACTGGCCTCTTCTCCTGCAAAACCAGTGATACTGAAACTGCAGCACCACCACAGCACAAGGTTCCTTGAGTTTGCTCTCTGGATACACACCAACCCCTGTTCAGAAAGACCCCAAACACTCTGAAAATTTATCATGGGCCTAATGATATCTCAGAGCAGAAGGTATGAGTATGGACCTGCAGCTGCATTGCAGTTATGCTAGAGGTGCTCTTTTATTCCTTTTTTTTTTTAGTGCCAACACCACCAGCAATGTGTCAGGATTGAAAAGAGGGCTTTGGAGTATTCTGAAAAGTGGCTTTCTCTGGGATGGATGACTTGACCTATGAATAAGCATGTAGGGGTGCTATGTCAGGTTCAGAGGACCTGAGGAAGGAAGGATCTCACAGCCCATAGACACAGCAGAGGAAACAACAGAGCAGTGGGTAGTACTTGAACTTGGACTGTCAGAAGGCAAGGGTTAACTCTCTTTCAGTTTCTTACTATACAGCCACAATACCATACACAAACATGTCTCAGGGAAGCAGTTGCCTTCACTGAACTCTCTTTTTTCCTCTTAAGCAGGAAGTCTCTTAAACTATTAAGTTGTGAATTCTTCTGCTGCCCAAGGCACTGTCCTTGACCTTGGCTAGAAGGACAAATTGTCCCATGTGTCTTTAAAGGAGATATAGGGGGGGTCTTATGCTCACCATCTGCAGTAGTGTGGATCTCCACTGGCTTCCTTGGCATCCAGAGAAGTGCCAGACCCACTCCTCTCCCCATGCCTGACTCCCACAGCTTCCCCTCTCCCACATTCCAGGGTTGCCAAGCAACCTCCTGTGAGAGAAGTGAGCAAGAGCTGTCAAGCTTATTATTTTTTGTCTTAAAGTACCAATGTCTCCTATGTAACTGAAAATTTGTAAAAGAGGATTAGTTGTTGGTTGAAAATCACAATTAGGCCTCATCTCCCCGCCTCTCCCTATTCCCTCATTTGGTGTTCCATATAGTTGCAGAAGGCTCAGGAGAGGGTTGCAGCTGAATACATGAAATGAAATAAAGTTTGAAGCCCAACCTGTTTTTCATATTTGCATCTGGTTTAGAAGTGAGTCGACCACCAGGGTCTCCCACACTGTTGAATTTAGAATCTGGAACACTGCAGGAAATTGAAGACACAGGGGGTTGTATTTGCTAAAGGCAGTCAAATTATATGTATTTAAAACCAAAACAAGATGTAGGTACAGCTACAATATATTTCTCATAGTGATTGGCATGCTTAGTCTATGCTAACTGGGGTTCTTCTGAACTGACCTTAAAAGGTGACAGAAATCAGTGTAGAGCAGGGGAGAGGTGGCAGTGACATCTGAAGTCACTTAGCATGAAGTAGTCTGTGAATAGTGAACAAACGTGTTCACTAGCTCGTCCATGGTCCAACATCTCAGGTGTCATTTGCTGCTACCTTACAGGAGCACAGACTTTGCTTACTGGTGGTGTTCAAACAATTGATGGGTAGTAATGGAAATGCAGGTTTGTGACTCACAGGCTTCTTGAATTTGCACCAAGTTTGCATTCTCTGTTCATTACTCGTCCTTTTTTGGCCTCTTCGGAAAAAAGAAAAGGAAGTCGGTCATGGAAAAAAAGCAAAGGTTTTGGGGCTAAAACCACCCCAGTGGTAATTATAACAAATAAATACCAAGTGAGTTCGTTATTCATCCACAGGTAAATAGGGGAGTGGGAAGGGGGAGTTTCTGAAATATTCACAAACATGTGAGAAAAGAGTTTGATTTTTTAGTTTGTTTTCTCCTTTTTAATCATATTTACTGGCTGTGCATCATAATGAGATGGTACTGCACCTTTTTTTGAGGCAGAACATATACTTCTTACAGTAAGGAACAGTCATTAGCAAAATTCTTCCTCACAAGTAGCCCTCCTTATCTTTTTCACTATCTGTGCAGGGATTTATACAATTTTCAATCTAAACATGCAAGAAATTCAGGTAATGACAGAGCAGGCGTACCTTGGGAGGATTAAATTATGGGAGTCAATAAACAATTATGGGGTAGCAGCTGGATGATTGAAATAATGTTAGCAGTACTTATAGTTACAGAAAATAATGATTTTTCTGCTCCATGTGGAGGTCTTTTAACATCCAGAACATAAACTTACAGATTCAACTGTATTTTGGGTTTGAAATGTCCTAAATAAGACCAATCTTGTGTTTATGTGACCCTGGTCCTGTCTTAGACTCTGATAAGAGCTAGTCTTTACAGTATTGAAAGTCCATAGTGTGACAGCAGGGGACAAAGATGATCCTCATGGCAGAAGATGGAATAATTTACATTTATTTCAGCAACATTTCCATGATGCCATCAGGACTCTTAAACAAGAATGATTTCCCACTGAAGCCTAAGAAAGTCTGATTCTGAACAGTTGTGTCTTCTCCCGTCAAATATTCGTGTGTTAATCCTTGATACATCAACATGTGTTTATGAAAAAGGTGGAAGGAACAGTCCCGCTATTGGACATGACTTTAAGGGCTTGAACTCTTCAGATTGTTGGAATTCAATAGAATAATGTTACAGAAGTTGCTGGCACCATCTCAGCCCTTTTTATGGCAGGGTACATTTGTTTTTTCCGCTTGTGGTTACCTGATCTCATTGTCTGGTACCAGTGTCTTCAGCGAAGGCATGAGCGAGTTTTGGGACAAGCTGTTAAAAACAGACAGCACAAGAAATCACTTTGAATGTCAGAAATACCAGTGACAGTGAGAGGAAACCCTGGGCACCATAGCCCTTTGAGAGAGGCATCAAGACCATTAACAAATATAGCTGAAATTTTTTAAGAAGGGTGGTACTGATAGAAATTTAGGAATATTCGTGCAGGATTACAATTAAAAAAATAGTATTTTTCTTAGGAGGTTAAGAGGAAAATAATCTGTAATATGCAGGGCTACACAATTTAGAATGTTAATGAAAAAAGAGTCTAAAACTGATGATTGAATCTTGTACTTAAGCCACAGGAGAAATGAGCTCCCTCAGCTCTTTCCTTTTTGCAACCTCTGGAGTGTCTTTCTATCATCCAGAATATGAGAACAGATTCTTCAAAATGTAAATCTGGGTGTGCAGTGCCAGTATATGAATTAAAATAGACTGAGCAATAGAGGTGATTTAGCAAGCAGTTGATCAGCTTTGCTTTTCTGAGCTTACTCTTCACAAAATAGACCAAAAAGCAGGAAAAAAGGTGTAAAAGCAGCTAGAAATGAGGATGTTCTTCTGACAAGATGTACTCAGTTCTACAGATTTCTTCCCCAAATTTCAAAAAAGGCAATGTCAGTATTTTGCAGTGTTGATAGGTAAATCACCACTGTACACAGACCATAATTTTTTATGCTGTTTCTCAAGACACTTGTCTGTGTCCCTCTAAACAAGGTGAAAATTCTAACCATGGTGCCATGCCAACATGCTTCTTTATGTACTTAAAGTACTGGGGCATTTGAGCTTCCTTCAGGATGCACCTTATATCAAAACCTCCTGTCAAATTAAAGCTTGACAGCCTTGACTGCTCAACTGCTTTTAGTCACTACTGAAAGTCTGATGTCCAGCGTCTGGTGACTGAATGAAATGTGTTGTATTTGGTTGTCCCTTGGCAAAGTCTTCTTCTGACTCTATGAAAGTGGAGAGTAGATGTACAGCACACTGACCTGTTGATGACTCCAGCTGGAAAAGATTTATCCAGGGCTGTTATAGGATCCATTTCTCAATTCTCTGTAGTACTTTATTAAATAAAACCTCTGGTGGAAAAAAGAAATCTCTTCCAAAATGTTATTTTCCCTCTAAAAATCTCTGCCTTGAACAGAGGAGTATCTTTTTAGATATGAATCTTTGGCAAGGGTTTTATTATCTCAGAGGACATACTTTGGGGATCAGGACCTCGCCTAACAGGACAGCATTTGTTATCACCTGGAGATGGAAGCACTACAGATAGTTGCCATACAAACTTATCACTAAGATTGCTTTCTGGGGCCAAAACATCTTTGATTTTGCATATTGGCATCAAGTCTGGATCTAGGATGTGTTCAAAGAGAAGTCTCATGCCATGAGGCTTGGTTATGGGACCACTTCCATGCAATGTGGAGACAGCACAACCTTCGGGTCATGAACTGTGCCAATGGCAGCAGATCTCACCCAGTCAAGTTAAAGCCTGATGGCTTGCTGTAATCAGCAAAAACTCCAATAAAAATTAGGACAATTCTCAAGTTCATGGACAAGCCAACACTCCTTGATCAACTAAGAATGGATAAGGACTCCTCAGCCCTACTACAGATGACAAGTGTTCTTGCTGATCAGTCACGTTAGTCTGGAGTAGCTTTTATGAAGTTGGATGCCCAGTAGCACATTACAATGTGTGAGAGATGTGAAAAGGCTCTCTGCAGAGTGAGAAAACAAATACTGCTGAGCCACAGACTGACTTTGAAGGTTAATTGGACATTTAGTTTTAGCTGCTGTCACAATAGATCAGTCATGTCACGCTGTAATCAAAACTAACACCTTCCAGCAGGCTTGTTAACTATTCTAACATAGGAGGCAATTGTTTCAGTAATAATGGCAAAGGTAAGGAATATTCCTTTGTGTGTTGCAGACATTTAAAGCAGCAGCACCACCTGTCCCCTGGAATTATGAGCTGTTCTGTTTGTGGAGGAACGGCCTGATTTTTTTGTTTGTTTGTTTATTTACTTGTAACACATATAGAAGTCTGGATGAATCAAAGTAATTCACGGTAAAAGGTCAGAAATAAAGACCTGCTTGGTCCACAAGACGTCAATGAGATTTATGAATAAAACCACAGCCTGCAAAAGACTGTGGCTGTATTTTTATACTGAAATATATTGTATTCAGGTATATTAAAAGATAAGCCTAAAAAGTTCTCAGACAGAACTGAAGATCTGAAGATAAAACAATTTCTTCCACAGAGATGTATCTTCAAGGAAGACTGAAAACAAACTTCACCCACACCACAGCCATGTCATACAACAAGAGACTCATGTTTTGGACCAAGTGGCACAAGAGAGAGAAGGGAGGCTACATTCCTTTTAGCATTTTAGCATCTCCTTTGTGTAGCTCTGCCCAGGAACATCTCCCAGTGAGCATCTCCTGACATTCCCAAGACTGTATGGTGCCTTAAGCTTATCACTGATACAACAGCAGATTTGTCAGCCCACCTACTAGTCTTTTCATGTCATTCTCCCTTGACTGGGAGGTTTCCATGTTTCTTTTGGCATGACTTCTTCAGGAAAGACTAAGAAACAAAATGGCAAATACAACGCTAAGGAGAAGTATTGATGTGAAGGGAGATGCAAAGGAAGCTTTAACACAATTTTAATACTGATTAAAAAGATTTTAACAGATTATGACATCCAAATATTGTATTCGTGTGACTCCTTTAAAATGTGTTTTTGAAAACACCATTTTCCCAATATCTATAGGTAACATAAAATAGGGGCACAACCTTGCTTATGGTATATTCAGTCTGAACAGAACTTTAGAGAAGGAAGCATGGCAGGAAATCTTGGCACAAAGATTAAGGAGCCACCCAAACAACAGTTTTCAGGAAGTTCAGTGCATCCCACTGAAAGAGATATGAGTTCATCTGAAGACGCTTCATTTCCATGACCAAAAAAAAAAAATTAAAATTAAGATTTACTAGAAAGAGAAAAATCTTCATAAATACGATTTTGCTCATGATTGCATTTTCAATTCAAAGTGTTGTGTTGTATGCCCCTCATCTATATATGAGGGACATATGTATTTTGTGTTAAAATATGTATGAAACTATAGCAAGAGCTGTTAAGGCAATTGGAAGAGAATTACTGTAATGCAGTGGTAAAACTTTGTAATATCGTCTGGTAAAAAAAAAAAAGAAGAAAGAAATAAAATAAAAATAGAAAAAACATGAGCAGAGGTGAAGAAACTCATAGAATAAAGATGCAATTCTTCTTCAAGGCTGAAGAAGGAAGAAAGAAAAAGCCATGGTGAAAAAAGGAAGTCTGATCTGTACTTAATAAGACCATGTTGCTGCATAGCCGTGACACAAGAATAAACGTGTTTTACATCCAGTACCTTTAGGGCTGAGGACTCTTTTAGCCCCCTTCATAAATCTGTTCCTGAAATTAGAAAACAAAAAGCTTCAAAGTAGTTCTGCTCCTCGAGCCCATGATTCAGGTGTTATGAACATCCGTGCGTTCCCCCTTCCTTCAGGCTGTTTTCTTTGGCAGCTGCTCAGTTTTCCCACTCAGATTCGTGTGTTATAGTGAAGGCTGCTGATAAGTTGCCGTGTACATGGCTGGCTTGGGCATCTGCTACTTGAACCTGCTGGCAATTTCCTGGTAGGGAGGGATTAATTCTCCAAAGGACGGAAAAATCTGTGGTTTATAAATACATTCTTTACTACTCAACCTGCAGGAAACTTGAACTAGAAAGACATTTTTCTACTTTCTTCTGTACAAACTCATTGCTTAGGTTTTTTTACTTTCTTCACTATTAGTAAATGTTTTTCTCACTATAGCTGCAGCTGATCCCTCTTGGATGGATGAAGTGTCAGACAAGCTTCACCAATAATTTTCTTGATAGTTATAGAGCAGCTCTGATTCTTTTGCTGGACCAGAAACATCAAGTTTCTCCAAGCGTAGAACAGCAGGCACAGAGATCAAGAAGCAAACTATGAGCAACCCAACCCGCAGCCTTCACCTTTGTCTCATATGTGAGGCTTGTGCCTTATGGCAAAACCTCCCATAAACCATCCTCCATAAATTTGGCTTGTCTTTTCCTTGGGCAGAAAGCGCAGTGTGCCATGCTGTAGACCCCATATTCCCCTGAAATTTAAGAAGAATTACTGGCCTGGGAAAGACAAAGTTCTTCCCTCTGAGCCACAAGCTGGATGGCAACCACCTCCAACGCACATGATTCTCAGGCAGAATCACAGAATGATTTAGGGAATGAACTTTAATATCAGTGAGTCCAACAATTAGCCCAACACTTCCAAGTCCACCACCAAATCATGTCCCTAAATGCAGCAGAAATCTGTTCAACTGAACATACATGGGCTTGAATGATTGCTTACTCTGATCCAGGGCATCTCAGGTGGTGATTTCTCCACTCGCTAATTTCTCTATCATCTTCCCTATCCTTCTGAACCTGTCTTGGCTTGAAAGAATTGGCAGGTTCCCTTACCCGTGCTAGGCAATCCTGCCTGTCATGCTCATTATTTAAACTGGGGGAAAAGATGACTAGGGGCCGCTGGTCAGAGACTGGCTGGGCATCAGTCAGCGAGTGGTAATTGCATTGTGCATTACTTGTTTTGCATATTCTAATTCTATTATTATTATCACTATTATTATTACTGTTGTTGTTCTTATCATACATCTTTGTTGGCCCCTGCAAACTCGTAAATTTCATAACTAGAAAATTCCCAGTCTCATAATTTCTAATTCATTTGCAACAGCAGACTCTGCAAAAAGACATTCTCCCTCCAACTGAGCCTCTAAGGAAGAGAAAAAAGAGAAATCTGGGCAAGCATCACTCTCTAATCAGCAAAAAGTCTTCCCTATGAAGCTCTGGAGGGCCTGATTAAAAGCAGATATGGGTAATCTTAATGAGGGAAAAAATTATAACTTCTGGGACAATTAGAAGTTCCATGAAGGCCCCTTGACTCTGTAGCAGACCTTCACACAGGGTTAATAGATTTGGGCAGGCAGCAAGCTATGTTTTTATGATCCTTTGTATTAATCACAGGAGCTGTGTGTTGCAGGATGAGCAGAGGGGATATGTTAAAGTGCAGCCCTCTCTTGCTGCATGGCTCTAAAATTGAAACACCATCTTGTGATCACTCTGAGAGATTTGTCTTCCGGATGTCCATGTGGTTGCAGGTATCCCTTTTTCAGTGTGCAGTATCTCCCTGAAAAACCTGGAGGTAGAAGAGAAGGATTCTGCCAAGCAAACGTGCCAAAAACAAACCATGGTGAGGGAGGACAGTTTTACTCTTCCAAATTGGTAATACTGGTGGGTCTCTGTTAGCTAAGGGGCTGAGGGGTCATGTGTTCCCTTCAGACCCTTCTGGCAGGGAAATGGCAGCAAATTTTCCAAAAGTAATTAAAATTTATCTTCAGCTACAGGAAAAACAAAACACACAGGGAATGCTGTAACTGGAAGTGCTGTGAACAGTATAGTTGTGTTTATAAAAGAAAAGAGCAGTTCACATGTCAGTAATGGAAGGAGCTTTAAACAGCATTAGTGGGGAAAAAAATCACCCTTCAAGACTCTCTGACTGGAAACTTTTCTCAGCAGCTGAATGCAGTGATTTTAAACTGCTTTGAAACTCCTGGGTCCTACCAAAGCTCTCTAGAAATGAGGATTTAGTGCAGACATGTAGCTTCCATGGACTGCATTCACATGTATGAACTGGCATTTCTTCAGGTGCCTAACAAGGTGTCTTAGATGTAACTGTAGATCACAAATGGCTCATAGACCACAGCATTTGGCTGATCTATTTATCCATCTCCTCATCATAAGGTCATCTGAACATCCCCACAACATGTTCATCCTTACTACATTCCTGTAAGACAAAGTGATACTTCAGACCATATTTTAGACTAGATATTTCTGACAGTCATGAATAATTTTCCCTATCTTTTTGTCACTAAAATATCTTTGTCTGGATTGTTTCATTATTAAGAGTTGGGTGACATGACATGACATGACATGACATGGTTAAGAATTTTCTCTCAAAAATTTTCTCTCTAAAGAATTTTCTCTCTTTTATTTTAAAATGCAGTTTTATTGTAACTGTTCTTTTGACAGAAGAGTTATTTTGGATGAATTTTTAAGCTGAAAATGGGCCAATGTTGTCCAAAAACTTGCTTTGATACTCATTAAAGGAAGAAAAAAGTGTTTCAATTTGAAGTGCCTTTGTATTTAAACATTAAGCCAATTTTAGTCAAGCTTTTTTTTGAAGTCAACATCTAAATGAATATTTTATGATTTTCATTTTGAGCCTTTTCAGTGGGCCCTGACAGAATACATTTTAGTGTGACCAGTTTGGGGGAAGATCTGTGATTTGCATTTTTCAGGTTTAAGGTGGAGTTTTTAAAACAGCAGCTTGAGTTTGGTTTCCTTCAAAGGTGAAATTTTGTTTCCCTGACTCAATTTTCCCTGTCCTGTTCACTTGGGAGATGGTTAAATAAAAAAAAAGCTTTACTGTTTCAAAATATCTCCTGATGTTCATTGTAAGTTTTTTTAAATGGCCTCCACATAGCACAGCCTCACAGCTATGCAAAATAGAGAATAATTTTGCATATTTGGATATGCATTTACATCCTAGTTAAAGTGGTTTCTTTTCTAAGGTAGAATACACTTCAGAAAATCTTGAGGAAAAAACAGTGGTCTCAATGGTAAATGACTTTGTGTACCTTAGATTCCAAATTTGTAAATAGTTTTAGGAGACCCTTTTTTAGTAAAACATTTATCTGTAAACTTTGGAGGTTCTGTAAATTCATCAAAAGGAGCATGGATTGAAAAAAGTACATCAAAAAGAGTAGAAAGTCTCCAGAAATATCGTGTACAAACAAGAGCACCTGAAATCTTGGAGCTGGAGAGAGGCTGTTATGAAAACGTGTGGTGGTCCAGAACCTGTCTGTGCTGAAGCAAAGTACGTATTTTTTCCCAATTTAAACAAAGGGGAGAATTAAGGAAAGACACAGGAAATGAGCACAAGCTCACTTTATAAATGATTAAGTGATAATAATTCAAAATTAATTCTAGTCTGCATAACTTAGGCAAGTAATCTACCCACTATGTTTTGTTCCTCAGAGAACAGCACTCGAACTTCCCCAGCACGTCAGCAGCAGCAGGTGTTCTTGAAGAGCTCCTGGATGATGTTCTCTCCCAAAACGAAGCCTTTAGTCTTCAGCTTTTTCATCTACAGACTATTTTAACCAGTGCCACTGCTGGGCAGAATGGTTACTGTGTTTGCTGTAGTTTTGATGGTGAAGGTACAACCACAAGAGAGCCGTAATGGAGATTTGGTGTTTATCTGACCACATCAGCTTGCAGAGCATTTCCTGTAGGATTTGTTGAAGCAGAGAATAGAGCAGTTTGTTGGCTGATATTTGTCTGCCATGCAATGCAGCTCATTCGCTCTAACACAGACACATTTACCTCCCAACTGTGTTTACACATCAGCTAATTTCCACTTGCGGCTGCCGATGTTTATAAGGAAAACCAAGCAATCGTTCCTAACAATTCTCTAAAAATAAATGTGCCGGCTTTACTGGGGTAGTTAGAATTCTAAATAGTGCATTTCATGATCATTTATAATGCAACAGCCTTAATGAACAGTGCCAAATCAGTCTTAGTATTCTTGAACTACCCATTGCGTAGTTCCTCTCTCTCTTTCCATTGCCTTTATGGAAAGAATAACAATAAATCCCGTTATATTTAGAAAATTCTTTTTTTATCCAGAATGAATCAAAAGGATTAACAGCCCTCCATACAGTCCTTAAGCCCTCGATCTAGAAAAAGAAAACATCAGCCACGATGGGAATTAGAGCAATTACTGGAGCAGGATTTATCAGTATTTATTTATTTTTGATGCAGATATTACAGAAGAACAGAGTAGGATGTAAAATATTCTGGGTCACAACCAGAACCACAGAACAGAATTTGCTCAGCTATTTAACATAAATCGTTGTTCTTGAAGAAAATTGACGTGAGCTTTTTAATGACATGAATCAAAAATTCATTTTTAAAGGCTTCTTTGAAAGGTAATAAGCTCAAAAGACGTGGCCCTTGTAGCAGTCTTTGGATATTGACTCAGTATGGATCTGTAGGTTAAACTATCCTCCAAGGCTCAACAGGACCACTTACTTCTATTGGGAGGGACTTACCCTAGTCCCCTAACTAGCTCTGTGATAAAGGTTACATACTCTTCAGCATATTTGATGTGAGCTTTTCATTAGAGCTGAAGCAATTGAATCCAGTGCTGTGAGTTCTTCTTAAAAGGGACACTGGCTGAGAGGAATGAATGGCTGAAAGATATTGATGAACAGTGTTGGATGGCACAGTGTTTAATAAAAATGAGTCACACCTTGGCAGCTCTTGGGAATGACCCTACAAATAATTAGGAAATTAGACTTACTGGAAAGAATCTGGTGCAGTCAATTTTTATTTTTCTTCTTTTACATTCAAGGGTTTTTTTTTTCAACAGCACTAAAGTCCCCTTCAAAACAACCCAAAACCACCAAAGTTAACCACTCCAGAAGTTACAGTTCACTGCTGACAATTTTCTTTTTCTTATCTGGTATTTTCTCTTTCCTTTTCTAGCAGTGACAGGGCTAGCATTCATCTGTTTGGTAGAGGACATCAAACATCTTTTCCAAGTTCCCTCAGGCTACAGAACTGAATGTCCTATGAAGAATGTCCAGTGAAGAAGATTATTTTTAAAATCTCTTAAAGTACAAGCTTCAACATGTTTTTCTTCTCATTTTATAGTGATTTTGGGGGGAGGGGGAGGAGTGGAGTATTTTAAGAAGTTCACAACCATTTATGAAATGTATTGGCTTTGCATGGTAGGGTGTCAGTAGCAGGTGGCTTCTGAGAGACAACAACAAAAACTGCAACAAAATTAAAAGGCTGAATCAAAGTTGAAAACCACCACATATTTGAAATGAAACATGGCATAGTTGTGCTGTTTGAAAGCAACCTCTGAGGCTGGCATACTAAAGGTGTTTTTCTCTTTCATACACGCACTCTTTTTGCTCAACTATAAGCAATTATTACTTCCCAATATTCCATTTGGAAATTTCAAATCGAAATGGCAGCTGTTCTGCACGTCAGTTTGATACAAATGATCTATATCTTGAATGGGTGACTTTGTGCAGAAAAAGTTTTAATCCTTGCTGGATTTCAACAGAAAACAAAGCATCACAAAGGAGAAGAGATGCTTAGAATTAACTGTGTCTAAACAGTGTAAAATCCCAGCAGAGTATTGAGATTCTACTGCCTGCTGGTTTATTGCTGAAGGCTATAAAAGACAAGAAAGCATTGACATAAAACACACGTTATTGATATTCTGTGGTGGCAAGAGAGGAGCTGAAAATAAGGGGCAGCTCAGCTCATTGTTTCATACTCCCTTACTTGCATCCTACCATGTAATACACAGCTTGGTGAAATTCAGCTACCCTCCATCTGCTTGTCTTAGAAGCAGAAGCACCAGAAATATCAGTGGGTATGAAACATATGAATCATCATTACAAGTAAGCATCTGGCAATGCTAAAAGCAGAAGCATAAAAAAAAATGTGCCTAGTAATCATTTACAACTAATACAAGTGTGTGTGGAGGAATAGTACTTAATAAACAAATTTTAAATTACTTTTTTTTTTTTCCAGACTGAGAGGATCATGGAAAATTAAGCACCTCGATATATGTGCAAACAAGCACGGAGGGAAGACTTTCCAACTTCCCATAGTTCAGAAAAGACTTTCATAAACACCCAAGTTAAAACAGTGACTTTTGTATACATAAAATATTGTTTAACATAAACCAACAACAAACCAGTTTAAAAATAAATAGCAGCAGATGATGAAGAGCAGTTAACATTTCAGGAGTGATGGAAGAAATACAAGTTTGTGTGCAGATTTTGGCAGCGAGTGAGACAGCCACCATCCCTTCCATTCATCCTTTTCTGCTTACATATTCATTTTTACATGCTCATGATGTATTACTTGCTTAGTTTTATAGCCGAATGTGGAAATACAGATTTTGTCTTAGCAGTTTCAAATTCCATTAAACATAGGCCGTTTTTTCCTCTGTGACAGAAATAGACATTAAGAATTAGAGGATATGGCAGGTGATGGTTTGAACTGTGTCCTGGATATGGGTGTAACAGTGAGTGCTGGAGTAAAGATCAAGACTCCACATGTAGTACACTTGGAAGAAACCAGCCACATCCCCCTTTGCACCCTGCCACATTCTTTAAAGACACATGTACAATATATAGGGAATTCATATAGGAAGTAAATCCATCATTCCTGGTGAACCACTCCAGGGACAACACTAATTCAATTCAATGAAGCAGAAAAGTCCTGGGAGGTAACTGAGCTAAGGTAGCTGTATGAAAAGTTAAGCTTGTGGTACAGCGGCATAAAGAGCTGCAAAAAGTAATTAGTGGAAGGGGAGCTCAATTAACTGAAACAAACAACTGATTGTGCAATTAAGGAGCACCCTGTAAATCAATACAAACCTCTTGTCATAGAGCATTTCTCCACAGTCCTGCTGTAGTGGCCCTGCTCAGTCAGCTAAGAGTTAGGGCTAAGCTGCAATCGTGTTTTGATTGCTGTATTATGAACCACTAATGATAATGACTTGTGTACTTTCCTTAATTACCTTGAATAACAATGCACATTGCTAACCCTCCATTTTACCAATATTTTTACATACGTAAAAGGAAGAGTGCAGGAAGTCACACAGAAATATACAGCACCGTATAGCATATGCCACATGCAGGTTTACTGGTTTGCATCTGTAATTTTTGTACAAAAGACCAGTCCTCCAAGGGAAGGCACAAAGCGCCTTTATTATCAGATCATTTAGCCAGAATGCAACAAATGGTTATATTTTAAGTTTCAAATCCACTCAGACATCATTGGGAGGAAAACTAGACTTGCACTTCTTTGATTATAAGGTTTGCTTCTATTTAGAATAGATAGGAAGAGAGAGAAGAAAAGACCTCATTTCAGTATTATTCAAAAAGGGAATAATAGAGAAAAAAGAGATTGGTACAACAAAGCAGAATAGTGAGAATATGTGAGAAGGAGAGGATGTAAAAACTAAGTTGGCACAATTGTCTAGAGATAAGATTCCTTGAAACTTCACCTTTATGAGCTTCCTTGCTGTTGTTTCACTAATTCTTTGTGATGAGATTGTCGTGTTGGCTGAGGATATTGAGTGTGTTTAGTCTCTAAAATTTCAGTAGAACTGTATGAGACACAGGTAAGAGACAGAATTAAAATGTTTGTTCTGCATTTTGTCACGAACTACATGACAACTTTCCAACTAGATGAAAAATGTTAATGTAAAAAAAAAAAAAATCCTGCCATTGTTCATCTGAATTTCCTAGGGGGTTTTGGTTTTTGTTTGCTTTTCCTTTCAATCTTTATATGTCAAGAGAACTTTGTTACAAAGGCAGCAGCTGCCCTCATGGTGGTTGGGCCATTACTGTCACCTGGAAAAAAAGGAAGCCCCGTTCCCCAACCTCCTTTCTGCCAGACTGAGATGCGTAAGGAACTTCTTTCTGAAAGCACAACCACTGAAATGTCCTGCAGCACTGACTGCTGCTTTGAGCAGTGCCATACTGCTCTGAAGAAGTGCCATCTTTTCACACACTGAACAGTACAAGCAGCTGTTTCCTACATTCCCCTGGCTAAATGCATTTTTAAACCATGTTGGCAAAAATAATCTCTAGGGGAAATTTGCCTTCTGTGGCCCATTGGTTCTTGGCTTGGGTTTAGAGAAGCTACTAACGAGGCTGGTGATTAGTGACAATTCTGATGACAGTACGTATGGTGGGAACATCTGGCTGGATGCTTTGAACTGGATGCAGACCCACCAGCCTGACCCACCATTTGCTACTGTGCAAATGGCTTTATATTACAGACTGCTGGGTCATTTATCTTCATTAAGCCACAGTCCCTAAACCCAATAATTAATGACAACTTGTCTGGGAATGGCTGCGCAGAAATGTGAGTGCTAAGGGAATAAACAAATTCTAGTAAGAGGAAAAAGTGCAGGTTGGAGGAAAAAAGACATGAAAATGTTTTCCTCACTTAACGCTTTCGGGATCCTGAGGGGGCATTTTAGTGTGGAACAAGCCACTGGTGTTTCTTGACCAAAGTGATAAGAGCAGTGGCTGTGTAAAGTTGTCTGATCATGTGCAAATGACACAGCTGGCAGAGGGCAAGCCTAGCAGCTCTCCTGGCATCCCAGGCAGGGGCTGCACTGGCCTTTGCTGCCTGTCCTCTGTTATTTCCAGTAAATAGCAGAGCCACAGCTGGGGTTCATATCTACAAGAGGAATAGGAGGTAGCTCTTCATGCGGAGCGTAGACAGGGTCTACGTTTTTAATTTTGAGTTTTTCTGTGCATCCAGTCCCAAATTTCAGCCCATCCTAGCTGCTCACTTTAATGAGCTACCTGAATTAAAGTTTCCCAATCCTGGAAGAGGGGTACTACTTCCTAGGTACCTTGGTATTCAGTCTTTCTGAATAAAGTAAACAAGGCACAGCCATGAGGTGGTTGTCACAAGTTTCCCCAGAAAGAAATATTCAGTGAGAAAAAGTTGACAGCTTCTGTTTAAGAAGGACAAAATAGTGACAGCAGACTTAAAAATACACTTGAAAAATCCAGTGCACTCAAGGAGCACAGCAGAGGGAAGCCTAGTATGACACTCTCCCCAGCATCATGGGCCTCTTAAAATTTCTGCTAAAACCCACAGTAACCAAAGAAAGAAAGGTGATTTCTAAAAGCTGTGGTTTAAGGTAAGAGGGAAAGTGTTTTCTATTTACTCTTGCATCATGTTAATTCACATAAATACTTGAGAATTGAATTTTAAAAAAATATTGATGGGAATTGCTGATGGGTCCTGTCCAGTCGGTACTGAGAGGATTTTTTATAATTTCTAACCAGCATTCAGACCCAGCACTAAAAATGCGCTTTCACCCCTTGAGCTCACTGCTTGACTAATCACTTTTCATTACTTCCTAGTCCTTTTGTAAAAAAAAACCGGAGGAAATCCTCTGATATTCTTCTTCAGCTTGTTCTGCAAAGAATGGCACATGAAATCCCACTTCTCAGGGCTATGAAGAAATTTTAACTTAAGAATGAGAAGATTCCTTTATCAGCAAATCCCAGCAATGTTCCAGTTGGACTAGTGGGGGAGAAAGTTCTGATTCATTTAAAGTAGCCTTGACAGGTTTATAATGAGCTTGTATGAGGAAGCAACCTCAGGTCACAGAGGACTGGACTTGATCCAATAAATATGTTTTGGTTCCAAGTTTTAAATGTGCTGAAGGCTGTTTTATATTATAATGAAATTTAGTAATGTACGAATATTTTTTTCTTCTGGTGTTTTGGTGGGTTTAAAACATGAGTAGCATTCTGTACTCACTGAGAAAAAGTACAAATATGTAACAGCAGAAGAAGCAGAAGTAAAAATGATAAGGAAGCAAAGAAATGAGATTTGGCCTTATTTAGAGGCCTCTACTTTTTATAGTAAGGGTAACATGCATTGACCAATGATTCACAGGCTACTGGTGGTCTGCAAAACCATTCTAAAAGGCTGCTCTAAGAAACAGTGTCACCTTCCTGTAGCTAGAAGTCAAGAAGAAAAGTTACTCTCTTACCAGGAACCAGGTCTGCCTCACTGGAGAAGCTCAGTTTTCAGCATACATTTCCGGACACTTGGACAGGAAGGTCCCTGCATGGTGGTTCCCTGCACTGAGAGATGCTTGCCCTGCAGTGCCAGAGCCATGTGTGCTCATCCTCACATGTGCACCTCCAGAGATCCCATTACCTGAAAAGGAGGGAGAAAGTTCCTCTCTGTGGGCTCAGTTTGGGTGATCACCTCCTGTAGTGGTTGTGGTGCCTTGGTTTCCAACAATATATGGACAGGGGCTGGTGGGCAGCTCTGGTATGGCCATTTCCACACACCAGTCAGTGATGGAATTCAGTTAACCCATTTGGCACCTGATGGATAGAAACCAGCAATCCTATTCAAAGCCATCCCCTCCCATGGGGAAAAGGAGCAGTGTGACCCTGCATGAGCCAACTCCCTTTATATGTGTGTAACTACCAGCCATTGTGAAGAGCCAATGAAAGCCCCTGGGCACAATCACAATATTAATAATTTTTTTTGCTATAAAAAGAGGTTGCTATACATTCCTGCATAAAAATTCAGCACAGTTTTGTGGACTTCAGCCAGTTCCTCTTTCTCCAGTGAGTACCAAATGTCAGAATGTGGCACTGATCCTCTGCTTGTTAGGAGCAAAATGCTCAAATAATAATAAGTAGGAAACCTGTAGGAATGCTCACCGTTTCAGAAGGCTATGAAACAGATGGCCTGGTTACAGCATCGTTTCCCTCTGCAATAAAGGTTTTTGCTTTAATTCTGTAAGTACCACTCATCTGTCTCAGCCAAGGGGATCCTAGAGGCTTTGTCAGTTTAGCGTGTCTGTTTGGGGGCAAGACAGAAAAGTTGCTTGCCATGAAAAATTAATGTTCTTCAACACAGTAAAAGAAGGAGGGAAAGAAAGAGACTCATTATAACCAAGGAAACAATGATTTTTCATTCAGGACAGAAAGCAAAGCATAAAATAGGGTATATGGGGAAAGAGGGCAGGCAGAGCCCCATCTTGTGGCAGAAAGTCCAATTCCTGTTCCTCTGGCTGTGGATGAGTCACAGTGCCCCAATGACAGCGTCGTGGGACATTGCTCTGTGCAGCTGGCCTTTAAATATTTAAATGTATTGGACTACAAGAAAGATGTCTGTTCTTTGCCAAGCAGCTGCCTATAAACAGCTTTCTAAATTGCAAGTCTAGACTGCACTAGTGTAATCTGGAAGAGAACAGGAGGAACAGTGTAATTAACTTTACCCCCTTTTTTTTTTTTTTCCAGAAAATAACCCCTTTGTGCTGGGCAGGCAGGGATGGGTCTGAGTCTAGAAAGGAACTGAAGTGATGCTGCGCTTTGTAGGTGTTTGTTCAGTTTGGGAGTTTGCTGCGGTTGGGGGCAGGAATACAGCTACGTGCTGACTGCTGGCTGCTCTCTTGTTAATTTCTCCAGCTCTCCCTTACACCCAATCCAGCCATCAAAATAGACATTTCTTCAGGTAATTTCATATCCCAGGACAGTCACCCCACTCAGCTAGCTGCAGGCAGACAGCAAACTATCAGTCAGTGACCAGGAACTGCTATTTCGGGATTTTCATGGTCCCAGAGCTGCAGGAGTGCAATGTAGAAGTCTTTTCAATTTGTGTCCTGGCCACCTCTCCTAGGATTTCCTTCTGTGGATATACACCAGACAATCTGCTGCACGTTGAGGAAGACAGGAGCAAATAACTTGCAGCTATGAATGTCTCAGTCATATCCATGGGACTGTGTGAAAGAGATCAGAGATGCATTCACCTTTTTTTTCTAGGAAAGATCCAGACCTTTAAGAGATTTTGGCACATTGAACTGATTGCACTGATTCCAACAGGAGCTGAATTTTCTCCTAACTTTTCCTGAGTACTATCATATTCTGAAGTTTCATGACTGGGGACTTTCCTGACATAAAGATGGATTTGTCTGAGTACAGCTTACCTCTGTAAGAGTCTGCCTTAGGTCTCCAAAAAAGATTGGAAATCATTACAGAGTTCTCTCCTGAGCCTTCCCTTGCTTTCTCGTCTCTGTTAATGAGCATTTATACATGGAGAACATGTTCTTCTATGTCATTTTGTTACGTTTGCATCTAACAATGAAGTAAAATGAGTACAGAAAAGGGTTTTGCATACTCATAAGCTTATTAGAAACTTTTTTCAGGTCAGATGTTTCTTTATGAACTTGGTCCAAAATTTGTAGACTACCTGAGTTCATGCAGGTATCCTTATGAAGAACTTCCTAGAAAGCAGATTGGTGAACCCTTTTGCCCATTTATATTTCTGGCCCTGATAAGGGTCTGTGGTGGCTCATTTCTGCTTTCCTGTGAGTGAGTAAGCACTAAAGAGCTGAACAGAACCCTTCACATCCCACAGACACCCACGTTCTGAATGAATGTGGCCACAAGTCACTTGTTAGCAGCCTTTGCCATATTCTCAGTCCAGTTCCTCAATGGTGGGCTCTTGCAGCATGAATTTGAACGGCAACCTTTTAGAAAACTAGCAAATGGGATATGGACCTGTCATGGAAAAAGTGCTCCTACATTAGGACATCTGTTCCTAAGAAAATAATCTTAACTCCTTTCTGAAGAAATATTTTGTGGCGAATGCAGCAGCCATCACATCCTACACAAATCAGCCTTTTTTATTAACACTTTTTCCTTTTGGAAGCATCCAGTTGTCGTCAGACTCTGCCACACTATGTGTGCTACAGGCAGGACTTGAGAGAAAGTGCCTAAGGATCTTCAGGCAGAGCACAAGAACAAATGAAAACAAGATGAAGTTCATAAACAGAACCAGGAAAAGGATCCACGTGTTTTAGCTTACAAAGTCGCGATTCATCCATTGGGCCACACTCCCTTCCTTCCCTTTCCTTTAGCCTAAGCTTTTTCTGCCCTACTGGGTGTTCTTTCCCTCCCTGCAAAAGTTGGTGGCTCTGTAAGAGAAATGGCTGGACAAGGAACAAAATCATAAAGTAGAAGCTGTAATTTATGATGCGGTGGTTGATAGAAACACAGGAAGGGCATACACTGGAAGATCAAATGACATTGGGGAATCTTTGGATTTATGGGATGGCTTGCTGTGGCAGAGGGAGGTGACATTTGAGCATGCCAGAAGCTTATTTACCATAGAAAATATGCAGATACTTTTTTTGATTCTAGACAAGTGCCAACATTTCTCCTAGAAGAATCAAGGGACATAGAGGAATCTTCACTGGTAGAAAAGGAAAGGACAAATGCTGATAACATGAGCCAACTGTGGATTATTCCCTGTTTCTGGAAGAATGCAGAAAAAATTTTAATCAGTATTTTTCTGATTTTTTAATTTTCTGTTAACAGACTTTAAAAATACTTCACAAGGACTATTTTCAAAAGGTCAGGAAGTGGTATTAGTCAGGTTTGTTTTGCTGAATATCCTTTGAAGGATGTTCTTCTAGAGTAAACAAAAACTTGAGAAATCCTTAATTGGCAATTAAATGTGGAGATCCCTATTTTTTAAAAAGGGCATTTAAAAAAACCTCAAACTGATATGGGGATAAAGTTTCAGCTTGGCTTACTAATGCTTTGTACAAATTTGTTCTTGGTGTGCAATATGTGAATTGTGAAATAACATATTTTAATGTGTTATTTGCAAATGTTTGCCCAGTACTCAGCTCTGGCTCCAGCTAAAATTTCTTTGCAACTAATGTCATACATTATGTTTCTCCCCAGCTATTGTTCACATGTTTTCTTTGCTGGTACTCAGTTGCTGGTATACACATTTTGTTGCATTATGCAAGGAACTCTCTCAAGAGCTTTAGATGAGCGAAGATCTTGCAATTTGTAGGGGCCAGGTCCTTCCCAGGACCCGTCACTGTCAGAGTGCTCTGAACTCTGGCCTGCAAAGGCAGAGCTGGGAGTCATTGCAGTAGATGCCAACATCCAAATCTAAGCAGAGTATGTTTCATTTTTCACAGTAACTTTCAGTTAGACAGAAAACCCTACAGCAGCAGAACTCCCTTGTCTTTCCAGGTATCATTTTCCCATGAATCTCACAGCCTTTTGTGCACATTCTGTAACCTAAAAAGAGTTTTCTTGCCCCTCTCTCTGCCCCTCCTCACTTCTTACCAAACGCAATTTCTTGTCTATTATCTGTGTATCCCTGCTCCTGCCTATCTTCATTATTGACCATGTAACGGAACATATTTAATTTATTCTCATGAACCAGCTTAGCACCACTCCTTCTGTAATTCATGCTGCATCCTGCCTGCTGCTGAGTGTTGTTTAATTCTGTAAAGCTTTCCAAATTACAAGCTGCTATGCACTGTGTCATCTTGTATCGGCATCTTGAATCTTTAATAAAGTTGTTCTCAAATAATGTTTCAATAAATGAAACGTACCTGCTGAGTTGAGATTTTGCATATCAACATGATGAGCATTGGCATTTAATGGGAAAGGAGATACAGTCAAAGTGAGTGATAGAGTAGCTTAGAAAGAAAGAAAAAGAGCCTTCCCACTATTTTTCTTTTTCCATTCAGAGATTTCAGTTCTTTTTGCCTGAGATTTCTTCCACATAATTGTCAGATTTAATTATTTAGAACACATACCTAATAAAGCACTAAGACTAATTCCCTGGAAAACTGTCAAACGTGTAAAAAGGAGTGGCGAGAAAAGCCCTGGAGGGATTCTGTTTAACATTACTGCAATTCAGAAGAAGATGTCTGCATCAATACTAAGGGCTTGGGTATTTGCATATGCATGTGGATGTGCACACGTGTTTATACACGCATAAGTATTCATTTGCATACTAAACAATTCCTATTGAAAAAAAGAAAAATAGATGGCTGAAAACTGTCTCTTTTTAGACAGAAAAAAATCGCCCAGAATATCTAATTTCTGACTCTGTGTGTTGATGCAAACAGTTGATGGAAAGATTAGTGCTGACTTATTTATGGTGAAGAAAGGTTTGTTTTCTGTGAGGATTCATTATGCTGTAGAAACTCAGATCCTTACAGGTGCAGAGGTACCCAGCTACAAATGAAAATCAATAAGAAAAAAATTACATCCACCTCCTTAAGAATCCGAGCCAGAGCACCTCATCTGAGGCCCATTTTTTGGTTTCCAGGGACTTGGGAACAGGTGCTATCTCAAAGATGCTGCAAACAGAGACGAGGCCAAGGTCTGCTGCTCAGCCAAGAGAAGATAATGTGTTAAAGCCTTGGTGCACTCAGCTCCCTGACAGTTTCCTTGTGTCCCCAGGAGCAGCAGGGATCAGGCAGAGTTAACCAGCTAGAGAAGGACAATGTCAGGACTGGAAATAGCTGAGAAGCAGGAAAATGGGTGCAAGAAAAGTAGTTTAAATTGCCAGCTCTAGTCCAGATATTCCCACTGCCTCTTGATTCTTTGTTCACGGGTTAGCACTGATTTACCTCGTAAAGGTGTGGGAGGGACAATACACCAGAGCTGTGCTGAAAAGAACTGCAGACACGTCCTGAGTGACAGTGGGGGGAGTCTCCTAGAAGCCAGCTAGGGTCAAGCACTCAGCTGAAGGGCCTCAAAAAAGCAAGGGCAGAGGATGCAGAAAAGGATGTTCTTCACGTCTGTTCTACTTTCAGAGGGCACAAAGTTTGGTGGGGAGGGGCTTTCAAAGACCAGAGTCCAATAAAGCAGCTGGAAGCCCTCCCTGGCCTGTCCCCTCCTCTTAAAATGCTGACATTTTCATCCACACAGAGCTGTCAAGATGGATGGAGAAAGGAAGGGCTATAGTAGACATTATTTTGTGTCTAAGAACACTCTGAGGTTTTAAAGGCCACAAGACAGGGTGGAGCCTACTTATTAAGTGGCATGCTTGCTTTTCCCCTTGATTTTGTCATTTACTTCAAGATGTCACAGACTGATCACATAATCTTTGCTAGTCTTTTATCAGCGACTTTTGTGTCTGCTCAGGTGTACTTTGTGCATGTGCATGAATGGGCACGTGGGTGAGATTGAGGTGTCTGGATTCTGTACATGTTGTTTTACACAATGTATTGATAGAGCCTCAGGCTTTAGGAAGAATAAAGCTGGGAGAATCAGCAGAGATAGTGATAGCTTCTGCTAATGGTGGTAATTTAGAGAGCAACCAGAAACTAAATCAGGTATGTTTAAGTTTTTGCTGGTAAAAAATAGTGATCCTGGTCGCTTTGCTTTACTCAAGAGTATCCTGAAAGTTAGAACTGGGGAGAAGCAATTAATATTATACTTCTCAGATGTTGAGAAAGTGTCTCTTGGGAACAACTTCTATTATTCAGAATAAAATTAGAGCCTCTAAGAGCTCTGCCACCCAGTATTAAAACTCTTCCACTCCCTAAACATTCCTCGATTTTACCATTTCTGTGAGTACCTGAGAATGGATGGTAATTCCCCGAAAAGAAACCTTAATAGCATAATTAAAGCTGCAATGCATCCTTTCTGCTCCAGTTTTGAACTTCAGGGGAGCTCAGTACTGTAATCTCCCTTCTGGGATAATACATGTGTGGCTCCCACTGAGTTACTGCTGATTCTGAAATGCATCATCTGCTGTCATTCCAGATCTGCTCCTTCTCTTCCCTCTCCCCTGCTTGCAGTTTTGCTGCAGCACCTCAGTACCTACTGTCCCAACACTCCCATCCTAAATAAACCACTAGAAACCAGAAAGCAGATCTTCTTGCCATTGTAAATGTGAGCTAAGTCGTGTTTAGCCACATGTTCTCAGCCTGGCCAGGCCACGTGGTCTCAAAACAGCCACAGTCTGAGGCTTTCTGAGGTTTCAAAGGGGGACAATTTCCCTTCTCTCCTCTGTTTTAAGACCTGGACTGAGATTTCCTGAGATATTGCAGCAAGGAAAAAGAGAAAAACATGGTCCACCCTGACGTGAAACAGTTCTTGAAGAGGCTGCTGTTGACAGGCCTGTAGCTGACCTTGGCAATATGATGGATTGCTCCAAACCATCCGTAACATCCCAGGGAAGATGCAGAGACATTTCCTCATACACATCTTTCGAATCATCCATCAAAGTGGGGCAAGAGCTAAGGACTTGTTGATCTTCTCAAGCCGTTTTTGCTTAGCAAAAACCACAAGCAGATAACATTTATATCTGTGTTGTTTTCTTGATATAAACAAATTACATTGTGGGTCAGATGATGTACAGAAGCTGTCCTATTAGCTTGATGGACTATAGTGAGGATCAGTTGGTTTTGAAAAGGAAAACAAAGACACAGTATTTTTTCTAAGTTAGAAAGTTTGGGTTGTTTTATCATAAAGTACAGAGAACTGTGAAGTCAGGCTGTAGTAACCACAAGACCAAGCAGGATAAGTGCTGAGCTAAGCATAGCAGAAATCTTCTGGGTAGCCAGCAAGAGTTATATCCTGATGTGGGTAAGAGATGCTTAGGAAGTGAATATGCAAAAGAGCTGCAATAAAGTAGGAAAGGCAAGCCTGAGGGGGTGGCTGTTTTCCACAGGACAATATTTCTAGGTGGCAGAGCACCCCACATCTGGCAGGTTGTGTTCAGGTAAACAAGGCGCAGAACTGCTTTGATGTTGGAAATATGCCGAAATTTTAACTCTGTTTCCTGATTTTTGCTTAAGCAAGCCTGTGACTTTTCCTAATAGACTGTGTGACTGATCAGAAGCAAACCAAGCAGAGATAAAGAGTGGCAATTGTGCTACTTAATTTCAGTGTTATCTGATGTTTGTGGTCCTGGTCTTCCATAATGCAGGTTATTGATACAAAATCAGTCGATTCTTCCCTGTCAAGGAAGTTTAAGCAGGCTTGCATTCTATCCAAATCTCCCTCTGGATGTTATTGTTAGGGGAAAGACATTTACCTCTGTCCTGGGGAAACAGTCATTAGGAGAACAATTAACAAAAGCAGTCCCTTTCCTTGCTGAGCAGTGCAAGGTGGCTTCACCTAGACAGGTGAGGTGAAGTGTCTGACTAGTGATGCTCTGTGCACAGGGTTTGCACCTGAAAGACATTGATTGGGATTTGGGATGCATGTTCCCCTCAAAAAAATGAGTTCAAGCATTTCTGAAATAGTTATTCAGGTGTCTTGAGTTCCACAGAGTCTGCAGGCAGCTGAACATGAGGTGTTGCAAGCTAAGAACAGCTGTTGCTCTAATTTATACCTCAGGGCCTTTTTGCTGCTCAATGTCTGTTGAAACGGAGTGGGCCTAAAGGGAATGTAAATTTGTCTTATTTTTGCCCTTGCTTTAGTCTGTTCTCCCAGAATGTAGCACAATACACTCTGTATTTTCCTATGAATTTCTTTCTGATGATCTCTTCTGAATGCGTTATTTTATTATTGCTTTACCTCATGGTCTGTAGTTGACTCCTACTGCCCAGTGTGTGAGAATGCAATGAAACTCATTTGGCCTCCTAACACCTATGTTAGAAAACTACCAGCACTATGCTGGTAGTTTTCCAGAAAAAAAAAATGGATTCCTAAAGTCCCCTGGGATGAAATGCTTGTTTTCTCTTGAGTCTCACTGAAATGAAAGGGAGCCGATTTGTTTTATAAAGCTGTCTCTAGCTCCTTGTAAGAGCTAGTGATAGAGACTTGAGCTGGGCCTGAAGGATAGCAAGGAACATGTTAAAAAGTCTAAAATCCTTTCACGATGACCTAATGACTCTTTCAATGAACGAGTCTTCCACTCAAATACATGTGCCACTGACAAAATTAGACCATGCCACTGAATTACAAACTCTTTGGGGTGATTAGGCAGTCTTACCCTTAATATCTCCTCTTTTATTGAAATTGAATACTACATTCTCATTCTGTGTTGGTTATATTTTAACTTGTGATTCAAAGTTCTTCCTGGGAACCAGTCACTGCAATATGCTGGGCTTATATAAAGGATGCTGTAATTTTCCACTCACAATGCAAAATTCAAAGGCTTTATTAATATTTTTCAGTATTCTTGCATATGTCTCATTATGCATATAGCTAGACTCCTGTTTAGCATATATACCAGTGACACGTGAGGCAAAGGATTTAAACTTAGTTACAGAAATAGAGCTGCATCCAGTGCCTTCCAAAAATAGCTAAATATTCTTTATCTTCTTTACAGGTAGCACTTCTGGAAGCTGTCAATATTTATGACAACTTCTGGATCTAATGTGCATTACTCATAAAGCTACTCATAGGAAATGTGATGGGGCCACAGTGAGTCCATGGGAATATTTTTTATACCATTGGAACTGAGGTACTTGGACTCATTTTAATTTCCACTCTAAAGAAGAAAGAACATGATTCTAAGAAAGTGACATTGTCTCTTAAAATTTCTGAAACTTCATTTATTCATTTGAAAGTCACCATTTGCCTACTTTGCTGGGTTTTTTCTTATAGATAAATATGTGATATTTCAAATAGCAATAAAGACATAAAGGATTTGTGTTTTGTTGGAATTAAATGTTTGTGAAGACCCCACACAATCCACTCGTGTTGTTCTTGACCACTGGGTAGAGCTCTCCTTCATGGAAAATTTCAAAATTTTCAGAGGTTTTTCTCACCTGGTACAAACTCAGTCTCTGTGCAGCTCTTGTCACAATAGCAGGGTTTTTTTCTATACACTTCTCTCTTATAGAACCATCTGGTTTTCAAACTGGTTTTATTCTTGTTAATATTATTTAGCTTTCTTCACATTTCCCATTTCAGTAAGCAGAGTTAAAATTTCATCCCTTTACTCTCAGAGTATCTGTAACTTGAAGACAAAGGTAATACTGAAAGGCATTTCTTGGCCTGATCCTGATCTCACCAGTTGAAAATGCTTTGTAGAGGCAGAGCCAGGGGACTCAACTGACCATGAGATTTGACTTCTGTGGGTTAAACTTAATGATTTTTTCTAACTCCCTTTTGACCCTGGCCAAGATTCCATGTCTGACTGCATCCTGCTCATTTGCTGCAAGAGGTGGTTTGAGTTTCTCTATCTAGCTAGCAGGTTTTTTAGAATTCAAGTCGTATTTGGGTCTCAGAGACTATTTAGAGAAGTTAAAAAAAAAAAACAGATTTCTAGCTTAAGGGAATGGGCTTCTTAACTCCGTGCTTTTGACTTTTCATTATTTCTTGTTTTCCTGACAATAATACTATAAACACCAAGTTAAAGGGAATTCCCTGGTTGAACTTGTTTTCTACAGACTTCTTATCTGTCTGAACATTCATCTGCCCAGAGCTTAGATCCTGCCTTAAAGTTTTATAACATTTATTTTTATCAGATAGAGATCTTTTTTTGAATATTCTTCCTTTTCTCTGTTAAAGAAGACTGATTTTCATGTATAGCACTTGCTTTTATCAGATAGAATGGGTTTTAAAAAGGATTCTTTTCTTTTTGTTAAAAAAGACAGAGTTTCGTGTAAACTATTGCAGAGTCCTATGGTAGCTGCAGAGTTAGCCTGGGATTCGTGGCTGAAATCAAAAGTGGTAAAAGAAGAAAAGACCTGTGGTGCAGAGGTATAGCAGCTGAGTTGCGCCATCATCGGTTTAAGTCAAGTTGCACCCCAGAATTTTTTCACTTTGCCCTTTTTACACTAAAGACTTCAGTAACATTACAGTGCTTAGAGCGTTTTCTTATGTGATTTTGGGTATAGATACCATAGTAACTTACATGCCCTCTGAGTTTGTTCAGGTCTGGGTTGATCTTTTTTGGATCTGTATGAAATGAAAATGAAACAGAGTCTACTTGATGATCAGAAGGGTTGAACATTCTTCTGTCTTGCGCAGCGGGTGCATTTTTTAACCTTTTGGAAACCAATAACATATAACGAGGCCATTTGTCTAAGCGAGCACCCCTGACATTGCAGCAGGACTCTCCTGACCTCCACAGGCTGTAAGTATTGCACAGTTTAACCCACTACAAATGAATCAAGTGGGCTGCACCTTGTTGGTCCCTAAGAGTATTTTCCTGCCCACAGTCCCTGACACTAAATATCTCTGGATGTTTATAACACTGACTGCAAGCTGCTGCTTGCTGCCTGTGCTTTATCACCTGCATATGAAACAAACATTGCTTTTCTGCTGTATCATTTATGCTACAGGGGGTAAAACTCTAGAAGAGAAACGCGACTAAGTCATCTTCGAATTTTAATGAAACGCTTTAGCACATCACACCCTGTGTACTCTGCTAAGCCCTTCTAAACAGCAAGTAGAAGATGTGACAGAATTAAGTTTGCGCCTGCTGCCCTCTGTCACAATTTGGCTGCTAAAACAAAAGCTTCTCCCGTCACTACACTTAAGCTGTGCTAGTGATGTTTGTCACCTTGGGAGGCAAACAGAGATTGTGTTGGGAGTGTTACTGCCTGGCTCACGGTGTCAGATCACTCTCTGCTCTATCCGATCAGAATATGACAAGATTCTCCTAGATCTTTTTAAATATTTTACTTAAGGCAGAGAGTCATACTGAAAAGGTATTAAAAAGGAATTAATTTATTCATTTTCTTAAGCTAGAGCAAATAATTCTAGAAAATAGTTATTTAACCAGCTTGACTCTCCATCACACAGCTTCTTTGCTGATATAAAATGACAGAGCTCTTTTTTATTCAGTGGAGGCATACTAATTTATATTTTTGGAGAATCTGGCCATATCTCCTCATTGTGCTAAGGTTGTCTATGTTCTTGAACATCCTCTTCCACAAAGATCATTTACTCTGTCAGCTCAAGAATAATTTGCTAGATCATATTATTCCCGACTGTTGCGGTAAAATACAATCAGAAATGCAGAAACCATCTCCCTTTTAGAAAGGTGAAAGAGCAATACAGAAGATCAGAGACATGCTAATACATCTAGAAGATGTCATCTTTCCTAAAATGCATTTTTTGCTGGAATTTGATTTTTAAATGAGTGATACACTTTTGTATATTTCAGATATAAATTACATTTTCTTGAATTATTTCCTTTTCCCTCAACATTTTAATGGACAAATTATTTTTTAAAAATTATTAAGAACTCTTAATAAACAAGAGTAGTAGTAAAATTTCACTAATATAGAAAGTGTAGGTATTTTCAGATTTATACCTTAACCTAAAGCTTAGATTTCTATGTTTTGTGTATGTACAACAATAATAAAAATTATAATAATTGATGGTCTCAGCTGACCAGCTCAATGAAAATTTGAAATATTTTAGTCACGTGCACAAGCAGTCTGTTCTAGTACAGGTATTTTTGATTAAAGAGATTTACAGTTCAATTTTGTGTGAAATAAAGTCAAGCATTTCAAAATACTTTCGTGGACGATTTTAGAAGCAGGCACAAATGACAAAAATATCAATTATGTGTACAATATAAATGGCGTTGAAAAACCGACCTCCTGCTTGTCCTGCATTTGGGTAGCATTTTCAAGAGGGTTTGAAGGTAAATGGATTGGGGTAATCTGTAGAAGAGATACACTTGAGTAGAAAAATCATAATATCAGGTATATGAATCTCCAGCTTTCATTTCTTCAACTCTATTAGATTGAATTCTGGCCTTGCTTGAGTCTCTCTCACCCAAGAGAGAAGGGTCTTTCAAAGTTTCATGGACTCTATTTCCCACAGGTTGGTATCTCCAACAGGAGAAGCAACGTGAATACACAGAGTGTGGAGTGGGGCCTTCAGAAATGAGTCAACAGCAAGAAAAGATAATGAGGGAGTTTTGTACAGACTTTCAGAACTCCATGAGAAATACCAACATTTAAACTTGAGCGTTGCTTTGTGTCTCTCAGCTGGAGGGTTCCTTTGTCCTCTGTTATTTCTGTGATCAATACTGAATTACTATCAGAAACTTTGAGGCTGTCAGATAACCCTGATTCCAGGACCCAGCCCCACAGCTGCTATAGTTAAGCTGTAAGAGATCTGTAAGAAATCTTCAGTTTGCTGTAAGAAATCTGTTTTTTCAAGTTATTTCTTTAATTTTGTTAGAAATGTCTTTTTTTTTTTTTCCTCTTCTGCAGCTAAAAGACTTTTTCCCTGGCTCACAGCAAGGAATGGCTTCTCTTGGGAAGGCTCTAATTTCACCTGTTCTCGTGTGGCCATCCCATCCACTCTGATGGATTCTCTGCTTCTCACTGCTTGGGTGGTTCAGCTGCAAGCCTAGAGACTGAAGAAAGCTAAACCCTCTCTTAGTTCATTTTAAAATAATCATGCAAAAACAACAATGTTCCCTCAGTTCTGGAGCCAAGATAAGGGAATTTCAAAGGGGCCTTCAAAAGTGTTTATACATTTCACCACTCATGACCCAAACTCCCAAAAGGTTGGGGCTTGTCTAATAAGGGTGTGTTGGTATCTCATTCAAAAAGACATCCCTTTGTCTGCAAGAAAACCTTTTTCTTCTCCAACAAGCTCCCATTTTCTTAAATAAAGGGCTAGACCTGAAAAGAACAGATGTTCCTCATTTAAGTGGCATTTTCTCTGGTAAGCCCTGCTCGGTTTGCTTCTTGTCCCTTCTAAAGAAATTTGAGCTCTTCCCAGTAGTGCCAACGTTCTGAGCCTAAAGACATCTTCAGCAGGACTGAAGGAAATCTGTCAAAAGCCTCACAAAAGCTACAAAGCAGCAGATTTGGTGCTTGGAGACAGAAACTAAGTCCCATGGTTTGTTACCAAGCAAGGACCCAATATTTTCCATCCTTCTGCCTAAGGGAAAGATGCAATCATCTGGCACATGTTTACAGGGCACGAAATAACAACTTGTCTGTGACATTTTGGGTCAGATCCCTTCTGCTGCTGAGCTTTGAAGGATGGGGGGAAGGTTGGGAGCATGTATCTGTATGTGCGGATCATTTTCTTCCATGCTTAGGATTTGATATGACTGCATTAGCACCTGCTGAATGGAAAACTGAATTCTTCCTGCCACTCGAATGACAAAGCTGCCAAAACAGTGCTGAATATTTCTTTCAAGGCTGATAAAGTAATCTAGCAGTGCTGGTCACCACTGAGTCTCTGGGAAACCTTCAAGTGCAATTTTCCCTGTGTAGGGTTGTATTTGTTTTGATTTTCAATGAATTGCATCAGCGTGAAACCACCCAAAGAGGACACACAAGGAAAGAAGAAGACTTAACTGGTGTGTTTCTGATTGACTGTGTAGTTCAATATTGTGCTGTGAGCTGCATTATCAGTTAAGCTCATCCTTTTCACGGGGGGTGGGATGCTCAGGAGGGAAAGCAAGTTATTTAAGCTATATAAGGGACAATAAAATTGTGAAGACTGACTGAAACGGGGTCTTTGACATGGATGAGACAGAGTAAACCACCACCCACAGTAAATTCAGATACAGGCATTTACTTAAGAACAAGTCATATCAGAGCTTTTTTCATTGGAGCTTACTTGATTATCTCACAGATTCACTCACTGTCTCCCAGCACTGCATTCACCAGGTCTCAAATTCCCTCCCCACTGGGAGGTGGCGTTACCAGCCCAGGCCACTGACTGTCCCTCAGCATTTATCTTCCTGATCTCTGCAATGTTCCTCACATCTGACATCTTTTCCTCAGCAGGTTCTTCACCTTCTTCTTTCTGGCCTCACTTTCTCCGTTGGAAACCACTTCTTTTTGGGAACCCCTTTTTTGGAGTCTCCTGCCAGAACAGTGGACTACAGTAGATGAACAGCGAAATCATTCAGTCTTGGTCACCCACCCTCTCACACATGCACACCCAGTTATCGGCTGCCAGTTGGCATTCACTGTATAAAGTGTTTTTTTCCTATAACAGTTTCAGTTGGTGAAAATCGAACTCTGTCTCAGAGTCAACAGAGCTGTCCTGATACCTGTGAGTTTTCCGGCCCTGAGGCCCTTTGCTCAAATTCCACAGGCAGAAAAGGGGACTTCAACATTTTCAGGGATCTTTGTTTATCAGAAACTAATCCTGGAGGTGGGAAAGTCATTTCCTCACTTGCTTGAATATTTGTGTCGCTGCTTTACAACAGGAACATGATTTTTCTCATTAAAATCTTGTGTACAATATTGTTTGAGCATCGTGTAAACCCTTCATATAAAGAAGATTTACTGCTTTTCCTCTTAATTTTCCTTGTTTAGCTCAAGTCCTGTGTGATTACTTTAATGCAGGGGTTTGCCACTGAGGGCAATTTGAAATTCAATGCTTGCTATTCCCCCGCCAGTGAGGCTACCTAAATGAATCCCCAGCTGGAACAACTCAGTGTGCTCTGCCCCATTTCATATTGATACAAAAAGCAGCAGTACAGGGAGGGCAGGGACTGAAAGAGACGGACAACTTCCCAAGTAACCTTGTCACATGTATAAACACACACATACAGATACATATATTACATGTATGTATACCTTGCTCCCTTCTGTATTAACTTCGAATATGCTCAGCTTCTGACATGTCTGATATCTCCCCCTTCGTAGCATTTTGTTTCTGTGGTGAATTAAACTACTAAAATACAAGGGCAGAATGATGTTTGCATGTCTGGTCTCAAATTTTGGCAAGTTTAGTTTCTTATCTCCCGCTTCACACTTCTTCCTCAGGCAGTTTCACAGGTTTGATAGGAAGAATTATGATGAGCCTTCATGAGTCCTTGCCTTATACTGGATATCACTAGTAAAATGAATCCTTCGGGAAATAATTTTAGAAAATTCTGAGATAATAGTCTTTAAAAGACACCTCTGTGTATGTGTGCAGGCAGAGCTGAATTCCAGCACTGCTGTTCTGGGGTAAACGCATGCTCTTTGGTCCAAGATATTCAGAACCACCTCAGCTGTATTTGTCCCTGATATACCTACCTTTAAGTACGTTGCCTGCCTTGGCAAACTTCAGGTGAGAGAGGGCTCAGCTGAGCATCACAGGCTGATGTCTGAGTGCCTCTGTCTGTTAACAGTCTAGGAAAATCAATGATTTGACATTTTTGAAGGATGTGAGCCAAAATTTTAAGTTTTTCTATGGTTATGCAAATCCAGTCTCTCCTTTTGGGGATGCTTTGTCCCTGTGATAGCACTCAGGGTAGCAGAGGCACAGAAGGCATTTGATGGGATGCAGGATGGAGGTGCTGGCATGCAGACTGTGGATTTCCCTTTCCAGAGGTACTCCTGTGACAAGGAATGGGAATTTATTAGGAAACCCCTCCTGCTTCTTGTGCAATAGATAGATGACATACACTGAGGCAGGATGACAGGTTAATGAAAAACAAGACCTGGGAGCTTTTAGCTGCTATGGTAAAGTAGGGAAGCCAGGCTGCAGTGTCTGTTTGTAGTTTGAGCCTTCTATGGTTCTGAAATACTGTAGAGAGCAAAAGCCAATTCTGTGCAAGAAGAAGCAACCTTATTTCACATTTCTATGGACAATGCATTTGTTTAGTTGGTGCGTCTACTCTATTCCTGAAATGCGGAGCAGTCCCTAAGCTATCCCATTCCCATGGTGGCAGGAATTGCTCAGGAGGTGCTTTACCCATTGCTAAATAAAAAAACCCCCTCCATCTAGATTGAACATCTGAACATTTTGTATTATTGAGTTGCTGCCTCTGCAGACCTATGGTGTAGTGCAAGAAACAGCTCTCTCCAAAGCCTATTTAATGTCCCAGCTTACAGCTGGGGGATATCATCCCTGCTCCTTTTCCATCATAAGAAAACTTTCCAGTAACTGCTCTTTTTAGCCTCTGAATCAGCAGCCTAAACATTTAGATTCAGAGATTTGGATTTGTAACTTTGGAACCAATCAGGAAGAAGCTGTATTTATATGTGGTAATTCTTCAGGAAAGGGTGATTTGTTGCCTGAGCTGAGACATGAGGTAGAACAGAGGGCTCCAGCCTCCTTCTCTGAACCAGTCACGTCATATAAAGTCTTTCCTCCTTCATGAAGTCATCTAGGAAAACGCAGGCTGGTGAATACAGGTGGAACATACAGACTCGTAGAATCATTTAGGTTAGAACAGACCTCTAAGAACATTGAGTCCAAATATTAAACCATCTCGCTAAGTCCCACACCTACACATCTTTTAAATGGTGATTTAACCATTTCTTGGCAACCTATTCCAGCACTTGACAGCCCTTTCTGTGAAGATGTTTCCTAATATCCAGTCTTAATCTCCCCTGGAAAAACTGAAGACAATTTGCCTAGACCTATCACTTGTTACCTTGGAGAAGAAACCAAATCCCACCTGTCTGCAACCTTCTTTCAGGGAGTTGTAGAGAATGATAAGGTCACACCTGAACCTCCTTTTCTCCAGACTAAGCGCCCTCAGCTCTCTCAGCCAGTACTCATCAGACTTGTGCTCCAGATCCTTCACCACCTCCATAGCTCTTCTTTAGAAAGCAAGCATGTGGGATTTGCAACATTTAGTAGCAGCAAGGGATGGCTTTTTGCTCTCATCAGAGACATATTGACAGTACAGCTCTCCTGTGTCCTGCTGTGGCACAGGGGCCATCCTGTAGCCTATTGGCTTGTCACTGCTGACACCTGCAGCACCCCTGGGCTTTGGGAGGGTTTGCTGCTCTGCCTCCTGACCTCTGCGTGTGTGTGATCTGAGATTATCACAGCCTGCAGAAATACAGCCACAGGCAGAAACAGGGGATGTCAGCAGCTCTGGCTGTTCTGAACTGGAGATGGGCAGATGATGAATCAATGCAGGCAGAGAGGCCCTGTGGGAGCAGCAGAGAACTGTATGCAGCAAGAGGCTGGGCTCTGTCTCCGTGTCTGATTTATGTCAGCAGGCTACAGCTGAGGTCAAAGTGCTGTTCACATGGATGGGAAAACAAGGATTATCAAAAGACATATCCAAAAGATACATTCTGGGGGAAAAAAAGCTGAAGGATAAGGAGCTTGCCTAGAGGTGGCCTGCAGCTTCTGACCTACCCTCCTCTCTGAGCCCCTGTCTGGGCAGGGGAAGGAGAGAGGAGAAAAGGATCAACTCCATCTCAGGGCCACAGCTCAGCTTGATCTTATGCTCTTAAATTCACTGTAAATCCCTCTACCAGCTCTGCTGCTGACTCTCTGTGCCAAAACAGACAGGAGTAAATATCACCAATAACCTGTTCCAGGCCAGAAGTCAAGGAAATTACACGCAGGCTGTCAGCAGAGCAGAGAAGAGAAGGCACTGCTCGTTGAGTCCAAACTTAGCACTGACCCACGCACCCAGGCTAGCAGAGAGTTAGAGAAGAGAGAGCTATGTGGACCTTTAAGGATCACCCTAAAGTAATTAAAAAAAAAAAAAAAAGTCGTATTAATCACCAGAACTTTGACCTGAAATGGGTGATGGCTACAGGGCTGCAGGTGTTTTTCTCTCTTTTAATCAGACCTCAGGACATAATAAACTGTGAGGTTTTTTATTTCCCCATATCTGTGTTAGTTTTTCTACCAGCACAGTGTCTGAAGCAGTAAGGAAAATAAATATATATTCTTTCATGTAGTTAACAATTCATAAGAAAATTACTTATTTCAGCAAACACTGCCTCTTTTTTCCCCATGTTTTGAAATGATAAGAAAATAACCAAATTTTGTCATTTTAGCTACAAGAATTATTTGCGTGTCCTGTTACCTAAAGCTGTGTCTGACACCAGAAGATGGTTTAGGCGGATGAACACCCTAAACTCTGCAATGGGCCTGCTGCTGCTATAACTGGGTATTTTAATTTCTCCAGGCAGCAAGGCACTATTACCACATGAACATTTTAGAGCACAGTTTATCTGTCAGCCCAAGTTCTTCTTTCCCCGAGCCTCAAAGATTAGGTAAAAGAACCAGGATTGGCCCAGGACCATTTAAAAGATGAAAGTAAATGAGTCACTGCTTGCCTGTAGGTGAAGTAGGCAGGGAACTGCGACTAAGGAGAAGAAGAGGTGGGTATTTAGTGTGACTGGAGCTGATCCCAGCATAAATGGGAAAATCTGGGGGAGGGGGAGGGGAAGGGGGAGGAAGAGGAAGAGGAGCAGTCAGTGCTCAGCTCTGGGTACTACCAGGGAGGTGCAAATGCTGGACCGAGAATTCATGCCAGAGCAGATAATCATGTGAGAGGCCTGAAACAAGAAAACATGAAGCTTGGAGTTCTGCAGTATTTTCAGAAGTGAGTAGTTAATTACTGAATCTGGCCTTCTGTTCCCTCATGTGCTCAATATCAGGAGAATTTCCTAGGTTTTAGTGGGGAAAAGGGAGCGTTTGATACCAATTCCTGCAGGAGTGTTGTGTGAGAGCTTGATGTTCTTGCAAACTTTGGGTTAACAGATTATGACTTAAACAGTCCAGCGTACAAGGCAGATGAGATCTTAGTTGCCAGATCACAGAAATAGTTCTGTACATGCAGTACCATGTTCCAGGGTATGGTGAGTGCTGGGCACTTCCCAGATGCCTGGAAATCTCCCACTGCAGTTCTCCTATTCTGGCCCAGAAATGGAGTGCTGTTACGTAGCCACCTGAGTAAATGTGCTCTTTTTATTACCAAGAGACATCTCATTGACTTGGTTAAAGGAACACTTCACCCTTCATTTGGGGTTTCTCCAGAAATATGGTGTTATAGTAAATAGAACTGATCCCATTTTGTCCATCACCTTACACCTAACCAACGTCAATTCTGGCAGGTGTTTGTTGGGTAATAACCAATCAGTCAAAAGCTTCAGTCTCTCCCAGTGCTTAGCAAACTTCCTGCCAGGAAGTTTTTCCATGTGCCTAGTGAACACTACTCTGACTTACCTCTCTGCAGCAGACTCTTAGGCGTATTTGAAGTACAAAATGCTTTCCTCGGTCTTCCCTACTGATCCCAGTTATTCCAGCCTTTCCTATGTTTCAGATCTCTGATGAGCCCTTGTTTTTTTTCTTAGAGTTTCTCCACTTTTCCCCTATTTTTCAAACTGTGGTGTTCAAAATTAAATATATTCCAGTTGTATTTTTAACAACTCCAGTGAAATGATACATACCTGCATCTCCACGGCTGAGCACACCTCATGCATATTGATATTTATAGTTTACATAAATCAAGTTTCTTCTCTGCAGAAGGATGCAAGTGTTCCCCATTTTGCAGCTTTTGCAGTTCATTATTCCTGTGCACGTTTTCCTCAAATTATTTTCCAAATCAGCTCATTTAAGATGACTTTCACATTCCTGTTCTGATACCCTGCTACACTCACAGCTATAATTCCATCATTTAGGTTTTTAATTCAAGTGCAGTTTTTAAAATAATAACTTGAAGGAAGAACATATAGTGACATCTTCGCAGGTGTTATGAGATTGTCCCCTAGCACAAGGGGCATTGGAAGAGAAAGTACAAAGTGATATTTTTAAGATGTAATATCAAAAATCAGTCGTCATAGATGAAAAGTGAGTCAAGCTTTTAGTGCTGAATAAGACTGAGTGGAAAGGACCAGGCTGAGCCCTAACATGAGTGCATTTTGATGTGAGAAGGAACTGAAAAATACAGAGAAAAGATGAGGTGGAAACAGCAACAGGTTATGGAAACATCCTGTAGCTGTGTTTTTTGGGAGCTTAAACTGGAGGAAATTACCTGTACAGGATGAGCATGCACATGAAAGTGTAGCATACTTACACTTGGATAGTTTCTTTGCTTTCTGACTTGTTTTGGGTTTGAAATGGGATCACTGGAATAACTGAGTTCTGCTGATCCTGGTGAAGTTCATGGCTGCACTGCTAAATTTAGGGAAGTTTGTCACGCTCAAAGAGTAGGCTGTAGTGTTAAGCAAGATCTGATGTGGTAGTCAAGGATTGTGTATTGATGACCATGTAAGACTAAAATCAGGAGTATGAAAGATGAATAATGCACACTGAGAGGACAGATAATGTTTGCAAATCAAAACTTACCTCTTGCATTTTCATGTCTTCAGTTTTAATTTTTGAAAGGGAATTAATATATCAGCCACCCTCAAAACAGCTTTCTATGGTAAGCCAAATTGGCCTTTGCGAACAAAGAAATTTTGATAATTCTGAGAAGCCTGATTGGAAAATATGTGGTACACCTCCTTCTGTGGGCATGTTCTTGTCAGAGGAGGGATTTGGTTCGACCTTTTTTACTAGCAGAATGTGTCTCACTTCAGCTGATGGTTGCCTTTTTCTCTGTGAAGGGTGTGTGTGGGGTGGGATGCCTGGTAAACCATCCAGATGAATGTCATAAATAGAATTATTCTGGTTTCACTGGGTTTACAATGACTTTACACCACACTAGCCTCATTTATTGTCTCATACGTTATTTTAGCATAAATACAAAATGCACAAACAGGAGTAAATGACTGATAGATGTAGTAAATTCCACCAGGATTGGACTTTGGAGTCAGCAAATTATAAACATCAGACACTGCTTCTTGCATTTTATTTGCATCTGAGCATTGGATCAACACCAGCTCTTCCCAAACACTGTTTGGTTTTCCTGAAGGTGTTTTCCTTGCCTAAAGCATCTTGAAATATGGATTCTAAAGGGATGATAAATATGCAGATCCCTCCTTCCAGCACCTGTAAAAAGTTGTGCCTAACTTTAGTACTTTTGTGTTCTCTCATCTTCCCCTGAAACACACCCGCCCCCTTTTTTTTTATTATTATTCTGAATCCACTTTTTGAAATGATTGAAATGGATTTTTGAAACGGATTCTCTGGGCAATCTGTGCAAGGGCCTCACCACCCTCACAGGGAACAATTCCTTCTCAATATCCCATCTAACCCTCAGTGTGAAGCCATTCCTCCTTGCCCTGTCACTCCAGGCCCTTGTCCAAAGTCTCTGTAGCTCTCCTGGATCCCCCTCAGGTACTCAAAGGGGTTCCAAGGTCTCCCTGGAGCCTTTTGTTCTCCAGGCTGAACACCCCCATTGTGTAAAAACCATCATACTTCAGAACTTAAAAGGAAACTCAGGAAATCTGTGGTATTACGATGAGTATCTGGTCTGCTAAGGAGTTCTGCATATCATATCTTTTTTGGGTTCAGTTTCTTCCTTTGAAAAGCAAAGGCATTTTGTTACTGATCTCTTTTATAAAGAGCTCAAGAACTGAAAATTATTAATACATAAAAATACCTATATCTTTGGCTAAAAAAAAATGGTATGAAGACTTGAGCCTGTAGGTATTGTTCCAACTAGCAATTTACATCTCATTATCTTCTAGGATATTAACTTTCATCACGTGGTGTATTCTCCTTACACTGTTTCCTTTCATACTTAGGTTGACTGTAATACAAAATCACAGGAAAAATCTCTCTTGTTCGGTTCAAGTTAATTGCACTGTAGTTGAGGGATTTTGATAAATTGATACTTCACCCCCATCATCTTTGGACCTGAAGAGGATGGAAGAAAGAAAAATGAGATTTTATCCTAATATTTTGCTTTGAAAATGAGAAAGTATATGTAATAATTTTCTTCTGCTATGTATGATTCTGTGAAGGCAAACCATAAATGGCTGTGCTGCTGATGGTTGGGCTCACAAGGGTGATAGGATCTTTAGCTCAGAATGTGTTAATTCTCCTTCAAATGAATCATGATGGTATGTTTGGAGAAAAAGAACACAAGTTCTCTTTCTCACCTCCTCTGGCAGTTCAACAGAGCACAGCTATCCATGGCACATGGATTCTGTCTCTGTCTCTGGGTTATTTTCCCTGCAGAGGCCTGGCCATGGATCATGCTGTTCATTGGACCAGCAAGACTGGAGGGGTCTGCCTTGACCCCATCCCCAAAAGATGTATTTTAAGCCCAGCAGCAAAAAATGTTGATCTTTTCAATTGGATCATCTTTGTGCCTTTGAAGGGAACTCTGCCAAGTCTGATGTACTGTTTATGGGCTCAATCCAATTAGAACCTAAGCCCACCACTGAAGATGCTGAGGGCAGACTCACAAGAGCCAACTTTAGGCTCACTGTCAATGTGAGCTTTGTAAAAGGAAAATACTGTCTCAATCCCACTTTCCTAACTTTAAGGACCAAATACACCTGCTGAAAATCAGAATAGTTCAGCTGATTCAGAATAATCTTAGTGGTTTAGTACATTGTCCTTATGCTTCTTTGAAAGTATTTTTTTAGGGAACAAGTCCCATCTCTCCTATCTCCGTTTCTTTGTAATTCTTTCATTTGGCTTGAGGCAGCAAGATGATTTACAAAGCTATAAGCATTAGCATGATGCCAGCACATAAAGATACTTCTGATGTTAGCAATCCTCTTGGTCACCTGAGCTATCTTTTGCAGATTCTTTTTCACCTTTTCCCTTTTACAAACATGTGTGTACACAAGTACATACACAGGTGTAGAAGATAGTCATTGTTTATTGAAGAGTTGTTTCATAAAATGTTTTATTTTTCCCCTCAAAAATCCATTTTATATGCTAAATAATAGTGCAGAAGCTCACTACCATCCCTCCCTTTTCCCCTGGATTATTAGAGGCACAGGCAGCATTTAATCAGAATAGAGAACTAAAAGTTGCCTATTTTCCCTGTTACATCATTTTGGAATCCTCTAAAAATATAAATTAATCAATAGATGAAGCCAAAAAGAGGTTTGAAGTGTTCAGGGTTTTTTCCAAAAAGTATGTGGGGTCTCTGCACTTAGGTTTACAGATACACCCTGTCAGAGGTGTGCGGCCTAGTCCTTTATTGCTGCAGATTAATTTGACACCAAGAATTTTGTGCCTTGTAGATGACAGTCATGCTTTCAGGAGATGCTTAAAAGTCTTGATGTGCACCAGTGAACTAACCAGAGCCCTTCAGCAGCCTCTGATACAAACACAATCATTATCACAGGATGAACTATGGCACAGGCAAACTGAGTTGTCACTGTCACTCCCAGACAGCTGCAACCCACACCACACACTGCTTTATCCAACCTGTGTGTTACCCACAGCATCAGTCAATGGCCCCATCTACCACACTTTCAACTTTCCATCTTCAGACCCCTAAATATTTTCTAGCAGAACAGTGATTGCAGAAGATCAGATTTAACCTTAATGATTTTCTTGGTCAGTTTTTGCTGGTTCCTCTAAAGATGTGAAACAAGCTTAGTGGCAACAGACAAAATGAAGGATCCCTCTGCCACCTAAGTGACACAGATCCTCCTGTTCCAGAGAGGGCCTTAGAGGAGAAATATTTGTCTTTGAAAGGGACCGTGGTAATAAACTTCCAAAGTCTCCTATGTTTAGTTGCAATTTGCTGCAATATCACTGCTGGGATAGCTCATTCCTTCTCTCAAGACAGGAATGGAGGGTACTGCTTTCAAGGCCTCTATGATAAATGAGTGTGTACAAATTCCCAGCTTCTATTCAGAATGGTATTTTCAAATGTAAGGTTTCCTGCTAAAAGGCTAGGCAGTTCATTTTGTCATCTCTGCTTCGACTTCAACAGAAGCAGAAAACTCATTTCTCTCTTTGAAAAAAAAGTAATTTAAAACAAGAAAAAGAGCAAACTTCCTTACAAAAAGAGGCATTTTGTTAAATCTGAATGTTAAAATGAAACCCAAAGTTAATTCAGGAGAGACTATGATTTCTTTCTATTATTTTTTTTCTGCATCATTTATATGCAGATTGGAGGCACTTTTCAGCAAGTGTCAGTGGGGAGAGGACTAATGACACCTCAGGGGCATTAGGGAAAAATTCACTCCTGGGACAGAACACAGACATCACTGAACCAAACTGCTGTGGATTTTCAGTTCATGCAAACTCTGTTTTCAATACCCCAGCTTCTCAGTGAGGTCTCAAAATGGCATAAAACAGAACAGCTCCACTGAAATTCACGATAGTGTCGATAAATTGGGGTGTACCTTAGTCGTTGGCATTTTCCTTGCAACAACAAAGTCTCCAGCCTGATGAGACAGAGCTGCAGTGGTCATTTCTGCAATGTCTTCAATAAGTACATAGGTAGTTATTTCCTCCATTATTTGCATGGGGTTTTTTATTTAATTACCATTACTTTTATCTACAACCAATGTTTAATTTCCTACATAGAAACACAGAATGGTTAGGGTTGGAAGGGACGTTGAAGATCATCTAGTTCCAACCTTCCTGCCGTTTTAATTTTGGTAACATACCAAAAAAAAGTTTCCCGGTTAAGTAAAGCTACAAATATTTACTTCAGGTGGTTGTTTATCTAATATGTTCTTTTACTCGACATGAAAATGAGAGGTGGAAAACAACAAACACAATTTTGCTAAATGCAAATATGGGCGTTCCTGATTCTGCACAATTTTCTGGCTGCTGCAACATGGAGTTCTTTCTGCAATCTTTCATATTTTATTATACTTTCTGAGCTGAAACTTTTTTTTCTCTCAGTTTCCCAAGTGTCTCACTTTTGGGGCACCTGAAGTCTTTGTGCCTATTTGCCTCAAAATTTTTGGGTTTTTTACTAGTGAGTAAAGCTGAAGTGCTTTGCTTGGGTTTCTGTAAAACAAGCAGACACAAGCTTTCTATGTTAGCCATTCAAAAAGATTGAGATGGAATAGTAGTTCTATCCAGAAAGATACTCTCTATATATTTGTCATAGCAATGGACTGTATTTTCAGATTAGCAGTGTACTGGATAATGACCCAAATGACTTGAATATAAGGTCTGTTTTTCCAAGTGGCTCTGTCAAGACAGTCCGCATGATAATCACTCTCTATCTTAATTTTCTTTCTTATCCACCATCACCACATGAATTTAGACTCAAAGCTGGTTGATTTAGAAATTGCCTCCTAATGCAACTATGGCACTACACACAAAGAGAGAGTTTTCCTACATTGGAACCTCCTCTTATTTACTGATAAAACAAAATATCTGTTATAGTACTTCCAAAACATCCCAGATATATTGGATAGGGTCGTGAGGAAAGGAGGTTTCCAAGTCTTATCTGCCTTACAGCAAAGTGCACCTGAGATATGATGGAAGACTTTCTCTAATGCTGATCACGGCTCATCGTGCTTTCTGTTTGCATTCTGATTCCAAGTCCTGAATCATCACCATACCTATTCCACACAGCCATCTAGAAGAGTTGGTTGCAGATGGGAGCACGATTTAAAATAATGAGCCAATCACAGTTAATTTTCTTGGTATTTACTGTAATAACATTAATTTTGATGAACCCCTCCATTATTAATGTGAATGTCACAAGTGCTTCTATAGCATTTTCACTTGGATTCCATATTAATTACCCGGGCTGTTAATCTAAAGTGCTACTACAGGAATATAATAGAACATAACCGTGAGGGGGGAAAAAAAGATTTCTTAGTCAATGGGAAGGTATGAGATTTAAAAAAAAAAATTAACTTTTCTTACTGATTTCTCAGGCACAGTAAGGTCTCAGTGCCTTGGACAGAGTCACGGTCCCATAATGGATGCCATTTACTGTTCTGCAACGTGATGATACATGGCTGCATTGCCATTTGAACTCACCCATCTTTACATGTAATGGACATAAATTGCATTTATGCTTTCTTTATAGCCCACTTTAGTGCCATCATGGAAAAAGCTTTAGAATAAATGAGAGCAGACCCACATTTCTTATCCAGTTTTCAAAACATGGACCGACTTGACTTTTTCTTATGGAGTTTGAGGCTTAGCAGAGTATCCAAATAAAGGACAACACTTCCTTCTGTGAGAAGCAGTATGTCAGGTTTCTATAGCATAAGAGCTGTAAAGCCAATGTCTCCTATGATTTCTGTCCAGTGCCCCTAATCACCCTCTTTATGAATTTTCTGTTTTGCAAGGGAGCACTATATAATTCACTAAGTGAGCCATGTCTGTTATACTTTCCTTTTATGAGCCATTCCACGCCCCATTAATACAGATTACCCCAGATAATTTAGATTCCAGGAAAAAGTACTCTTCACCTCTTCTATTTTATTTTTTTAAACCTGGGTTGAGTGGGGTGGAGATGGATTAAAAGCATCATTGTTAATGTTAGCTATAATGCATGCTTCTTCCTAGTACTCTGCTTGAGATACCCCCCTCTCTCAGACTTTGTCATACATTTGCATTGACTTAATCTAAAATTCCCTCTTATTCCATTGCTGCACTCCTGGAGGTCCCCTTACCAGCCACTCCTTCAGATCCACAGTTCCCATTCTCTGGATTCTCCTCCTGGTGCCCAGATGCAGTGCTGGAGGCTCCAAAGAACCCTTTGTGTGCTGCCGTGGTATCACTGTAAATTACTCATCTGGACCCCTTGTTTTCTCCTCACTTTCCCAGCATTGGAAAAGCCTTTCTAGAACTCCACGAACGGCCCTTCTATGTCTCAAATCCCCAGGTCATTTTCCTTTACAGTCTATCTAACACATTTATAGCTTGTCTCCACTCATGTGCCTCCATCTTCTTTTCTTGCCTGTCTCCAAGCTTCAGTCTGCTTCTTCCTTTCTTCCTGTGTGTGCATAGCTTACTATGGAAGAAAATCAAAGCATAGGTATGCACCCACATGCCTTGCCCTGGATGACTGTCCTGACATGGTATTGGCACTCACAAACTCCTCTTCACAAACAGCTCTGATGGTCAGCATAGATCTGTGCCTCAAACAAAGCAAACTCTATGTACAATTTCTCTGTTTCCAAAGGAGACACTTCCACTTAGAGTATGATTTGAATGCAGTTCTTGATGAGCTGCTTAACTATTCCTCGGAAACAGAAGGTGGTCATGTGCCATCTTTGCTAAGAGCTGTGCTCCATGAGTTGTCTGCCTGGAGAGGTTTGGGTCCTGCTTTCTCTCGAGTGATTGGAAATTGACTGGAAATGCATGGTTTAAACTCCAGAAGAATCCGTATCCCTGATTTTCTGTGTGGTTTCTTCTCAGGTTCGGGAAATATCAGCTTTCATCTGCTTTCATCATACAATGCCCCAACTTATACAGAAAAATCTGACTGTGTTTAGCGTCTGTCAACACTGACTTCATCACAGTCCTGGTGAAAAAGAGTGAGGAATAGGTGAGAGAAAGATATGAAAGCATAATAAGTCTTATCTATCTCTCCTAACATATCAGTGTTGAGGAATTATGAAGAACCCTTTTCCAGTCTCAGCCTCCAAGATCACAGACCTTGTCAGTCAAGCTTCTAAAACTCAGGGTTGCTAAACATGTTACAGTATTGTGATGATGTAACAGATGGCAGGGAGCAAGACACCAAAGGAATTTGATTATATCCTAAGGAAACTATTTTAAAATATGGCAAACACATCCAAATCTCATTTCACATATTATTCCAGGCCTAACAGCAAAATAACAGCGCAGCAAGAACATTAGTGAAGCTCAGAAAAATTAAATGTTAGAAACTGCTTTTCCCACCTCTGATAGAAGCTACCACCTATGTGTAAAATAATAAGAACTTCATGTTACAGCTGTTATTTCTTAAAAGAGGAGCAGGAGTTGCCAAGCATATTAACTATTAGGGAAAAGATTTAATGATGACGTTAAACTTCGGTGAGATATAGACTGTAGCAACTGAGCTGATGTGTTACTGCTTGAGAGAGCAGTTTATTTTTAAGGAAACCACCTTTCTAGTCACTGTGGGCTGCCCTTATCACTTCTTATGATCCTTACAGAGTTTCACATGCCAACTGAGGACATGGTTTAACTTGTGTATTTTCTACAAAAGCAGAAGAGCTACATCAATTTACAACATCCAAAAATCTGCCCTTTTTGCCAGGTTGTCTGTCACAATAACGTACAGCAGTCTTTTCAACATTGTCAGCTCACAGTTTTATTATGAGCCTTGTTTTCATGACTGTCTTCTGCATAGAATTTAATTGTTCGAATTCTTTTATTTTATGAGATCACCCTTTCAACAAATGATTCACCTTAACAGCAGGGAAAATTTTATTGCAAAGGGCCCCAAATTAGCAGTCAAATTCAACCAAAGGCATACAGTTCTTAATCTTTAAGATAAAGAAATAGCAAATTTAAGCCTTTTTGGTGAATGCTTTTTATTTTTAGTCACCATTTGATATTTCTACTTCCAGGGAAGTCTCTTGGGCTGACTGGGAAGCTGAGTCAAAGACAGAGCAATTAGCCAAAAGGTTCTGAAGGTGTCAGTACACTCAATGCTGATATGAGAAATCTGGGATTATCCAGAGAGAGCAACCAGACACTCCAATGGTAGCCCACAGCCTCAATGTCTGACAGTCCCAAAGGCACCACCATATCCCCGGAGGGGAGGAACAAAGTCTCCATGGAGAAATCCCCTGACAGAGTCAATCCCTTAACTGAGTAGCTGAGAATTGCCACCCAGAAAAAGAAGGAAAGTACATTTATTATACTCCTCCCTTTCAACTTTCTCATTTTCCTGCTCCTTTATCAGCTACCAGAAAATGCCCTTTCTATCCACATATTACTGCACAGACATTGTGTAAAGTGCTGGGGAACAGACTGAGCATAGCTGAGAGCTTATTAATGATGGACTTAAGCAATTAATAAGCATGCTTTCTCCGCTCTCTGAAAGCCAGAATGGAAATATTTTGGGCTCCAATTCCTCTTGCTCATAATGTATTTCTTCTTTACTTTTGCTTTGTGGGGTCTCTGATTCATGGCTGCTTTATACAATGTTAGCATATACACTAATTAAAAAGGATTTATCAGGTTGAGCTCATGATGACTGAAGGATCCTTTCTCCCTTGGCAAGGTTTGAATATTTGACTAGCTCATTAATGCTTCTGCTTTCTCTCTTTGTAAGAGGAGACTGAAAAATGAAAGAAGGGATTTGCTGTGCACATTTAGATGAAAGGCTGGTTCATTTATTTTTAAAGCTGTCTAAAGGGGTTAAGCCCTACTCTGATTTACACCAAAGGGCAACTTATAACCCCTCAGCAAAATAATTACTCATTTACATTGACAGGCACCATTTATTTTCAGGATTTCTTCAGTGTAAACAAGAGAAAAATTGATATGAGCTTTTTTCCTTTAGAGGGCATAAAATTGACAGAGATCTTCTGAATCTGTGTGAATCAGGAGTTACCTTAGTTGACCTGTTTTTGATATTTCACACCATCATAGCCTTCAAATTACAGAAATATACCCTTCTTTATGCCACCTGGGGATTTGACCCTTGAGTTAAAAAAAAAAATTCCTGTACTTGACTCTTATTCTGCCACTATTCACACCCCGCCAAGCAGAATTAATCCAGATTTACCTTGGCACAGGTGAAATCCCTGAATCTTCAGAACTGGAGTGCCCACATAATAGTTACGAGTTTCAAAGTAATTTAAAATATACAAAAATATACACATATATTTTAAAAATGCCTCCTATCAGTGCTAATCTTTGATGTTTGGCTGGGTTATTATCTCATGAAGATTGTAACCCTGAGAGTTTTACGTGCTCACCATGTCTTCCTTTTTTTATTCTCTCCGAAGTACTTGAAAGATCCCACTGAGTCAATTACACATAGTATCTCTTAATAATGTCCTCTTCCTGGCACATCATTGTTTTCCTTTATGTTTATTTCAAAAGGTTGAATTAAACAGGAGAGTAGAGATAAATCCACATTATGAATTATAGAAAGTTACCACATGCTCCTGGGAATGCCCGGAATTTTGATGGAGAGGATTTGGTGAAGCAGTGCCCTGGGGAAGTCAGTGCCAGAGAAAGCCAGGATTATTTAAGTCAGAGGAAAGCTGGGTGCATGAACTTTGCTGTTTACAAGTTTATTTTTTCCTGCACTAGGAGTCTGGTGCCAAACACCCTCTTGCTTGCTGACTCCGACAGTTCCGATTGCCCGCAGAGCCCTGCGCCACACAGAATAAGTGGAGGCCAAAGAAAGTGGAGAAAGTCACAGTGGTTGGGAATCTTTAGGAGATAATTTTGACACCATCCAGGTCTGATTTAGGTGCTGACCCTCCTTTCAGCAAGGTGATCCTTGGAAAAACCTCCAGGTCTGTGATTATCTGAAATTTTGCTACAGGATGGAGTTACATTGTGTAGGGCAGACAGTTGCTGCTTCGTGGGAATAGCAACAGTGGGCATCTGAGTGCTTCAACTGAATGCCATAAACTTTCCTGGTGCTGCACCTCTTCAGAATGAAAACTTATCAGGCATCCTCTTGACCGTGTAGGGCTTTAATGAAGACTGGATTTTTCTGGGCATCAGTATTGCAAATTCCAACTAATGCTTTCCTAAAATACATAAGTGTGTAATTGCATGGTTCAATTTCCTTCCTCCTTCTAACCAACATATCAAATGGTTTGTCCTCTGACTTCAACCTACTGACATTACCTTGCTGTATAAATTCAACCAGATCCAGAGGATAAGCCTTAATCAACACAGCCATCAATAGCCCTCCACTAATATGTACTGGCATAGCTAATGGACTGCTCCCTTTCACCTCTTACCTTGAGCTTTATCTTCACTGTGGACTGTGAAACACTGGCCACATCTCTCACACCAGAGATGCATCTCATAATGAGTGAAATATTATTCATATCGGCTTTGAGTGAGTACATAAAGCACCTTATGAGCCTTCCAAATATAAAAGGTGATATAAAAGGAAAAAGTAATATGCCCACATAAATATTAAGGGAAAACTGACACTTCCCTTTTATACAAGCAATATCCATTCCTGACTTAATATTTTCTAGAATATACTGAAAGATAAAATCTGCATGTCCACATTTTATGGTTATATTCTTGTCTAAAGAATTCACCTGCAGTTTGCTCCCCCTCCTCATTGCCTCCTCTCCTCCCCAGTAAATCATTAAAAGTAATATGGCTTGTAAACCTGTTGAGTACAGGACTCCCTGAAATTCTTGTCAAAAAAGGTCAGGAAGGACAGGTTTGTTTTGAGAAGCAAGTGGTGAGAAATGAAAGGAGAACTTCAGCTTTTTATGCTGCAAAAAGAACATAGTGCTGAATCGTAGAAGCGGGCAGCAGCAATAAATGTCCAGCATAGTGGGTAATAAACTGTATCTCCAGGAGTATGAGGACCAGCCAATGTGTTATGCAGGTCATCATTCCTTCATTGCCCTATTTTCAGCTTTCCCATTGCACATGGCCACCTGAAACCAATGAAGTCTGTGGCAAAAAAAAAAAAAAAAAATCCAAAGCAGGGCTTTCCCTGTGATAGTGATGAAACCTATTTGCCATCTGCTGAAAACTGCTGTATTGTCTAACATAAATTGGTTTTGCCTGTCACTTCAGAGGTCTCTACTGATATTGCAACAAAATGGCTCTGTGGCCCCACTTTCATCCTCAGTGACACTTCATTAGAATTACCAGTACTTCTATTTCTGGCTTCCTTTTTTGTCAGTACTGTATCATGAGGAAGATACCTATAATATGGAAAGGGGTTTGGGGTTATGACACTTAATTGTAAGTATTTGCACCAACTGGTTTTGATTTCCGCGTCTGAAACAGGGTTTAATTCAAATAACCTAGTTTAAAGGCTTGTGGAGGATGAAGAACCGGTCAAGGTGGTGATGGATTATATGAATCAGCCATTATTCAAGACTGTATCTTTCCCAAGTGACATATCCACCACAGCAGAGATACACAGAATGAAGCTGCCCCTGTCCCTGCTGATTTTGGAGAGGGCAGTTGGTAAAAGCAGAGGGAGCAGAGCCCCAGCCATCTCCAGCTGAGCTCCTGCACAGCTGCAGTGTCATTGCTGTATAAGGCACTGCCTTGCAACAGGGACAGTGCGGGTTCAGGGGGTGAGTACTCAGCTGTACCATGTGGATGGAGTAGCTCCCTCCCTTTAGCTCCAGGACTTCTGTGTCACCCTTTGCTGAGGACAGGTGGAGAGGCCCTGAGAGAGGAATGTTACGTCCAGCTCTGGAAGCAGAAATGGTGGGGGAAGCAGCTACTAAAATTAAACTCGCAGGAGATCCTGTCTCGGTGTTTCTCGAAAACTTAGCCAAAACCTCACTTGTGGGACTGAGAAAGCCAGGGCTTGACTGCTTCTGCCGCAAGGCAGGAGTGAGGAACTGAAGACATTTGCTGCTACAGCATCCATGGGCATGGCTACTTATATTTTAAAGGGGAAATGCCGGTCTTTTTCTGTGCTTCTTTCTCAGAAGGGAAGGCTATCAGCACAACCCAGCTTTTCTCTTGGCACCTCTAACCTGGGCTGCAGGGTTTTAATGTATGCAGAAGGGGGAACAACCATTTTTTTACCTCAGTTTTCTGCTACACCAGGCCACTCCCTGCTTTGCTTGAGGCTGGAGCTGTCTCTGGAGCAGTCCCTCCAGTGATACCAATAAAGCAGAATGTCACAGTTCCTGTGGCTTTGCATATTAACAAGGCTATTATGCCTCCTAAATGACATAGTGTGACCCTCCTCTTCTCATCCCCTGGGAACTCCTCCTTTGCAAAGAGATCACATTCTTTTATTTACATACGCAGTGAAAGTCAGGTCGGGTAGTCATTTCAGAAAACCTTGTGAATTTGCTGCATTTTTCAAAACCAGACTGAGTTGAGAAACTTTTCTCCCTTGCAGTCAAACATTTTTTAGGTTGGAGTTTTGTTTTGTTTTAATTTTTTTGTTAGATGGCAGCCTGCTTCTTTAAATGAATCCTGAATCCTCCAGGCCTTTAATGCTGAGTTGTGTAACTGTGGTTTCTGTAGAATAACTCATCACAGAGTACATATATTCAATCCATCTGCTTTATATTACACTATTTCTTGCCCCACTGGTGCTGTTCTCTCATTTGTTTTCCGTGCTGACTGATTATTATTTATGTCAGGCCAAGAATTTCCTGCAATGACTATTGCCCTTTAAAAATCCCCATTTTTCAGTTCCCTAATTGCCCTTTAAAAAAAGCTATTATTAAACAGCAAAGTGGTCGTAAAAAGACTTGGCAATCCTAACAAAATCTGATCTATATAAACTCTAATAGAAAGTCATGATAATTTCACACAATTCCATTCATATATTTCTGGATTGGAACATTTTGGTTTTGAAATTACTTAATTGATGGATTTTAATTTTATTGCATGTTACAGATTTCTAAAGAAATCATTTGGAACATAAAATTTAATATTTAGCTAGATTTTTTTTTTGTCAGACCTTTACTTAAAAAGAAGCTGGTGCTTTTTTCTTTCAGTATGTGTGTGTGTTTTTGTATGTGTCTTATTTTTTTGGCCCTATTATACTCTCCTCCCACAAAAGACCCATCATGAAGGAATTATGGCAAAAATGTTATTTATATCTCAGGCCAGTTACAAAGAAACTAGTAATAAGAATAGATTCTGTAAATGGTTTGAATTTTATATGCAATTCCAATACCGCACGACTGCCTTACCTCTTCTTTCTCTCCAACAAAAAAAAAGCCACGTTGATCCTTAAAAAAAAAAAAAAGAAGCATGCATAGTTAGTTGCACCAAACACCCTCAAAGACAAAATCTTTTCTAGTGCCCTGTAGCCGTTCCTTTCCTCTTCCTGAACTCCTAGTATTAATTCAGCGGCTTCTTGAGTTACTAAAATTGTGTTGATCTTTCTAAATTTGGCCAATCTCAGGAAGATACCCTGAGTGAGACAAGACTTGAACCAGAACAGTCCGGATACACTTCTGCCATAAGTTAATAAAATCCTTTAGACTTTTCTTAGGTTTCATGAAAACTAAGCAATTCCCAACTAAGGTCCAATATTCAAAGGATCCTGGGAAGATGCTGTCAGCTCTTTTCTTCACTTTAACTACATTACTTCTCCTGGTCTACTTGAAGCAATGGGTTCATCTGCAAAGTTCAAATGAAGCTGAAGTCAGACTTCTCAAATATTTCTACAGACAAGATGAAAGCCCAGTTAAGGCAACTTTCCCCATCCTTAATTCAATTAAGCTATTGTCATGGGGCTTGTCCTCTGAGATCTGGAAGAAGAAACTCAAAGAGAACAAAGAACTGATCCTTTCAGAATTTCTTGATATTCATGACTTACTGACAGTGAATTAATACTAACCATGAGTAAAAGCTTGAAAATGAACTTTAAAAGCTGCAAATTGCCCCTGTTTATGCCTAAGGATCATTTTCAAACTAACAGGTGGCTGATTGAGATCTTCAGCTGTCTTAGAAGGTGAAAAATTATGTTAGTTCTTCTCCAGGTGCTGTTGAATTCCCATATTAACCTCAAAAACCGTGTCTTTTCTTGTTGGCTAATATTTCATGAGACATCAGAACACTTACAAAACTGTCATATTGCTGAGTGGCAAATAGCTGAGAATGACAAAAACCATTAACAGTGAAAGATGATGGCCTCAAATGATTAAATTAAAATATTAAGTAATCACAGAAATAATTGTTTACCAAATTTCCCAGTGAACAGAATCAGAGTGGTTTTTTTCCTAATTCAATTTGTCTTTTTTGCACACACTATTTCTCCCTTTCCATTTTTCTTCTAAGTGATTCTCCCCAGTTCATCACTCTACAAATGAAGTCCTCTTCTTCTGAGTAATTTTTTGCTGCTGCTTTATAAAAATAAAGGCAAACCTCTAACCAAACCTTTACAAATCATTGCCTTTCCCGATTTAAAATTTTTACGAATTCTTCTTCTAGGAGGCCTATAAGTGAAAATCACATAGAGACTATTATATGAAATTATCAGGGAAGTTACAAGATCAGTGAGAGTCTTAGAAAGACATTATACAGGGATTATTTAAGGAAACAAATATCTACCAGGAAACAAATGAATGCCTGACAACTGGTGATGTGATGAGAGAAAAACACTGTCACTTTACAGTTCAGAAGAAATCTGAAGTCATTGATTCTACTCATTTTGCACTTCATAGAAGTATTACAGCTTGTTGGGATCAATAATAACAACTCATATACTACCAGTCACAACTCCTATTCCAAGAAGCCATTCATCGAAGGCAATCATGTTTTTTCTTCAGATGTCCATGCATTAAGCAGAAAAACACCTGAAGTGAAGAAACACACAGCAAAACCCTGTGCCAAAGTCAGCATGGTGCAAAAACGTCAGTCACTTGCAAGAGATCCCAACTTAAAAATAAAAACAAACAAAGAAAAGACTAACAGGACAGAACACAGACATAAGATGTGTTTAGAAATCTCAGAAATATCCCTTTCCCAAAAATATTAAAATAGATTATGTTATGGTTCCCTGACCGATGGCCAAATGGCAGAAAGACCTTTTCATTATGTGATTATATGTAGATAGCTCTCTGTCCTGGCATTCATTACCAATATCAAAGATGATTTCAAACGTCTTTGTTATATCACAGTTTAGGTCTCTGTTAGAAGGTGGGGAAATCAACCCAAATTGCCTATATAAACTAGACTTCCAAAAGTACTGTTAATGAATTAGATTATTGGCTTCATTTGTTATTGGGGAAAAGGTGTTTGGGGGAACCAAAACCACATTTAGAAAATCTGGTTTTGCTTTTTTTGGCTCTCAGCCACAGGTGAGTGGTAGCTGGAGTCATCTTCTTTGGAAGGAATTTCTCCAATTGCTCATTTTTTACTCTTCTGCGGTAACAACATCCCTCTGATATGTTGGTTTATAAGGACAGATTACTCAGATGTGGTGGCTGGCCAACACCAAAGCTAAAAAAGGTGCTAATGTCCCCAGAGAGGGCACCCCAATGGTTTATTTACCACTAAACAGTAGAAATCTCACAGAGCCATTAGGGCATTTCTAAGTAAAGCTTTTTTCTTTCTTCATGTAAAATACTTTTATCTAAAAGCTACAAACTGATAGAATAGTCGTGACTGACTGCACACGGGGGACACACTGGGCCCTTCTGCAAGAATGTGACACATTTCATTCTCTGAGGCCTGTCCTCTAATTCCTGTCTTATATCAGCTGAGCATTTCTCCAGTTCCATCACTCTGTATTTCTTCTGGAACAAGCTGCTGTTTGCTCTAAAGGCAACAGATGTATTATATTAAAATCACAAAACACAGTCATAAGATTTTTAAGATATCACATTATTACAGAATAAGGTTGGACGGATCACTGGAGATCAACTAGCCCAAGCTCCCTGCTCAAGCAGGGTCCCCCCAGAGCAGGTTACTCAGGATTGTGAACAGATGGCTTGTGAATCTCTCCAGAGAAGGAGACTCCACAACTTCTTTGGGCAGCCTATTCCAGTGCTCTGTCACCATCAAAATGCAGATTTCTTTTTTTTTTTTTAATACCCAATATGTTATTAGAATATATCATTCTATCCCAACAGTTTTCACAAACCTATTGAATTATATCTTTTTTACTTTTCTGGATAATGCAGCTGGAAGTTCAAGTGGCTACAGTAGAAGGGGCTATTAGACAATCACAGCCATAGACCTGAAAATTAACAGGAGTTGTTCCTGTACTGGGCCCACTAACCAGCACTCAGTTGAAACAATTTTGCCTGGAAAGATATCTAGGTCTTCTGAAATTTCTGAAAATTATTACCCAGTTTCAGTGTTCAAAATCTTTATCTTGCTTCTTGTTCAGACATGCCCAACTTTAAACTGCCAGCTCTCAGTTCTGATTAGACTCTTCTGGCTGGATTAAAGAGCCCTTTAGGATCTGGTATTTTCTCCCCACAAAAGTACTTACACAGACGATCAACACAGTGACCTCCCGATTTGGGGTGTGCATTTAAAAGTTTTACTGCTTAATTATTGGAGACAAGCAGCCAGGGATTTCATTGACTCAGGCGACCTTGTCATGGATCAGAGGCAGTGGTAGCACAGCTGAAAATAGAAGCAATCCTTCTGGGCTCTGCTTATGTGCACTGATCATAAGCTATCTGCCAGATAATATTCACACTTTGCTGGAATACACAATCATGGGTGTATTGCTCGAGACATAATATGCTGTGCCACTAATGGAAGGTAGTGCCAGCGGGGTGGGGAATCCAACCAAGAGGAAACTTAGAGGGAAGTTTGGCAGTTCTGCTTTGAACTCCTCCACTGCAACAGACTTCTGCTCTGATCTCAGGCGTGTTACTTAAATTTGCCATGTTCCACCTAAAAATACAGCCCTGACAATGCAGTGTGGGGAGAAGTGTGAGACACTCTGATTCACCCAGCTGTAACAGGAATACATGGCAACTTTCAGTGCAAACAACATGAAATAACCTTTATGATCCAAATTTGTGTTACCTGGCTGCATCAAACATCACCCACTCCGAGTATTTGCATCAGAAAATCTGGGTTTCTGAAAGTGCAAAAATACGAGGCTCCATCTTTAATTAAAAATAAGTATTTCAATCCTTGTATCAAGAACATGTGAACCATAACAGCTTAAAACACAAAGCAATATTAGTAAATAAAGTTTTATAGTTTCCTTTGCTTTTTTGCCTTTGAATCAATTTTTGGCGGATATAGCTGATTGTAGCAAATCCCTGAGGTAAACACGAAAACCACAGTTGGTTTCAATCTCCTGTTACTGCTGAGGGTTTGCTCTGAGTGTAGACATATAATGGCATATCAAACCAGAGGGTTTCAGGTTTCTTTTCTGTATAATGTTAATATTTAAATGTTTTTTCTTTACTCAATTTCTGGTCGTTATTTTCAGACTGGGTTTCTTTCATTCATTATCTCTGAGCTCAGATAGTATTACTTTCATATTCATGCCTTCACGCAGAGGGCAGTTGATTCTGAAAATGCAAATTAATAAACATATAAAAATAAGACCCTGTATTTTAAAAGAAAATATATCCTTATTAAACAGAGAAGTATCTATTTTGAGGCGCTCAGTCTGAGGCAAGGGTTTTGTATGGTTTGTTTGCTTTTTTAAAGAGTACCCAACAGTGAAAAATAAAATTCTAAGACACTAAAGCTTGGATTAGAAAAAAAATGTATTTTTCAGATATATAAGTGCTCCATTTAAAATGATGTGTTTATTTTTCTATCCAGATTAGGCTTTTGAATATCATATGCTGTTCTAGTTTAACAAATCCAGTGCTGCATTATGTAACTACTCAAATGTGTCTCTTTAATGGACAAGATTTATTTCAAATGACGACTTCTTGGAGCAAAACAGCTTTGAACAAACCCTGGTGCAACAGCTGCTTCTAAATTCCAGCTGAATTGTGCCTCACACTCCACAGCACTGTGTGGCCAGGCATGAAGGAGTGACTGCCTTCTCCAGCCAGAGCTGGGCATTTTATCTGCTGCCTTCACAGATAATTGTAAGTCCGAGATTATACTAAAGGAAAAAATATCGAGTTAACAGCTTCCCTATCCCTTGCCTGGGTCATGGTTATGCCTTTCCCACCCCTCGGCAGAACAATAACATGTCTTTTAGGAGGATTTTACTACTCCCCATGGTTTCTAGCCATGGCCACACATTCCCTGTGGCTCCAGCCCTCCAGACGTGTTCCTATTAGGGCTGTGCATGCACACAAGTATGTGCATTTGCAAATTGGTCATGTTAGATAGGAATTAGGAAGCACACTAGGTAACAGATCAGCTAATTATCTTAAAATAACCATGAAGAACTCTCGCTGGAGCAGGGTATCCCTCCAGCTGTGTCCCAGCATGGGCCAATAGCTCTCTGCTGGGGAGCATCAAGGCCTTTTCTTCTGAGGACTGGAAAGCACTTTAAAAATGATAATTAGATGCAGATCAAAGATATCCCTAGGAGCAGTCAGATATTAACATCCCTGTTCCGAGCTCCTGTTCTAAGTGAGAGGAACCAAGTGCTTCTGTAAACTTGAAACTGGCCATAGAGAAGGCAGAAGCAAGAATGGCCCCATGGCAGGATACTCCAACTTGGGAAGATGATTGCTCATCTATAAACTGGTGGCTCTGAAGATGTTTGATAGTCTCAAAGTGAAATGCACACACCCTGAAAACAGTTAGGAATTGACCCCTCTTTGCAGAAGAAGGGGACTCAGCTGCACTGCCCGAGGCGCACAGCCCGAGTGTCACACGCCTGTGCAAAGCCTCTGAGGCAGTTACTGTGTCATTTCCATCTGTGATAAGAAGGAAACGGATTCTCCATCTACCAACATTCTCCACTGGATATCTGATAATTCAGAGAGCTGTAGGAGGCTAAAAATATGTTTTGAATACGAAGAAAGAGATGTTGTGCCGTGGGAGCAAGTGGACAGCCATTACCTTTACCTGCAGTGACACAGCTGGCAGGTAGCAGAGCTGGGAGCAGGAGCTGTTTCCTGCACCAGTGGTCTAAGGAAAGGCACGTGCTGTTTGCAAGTACACAGTACAGTAATGGTTTACAACAATAACTCTAGGGCTTGAAGTGGTCATTAGGTCAAACAGGTAACAGCAAACACCATTTTCCTCATAATGATTTGTCTCCAGTCGAGTCTCAGGGCACTCGTAGGTGTTTGCAGCCGGATAATTCATCCTACAGATTTTCGTACACACATTATTTTCCTGGTTCAGAAGTGGAAAATGTTAGACTTTTTTATTTAAGAGCACCTGCTCTCACACTGGTCCTGACAGTCTTGTTAGCTGTACCTGAACTCTAAGATTTTCAGGGCTAGAGCAGACCATGGGGTGAACCTGCCCCATGCTAAAAATACTGACATTCATTAGAGCTGAATAGCAGCTGACCTGAAATAGAGCATTGCTGTTGTGATATTTTCCCTCTGATCTCATTTCTCTTCATTCTCTGATCAAACAGATGAAGACACCTTGTTTGTTTTAGAGAAACACATAAAAAAAAGAGAAAAAAACCCTTAAAATTTAAATATTACTGTTTGATGTGGTCAGAAAATTGTGATAAGTTGCAACTTTGTAACTCTAGTTGCCTCCATATCTTCTTCTGTAAGTATTTATGTTTTCTCAAAGCACTCCTAATAGGAGAGATTGAAAAACAGTAGCTTTTTTTACACAGAGTACTTGTCATTTCAAAGGATGTTCCAATATGGAAACTGGGAAATTTATTAGCCACAATTTCATTCAGATAGTCTCTTGATTATTTCCTCGTGAAAGTATAATTTTTTCTTTTTTTTGGTTATGGTAGTAAGGAAAAGGAAGAGAGATATGGTATTCATTTTTCTCTCAAAATTCTTCCACTTTCTCTGTTATCTTTCATCTTGCTGTTGAAAGCAGAAGAAAAGGGAAAGAGAATATGCAGAGAATGCACTCAGAAAAAAAAGAAGACTTCTTTGAAAGTTTTCTCCCTCTTTCTAGGGAGAAAGAGGCTCTACTTTGGGGAGGCAAGAAGCTCTAAAAATGTTAAATGAGTACTTCTCAATTTGACATTTCAGACTTTGATGTCTATTGCTGTAGGGTAAACATTCGATAGATAATGCATTGGAAGCTTTTGTCAAGCATAAATCTTAGATTAGTAAGATAAAAAGGTCATATATAGATTTAAATAGAAGCATTAGAGACTATTGAAATGGTGGTTATTTGAATTTTCGGCTTTAATAGTACTTTGACCTACAAATGAGAAAGTAGGCCCAGTGATTTATTATCAGTTTTTAACTGTAAAAATGTTATAATTTGCTTAATGAAGGTGGAGGTCAGAATGAAGGCAGATCATAGGATATTAATTTAAGAAAACAATCACTGTGGGGTCAATGGGACAGAAAGATCTTTTCAGACTGAAATTGTATAAAAAGAGGCAGAATGAGAAACTAAGTAAATTAAAAATAAATGAAAAAGAGTTTGTGGAATCCAGTGGGAAAAACCTGGAAGAAATAATTATGAGCACAGACAGGGATGTCAGCACTTCTGCTCCTGAGTTCAGCCATTGCTTTGCTTGGTGACCACACTGCATGTTCTCAAAAAATTGAGTTTGCAGCTGGTTAGCCTCAGAAATGTGATTATCAGCGATGGGAAAGCATTAAGAAAGGACTATATATAATGAATAGAAGGAAACACTTCCAGATGGTGAAATTAATTAGAAAGTGAAGCATGAACGTGGAGAATTTCTAAGAGCCTCCCAGCAAAGGTCACTGAACACAGGACTGAACCAAGCATGGCAGATATCTGCTGAGGGATATTTCATGGCCAGCTGTGGTTCGCTCTGTTACTCGTGAAGAACTGTTTTTTCTTTGGGGGGTGAAAATGTTCTCAGAGTTTATATCAATAGTGTGTTTCTACTGACACTAATCAGGTTCCCCGAAGGACCCATTTTCTTTAAGTAACATGTAGGAAGTTTAAATCATTTACTTACCACAAACAGCCCATACATAAACATAGGCTAAATGCAAAACAGCACAAAGGACTTGGCTACTTGACATGAATGGCATGATTTCAGTTGTCAATCACAAGTTTCCTGAAATATGGGGAGACTTCAGATGTTAGTCTCCTGAAGATCAGCAAGACTCTTCTTTGAATGACCCTGCAGCAGAGTCTGTGGCTTTGTTGCAGTCTCACCTGGGGTGTGAACACAGAACATGATTTATTCATAAATTTTGCCCAGCACACACATACGTAGCGCGTGAGAAGCACCTGAGCAAGGCAAGGTGCCATAATGTGAATTGTCACTAACTCAACTCTTTTCTCATCCTGCAATTAAGCTCACAGTAAGCCCCAGGCCAACTCTGCCTCATGTCAGAAGAATACCCAAAGTCTTCTGATAGCAAATGACACTGCACTAATGTACTGCATAATTTACTTTCCAAGGGGTGGAATGGGGATTTACAACAACTAAAGATGTTCACGGATTAAGAAGATATCCATCCCTTTAAGTGCTCTGTGTTTACAGGGACTTCTGGGAATGCTTCTGAAGTACAGTGATTTCCAGCATTTGTTTCCTCCACAAGTAATGTCTTACTCCCCATGAAATGAATGAACTACACCGTGAACTTAAAGTGAAGAGTAAATATTTCTCCACAACCAGAAACAAAGATTTTGGGGGAGAACCTAATGATGCTGGGAGAAAAAATCAATCATTTCAATTTAGTTTCAACATGCACCACCTTTATTGTATATTGATTTTCCACCTTCACAATCAGCTTCACACCAGAAAGTGAGATAGGATGGTGACCCACCTCCCTGCTTTATCACTATCAGCTTTTACAAAAATCCATGCTCTGCCACATCACTGGAACAAATGTTACATATACATGGTTGCTAAAGAAACTTTAAAAGTGAAAAAAAGAAAACAACTTCATGGTCAATGTTTTATGACCAGACACCACAAAGGGAAGTCAGTAACAAACAACCAGTAAAAATGTAAGGCAGAAAAGAGTTTTAAGCAAGGTGGTGGCCAGCAACGCACTGGAAGGATGCAAGGGTGCTCTTTGAAAGCCAATCTGGCTGCTATTGATCTGCATCTAGAACTGGGAAGTCAAAGGTAAGATGTGATAATAGGAATTGTGCAGGGTGCCTGTAGTTACACGGCAAAACTAAAACTTGCTTCTAATGCCCATAGCAAAAGCCAAGGGATAACTCTCCTGGTTTTAACCAAGTTCTAGCAATAACACGAACCAGTTCATGGAATTTGGTTCTGCTACCAGCTATCAATAGGTTCTCTTCAGCTGCAGTGCATAGATATAAGACTGGATCAGATTTTCTTTACATTTACATCTTTTATGCACCTTTTTTTTTTCATGACCTAACCTACAAGTTTCTCTGGTTGAGTACAGTAAAAATGATAAGAATCAGCTGGGGCAAATTGGCCTGATGACATAGGCCCTGAATGCATAATTCCTAAGATGCTAATCAACCAGAATTCATAACAGCTTCCCAGATTTTAGTGGTATTTTTGAGGAGTAACTGCAGGACGAAAAAACCCCAATGAAAATGCAGTAAATCCGTGCCGCGTCTCTGCAGGACTTGGCTACAAGATTTGTTCATGTCACACCGAAGATCAGATAATCCATTCAATATTTATTGCTATTTAATAGAGTGAAAGGTTTCCATCAGACATTTAATAAAACTGCCAAATTAATGGTCCCATGCAAGACTTGGGCAAAGATTTGTCTGCTTTATGCTCTTAGTAAACTTTCTCACAGTATTCCTAAGCTCAATGCTTTATTTCTATATGATCCTGACAGAGGTTACTCTAATTTCTAGTAGATTTGTGCCTTATGAATCACTTACAAAAGAGTCTGCTAGAAATCTCCAACAAACTTTTTCCTAGCCATAACAGCAACACTGCCAGGTTAGTTTTCTGCTATTATTTCTGTCCTATTGCAACACCCTTAGAGCAGTGAAAGTCAGATGAAGAAGAATAAGAAAATCTATCTAAACCCAATTTTTTTGGAGATATTTGTATTTAAGGGACCAACAGCATGATTGTTGAAAGCTGATGTTGGCAATATTAGCTCTTCCAGAAGTGGATGATTAAAGTAAATGTTTTTATAAATAATCTCCATAAGAGAGCATTCCAGGATTAGGAAAAGAATAAGAACCAAGATGTGCAGATACATAATGTAACTAATGTCCTAATCCAAAGTAACATTGATATTTCTGCACTCCTTTCTCAGGATATGAAAGTGAAAAATACTCAAGTATATTAAAATATTGTGTATTTTAAATCATAAAAATTTAAAAAAAAGTTGTAGTTGATGATATTTATTATGTGAACTTTATATGTTTGTATACATATTTATTTACACAAATATGTACATAGGAACACACATTAACTTTGAAGAAGTTGAATGAAACACTAGACAGACAATAGGCAGACAAATTTCATGGCTGATGGGAACACTTTTCCCTGTAGCTCTGAATCAGTTGGAGTTTGTTAGAGCATGAACACCCAATCTATTTTCAGGGTGAGAACAAAGACTGGAGGGTGGAAAGAAAACTTGCAAACATGGAAAAATGAAATTATGTTGACCAAAAGAAATTAAAAGTCTGGGGTAAACTTCAAACTTTCTATCCCATCAAGTATTCAAAATGCACTTGCCCCAGGCCTCTGTATCTGTTGCTGAAGATTTTGGAAGCGTTGCAGCCCGGGGTAAAATCTTTCAGTAGGATGAACAGTCACTGAGCAATTCTCTTTCAGATTTGCCAGCCAGCCAGATTTCCTTTCAGCAGTGTGTACAGGGATCTCTAAGTTACCTGTGATTGTTTCTAGCTCTTCAGCTTCACAGTTTTCCTTTTAGCAGCTGGACCTCTCCTATTTGAATTTCAGCCTAATTAGGCTACAAGATTCTGGCAAGCTGTGTCCATTCCTATTATTGCAAACGGGCCTCAGAGTATTGCAGAACCCTGTCCAAGTCAAAGAAAAGAGTATTTGCTGTATTTTCTTCACTGAAAATTTTATAGGCTTCTACATGCCCTTAAGCTTGGCTCAGCTAGTACCTCACCCTAAGTCTCTCAGCCTGAAATCTGCTGGTCAGCTTTATGCTTCTGGAAGCCTTGTTGAACTTCTGGGCAGGAAACAAGCTTGATCATTTTAAAATATTCACTTTCCAGAGAAAAATCAAAATCTGAATGGCTTTAGAGACATTCAGGGTAGCTTAAAATTAGAATCGAGGTGATGATGGATGATCTATAATATTGACCTAGCTGTACCTGCAGCACCTCCTGCAGACTTTGGATCAAATTTGTGCCAAAATTCTTTTTGGACACTGCGCAGTACTGAAGGTGGATAGATGCACAGTATAGCAACAAAATGCCATCAGGAAGCCAGTTCAGATGTGTCTATGATAACCTACTGGAGAAGGTTCTTTCTTGAGGAAAAGTCTGTTTCTCAAAACAAAGGAATGTTAGTCAATCAAATGAACATCTAAACATTATTATGTGGCCTTTGATAAAAGATTTTGTTACGATGCATTCAAAACAAGATGTTGAGATTTACCCAAAGGAAAACCAGCCAAAAAAATAATGGCTTTGAGATTTAAACTAATAGATTTGGATTTTATTCATAATTAAAGATCCTTTTCAACATGACTGCAATTTTTCGCAAAAGAAATAAAACATCTTCTGCATAATTTATTACCTTCTATTATTAGTCTTTAATATTAGTCTGTTTTTTTTTAAAAACAATCACCTCGCATTTGCACAAGCAAGAGTATAACACAGCAAGTGTATAATACCACAGTGTATGCCTTTCCTTAGAATAGCTTTTATTTTTTTCCCAAATACTGTGAGTTAAGCATAGTAATCTAATCAGTCTGTTGGCCACTTTATCCTATCCAAGAGTCTAACACTCTTATGCCTTAAAACCCTGCCTCATTAACCTGCCACATTTGCATATAAGGCAGCGCATCAATTCATGCAGCTCAAAATAAGAATCACATTTTCATGACAGATCATTCAGAGCAAGTATTTCTGTACAGTAAGTGGGAATACAGACAAACAACCTCAGAGTATCCAGGAGGGAGAGCTGTTTGGAACAGCTGTAACTTGATTATTAAAAAAATAAAATTTAATGGGTATAGAAACATAAAATCCACAGAGGCTAGAGTTTCTTTATGCATAAACAAACATTGGCAGCCTTGATTATAACGAATGGCCTTCCATGCCTAATCTGTTCTGTTTAACAGGTGGTATTTCATACTCAGGCTTCATCAATGGGATAATTTTCGTGTTAAAGAAAATAGATATTATCTTGAAAAATAATTGCTGCTTCCATGCATAACTGCCTTAGTAGGCTACGCAGCATGGGGGAAATCCTGGTGCTATCAGTGCAATGCACATTTACTTGCGTGGTGTCTGAGAAAAGCTGTCATGGGCTGCATAAAGGAAAGTTTCCGAGTGGGCAGCTTCTTATGTTTTCAGGTAGGTGTTCAGCAGCAGCCTAATCTTGAGATGCAGATGGCCAAGTCTTCATCCAGGAACACTGTCTTTTAACTGGATGGGATTAGAAGAAATACAGAACAAATTTTAAATTCATTTGCAATATAGCACCATCTACAATTCCAAACTAAAACTCAGAAATATTTTGTCGACAAACATATTCGAAAAAAGTCAGTCTCTTTCCCAGAAAGTTTACTGTCTGAATTAGCATGAAAGAAGATAAGAAAAAATATTTGGTGCACTTTGCAGATGTAAGAAATACGTGCAAAACTGAAGCCAGATCTACTGAATGCTCATCTTGCCTTAAAACAGAAGAACACTCTTTTCTTCCCACCTATACTAGGTGTTGTATTTTGATGGAAATTATTGTATACTATGCAGATTTAGACTCAAAAGCTTCACAGAACTGTGCTTAGAGCTCAAATAGTAAGCAATTTAACCAAAAGAATCATCAATCTACTTGTTTCCAAGTTTCAGATGTCTCAAAACATTTTTCTGAGAGGTCCACTCTTGTGACTACTGATTTACATAAATATTCATAACTTCTGAAAAAGACTATCAGGAGGAAATATTCTTTTCATTTCATGTTACTTTGCTGTCTGCTCTCTCTCAAGCAATAACATCATGCTTGGAAAGCTCAGTGATCCCCCAAATACCCAGGTAATCCCATGAACTAGTTGAAATTGGCCACGTGATCCTCCCGCAGCGGTAGCTGACATTCATAAAGGTCTTGGAAGTCCATCAGCTGGCACTCAGCCAGGTCCTGATGCCAGAGTCCCCTCCCCTTTAACACTTCTCTGTCACAGCACCACCCACCCACCCAGCTCTGTTTACAAGGTCTTCCGCTGCAGAAAAATTGGTGTTGGCAATCCCAACAGTTCCTAATAAAGATACTTGGAGGGACTTGCCAGAACAACCAGTTGCTTCTGTTATCCATCACTGAGCTCATTGGCTTTAGCTAATCTTCTGCATTAAAACTGCTGATGAAAACCCAGCAGCTGCCAGGGAATAAACATTAGGAGGAAAGATGAGTAGTTTCATGCCATCTTTAAAAATAAGGAGAAACTTGTACAGAACCATGAATTTGTAACAGAAACCCCCAGACTGCAGAGATGGCACACAAGTGCATCATGCATGTGCTACAGCAGCAGTTTTGTCAGAAACTGCATTAATTCTCAGAAGAGGAAGATGAAGAAACACCTTTTTCCAAGAGCATTAAGAGAAGTGGTGATTCAACTTGACATAAATAGGTAGAATAAAATCAGAGATTGTTCATTAGTAAAGTGACCATTAGCAGAAATCAATTTCTGCCCAGCCTGCATTTTCACTGCAAACTTGTCTGATTCTAGTAATGGGAAGGGGGCTGAAAACTTAAGTGCTCCTGCAGAAGTCTAAAGTAATTGAAAATAAACAAATACTGTCATTAGCTGATTGTTGGGGTTTTTTTTTCCTAGTTCAAACCTGAAACATTGGTTTTCTAATTTGGCTGGAACTTCAGTGGGAAATTAGGAGAGAAAAGAAAAGATAAAATCAGAAGATAATATAAGCCTGTTCTTAGTGGAAGTCATTAATGACTTAAGATGTCACCAATGTATCAATCGTAGTCTTCCTTCATAAAAAAATTAGATCCAGTTGCCTTGTATTCTACCAAACATAGAAGCTATACAGTATTTCAGCAGATATCTTTTAGCTTCTGGACTTGCCCAGAAAAGGGTGGAGAAAAAAAATGTGGGGGGAATTTTTAAAATTCATAATGAATATGTGCTAACTTCTAAAGAGAAGATATTACTTTTGCATTCCTTATCATTCCTTATTATATCCTTACTATTGGACTAAGTGCTTTTTGCTTCATCTTTTATGTTACCCTTCCAGATCAAACAATTCATGGGAGAAAAAAGGTTCTATTAAGCAAAAGTCCCTCTTCCTTCTCAGAAATGCACAAAGACTCTAAAAGGAAAGCTAGACTTTTACCTTCTTTTCTCCTCTTCACACTGTCAGAAATGAAATTTTGATTACCATGAAAATTACAAACTTTCATACCAGAAGAAGTATAATTGTGTGCTTTTATATTTTGGTAGAAAGAAAAACATAGTAGGTTTTTACACCCACTTAAAAATCACTTTCTTTCCGTACCTCCACACACACACGTGAATACATACAGATTTTTCCTGCTTTTTCCCTCAGTCAGATAAAGGGATATCGTTTCTGCCTCTCACTCGGTTTTTCACGTGATCCGCTGTGACCTGTACTTTAAGGATGGAGAAAGCCACAAGTTCATCTCTTGCTTTACCAATGCTGTGAAAGCAGCTGATACACGACGGTCCCAAAGGCACAGAGGGCACTTCAGCACTTCCCAACAGAGCAGTTCATAACAGCCAATACTCCCCCAGCTCCCTTCACTTTCAGGAGACTTCAGATAATCTCCCTGAGCCATCAAATCAATGTCTCCTGCTCCTCAGTGCCAGTTCCAGCCAAACAGAGTGTGTATGCCTGGCATGGGTCTAGGAGGTTATTGCCAATATCAAGCTAGAAAAGTCTAATTATTTCATCTCTGAGACCACAATGTAAATTAGGGACTGGCTCTGTTTGACTCTACAGGATGTTCTCACAGCTGTCTCCCCCTTCCCAGTCTGTTTCACCTCAGAACAAGAGAAGTGCAAGGCTAGCCAGAGTGCATGCTGAATTATGCATTCAAATTCCTTGTGCTTAAACCTCTAAAAAAAATATCTTAATGTCCTAATTAATCCAGAAGCTGCACAATTCATCTCCCTAAATCTCAACTTCCAGATTGCTCTCTCTTTGAATGAGCCAGCAGTGTAAGCATAACTAAGACAGCAAGAAATTTGGTGATATGATAACTTCTAAGCCATTTAAATCATCTCATTAGATATTGGTCAGGGAAATGTCTTGGCATAGCAGACCATAGGAAGCACCCACTAGGACAAAAGAAATACCAGTGTGTATCCCCCATGTGTGTCTGTGGTAGGAAAACTTTAGCTAAATTCTGTGGTGCCCCATCGGTCTTACCATATACAGAGAAATGCAGAGGTCATGCTCTTCAGAGAGATAACAGCCATTTAAAAAAAAAAATATGTGATGTCTTTGCTTCAGAACAAAGTTGAGAGTTAAAAATCTAAGATAGCAAAACTCCCTAGATTTTTCTCCTGTTTTTTTGCACAAAATTACTAAGGTTTTTTTCAAAATAATGATGTTTTATTTATTATTTTGCTGATTTCCACCAGACACAAGAACGTCAGAGCACGTTCTGAAACGGAAAAGATCATTCCAAAAGGAGAAACATATTTTTGTTTTGTTAAAAAAAACCTTAAATGATATCTTTATGTAAAGATTTGCTCTCTACAAAAGATCTTTGTTATGCTGTGTTACTTTGGCTGTTCAAATTTGGTGAAGAGTGGGGACGGAAGGCAAATTGTTCCAACCGAAATAAATAAAATTCTATCCAGAATTTTCATTTTATTGATGTCACTCCCTTTTTCCTAACACTTCTCTATACTAGGATAAAAAAACAACCCAAAGCTCAACAGTTTTCTGTCATTTATATCACGCATCACATGCTTATGTTTGTTTGAAACACATAAGACGAGTTGTAAAGTTTGTTGTGTGACGATGGCATCTGTGATTAGGATGAGTGTGAGCTCCATCTCAGAATGCTCAGCAGCTGTAATGAACCAGTCCTAACGCGTCCCTGTCTCTCTTGGCATCTGGTCTGAAGGTGGACTCATTTCCAGCAAGTCCCAAGGGAAGAAAGTGACACCATGAGTTGCACCCTGCAAGGCAATGCTGTGCACTTGCAGGAGGGGCGTTTGCACAGTGCTGCTTTGCTCAGATCCAGCTCTTCCTCCACACATCAGGCCTGTCCTGAGAACCACAGCCTCAAATGGGCCCTCAGACCACTCCTTCATAGAAGCACTAATCTTTTTCTCTTCCAGGATTTCTGCTGCCAGCTCCCCAACCCTTTTGGAAGGTTTCTGGAAAAAAAGACTTCGATATTTTGTTGTTGCAAGCTGAATACATCGTTAGAGAGCACCTTCCCCAAACACAGCTGTCTCTGGAACCCTCTGCCATGAGATTTTTGGCAGCTGGCTGCTTGGCTTGGCTGTCATGATATCCCCCACATGACAGCGTAGCAGCCACCACATGACTGCACATTAAAGGTATTTGTTACATTTAGTTTCCTGACTATTTCTTAGTAATATATATTATGTGGCATAATAATTGAGTTTCATGTGCCAGATTTCTGGGTATCTGATGAAATGAGACTGCTTCCAAAAGGGCAACTTGTAGAGGAAATAGACTAGAATCAGACTGAATTTCTTGGCTGAATCTAATCCTGAACTGCCTCTGCTCCCTGAATTTAATCCTGAACATGCCTGAGTTCCTGAAGCCATTTTCTCACTCTCCTTTTTTAGCCTTTGTAGTATCTTTCAAGGTTGTTTGCTCACAAGAGGACAAAAATCTGAGTTATGCTAGAGAAAATAAAGGTAGGGATGCTTCTGTTATCTGTGGGAGCTGGCATAATGGGGGACAGAATGGGAAATTGGCTGTGAATGCAAAAAACAGAAGAAAAATAGACAGTCCATGGTGAAGACGAGAAATCACCACAGTTAAGTACTGAAACTCAACATTTATCCGATGTCACTCCTGATTTTGTTTTGTTTTTTTTTTCAAACTTGGATTTCTTTTTAAACATTGTTTCAAACTCAAAGTAGGTTATTAGAGAACTGCAAACATGCTCTTGGGTTTCCAGCCTGTCTGTAGCAATTAACTTGGACAGCAGAGTCAGGGCCAGGACAGGAGTCCCTGGTGACCACCTGAACCCGTCTCTCTTATCCCATTCAGATGTTAATGGGGTGCACAGGACGCTAATCTGCACTTTGATATCATGTTAGCAAATCAAAATGCCTTGTGACAACAGGAATACCCCATGGTATTAGCGACTTTCTGAAATGTCTCATTAGATCTTCATAGCTGTGTAAATTAAACAGGGTCAGGTTTGGCAGAAGCAGACGTGGCTCTGCTGAATGCTGATTGCCTTCAGCAGCAGAAGCAAGGCTGGAATGGAGTATTTTTGCAGCCATTTTCCTTGTTCCAGCACTGTCTTATCCAGGTCAGAGAGGTACACGAGTGCACTGAACATGTGTGTGAAGAGGCTGGAGCACAAGTCTGATGAGGAGCAGGTGAGGGAGTTGTTTAGGGCTAAACGATGGGTGGGGCTGTTTAGGAGTAAAGAAGGCTCAGGGGTGACCTCATCACTCTCTACAACTCCCTAAAAGGAGGATGTAGCCAGGAGGAGATCAGTCTCTTCTCCCGAGTAACAAGTGATAGGACCAAATGAAACAGCCTAAAGTTGCACCAGTGGACATTTAGAATGGATATTAGGAATAAAATTCTTCACTGAAAGGGTGGTCAGGCTTTGGGGCAGGCTGCCCAGGGAAGTGGTAGAATCACCATCCCTGGAAGTGGATGGCATGGGGATGTGGCACTTGGGAGCATAGTTTAGTGGTGAACATGGTGGTGCTGCCTAAATGGTTGGACTTAATGATTTTAGATGTTTTTTTCCCCAACCTTAATGATTTTATTTGATTCTATGATGGAAGAAACTTAGGGAAGAAGTAAAACAGTTAGAAGGGCTGCTGGATGAAAGGCTAGGCCCCTAACACTTTTCCCCCATCCTTTGCAGAGATCTGCCATGACCCTTTAAACCAGTCACCTCTTGTTTTCTTTCTTTCTACCAGTTAGATTTGTCTTTCTAAAAGTCTTGATAACTCATTTTTCAATGCACATCCACTCCTATTTTATTTACCCATCTAGTTAAGTTTCTGTTTTCACAGTTAAATATTCTCTCTTTGTCAGAGTAATATTAATGGATTCTCAGAGAGACCAGGTTGATTTTGGTATTCTGAACTTATCCTGGAAGACTAATCTAACCTTGATGTACATCAAAAAGGGCTTCCAGTTCCAGGACCATGAAAGGCGTGAGGGAACAGCTGGAATTGCGGCCACTAAATCAGCACCATCCTGAGTAGATTTCAACCCGAATCTCTTGCAGAATTGAAAAGCGAGCGAAATACATCAGAGATTGGGCTACAGGTAGGAAAACAGTCTGCATGAGCCTAGGGAATGGTTTAAAGAATGTATCAGAGAGGGTCCAAAAGCAAATGGAGGATGAATTCAGTCACAAGGTGGAGACTGGGAGTCAAAAGAAAGGATGGTGCAAACTCCTGTGTGATCCCTTCACCCTCTCTTGCTCTTTCTAGTGACTTAAAAGTGAGCTATGAACAGCCATGAAAAGAACAGCTTACGAACACTTGTACATTACTTCAACTTATGTCAGCATGTGTTTCTTATCTTAAAGACGCAAGTTCAGTCCCCTGATAACACTCCATTATTGTGATATGGGAAAATGAAATGGTTTTATTGCCTACATAGGCTTCTGCAGCAGGGAATGTATTCTAATGGGAGTAGCTACAGCAGTTCCCATAACCACTTATTTCACACTGACATAGTTTCCATTTCTATGGTCGCATATCTTCTCTGTCCCTTTCCTACAGAAAGGGCCTGGCACGAGGAGAATGGCAAATTGCATGGTGTCGGTAGGTAGACATTTTTCATAACTCTCCATTTAGTAATCAAGGACTCAGCAAGGTGGGAGATAAAAATTTCCGGGGTTGGTCGATTACTGATGTCCTCCTACCAAGAAGGAAAGCAGCTCAGGAAGGTAAATGGTCCTGGGCCTTGGCTGCAGCGCTAAAGATAGAAGAGAAACATCTCAAGAAAAATGGGAGTGTCCTGCTGGAAATGTCTACCACAGCAGCAAGTCATCATGAAAGATGAGCCCTTTCCTCTTGTCAACAAAATGAATGGTGCAGATGGCTCTGTTTAAAAAGGAATTTGCACCATAGGATGAAAGATTTTTCAGCTGAGAGACCCAATTAACAGAGGTGACCAAATCATTTAATATACTTTAAACATGGATCCTCTGTTTCCCTTTCAAAAGAGTTGACAGGTAATTAACTAAAATACCACTCATCATTTTCTATCAGTGTAGATTGTGACATGGTGAAGTTCGTGTTTTAAATTAGAAAATAGATTTAGACAGTGAGGTCATGCATTGCAGATCTACAGACCCACACATTCAGTTCACCTGCTCAGGTGGGAATTCGACTTGAAGGCTGAATCTGAATTTTGGCATCTTTTTTTAAATGTAGAGTAAAGCTGTGAAATTCAAGTCAGTAGCAGAATTTTACAGAGCTCTGTAGGTGCATGGATCCATCTGCCAGAGGAGCACCAGCTTTATTTCAAGCTCAGAATAAAGGTAGGTATATTAATATATGAAAACAGCAGCAGCTCTGAAATTTGCTTTACTGAACACTTTGCCAGAGTTTTGCATGTTCAAATCTAATTTGTATAAGACTGGATATTTTTACTAAAAGCAACCTGAGTTTTTCTTAAGAATGTTCCTCAGAACTTCCCAGGCCTGAGCAATTCAAGCAAGATTTTCACATCTCCATGCATAAGGTAGGAAATCTGGGGAAAGATCAGCATAGTAGTCTCCTGGCCAGAGCTGAGAAGCTGCTGTGAAAGCTAGGAGACATTTGAGAGAAACATGGAAAACATTTTCTAAAATAAAAGATAATTTCAGAATTTGGGAAGAGTCCGTACTGGCTTTTTAGTTTTGGGGTTTTTTTTTAAAGTTAGAGCAGAATAGCTCATGTATCTGTCAAGACTAAACAATGAGGAGAATGCCCAAACTGAATATTACGTATTATGTATCTGTCAGAAGCTTTGATTCCCTGAAACAAGTGAGCTCTCCTGGTGTTTTGATTTGCCAAATTTAGCTGTCTTTTTCTGATAGAGACATGGGAATCTCAGCAACTTCAATTGACTCAGAAAAGTGCATTTAATACATTAAAGCAATGGCTTTCGTGGCAGTTGTTTCTTTTTTTTTTTTATCAGAGTAGTACTTCAGGAAAGAGCTTAGGTGTAAAAGCAAGTACATCCATTGCACTTATGACTGTATCCAACAAAGGAAAAAATTCCTATTCATCTGCTGGTCCTGACACTTGCAAGATGCCACCTAGAAAACTTGATACAGCATCAGTTCAATGAAGCTGTTCCTGGGACCCTTAACCTTCTAAGCAGCACAACTGTGACATGAGATATGGTCTTTCCCACGTGAATGGATGAGAAGTTCCAGCACCCAAAGAATCTGGAATAAACCCATCTATTGCAGAAATGCACATTGAGATCCATTTGGTAGGTCCAGTTTGCAGAAGTCTAGACTAGGATTGAATTACTGATTTTTACAGTGAGGGTGGTTAATAGTTAGATCAATTTTCAGAGGAAATACAGCAGGTTTTCCAGTGCTGAGAGTCTCTAAATTAAAACTAAATGCTGAGAAAATTATACAGTCATAAGAACTAGAATCAGCAAAAGTTTTCCACATAAAATTAAAATGCCTGTTTTACATATAGTAGCTGTAGCAGTCCTTTATGGTTTTAAAACACACAAATATTTAAGAGGAATCTAACTGCAGGCCCTTATTCAGCAGAGGGAATATTTGAACTACAAATTTCAACATTTGAATGGCCCATGTAGAGCCCTCGTTTGCCTCAGCTAATGTGCTGCTCTTGCTCAATCCAAAGCAGTCATTCTGCTGGCTCTGGCCCAGACAAACTGCAAGGTATTTAGAAAACCATCTCCCCTGATGTTCAGTTGGGTTTCACTGTCCAGTTTCCTAAAGCCTATTAAAAACTTGATGGCTAAATTAACTTGCTGCCTATAATGGAGGAAAATAATGGAATAAATACTTCCGAATAAACTGTCCACATCAGCAGCTTCTGATCTCTCTCACGCTCTTTTTCCTTTGCCATTCAAACAAAAATTAGAATCTGGCCTGAGAGGTCTACAGCAACAAACCCTGGAGTAGACAATTCCTGAAAACAAGAAAGGACATCCCTGCTTGGTAATATTATTTCTCATCCCCATCAATGTCGTTTAAAGGCATCTTGATCTTTTTCACTCACCCCATGGCCATTTAACTGCTCTGAATTGTTGCAAGTTGCTTCAGCAAGCCAAGTCTTCTAGAGGACTGTGTGTTGGCAAACATATTTAAAGAAACCACAGCATATTCTGAAAGGCACTAGGCAGAAATAAAGGCAGTGGGAGGTCTGTGTTCAACTCCCTGGTTTGGAAATCTGTTGGCACACAAACTTACAATCAGCTCCCTGTAAGTTTTCATTCAGATTGAAATCTGTCCAAAGCCAATCATGCAGAAGAATATTTGGCATAAGCAAGGGGGTTTCTGTCCACCTGTGAGGATTTCACTGTGCATAGAAATGAATAAAAAAGCAGCTACAAGTGCATTAACTAGCAATATAAATAAAACTGAGCACAGAAAACTAAGCCAGGCTATGTCAGTGTTTCCTGATGGTCAGGTCCTGAAATGAAAATTATTCCTGAATTATGTGCCTCTGCCTTGCACCAAAAAAAAATGCTGGATCTGAACCATCCTGAACTCAGCATCTCCCCAGAATTTCAGACAGTTTAGCACTCCTTAGGGCAGGAGATGAAGAAAACCTTTCTGCAGTAGGAGAAGATCCACGAATGCAGTCACCATTTTCTGACACTGCAGGTAAAAGGACTCTTCCAGTAAAACATTTTTCATCTTCATCTGGCTACTATTCTGGTCCCAGCTGTGCTATTGCAGCTGCTGTAATAAAAAGTGCATAGATTGGGGGAAGATTTTTATTCCATAATATTGTTCAAGCTCTAGTCTTGAACATCAGTATTTAAAGTGGTACCTAACTGCAGCACCGATGCTCATTTTATGACAGCACAGCAAGTTACCACCCATCAGCTGCCTGCAGATACCTTAACATACCCCTAGGGCCCATAAAAGGCAGCTCTTTCATGGAGGTTGCTTATACTTTTAAGAATTTAACTGTGCTATAGTAAGTGCAAATGTTTGTTTGATGTTGATCAACTGATGATAACATGAAAGTAACAGACTGTGTCACAACAACTAAACTTAGTCACAAGAAACTTTCCTTCAGATTCCACTTTTGACCACTGACAGGAACAGGATACTGAGCTGGAGGTGCCTTTGGTTCAAACAGTTTGAATATGGAGTGGCTAAATGACAGGCACATACCCTAACAAAGAAAGGAACTAAGACCCCTTGTGAAAGAGAGTATTGACTAGGAAAGGGGAAAAAGTAAACATAAATTATTGTAAAGTTGCTAACTATCCATCTGCTGATCCATCTTATCATTTGCAGTTCTCTCTGCTGCAGGTCAGCTCTGGGCTAGAGATCTCACTTAGTGCTTCACACTTGGGATGCTTCTGCAGACAGACTGTACAGCTCTCTCCATCCTGCTGGTCAGGGCAGGGGGTTTGCTCTGTGCAAACAGATGGGTTAGACATTTGTTGGGCTTCAGAAAAACTGCTATTGCTGTTCTCTAACAGCATCTGTTAAAGAAGCATTAAGGCAAATGGCTGTGTTCTAGAGAGGAAAATAGGGAAGGCAGCCATTTAACACTTGTTAAGAAAAATTTCCTCCCCTCCACGCTGCACCTCTCTCTATATTCTAACTGCTAAACCTAGCACAAAAATCCTAAGAAAGTGTTTTGGCTCAGTGGGAACTTCAATGCCCTACATACAAAGTAGGTCTGTGATTTGAATTTCAGCTATGGAAAGTGCTAAGTTTACTGTCTCCAGCTCCCTCTCTTCTCATCTTTCTGAGGTCTCACCACCTCAAATATTTAGCTCAAATGGTCAAGGCATTCATTACACAAATATTAGATTTATCTTACACAGGATCAGTATGGAAATACAGACACTTTACCCTCTGCAAGATACAGCTATAAGAAGTATTGGTCCAGGTTAGCAAGAGAATTTAATGGTCAACCACGGTTGGTGTTCAAAAAAGCTCCAAATTTGTGTTTTCAGTTGCTTCAACTTTTGCATTTCCAGATACTCTAGGACTCCCAGGCTGATAAGACTGGCTGAGATACTTGACCTGGCTCCATCCCATTATATTTTAATTCATTCCTCATCATTCTAAAAATCCAATCAACGGTCATCCAAAGAGGAGAAAAAATAAAAGCATCCTCTCTCAGCTTAGTGGGGAGAAAATCCTTTCTATCAGCTAAAAAGAACACACTGTCTGGGCATTTGTCACCATCACAGCACACTTAGGGGATTCAGAAAATATTGTTTCCCCCCTTATTTCTTATTAGATCAGCTTTCAAAGGATTTGTATTAAACAACCAAGAGGAATTGTTGGTGCTAGGGGCTGTATACATGCAAACTGCCACCATGGAGAATGTACAAATGAAGTATACCACAAAAAACAGCTGGAGAGAGTTTCAGATCCTTCATAATCTGAATATTGAGGTGGAATAAATTAACCTTCTTCATTCCTGTCAGTAAAGTGGAAGAACCCATGAATTTAGGGCAACTTCAGTTTGAAAATTGCTTTTTAACTGGTTTGTATTCTCAAGGTAGGTAGATGTGGTTTTTAAACCAGGTAGGAGAGCTCTCTTTTAGGGGAAATTCCTAGTATGTATTTGAGGGGTACAAGCTCATTTTAGGCAGTGGAAAAAATCGAGGAGAAGCAGGTAGATGATGTGTGAGAGTCATGGCTACTCATGGAGTGGTCTAGCAGACATCTCCAAGGGGGTGTCAGGGACACGATTTGCCGTTGTATTTAAAAATGAGAGTGGGAAATAGAGAATTATAGGTTGTATGTTATGTATTAAATTTAGAAATTTTATAACCAGAGTAAACAATTATCAAAATTGCCTGAAGACAGCCCAGAAAACCTGCTTTTCTTAGTCAGAAATTAGTATGAAAATCCCTTGTTGTACCTATCTGTCGCATATTCTGCCGTAAAAACTGTTGGTATGTCTTATGTAGCAACAAGCAGAATGTCAATCTAATTCTTACTCTACCTTTAAAAAGTCTTGTGTTTTAATAAAAACCTTTGCTGACAGCTCTCTGGCTGAACTCAGCTTCTTTTTTTTGTACACTGAAGTCTCATACAGATACCGACATTTCAGAGGAAATTTAGCTTGCCAGGGGTGCATTTCATCTTTCTATTATTTCATTTCACCCTCTCCTTACTGGATTCCATCTGCCATACTCTCCTCACCATGGACATCTTTTATTCCATTTTCATCCACATGCTGATCATTATATGATTTTGCTTTTGCTTAGCCAAAAAACCCAATTGCAATGACCCCAACATCCCAGAAGTCAAGACATCAATATAAGTTTGGAATGAAAGCAATATTGACTGCCAGCACTTCTATAATTCCTAGCAATCAACTCCTATCTCTTCTCTCTTAATGATAGATAGAGAAAACATTTGACTTCACTTTTCCAATCTATACAGAGGCCTTCACCATCCTTTATAACCCTCAAATTCAAGACAATTAGGACTTGATTAAATCCTATCATCTCTCAGGTCTCTTAAGCCAACTAACGGCTTCTTGGAGAAGCCAAGTAATTTTTCAGCTTCTCCCATTACCTCCCTCTGTTCTGGTTCATGTGCATTTCTGGCTCTAAGTATGAGTTTAATTAAATGTACTTGACACCCAAAATAATTGAGGAGCTGATTCTAGACCTTTAATGTAGAAACTTTATGTTTTTATTAGCAACTTGGCTAGGAAAAAAACTCAATATACTTATACATATTTTATATATACATTCATATTTGCATTTGTATTTGTATCTTTACTTACTTATACACTGTGTACCTGTGGACATATATATATGCATATGTAATACAAATTCACAGGTCTCCACTTTGTCTTGATTCACGTCTCTACACTGGCTCCATGCATCCAAACTAATTTCCCCAAGAAAAGAGCTGAATAGAACATCTGACCCAAATATGTTCCATACCTACTAATGTATGTCCCAAACTGTACGGCGGTCACACCACAAGTACCTAAAAGACATTCACCTTCAAAAATATTGATTGGGATTTCCCACACCCTCATGACACATGGTTTATAAAAAAAGAGTCCCTGAACAGCCAGCTCCCCACAGACTTTTCACTCTCCTTTGGTGACAGCCCAGCCTTATATCCTCAGCCTTCCTTACTTTCCAGTTTTTATCAATTTTTACTTTTTAGTGATCCTATATTATTTTGGCAACACCTTTAATAGACAACTTTAATCTTTTCTCTCTTTACACTCTTATTTCTATAATTCTTTTATCCTTGTATTCCATGCTAACATTTGCACCTTACATTCAGCACCAATATAAGGGTGATATGAGCTGAGATCCTCAGGTGAGAGCCTTATGCGATGGTTACATTGGGATTCAAAGGATCTGTTTCTTCATCATGACCAATTTTTACTTCCTAAACAAAGAGCAATATTTACTAATGATCTTCAAAATCTTTGACAATGGCCATCAATGGCTGTTGATGGTCCTGGCCAGGCTGAGGGGCAAAATATGCTTAGGTCAGAGACTCCTAGTTCTGAAAATGTGCTGAAAATGTTTGCATAGGAGAGGAAAGTTGGACACAGGCAGCCTCTGAGGTTTCAAGTGAGGGCACATGAGTGCCCTGATCCTCTTGGCTCAAATGGCAAGAGGATGATTTTCAGGAGACAGAAAGGAGACACCGAGCATCACAAAAATGTGATTTTATTTCTGTTTCATGCAAATGGAGAGAGAAGTTTTGTCTGTCAAAATTCTGTCTGAAATGAAGACAGAATTTTGACAGTCAAGTTGTGCCCACACAAGAATCTAATTTGCTCCCTGTTAATCCCAGAACACCCTTTGCTAAGAAAAGCTCAAAGAGCCCAGCTGTGTCTTGTGCTCACCCTGTAAAATATCTGTGGGCTTCTCTTCCCAGCTCTGCTCCTGAGAGCTCCCCATGTCACAAATATGGTCATATAGGGCTAGGCCTGCAGAAAGAAAATATGGGAGTGGGGCTAAATTTTAGTGATCAAATCATCCTCTGTCAGTCTGCAAGGCAGAGGAATTCACCTAAAAGTCAGAAGAGTAATGTTATTGGACATAAGAGAGGCCAGTTTGCAGTCAGTTTCCATTTATAAATATCGTTCATAAAGAGCTGACAAATGATCGAGCAAGGTTTTAATGGGTGATTGTACTTCAGTAATAAGGTTAAGCAATTATGACATGGAAACATTAGTAGCAAATACTAGTTGGATTTCTAATATGCTCTTAACAATACATATTAGAAATGGCATAGGCTTATCAGCATTTAATCAGCATTGAATAACACCTTTTAAACTAAATGTGGCTCCTCACTCTTCCAATATCTTCGTTGATGTTACTGTTTTGTCCTGTCAGGAAGACACAGCAAGGTAAGAGAAAGGTTGAAGAGATTCCTTTGTCTGTCCTGTACTGTAAAGGATGAAAATTTCTGGCTTATAAGCACCTTGAGGCCCAGTGCTTTTCCGATAGCAATCATCTCAGAGGCAAAGTGTGGTCCAACAGTCAAACGTGCCCTCTCGGTCGTTGGAAACATAGCTCCACTTTCCTGCTCCACCACAAAACACTTGTAAGGGCTTAAGAAGGTTGTGCTCTTTCTGTAACACCTAAGATACCATTTCTCCAAGGTGAATCTGCGCCAACATTTTGAACTGGGGACCAAAACAAGGATCTTGTTTGGATACAGCAAAGAAAGGACCTCTGGAAAAAAAAAAATCTTAATTTCAGGGGAAACAGTATTGGTCTTCTTATTTCAATAAGAATCAACATGACATATTGAAACCAACATCACATTTCTTCTTTTATCTTTGTTAAGAAATGACAGAAATATAGGGATAAAGAGTGAAAGAAAGTGCAAGCTCAGTTTCCAGCATGTCAGAGGACTGTGTGATGATTCTTTAAATAAAAGGTCAATTGAAACCAACCCTGGTAGGAACTATAGACAAGTCTGTTGTCTAAAACAATTATGCATTGCCTCTAGCTGTGCTCTGGGTCCAGATTATTTATTTGTTCTTTTCCATCTCAGGTTACCGTGATGTTATACAGAGTCCTGAGACAAAACTCTGAAGAGCTTGATGCAAAGCCAAATTGCTCTGGGGTAAAAAATCGCCTTTCTCTTTGACACAAAATAGATGTCTCTGAGAAGACAGGAAAGGATGAAAACAACATCAGTAATTGTGACTTTGCAAAGGAAAGCTCCAAGGCCAGCTGACTTAATTGTGCTAATCACCCTATCAGTCTTAATGGAAGAGAGATTGTAATCCTAAAAATACAGTCAGTGAGGCACCAAGAAAATTCCCGGTTTTCTTGCCTTTACTAAGGCCACTGATCACATGGCATCATTATAAAGTTATCACCTTGCTTCGATCCATTCAAATTCCCAGGTGGAGATGGCTGGCACCGACTGCCATACGAGATAATGAGGCGGCTCCTAAAGCTTGTTATGCAAAAATCACACAGAGGAGAATAGAGCCAGAGACAAACTTTTGTTAAACTTTAAAAAGGCTGCGAAAAAACACCTCTCTTCTATTCTCCCCCTTTCTGGCTCCCTTGTTAAGTTCTTCCCACTTTTGTGTATTATCAGGTAGTAATGTAATTCAGACTGTGGAAAGAATATGAAGCCTGAGCCCCTTGAGGAACGGTGCTTTAACTCATATTTCAAACCAAGAGCTGTTATTAATAATGGAGGTGAATTTTTCTGAAGAGGCACACACATATCTCAGTTCTCTGTAAGCTCTAAATGAGGGAAACACCTGTGAGCATGGCGGGGTTAAAGGCTGCTATTCCTACCTGGTAATGAAGGAGGAATGGGAATCTGATTTGACATATGATCAAGCTTTTTCCTACTATCTCAGAGAGATATACTGTGACTGACATATATTAATTCTCCAAAGGGATCACCCAAGTTTACTAAAAATGCTTACATAGGATAATATCTGCCCATATATATAACAAGGGAAGAATCTCTACCACTCTTTGAAATCTGTATTTCCATCTCAGTTCTCTTCTTCGGCTGCCTGATGAATGCAGATGGTGCATGAAGTTTTGGCTCCCGTCTAATTTGTTCCTTTATCTCTCACCTTTCAGAGGAAGTCCTACCACTTCTCGTCAGCTCTGATTTGGTCTTGTTACAGAGTACAGCACAAATTAAGCAAAAATTGACTTGTGCTTATAGCTTTATAGTCTGTTTTACAGAATCACACAATATGCTGAGTTGGAAGGGACCCACAAGGATTTTCGAGCCCGAGTCCTTCGTGAAGAAGTACAAGTGAGTTAAAATGGGCGGTCACCAGAGACTACGTGGATGAAGGGATAAATAATAGGATATACTTATTCTTCTCCCAGCTTGTTTCAGATTGGGTGTTGAACAGAAGCTCCCTAGATATTTTTTCCCTGGAAATAATTTTCCCAGATCTATTTTTAATGATGTCTATCTTTCCCAAAACAAAATCATCCAACAGTTTTAATTTGAAACTTGAGCACCTCCAAAATTCAAGTCATACCTGGGTGGGTGACATTTAAGCTAAAGAGCTGGAGCATGTATAGGAAGACTCCATGTTTAGAAGATATATCTCCATTTCCTACCACAGTGGTGATAATATCACGTGAACTGTTCACAAATAAAAATAGTTAAAATTTAATACAGAGTTTTCTGGTCACTTAGTTGCCTTTTTACAGTCTTGGTCCACCTAGATGAATCAATTTTCTGCCAATTTAAAAGTAAGATAAAAACCTTGGGGTTTTTAACAACCATGTTCATTATTTATGTCTAATAAACTCTACTGGGCACATTCTAATTAATTTAGGGAATGACGATGCTTTCAAAAATGCATGGTGATTTTTAAACAAAGATAAATTTCAAAGTAATTTAAATTTTTATTTTAAATACAATGAAAATATGAATGAGAAATACACTAACATGGACTGAAACTGTTCTAAATTCTGCACAAATTAATGAATAGTTTTGGTTGTCTTGAAATAGATCATATTGAATATTCAATTCTTAAAAGAAATAAAAGATGATGGATGGTATTTCAGAAAAGCACATTTTCTGCATCCTAAATCCAGAGATTAAATAAATATGTTATTTTAAATTGAGCATTATTGCGTGGATCTCAGGAGAAGATGTAAATCTTAAACACGTGCTTGGTTTTACTTTCAGTGGTACTGAAAAAAGTAAAAGTTACTTTTTAACTTTTTTCAAGTAGATATTAAATTGCTGAATTTGAACCACTTGACACAGTCCAATCAGATCATCCTACCCCATTATGCAGGATGGGCCAGGGCAATAGGCAGCAATCTTCATCACAGGAAAAACTCTTTCCTCACTGCTAATGCTGATGTAACACCCTGAAGGTTGATATCAGGTTACTTGATCTAAGGAACAGAGACAGCACAATGATTTCGTGAAATTGTTCAGCACTTCAATAAATCCGGCCATACCTTTCAGATTAGATGGTAATCTAACAACCTGAGCTACAGACGCTTCTATACTGTTTTAAGTAATATATAAATCTTCTATTCATTCTTAGCTAGTTTGGTTTTTTTGGTAGTAGATCAACTGCTATTATTGCAATATGTGACACCTTACATATGTCACAAGACAGCGTAGCAAATAGAGAGCACCCGACTTCTGTGTTCTTTGTGATGCAGAGCACTTAAATCTCCACTTCCAAATGTCCTCTTTGATTGGCACATTGAAGACTGGATGGAGAAACCAATGTAGTTACTGGAGTTTATTATACATAAATGAAGAACAATTTTGTTAAAAAACAAGGCATTTACACCCCATTGTAATATTGCTCTGGTTTTAACAATTTTATGAAATTCTGTGTTCCTCAGGTGCAGCATTTCCAGCCAGGCAAAGGAGGGGATTGTCCCACTCTGCTCTGCCCTGGGGCAGGCTCACCTTGAGTCCTGGGGGCAGTTTTGGGGGCCAGAATGCAAGAAAATTATTAAACTATTAGAGAGAGTCCAAAGGAGGGCAACAAACATGGTGAAGGTCCTTGACGGGAAGCCGTGTGAGGAGTGACTGAGGTCACTTGGTCTGTTCAGGCTGGAGAAGAGGAGACTGAGGGGAGATCTCATTGCAGTTACAACTTCATCATGAGGGTAAGAGGAGGGGCAGACACAGATCTCTTCTCTGTGGTGACAGTGACAGGACCCAAGGGAATGGCCTGAAGTTGTGCCAGGGGAGGTTTAGGTTGGATGTTAGAAAAAGGTTCTTCGCCCAGAGGGTGGCTGGGCACTGGAACAGGCTCCACAGGGAAGTGGGCAGAGCACCAAGCCTGACAGAGTTCAAGAAGAATTTGGACACTGCTCCCAGGCCCAGGGTGTGTCTCTTGGGCATGGTCCTGTGAAGGGCCAGGAGTTAGACTTCAGTGATCCTTGTGGGTCCCTTCCAACTCAGGATATTGTGTGATTCCATGGTTCTATGAGTAGAGGTGAGTTGGCAGGGAGAGGAGACATTTGGCAAACAGAGCTGCCTCAATTCCCAGGAATCAATGCCCCAGTGCCGCCCAGGAGGAGAAAGGGATCAGCCTGTGAAAACAGCTTAGGAATCAAATGTGGTTACATCAAACCATGCTTGCACAGCTACCGAGCTGTGCAGTGGCCCTGTGCAAGGCACTGGGAGGGTGGGAGGGGAGCAGAGCAGGGAGGTTCTGCCACCTCAGGTTCCAGGGGCTGGGTGCAGGTGGAGTTTTCCAGGTGGGGTCCACAGAGGTATCTCTCTCTGTACAAGATTAGTAGGGGAAAGGGAAGTCAGTGAAGCTGAGGGTGCAGATCTCTTTTGGCTTCATGCAGCTGTATGCAGCTTTAAAAGAGCTGTGAAAACCCTTAAACTTTCATACATGCCGGCAAGTAGAATGATATTAAAGCAACATTTATTAAATCTTGTCTTTCAAGTCTTAGAAATGGCATGTCCTGATCATTCCTGTCCTCTTTGGATTCTTTTCATCTGGCCACCTGCACATAAAGCAGGCCGAAGGAAAACTTTGCTGTGATTCACCACAACTTTTTGAGCAACAAAGAAATACACTGTGTTCTCATCCACTGAATACTCTGAGCCTAGTTAAGTTACATCTGCAGCACACACAGTCCTATACAGGATATATAGAGAGCAGAAACATCTTTGTTTCCTGTGGTGCAATTGCAGTGAGTTCAAGGAATGTTTTACTGAAAAAGGGAGAATATTTTCAGAAGGCAACACCTCTAAGAGAGCACTCTCAGCAGAATCCACTTTTCATGTATAGCTGTAATCTGTGCTGATGTGCTGACCCAAACACCCTCATAAATTTAGACTATATGGAAGGCACTGAATGTAATTATCTGAAGCAGCTAGAACATTTATTATGATAATTAAAGTCAATTACTTTTATGACAGGATCAAAAAATAAACACCACCTTTAACACTTCCCTTGTTTTCCTATCTCTTGCACAATATAATATTGCCACAGTAATTACTGTGTCTCACCATCCTCCTAGAAAATTCCAAAGGCATGGACATCTTAATTCATTTGGCTAGTTTCCTTCCACATGACTGCTTCACTTAGCAGAAATAGATGGATATCTTCCTTAAAATGCTGATAGCAATCTTGACTTGGTTTGCTTTAAAAATGAGTAGTTTATTGTTGTCAGAACACCTCTGGATAATGAAGGATGTGTTTTGAATTATTGCTAGGAAATTATTAGCTCATAAGCAATGATAGACACGTCCTAATGAAATGGGATGTCATTATTACTATGGGAATAATATGAGACTAAGAATATCCTATATCATCCATTTCTGTGTAAATGTCTGCTCTGTTTGGAGATAGAGCAGAATAAAAGTCGACTAAAATAATCGCAAACTACTTTTCCTCTTGGGATTATATTCAGGGCCCAATTAACGTATTAACCAACTTACTGACAGTATTTAGAAAGTTTAATTTTCAAACTCCTACTGAAATATACTTCAGTTTTAAGGCAGAGGATGCTCCGTTTAAGTCAAACAAAGTCCCTTAGGGAAATAGAATGATGCATTTTGTTACCAGCTATCCTGTTCAACATCAGCTGTCTGATGGATGGATTCTCTGTTCTTTTCTTGGCTCCACTTTGCAATAGAAACAGTAGTTATCTATATCACAACAAAGCCTCGTCCAGGCCTCGTGTCCAAGGTCACAAACCTTCGGTGATGCTGGCTGAACCTACACTTTATGAGAAAAATTCCCTCTCCAACATTTTGTGTGGTTTAAACAAAGGCATATGCCAAAAAAAAAAAGCCCAAACCAGCAAACAAACCTCAGTACAATGAAGCTCAATCAGTGTCAGCTGGTTGGTGCTTCTCACAAGTGGTGGTGTCTTCTACCGTGAGGAGCATATCCCAAAAAGCTTTATGAAAAACTCTTGATGGAGTAAAAGATTCAGCAGCAGCTGAAGAAATAGAGAGGACTCACTGTATTGATATCCCAGAACCTTATTTGAAAAGATAAATGGACACAAAGGGCTGCATTGTCAATATAGGATATATTATCCTATATTGTCAGTATAGGATAATGCTTCCTATAGCATTGTTAATCACATTGTGGCAGTGATATCATGGACAAAGAATGACCAGGAGCTGGAGATACCTGTGGGCCACTGAGTTCTCTGTCATGGTCTTACAGGAGACTCACACTGGGGCAGCCAACAGGCCCACCAAGCACCTGCGATGTGAGACACTGATCTACTGTAGCTAGGGTTTGATTGCCAGCAATTTAATACCAGCCGTGGGAGCACTGGATCACTGGTGGAAAGAAAGGTGTGTTTTTCTATAAGCTCAGCATAGGAAGGAGAGGATGCACAGCCTGCCTAACTATAGATGCATTTTACTGGGGCATAGAGATGCGAGTCTTGCAGAGGCCTGTGGTGATGAGAGGCTGGAGAAGGAAGCCTCAGCTTTCTGCCCCAGCAATGCCACAGTCCATGAAGAGGAGCTTGAACTGAGATGGATTTATTGAGCATGTGGATAATGTGAGCACGTGGAAAAATTTTTCCCTCAGGCTGAGCTTCAAAAATACATGTGTAAAATAATATTGAGGAGACTGGGATACAACAATATACAATTGCTGTAAGGCCCCATGATTTGCCTGCCTGTTACAAAGCAAAACTTGGAGTCTTGGGGTCTTCATGTTCCTGAGCTAATATCCAAAGTTAATTAGCCAGTCCTGTTACAGGTTAGTCTACAGCATTCCAGATGTCTTAATGTTCTCCACCTCACGGGCTATTTGAAAGACAGGAATGAACATGCTGTGATGGATAGTGACCCCTAAAATTCTCTCTGATCCAGGCCATGTGCCTTTCTATGAGTATCCATGCAAGCTAAGCTGAAGATAAAAATAATTGGGTAAAAGTCAGTGTGAAGTGCAGTAATTGACATTAGATGATGTAAGTTTCTTTTCTCTGCTTGACCAGTTTTTCTCTTGCTCATTCCCTGCTAGTCTTTGGTCCCATTATATTCCATACTGGGTTGTCTTAATTTGAATCTGTTCTTCCCTGAAATTTCCCAGCTTTTCTTAGGAAGAACTTCTTGGCAAATTAAGGTATTCTCTGATTACAGATCAATCATTAAAAAAATAAAAAAGGACATTAACTAAATGTATCTATGCCTCTAGTAGTAATGTGAGTGTGTTGAAAAAAAGTGTTCAAACTCTGATTAATGAATTTAATAATTTCCATAGAAAATGTCAGAAAGAATGAAAAAAGCTCATTAGAGAAGAGTCTGTGAAAGTAAATATTTAGCCTGGTAAGGTTTCCTGGGGTAACTCAAGACCTTAAAGACCAAAAAAGTCACAAAATAGACGTAACTCCAATTCCAGTGTTGTTTTTGTTGCTGTTGCTTTTACTACTACAAAGCTGTGTTATCCAAATGAACTTGTACAGGAAGAGATACAGCTGGAAAGTGTTACTTATTTTGTAATTGTAAGCCTGTAAAACATCAGGAGCAAACCCATGTTTGGCTCCCAGCTTTCAAATATTTTCAATCAGACACAGCAAAACAATGAAAACCACTTCCTATACTGACCCATCTCCGATATTCTACACTGCTCACGGGGACCACGAGCTCAGGTTCAACACTTCCAGCAGTCAGCTGTGACTACAAGACAACCACTCTAAGATGTATATTTATCTTTGTGGGGAATTCTCCTTCATATTTATATGTTTTATTCCAAGGGAAGTGAAAAATTAAGCAAACTAATTACGTTAAAAAATCAAAACAAGGCACAAACAACCAACCTTTCTATATCAAGTTGTCACTTGCTGCACAGCAACAAGGTAACAATTTGTACTCCAAGGGGAAGAAAAACCTGAGTATTTCATCCTCAGCCACAGAGTAACCTGGGCTTATTTCCTGATTTCAATGAGCTGAGCCAAAGAGAATGTACCAGTTGGCCAATACTTGCCTTTCAAAAAGCCTTCTAGGTGATAAGATTATGGAGAGATAAGGAAGGGAATTATTCTAGCCTACTGTGTTGTTTTAACACCAGCAGGAAGTTAAACTCATTAATACCTGGTCAAAATGCAGTTATTAGAAAAATTAGATCCTTCCAGAAGAAGTTGTCAGAGCACATCAAAGTCACCATTTATAGTAGAAGCTTGATGGAAAATGTATTGTGAGCTCAGGCACATGGCCAACAGGATTGCTGACACTGTACCCCAACAGAAAATGGCATCTGACACATCCCAGTTCTTACTGCCTCTGGACTCTCTGTTCCAAGGTACTTACAGGTCCATATCAGTGGTTCTAAACGAAGCCTGTCCCTGATATTATTGTGAAGAACTATAATGAGATCATAGAACAATTGTAGAATCCTAATGGATTTTAAAGATACTTTAGTTCCTCTCCATTTACAGGGTCAGCATTTAAACTGAGACAGGTTACTTCTGGCAAAAGAAATTAAATTCAGTAGAGGGCAGAAAGTAAGAGGCTTTTGAATTGCATGAAAGGTTTACCCACATTCCTAGTGAGCTTAATCCTTGGACTTCAGAACTGTCTTGTCCCTCAGAACAGTAGTGATTGTAGAGGTTCAGTAAAACAAAAAAGGCAAAACCCACTGAAGGTTGATCACTCATTATTAGACATCAAACATGGGAGGAAGAGACTGCAGATGGCACTTGGTAACTTGCCGTGATTCTGGTCCTGTGAAAACAGGTTGTAATAACATCAGGAGCGTACTTCTCTATTTGACTGCTTTTTGTCTTCATAGGCATTTTCAGATAGAGTGGTTCACTTTATTATTCTCTCCAGTGGAAGATAAACACAGTGAAGGAAATCCAATTCAGATCTTTACGTCTAATGATAAGGGTGGGAAGATGTTTTCAGGTAGTGGGGAAACAATGATGGTTAGGGGACTTGTAATTAGGGGAACTGACATGTTTTGAAGGCTTTTATCCCTCTTCACGCAGAGTGTACACCCTCAGTTCAAAGAGAAACATTTCCCCTTTAAACATTCATCTTGTCTAGATTGAGGGTCAAACTGCTCTTTGCTGAAGAACAAGACTTGTGGGGCAACCTAAAATCTGATTAGTGAATTGTCGGAACTGGAAAAAGGGTTTTTTCTGGTCAGAAACTGAATGAATCAAATCAGACTAAAAAGAAAGAACAGTTGAAAGAGAGGTAAAACTTCACCCACCAAAACTTGAGGGGAAAAAAAAAATCAAACTACAGGGAAGCCAGGCAGGGAACATTCAATTAACTGGTTGGCATTTATGCAGGATCCTGGGATAAATGTCCTTTGCAGGCTCTCTGCCAGTAGTGTATAGGCTATTTCTGTTTGAAGGGCTTCAGGTTCACAGGGGCTGAGGGTTTAGTGGGGTTTTTTACCATTTTCATGCAGTCAAATAATGATGACAGAAATGTCAAGAAATGAGATCAAATGTATTGAGGGTCACTACTGCTCTTTTACCAAAGTGCATCTGGTGTTTGGCACCCAGACCATCTCAACAACACATATCAGAGGTTAAAGAAAATAATAGCCCGGGCACTGTAGAAAATGATAAGAAACAAGTAGCAGGACAGCAGATAGTACTGTCTGAACCCAGTGTTATTTCCAAAGGTTAGGAGAGAATGAGTATTTCTCCTTTTTTAAAATGTCAATTTAATCTGAAAGACACTGAACCTCAAATAACATTTGAAACTAATGTAGAACTTCTGAAAACAAGGTAATTGCTGATTGAGCAGACAGCGATTTCATCTTGAACTGACTGTAAGTTTCAATACCCTTGTTGTGTTTTAATGTAAACATCAGTAAAAAAGGTGTAGGAAGGGAAAGGGGAAAAAGATTCGAGGACAGCTGCTGAGTCCTTAGCAGTGGTGAGCTACAGGAACCGGTGTGCTGAGATTTAAAGAAGGATGAACTACTGTCTGCCTGAATATTTTGTGATCTTCCCTCACTAAACAGAACAGCTGCTGCAGTAAAAGCTTTGTGCCATTTTGATAAGAAATCAGACATTTTAAAGGAGAAGGGCCTTGCCCAAGGCTACACAGGAAATCAACAATACATCTGAGGAATCCACATTCAGGGCTTTAGTGCTGGATGTTTCTTCTAAATGTTCTTCTTACACCATAATCAACAATCACATAATTTCTTAAATATCTTTAAATATACTCTGCACCTGGGTTGAGACATGGTAATACAATTCAGTTTTGCTATATGAAAGAAGATAAGGAGTTACAGGAATTTTTACTGTCAGATGATGCAGCCAGAGATGTTCAGCTTAAACACTACAAATAACTGGGCTAAAGTACTACTGTAGTTCAGGCGTGGGCCAGGCAGAGGGACTGTGGAGTCCCTCTCTGGAAGATTTTTCATGCAAGTAAACAAATATCTCTGCAAATATACCAAATTATTCCTGCTCTGGGAATGGAGATGTGGACAGGGTACAGTAATGGATCAAGTGATGGTTCTTTCAAGTAATAATAAGAACAGCACTCTATGAGCAGAGTTCAAAGTGCTCACTCTCACTCCATGTTCCAGGTACCTATCCAGGCTTTAAGGGCTCTAGCTGAAAAGCTTTCTTTGCAGAACCACCATCTGATTAAGCCAGTAATTTATTTTTAAGGTCCAAATTATTACAGTCAGGCTAACATTCAATAATTAAGCCTGTCTGTAACTTAATTGCTGAAAAAGCTTTGTTATTGCAGTACATATTTAGTATCAAATCAATTGTTTCAAAAAATAAACTGGCTGACACATACAGAGCTACTGCTGTTGTAGGTTCATGCTTATTTTGGATATGATCTACAAACTAATGGCTTGCAGTATGGAATCCAGGATTCAGAGCAGTCTGTGTGTAGTGACCTTTTCCTTTTCCACAAAGCAAAATGGCCTTTATACAGAAATTAATATAACAGTTTGGCCAATATTAGTCCTGCTCCTATTTATGCCAATAGCATGATGAAAGGAGATATTTCTGTGTAGGGGTATGGGGGAAGGCATGTAAGGAAGATTCAAAAGACTAGAGAGATGCATAATGCATTGGTAGAACTTTGATGTATAACTGTGCTGCAAACTCATCTGAACTTTTTTTTTATTTCTGTATTAATTTAAGTTCTCTGGAAGTGTTGATTGTCATCTTTAATAGAAAAAAAAAGGGCCCTGCCTTCATCCCCTAAATCAAAGCTGTAAGAAGAGTAGCAGTGCAAGGTTCTGCACAAACCATTATCATTCAACATGGTCTAAGTCCCCCACATCCCATGAGGGAGAAATCATCTACTGCCATATTTCAAGAGAATGATCTGCATAATAAAAGTGGTAAGTGATGATGGCATTTTGTGATGTATGCAGTTCCTCAACAGGAAATATGCTAGGATTCCAGATCCAAAACTTCACATGAATTTTTAAATAACCCTCACTCCTTCAGGGACCCTGCATTGGATTTAGAATGAAAATTTAAAATGTAAATCCACCTTCTCTTGCATCTCCTTTAGGGCTTCAAAGGTGAATTTTATTCTGTGTTCACATACTTGTGAGTATTGGTTTGGAACTGCGCATCCACTGATAAGAAATCCTAATAATCCCCCTTGATCAGAGATGGAAGTGGTATGCTAAACCCCTATGAGAAGTAGAATAAGATCATCCAAACACTCTCTCTTTTCCCCCTCCTACAAGGCAAGTAGTATGAGAAAAGGAAGTAGCTGTCTTTCTGTTAGTTGGTAAGATTAAAAACATTCCTGTGTGCTGTACTGTGAAAATGTCCTTTTTTTTTTTTTTTCAAAGATATTTTCTAATAAAGACTATGTGTACCTTTTCAAAGAAACTGGTGGTACTCCAGGAATCATTTTGAGGGCTCTTTGCAAGAAAAAATTAATATTTGTCATGTCTGAAAACAAGAAACACGGTCCAAGTTCCATAGTACCAGGATGAATCTTCCTGTGGTCTTCACTGAAGTTTAGAAGTTGTCCTAAGCCCATCTTCAAGGCATGACATGCTACCTATCAAAGTTTATGGGAACGTATCTAGGTTAATTCAAAGTTAATGGCTTTTTTTTTTATCAAATGAGAGGTGATTGACCCTTTCACGTTTGGAACAATCTTTACTCCCATTCGTGTGAGCAGGAAAACTGTTGTTTTGATTTTGGTCATAGGTAGCCAATTCTGAAATAGGACTTCAGTGAACAGCAAAACATAGATTGCACTAACAGAATGGGAAAAGTTTAAGGTGAGAAAAAATTCAGATTTCCCTTTGTCTTCTAAACACAATCTGACTTTTCTGATCTAGAATTCAGCATTATGAAATGCTTGGGACATAAGCAAATCCACAAGTGAGTCATGAATTGGATGCCTTTGAACAAACTGTGCAGAAGTACACAGTCAGACAGAATCAACTCTCAGCAAATGGATCCCATGATGAGATTTTAACCAAAAAAGGCACCCATAGAGTCAGTGAATGATATAACACATTATGTAACACATGCTGCAGTTCTCTGTAGAAGTCAGGGAGCTATTTCTGAAGGGGTAGGAAGTGTCTCCTCTGGATCGTGCAGTTTGAAGAGCTGACATCTGATCGTACATGAGTAGCTCAGACTTTGATCAGATCATTAACTGTGTTTGTGTTTTGTCTTCTATGAGAGGCATGTTTGCTAAGTGCTTTATTTACACTGTACAGCAGGAGATAATGCAGAATAAGATTTGTATATAGTTGGCACACACTGATTTGTGAACATGCTGTCTGTGCAGAATATAGCTACAAAGTCTGCACTGTTGTATTCACCAAAGAAAGAGCCAGCTTCTATTTATTACTTAGGCTGAATACTGAGAGCTTCCCATGTTATATCCACTCAGCTGTAAATTCTGAAAGTTACAATGGGAATGAGTTAATGCATTATGCCACCATTGCAAAAACCTTATTGGGAGTGAGTTATCGATATGTCATCCCTGCACAGTTTATTGGATTTGTATCAATGACAAATGTGTATTGCTGATAGACTTATAAATGAACCCACCCTGCAAGTTCTTTCTTATCTCTTTTGAGATTAGCATCTCATAAATACTTTATCCATGTATATGTACATACTCATTAATAACTTCCAGAAAAAGAATAAGATTACAGTGTCTTTTTGTACTAAGAGAATATTCCCGGAATTTGTCAGGTTTGTGTCAAGCATCGGTCAAGCATTTTCTGCTCCTCTCCATGTAGAACAAATTCAGTGGCTGAAGGGACGTTGGATGTTCAGAAAGAAAGATTGTTGATCGTTTTCTTCCTATGTGAGAATGCTTGGTGAAGGGAGAAGTTTTTTGTCCCTCTTTTTTTTTTATGAAGACACCCCTTTAATATCACAGGTGTTATTTTTAAAATCAGGCTTCCTCTCAAAATAATTGTTTTCTGGTTAAATAATGCACATCTCTCTTTAAAGACCAGGCCAAGAAGCTGGGATTCCAGAGCATTCACATTTCAAACATTTTAATGGGCTAGGTTTTCAAGGGAGACTCCAAACACAATGGGGAAATTTTGGTAAGTCCAGAAAAGTTTTATACCTCTGTATGTATATTTTTTTGGATGCATTTCCAATGGAGGCTCAGAAGTTGCTCTTGGTAATTGCCCTATCCAAGACCTGAACTGAGAGGCAAGAAAAGTCAGCCAGTTCTTGTTTCTAAATCCTACATGTAATGGGCAAATGAATCAGAAAGAAATGCTTAACCCACAGGTAAAGGTCGAGTCCTCTATGAAAGTTAATTAGAAACATTTTTTTGAAATCAGCAAATGACTATTTCTCCCCTTTGGAGTTTTCCTTACAAGTAAAATGTCTTTGGAGCGATGTTTTGTTTTTCATCCGTGCCCCAAAGCTTAAACCTTCAGCCAAGGTGACTGGATACAAAGCTTTTGGTAAAAGATTTTTCTTTGGTTTTCATCAGGAATAGCATTGAAAACATTCTTTGCTTCCTGATGACTTATACCCACAAATCTGCATGGGATTTTTGGTTTATTTTAGGGTTGGGGATTTTTGGATTTTTTTTTCTCATTCTTGGGACAGCTTTAACTCTATCTTACCACTATTTCTGATATCTAAAGTTTTATTATATTTTCTCAAAATCTTACTAAGGGCAGTATATGCAATGTCATAGGGAAATAATGTTTCTTGAATGCTACATCTTAGTGGAATTCTTGAATGTGGTACCAGTTCTCTGTTCCAATGTCTCCTCATAACATTATTCCAAGTCCCAGTCACCTCCTAAGACATAGGAATGACCACAAGCTATGCCTTCACTCTACAATTATTTTGAAGAATATATGATATAAAAAAATGCATTGTTTATAGGGACTGTTCATTTTTCAGCTTTAAAACTATTTTACCCAGAATGAAAGCAGGACACTTCTGAGCCACCTGTGAGAAAATTTCATTTCTGTTTAGTCGTAGGAACAATAAATGTTTATGCAAAAAGAATACCTAGAGGTGGTAACATTGACAAGTCCCCAGGCTGTGCTGTGTTCCTACATGTGGAATGGAATTTTGGCTAGAGGACTTCCTAAGGAGCAGAGTGAGGTGATTTACAGCAGAAGTAATTTTTTGCGTTTATTGTTGGTATTGCTGTGACAGCTTTATGGCCATTCTAGAATAATGTGCCTGATTTGTCTCCTAAATGCAAATATAGTCCCAGCCCTCTGCAATACTTGGGTGGTAGATTTTGTGGGTAGATTTTTGTTCCTGTACTCAGCATAAAGCTGAGAAATCTTATCTGAATGCAAGAAAATACTGCATCTGAATGTTAAACTAACTGAAAAAATCAGAGTTTAACATACTGTCACATGGTAGGAAGGTGAGCACGTTTCAGCCTCTTATTTTAAGTGTCGTTGCATTCCTGTTGAAAACAGAAAATCTGTGCTCCAACTGGGTTACAAGGGTCAGGGACTGGCAAATGAAATAACAAATTCTTTAACTTTTAGCAACAAAGAGGACACTTGCTGAGAAAAGGCATTCATGTATACACACCTTGTCAAAACATAGACAGTGTTATTTGAAGCTCTAGAGAATGACTTTAGGATACGAAATTCAGCACGTAGCACGCTTCCTTAAGAAATTCACAATATCAATTCTAATATCACAGTTAGAAACCCATGCAAAAATTCTAGAAATGGCAACCTGCCTATATGGGAAAAAAGATCTGACTTTGGATCTTAACACTTGCATATTTCATCTATTTATATCACTGCCAAAAGATTTCCCTGGTATCTCATTAGTCCTTTCATCATTATCACACCATACATTCTCTGCTACTCTCTTTAGATCAGAAGACCAATTAAGCTACTTAGCACTTGAAGAAAAAAAGATTTAGCTTAGAGTTGCCCTCTGCTACAACATAAAGAACACACAAGCATATTTTCATTGCTGTTGTAGTTAACACCGTCATAGGTAGTTAATTTAAGGTTAGTGGCACACCCTGGATACAAGTACCAAAAAGAATGAGATGCAAATAGCAATGTAAATAAAGCCTGAATGCCAACTGATTGTCTCGCTGTAGGAAGTTATACGATTTCCAGAAAGAAATATCTGAAATCAAAATGAGGAAGTTGTTATCCTCAAGCCCAAGGATGCTCAAAGGTATCCAGAACTTTCCTATCTGCTATGAAAAATCATAACCAGTTCAGAGGGTAGATCCCACAATGACAATAAGGAGGATGTAAAATTTCCAGATTTGCTGAAATTGTACTAGAGTTATGACAAACAACCCTATGAATTTCATAGAACTATATAATACACAGAGGATGGTCCTTTTTGGCAATTTGTATGGTGCCTTTCATCATGGTGGCTCTCCACTACTCTCTCCCTAAAGCAAGGAAAGCTGTGGCGTTCAATCCATTTCTAGCTGCAAGTCTGGTTTCTGGAAAGGGTTGCAATTTTACCCTGTTCATCAAACACTGCCAGCACCTTAATTTCCCTGGAGTATGACAAGAGTGGCGGTAGGCAGGCAATGAAAGTTTTGATTCATTAAACTCATTAGCATTTTTTTGAGTTTCTGTTGAGCTTGAGCAATTACTAATAAAAGCAGAAAGACTGTCCTTGACAAAAATTCTGCTGAAATACTGGTGCAGCCAACAAGCCAATGGCTTGGATTCTACAACGGCAATAGTCTATTCTGCCCACTTATTGAAATTCTTCCCATAATGACTATTGTGGAAATGGTCTTGTGTAATACATATTTTAGGAGGTTGGCTAAAAACCACAGATCTAGATTAAAAAAAGCTCACAGTAAAGAATCAAATTCGGACAACCAAAGAAGATGTTCCATTTGAATATAAATTTAAGAAAGTCAGATTTCTGTGGGATTTAAACATGTAAACCAATTCTTAACATTCATATAAAAATGGAAGATATTTTGTTGAATCAGGTTTTTCATGGACGGGACAAATAATTTTGGATTTTGATAGGGAAAAATCCACAATTTACATGCTTTGCAATTTGTGTAAATAATTACTACCTGTGAATTTGCTTCTTAGGAAAGGTGCTGGGACATTCCACCAATCATTAAAGATCTATTAAGGTATATGGCACCATACAGGCAACTCTTAATCAAGCAAAAAATTCAGGTTTTATGAGGATTGCCCTTCTACATGAAGGTTTCCAGGACCAAGGCCTTTTACTTCTGGTAGACTTTAAGGTACATCAAGATCCATTACCCCAGCCTGATGTCCAGACTTACACTTGAACAAGTTCGGTGATGGAAATCCAACCCAACTCCATTTGAGAGCATCATACATTGTACTGATTGTTCTTCTACTCAAAGTATTTCCTAACATAAAACTGACATTTTCCCAGCAACATCCTAAATCTATTAGCCTTGTTCTGTCCTTGATGACTCGAGAGAATAATTGGTCTCTCTTCTCAGTAATATCCCTTTATGTATGTATAGAAGGTTATATCTCCTAAGTGCTAGATGTTCCATCCTCTTTATCACCCTTGCAATTTCCATTTTCCAAGTCCTTTATCATTTTACTGCTATTGCCCTCTGGACTACACTCCATTTGTCTGCAAGGTCCCCAGTTATCCAGCATGTGGAAAAGAACAGCCCTGACACCTTGTTCGCTTACCAAGTGGCAGCTACAGGAACAGGTCATCTTTCACTTGCAAGATGGAAACCAGCTCAAGCGGCTACTTCATCCACATTCTTTTTAGAAGTCACAAAGATGTTCCTAGGCAAAAGAGAAGAAACACCTCTTCCCAAAACAAAAGAAACTTGTAAAACAGGTTTCCTGACTTTATCTCTTGCCAAACAGAGGTACTATGTTGAAGTCCAGGCAAGGCAGCTCAGACTCACCAGCCCTCCTGTTGCAAAATATCTAAAATGATCTAAAATGAAAATTCTCCAGAGAGCAGGAAAAGAACAGAAATGACACTCTCCCACTGGAAGCAGAAGCACTGAAAACAAATATGCTGTATTAAGGAATCAATTCTCTTGTGTTCGTGGGTGGTTAACTATGAGTTTTTGTGCCACTCTTTTCCAGTTCCGAAGGTCAAAGTCTTTGGCTGACGTTGTCACTGAGAAGTGCAGTGAGTGTCAGCTGAGACGTGCAAGCAAATGCATTAACCCACATAAAGGAGTTAAACTGCTCACATCATATTTCATGACCACACCATAACACAAAGCAGCAGGTTTTCAATTTTTACATATAACTCCTCTCGCATTACTTCCACCATTTTCTCTAAAATAGCTCTAACCCTAGGAAGTCATTAACACTTAATTCTTCCCCAGTGTGAAACATAAGTATTTATCTACCACACAATTAACAAAAGACTTCTTTTCTCAACTGACAGTGGTTTAATTTTTGAACAAAATATGTAGAATTATTCAGGTTTAGAAGCTGTTCTTTAATTTCAGTGGACCATGCACTAACAAGCCATTCAAAGGATTAGTAACAACTCTCTATTTGTGGCAAAGTTATTCCAGCACGAAAATATACTCTTTTATTCCTTGCATTCTTGTACCAGATCTCAGTACACTCTCTTCATATTTTCCAAGTCATGTTTCAGTTCAAACATCAAGGTATACACACTACTCCACTACTACCTTTGGTTACGTTAGAGACAACAACCTTGAACAAGTCTCTTTTGAAGAATCATTGTATCAGTCAAAGCATGTGTAACATCCAAAATACTTAATGAACAATCAGCCAGGACACAGAAACCTATTTTAAAACATAAAAACATTTGTTCATGGGGTTTGCAGATTCCCAGAGTGTTTTACCATGAGAGGAACGACTGCCTTAGCCTCCTGTTCAGCTACAGTGACTGTTGCTACTGTAGTACATAGCCAAACAATATAATTGGGGGGACTGAAACATAAGAGACGAACAGCACTTGCCAAAATGAGCTGTTTCTCTGGTCTCTCTTGGATGCTGAATTCAACAACCACACAAAGAATGATCTGCAAAACTATTTTTTAATATAATATAATGTCCATTGATTTGAAGTGAGATATTTGCCTTGAAGACACAGGGAAATAAAGGAGGTTATCTGTAGGATTTGCCTTGTATTTTATAAAAGACTTTCAATGACATAAATAATACACTTGCAGTATTTTGAAACTGGCCAATATTCACAGTTATTGTAATAGGCTTGAGCAGGACATTAAACGTAGCAAACTACAGGACACAGCAAACTACAGGAGGGCATTGAGATATAGCATTAAGAAACTTGGTCCCTAGCTAGTTTTACTTATCATATTTCTATTAACATCAGTGGAACTGCTGTTTTTTAAGTTGCTTTGGCAGAAGGAAAGAACTGTTAGAGTAACAGTAGAACTTAAGAACTTTGCTCCTTGAGAGAGAGTTTGTTTCTTTGGAAACATGACCATAAATCTTTTTCCATGGAGTTCATTCAGACACTTGTGAAATAGCTCATTAACAAGACACTTTATCAGAGGCAATGAAATTAATACTTTTAGCATATTGGATTGATAATAGCACTCCACATTTGTAATAGCCCCTTTCCTGCCAGAATCTTCAATCATCTTACAACTATTTATTAAGCCTTACACCAGTGCGGGAGGCAGGTACAATATTTTATATTCCTTCAGGCCGATCCTCCACAGACCACAGAAAAGTCCTGTCCTCAAAGAGTGTTTGCTAAGGATGTTTAGACTTATTCCTAAGCAAGATATCCTCCTGTCTGTACAGAGTCACTTCAGTTACATTAGGCTGTGGATTTCTGTTTGTTGGTCTACCCTCCTATTCCTCCAAATAACCTGGTCATAAGTGATCCATCCCTACTGAATGGCACATATGTTACAAAAGTTGTAGTTGCTTGGCTCGTTATGTTTCTCTCCCACATGAAGATTTTGCTGTGAAGAAGTCATGAAAATTGGACAAGAAAATTATGGACATCTACCAAACCTAAACACACAAGATGAGCTGCGGAAACTCTTGGGTTTAATCCCAGAAAAAATTAGTATTATCCTGTCTCTCTCTTCCAGCATATGCCCTCACACCCTTGAATCTAAATAATACAGGAAATACCACGAAGATTCCCAAGGTTCTGCCAGGTGCAATCAGATACTAGCGAGAGTAAAAGGGCTCTGCAAAGCATTTTGCCTCATGTACTAGAAATGTACCTGCTAGGGTTTGAAAACCAGTCCTCAACCCCTCCACAGGGAGCAATATTCCTGACAAAGACCCCTGGGACTCCTTTTGCAAACAGAAACTGCAAGAGAACAAACCTAATCAGAAGTACCAGTAGAAATAAGCTGTCATGAACATTTTGATTCCCTAAACATAGAGACTCTTTTCTAAGCTATAAATACCAACTCTTAAACAATCACAGATGCACCCTCACTACAAATATTGACACTCTCCTTATAGGAGAACTGTGAGAAGCCCAGCCCACCCTCTTTCTTGCAGCAATATATTAGGACTTTAGAGGAGAGTAGGCAGCATAGGGAGTCTCTAAAGATAAGACTCTAGATTACACTGGTACTAGGAAAGACCTCCCAGTAATAACTGGGAGCCTAAACCACAAGATTCTCTAAATAAGTTGATACCTGTCTATAAAGCCACTTGTTACCCTAAAACCAAGATTGAGCTTTTCATCTCTTAACATCTTACAGCTGAGCTAAAGAGCTACTTGTCCTTTTGCTTTCCACCATGCCTTGGTTCACTCCCTTCTCACTAGTCTAAAGTGTTGAATTTTAAAAGAACCTATAATCTTAAATCCAAACTAGCACATACCCTTCCCTTGAAAAATGACTTTGTCACTAAAAATGAAAAAGCACTTGAGAAAGCAAACTTATGTAGGTTCTGTGCCTCATGTTCCAGTGTATTATGGGAATTGGGAGGCTATAAGTTTGGGGTGTTGCTAGTTAAAGCTTTTTGTGCTCGGTTACAGCTGTGGGAGGAAAGGAAGAAAGGAGCAAGTGAGTAGGTAAGCATGATAGGTACCAAGATAAATCTTTCTCAAAATTTAAATTTACAAGCAGTTATGTCTGTTAGAAAGCTGAGGTTCTAAAGAAGATGTGTCAGGGTAAGTAAGTGTGTTTGATAGGTAAGAAATATTCCTGAAAAAGAACACATGCGGTTTTGTGCAGTGTCAAGGGACTGTCTAATCACTTATTGTTGTTTGTAAGCTTGTGTTTCAATTTATTCTGGGGTTTATAAACAGTCTTACCAATAGTATTCAGTACCACTAAATCTTTAAAAAAAGATAAATTATCTTGAGAATCAGGGCTGTGAAAGAAATGCACAGTGATGCCACTTATACATTCTCAGTCATAGCTCAAAGAAGCTAGAATAATTTCCCCTTCAAAAGAGATTTTTTTATAATGAATGATGAGGAAGCAATCTTAAGGAGTGTCATTCTATTTGCCTTACTCTAAACTATAGGTAGAGGTTGAATTTGGTTCTCCACTTTCTCATCCTTATATTTTGTACCTTAACCTCCCTGCCTATACGAGGTAGGAAATGATACATTTCTCTCTGAGGACCTGCTCACAGATGCCTGGTGACTGCTGCACCCAAAGCATATGTTTTGGGGTGCTACATTTTAAGCAGGAAGAAGAGCTCAGGCACAGCCGTGTGTTACCTGGACTGTTTGCTTTCTGTGGATTAGTGGTTGTGCACAGCTGCTTAAGACATGGGCATGAAATGGGAGCCGTTCTTTCCTGTGTAGAAATAGTTACTGATACTGTAACTATTTCATGTGAGGTGTGTTTGGAAAGCTGATTTGATAAGGCTCTCTGTAAATTCGTCTTTGACAACCTTTTCATCAGGTCAGCACACAAAATATTTGGGAAGAAGAGTTGAGAAGGAAAAAGACCAATTCTCCACTTGGGGGCTCAGAGAAGCAAAGTTTACTGTATTCCTGGCAGAGCAATTGATGCTGTGGGCAGGTTAAAAGGCAGAAAGAAAAGGCTACAAGAACATGGCTTTAATATACAATCCTCCATATTTTATCCAAGAAAATTGCACTTGATGCTACATGCATTGCACTTACAGCATGATTTCCTGTTCTACAACCCTTGATCAATACCTTTTCCAGTGCAGGAATCAACACACCATAAAATGCTGCTTTATGCTGTCATGCAAGTTCCTGTAATTTCTGCCCTGACTTAACGAGCCATCCTGGACCCAAACATGCCTTGCCCACTACCTGCTTAGCCTTGTGACAGGAACTGGGCTTGGAGAGAACAGCAGGATGGTGGGGGGTGAGATTAGAAGGGAAGCCTGATGTGATGGCAAGAACCCGCCAATTTGTAAGTGGTGGTGGGCATTTCTAGCCCTGAAGTGATTCCTTTCTGTAACAGTTTACTACTACCTGTATCTACACAACCTTTCCATTATCACAGTTCCCTGGTGGCTATCCTCAGGAAAGGTGAACAATGGTGTTTTGCAGGAAAGAGACACCTCCTTGAGTCTAATTTTGTTTCCAGAAGCTACATGCTGCTCAGAAAATGCTTAGTAGACATCTTTTCTGTGGCTTAAGGAAGCCTTTCTGGGGTGCACATGTACTTTCCACTGTATTTCCCACCTGCTGTCTCCCCTCTCACATTTAGATTGCAAGCACTTGGGATCAAGAACACACTCTGGTGTTGGGTGTTTGCACCAGATAGTGCAAGGGAGGGGTCCAGTCTCTGACTAAGAGTCACAGGTGCTGCAGAAGCATGGGTACATAAATACTGGCCTGTTTTCCTTTTGGGTATGTGACTGAATTCTGAGTTAGAAGTACTACTTGATTATTTTGATTGGAAAAATAATTATGTGTAAATATATTACATTTCGGATAGGAGAAATGGTGAATGACCTGTAGTGTGAATGGAAGAACTGAGCTGCTCTTCCTGGAAGTACAGTGAAAGGGAAGGATGGAAGTGTCCCAAACTTGCTTTCTTAGTAAGCAAAAATCAGGAACACCAGAGCTTTCTTCAATCAGATTTTTATTCCTTTTTTTTGGTGGAGGATCTAGTTCCTCTTTTCTCATCCACTTTTGCTAAAACAAGCACATGTGATTTGGCTATTGTCTTTAGACTATTTTTAGAATAAACACATTATTATATAAGCTCTAATCTTAGGAGCTATTTCTTTAAAAGTTTAACATACTATATATTCCCCTTTCTTTGAAAATCGAGCTTCAGGTATTGAGTTAGGATGTGCAGAGATTATTGTGGATGAGGAAATGAAATTTTAAGGGGTTTAGGCCATAGAAAAGAATCAGTTTGTCTTTGGAAATCTGATTTGGTTTTAGACCAGAGAGTGTGGGGGAAAAGTGAAAATAAAACCCCACAAAATAAAAACAAAAAACAAAGGAAAAACCCAAACAAACAAGCCCCCCCCCCCAAAAAAAACCAAAACAAAACCCAAAAGAAACAAACAATACCCCCCCAAAAACCACCAAAGCATCTGACTTTATTCTGAGGATAAAAAGCAAGATTATCAAAGAGACTGACTGAAGAGACGCATTTTATTACTCCATCTGCCTAATCATGGAGCAAAATCATTACTTCCTCTAGAAGCTCTTCAATTTAGACACTTGTTTCTAAGATCTCTTTCTCTGGACATCAGTTCCAGAATACAGAGCTTCCTGGGGTCACTTGGTGGAAGAACAAGATTGATTTCTAATGTAGATTTTCACATCTACAGTTAAAATGCATTTTTAAAATCCTAGAATGTGATTTACTAGAATGTGTTTACTCTCTAGCTTGACAGACAAAGTCAAATGCTTTTACCCAGAAACATAAGTTCAACGTTAAAAGGCTTAACAGAAATGTCAGTGGAGGAGATCAGAATAGCAGGACCGTACTGGAGGGATGTGCTGGAGATACAGGTCTGAGAGTAGCCCTCAGGAGTAATTTCTGCAACATCAAATAATTGTTGTGAAGTATTTTCCTGTAGCATCCCCAGGGTGTATCTGCAATAGCAATCCATTTAGCACAACAAGAGCTGCTGTAGAGCAAAGCAGTGCAGTTCAAGGACCTGTCATCCCCAGTGATCCTTTGTGCCACCTAGGGCTGGGCTGGTAATCTTATTTCAAAGTCTGATTTTGCAAACTGGGATATGGGATATTGCAGTCATGGTCTTTGCCTGACTGTTAGGTTTGCTGGTGTGCAGCTTCCACAAGGGTTTCTCTGGGGAAGCTCCAGCTGGGGTCAGGCAAAGCACAAAGTAAAACACTTCAAAAGCAGACAGGAAGGAGGTTTCTGTCAGAAAGGTATTGACACTACAAAATAAATTGCTAAGGAAAGTGCACCCTCATTCTGATAGTTGTTTCAGTTCTTTTCCTGGCACACTTTAAGTATTTTATTTCATGTGTTTTAGGGCTGTGTAGGGGGCTATTCAGTTGATGTGGTAGCTGAAACTGCAGCTATTTTCTCAAAAGCCTTTTAAATGTTACTTGCTGCATGCAGTATTCTGGCTGCTTTGACTGATCCTCTAGAGCTGTCTCAGCTTCTTTTATGCTGCTGCTGGTTCTCCCACTCAGACTTTCTCAGTCTCAGGAAAAACCTGTCCCTTGCTTCCATGGGTGTGAAAGGGTAAAACCCTTGCCAGGCCTTGACATCCCCCCAGCTCGTGTCACATGGATTGAACAGCCTGTGAGGGCTTACAGGTACAATTCTGCACTGGAGGCTGAGGTGCAATTACAGGATGAGTGGAAGTGATAACCTAAAGACTGTGGTCATAAATTTCTCTGGAAACGTGGTCATACCACTACAATGGAAAAAGCTTCTTTGGAGAAAGCCCATAATATTTATCATTACTTCTTTCAGGAACTGCACACTCAGTAGTGATGCAGTTGCCTATATAGCACATTGCTGAATTTGGACATTATTTAACATTATCTGTGGATATTTCATTACTTTGATGTTTAATTCACTCATCAGTGTCATTTAGAAAATAGCATGGACTAAGCAGAAAAGACCGAGTTTTGTTTCCAAATTGTGATTTCTGCAGTGATGAGCTGTGTCTCTTTAGTTATTCAGATGTTTTCTGGGTGACAGTGGCATGCCAACCTCCTGCTCTGCACAGGGCTGCAGATCTGTAGTGCTGTGTAATGCTCAAATGAGCAAATGCTGCCACTGTATCACAGGATTAGCCAAAGGAAATAGTCACGTCTGCTTACTACTTTGTAGATTTCCAAGCTGCTATTTATGCAGGGATGGGTTCCCTGTTACTTCCAGGAAAGGGACATGGCTGACCTTAGAAACTTTTCCTAATTGCCTGCTTGGTCTGATTCCTCACCGGATTTGTTAACTCTCAAGCAAAATGTTCACTGGTCTGTTATTTTGTCACGGTGTTTACTGACTGCAGTACAAGGAGGCCAAAAGAAATTGCCCATGCCTCAAACAATTTATAGACTACATGTAAAACAGAATGTCCCTTGAGCCTCAATATAATATGAAAATGCAATTGCAAGTTTAGAGGTTGGGGATTAAAAAGAATAGATTCTCTTGTACAACAATTCCATGTGTAACATTTCGACAAAAAGAAATGATGCAACTGGAAAGTGCAGTTTATTCTAGCAATATGAATTTTTTACTAGGTGTCCTTTCATAAGCACCAATTACTTTCATATCCTGTGCTTGGCACTGGAAAATCTTAATCTATAAAGTTAATAATTGTTCCACAAGGCTCAACTGAATTCTGGTAGTAGGAATTCTGCTGAAGGAAATAGGAAGGATGTGAGAAGAGTCAAATACAGAGGGTTTCACAAGGAATTATTTCTTAGATTTATCCCCTTGTTGCCTCTCTGGTCCTTCCTTTTCTCTCTACCCCATATCTCCTATGTTCCACTGAGCTCACCTGGAAAAAGCATGTGACCAAAAGGCAGATTTTGCTGAGGAACTGGGAGATGATCAGAGGCAGTTCTTCCTGAATGGGCTTGAAAACATTCAAGAGTGATATGAAGCTGAAACAGAAAACACTTGCTTTGGTCTACCTGTGCTTCACTGTGGCTTGGCTGCTGCAAAATCCCCCAGCTGGACTGAGTGCAGTGACCCTGCTGCTTTGGACTAAAGCCATTGCTCTAACAAAGTCAGTGAGGCTCTGATGGGCTGTCTTCACTCCAGCAGTTCCCTCTTATCTGCCCATATGAAAAGATGCAGCAGTTACCTTCTGGTATTTTTAGGGAGGAAGGGTCATTCTGTATTTGGAGTTTCCTACTGTGGTGCCGTGCATTTGCATTTCCTAAGTGGTTTGAAACTTGTTTAAATGAAGCTATCCCACAAAGTTTTGCTTGCACAGCTGCGAGCTTTGCTAAGAAACCAGACTTTATCTCTGGAGTTTGGTAGCGCTGATTCTTGCTTGTCTGATTGGTCAGGGAGGAAAAGAGGGAGTTTGCAGTCACTTAAAAAAAAAAAAAATACAGTTTGAAATTCCAAAACAGGATGCTTTTAATGGCATTCCTTGCCAGGGCTAAGCAGACTCCAAGATCAAAGTTCTCTTTCCACCCATGTCTTTTTAATAGCAAACTATAACCACTTTAATTCCCTTCTGAGCATTGATTAGATGCAGTATAAAGTGAAGTGACAACCTCCTGCCTCGTAAACGCTGGCAGAATGTGCAGTCACAACACTCATGTAGGGTTTGTCTCTAGGACTCTTCAAGATGAACTGGAAAGAGTGGCTTTCCACACACTCAACAATATGCAAATGCTGACTTTGCAAGCCAACGCAGCTGTTTTTAAGCAGAAATACAGAACAAACTTCAAAAACATTTTGATATCCAGATGTCAGTATCCCAAGTGACTCTCAATTAGGCCTAGAAATAGGTGACCAGATGTGGCATTTGCAAATGCTGCAAGCTGATGGTTGCTGGGCACTTTGAAAAAATCTGCTCTGATACAGTCTGAGAATTTTTCCTCACTCACTTCTACCTGCCAAGGATTGCAGGTTGTTTTGCTTTTCACAGGCTCTGTTTATCACTTACCTCAATGGTAGCTGAATCGTAAAAGTAGTACAGAAAACTCAGAAATAAACATTACTGAGAAAATGATGGAAACCAGTTGCCCTTTGTACAAATCAGCTCCAGGACTGGGATCCAGTTAAAAAGGTTTAGATTTTAATATTTGAAATAGATTAGCCATTTAAATTAATGGGGACTCTGACTAAATTTTTCAGCTTTGGAAATCTTTGTTCTGATTCTCTTAGCTTTTAATATTCTGTGATTATGACATCTGGAATACTGGTTCCTCAGGTGGAATGCAGAAATGCAACAGAAATTAATAAATCCTGTCTGACAATAATGAAATCTGCCAGCAGTGGGGATGCTCTAGTGACCGTGTTTTCAGGGAACAGGGGGAGAAATATATTCTTTCTTGTCCTGTTGCTAAGACCATTCCCTTGCCCCCATTTGCAGAGAACATGTAAGGTCAGGCAGATTGCTATTCACTAAGCAGAATAAAATGCGCAGTTAAACAAATAAAATCTGTAAGTGAATTTTTATACTGACTGGATAAACATGAAGTTGATTTATGCAATAAAGGATTCGTGCTTAGCCAAATCAGCATTTGTCATATGTGGTTTCCTTCTCAGTTGCCTGCATCAGGAGAAAAGGCATCCATGGTGATTCCTCTTTATCCAAGGGTTCAGAAATGTACTCTGAAAGCTCTTACACCAAAGACCTAAGGAGAGAGAGTAGAGGTAATTGCATCACATTGCCAATAAAATGACCAGCTAAGTATTCCTGACATTTGAGTTCACGAGCTTTTCCTGGCCTCTGAGATTGGGAGGGGTAGTGAGAAATACAGAGGCAGAGGATCCTTCTCTCTGGGGCTACTCCTAATTACAGCAATGATTGTGCACTTGGGTGCCCAGGTTAGGGGCTGGTGATGCTTTGCTGGTGTGAGCTCAGTCTTTGAGCCAGGCTCAGCCCAGGGCTGTGTGGTCTGAGCTGTGCAATGAGTGCTGTGGGCTGTGAGGTGGCTCCTTCCTGCACAGACACAGAAACAAGGGCTTCAGGGAGGGCTAAACCCCGGCAGCTTTCATGTTGTTTCTTTAGATTCCTCTTGTGTTTGATAGTTAGCTTGTAATCTTTTAAACACTGCCCTTTAAGTAAAAGTCAATTTTATTGAAGAGGGAAGAAATACAGACCTTTTAAAAAGTATTCTCTTATGATCCCAGATCTTCTAGAATATATAGAGTTTCTGAAAGCAGAAGTTTGCCTGCAATTATTGTTCTACATGGGAATTGCACATAAAGGCATTTATATGTACTTTTCCTTCAAATACAAAGAAATAAATTATGTAAGTAAATTACTTGGATCACTAAAACATGCCAGTTAGGATGATTCAGAAAGATTAATTTATGGCTCTAAAACACCAAGCAGCCAATTAAAATTTGCATTCAGCTATAAGCTGTTGAGAAATTAAAATTTAGCAATTCTAATTCTGTGGCTAGTTCGACCAGAACATAATCAAACAATAAAGAGTTTGTCACAACCATCATTATGTTAAAACAAACAAAAAAGAACTTCTCTTTAGCAGTTGTTTTTTTTTCCGGCATCCCTCAAATTAGGGAAAAAAATGCAGGACTGTAAGCTTAAGCAGTAATTAGCTTAACAGATGCCTCAAGGAAATACACTGGGCCAATTTTCAGGACTTTCTTTCCAGTGGAAAGAATATTCTTTTAATATTGAAGCAAAAGGGACCATGTCTATAACAATGCTCCATATTTCAGCTGAACAGAGATGAGTATGTTTTCTACTGATGTAAATAAGTTTCGCTCCTCTGGTCTGATAAGGGTCAAGAAAATAAATGGTTATGTTATGTTGGATGTGAATGAAGTTCAGAATTGGATTAGAAGTGAACTAAAAAAAAAGAAAAGGTTTTGGGTATTCCAGTTGGATATGGAATGAGAATGAATGACAGTTTTCTTAAAAAGAAAATAATTAAAAAGTAAACTCTGCCTCAGCCTGAAAGGTTGCCTGATTATTAGGTCACTCTTCAGACAGATTTTAGAGTCTAGACATGAAGAAGTTGGTTAAAAATCACTAAGGTTGCATGTACCTAAAATCTGAAAGAACAACTCCCTCAGCCAGGTTTGGTGATCAGTGATAGGACAGGTGGGAATGGCCTGAAGTTGTGTCAGGGGAGGTTGAGGATGGATATTATAGAAAAAGTTTCTTCACCAGAGGGTGGATGGGCTCTGGAACAGGCTCCCCAGGGCAGTGGTCGCAGCACCAAGCCTGACAGAGTTCAAGAAGTGCTTGGGCAAGACTCTCAGGCACACCTGATTCTTGGGGATGGCGCTGAGTAGGGCCCTGAGCTGGACTGGATGATCCTTGCAATTCAGGATATTCTATGATCCTATGGTTTGGGAAAGTCTATATTAATGTGCAACTTGTTGGCTAAGCATAAAGTCCCATCCAGTTCTGGGAACAAAAGCTCTTTTATGGGATCAGTGCTTTTTGCTCTGAGCATAAAGCTTCAGCACTTTAAGTAACAGCAGGAGTCCATTATTTTGCATCAGTGTTTTCATCCTGCTTATCAGTACATGTTTCTGATCATGTTTCAGATGTCAGTTTAGCTGTGTTTGGTGGTGTGTCTTCCTGTGTGTGATACGAAGAGATAAGGCTGTGGCCATGATTCAGTTCCCTGCGTCAGACATGGGGCTCTCACAGGCTCTGCAGCTTGAGGAGGTGTGGGAAGGGAAGCCAGTGCTGGTGAAGGGGCTGGCCCAAAGCGGTCAGGAGCTCCCTGGATTTTGCCAGGGCTTCACACTTCATACCATGGAGGTCTCTGAGGCTTTGCTGTATGGAGCAAACTGCGGCACTTAACCCATTTCCCCAATACACTCATTATTTTCTGATGCTTAAACACACTCTGGAACAATGGTTCATTCCTGCCCTTGTGCATTAGTGGGGACTTCTCTTGTCACCTCAGACTCACAGATATGAGCAGGTGGTAGTTTACACTCAAGATTACAAGCAACATTTTTTACAAGGTAATGTTGTGTTTTGGGTTGTTTTGTTTTTGGGTTTTTTTGCCAGTTCATAGCAACTAAATGTTCTCATTTTATTAGGACTATCTTTAAAACAAATAGCTTTTTCTTTCTTTATTTAATATTCTCCTAAATCTCAGTTGTGCTCCCCTCTGCCCACAAAAATTACAAAATTTTCTGTTTAGAACCCCAACAGATAAAGAATCATGGGAGTTGCCACCATCTACAAGTTTGTCTTCTGCAATGGTGCAGTGTCAGTTGTTATAGACAGGTTGGATGTTTTTCTACAGGTTAAAGAGAAGGTAACTGAATCTCTTCTGCTAGTGGGTGGCTCTGAAGGAGAGCATTGTGTCCTTGAACTGTCTGAGACTGCAATAATTTTTTTTTTTTTCTAACAGCTGTCAAACTAAGCTACACTGGATTTTCCTATAGCAATTATTTCCAGTCACATTTAACTGGGAAAAGTTACATTTACTTGTATCTTTTCTTGTGTGTGTGTAATAATCTCAAATTTGTACACGTCTGGAAATCTTTACCAAAGATCATTCTTATGTTTGTCAAAATCCACTGTGGTTTTTTTTTATTTCACTGAGATGTCAATGATTTATCTCCTTCATTGGAAAAACATATTTTAATTCTGACTGGGAAAACTCACTGCACAAATCAAAATCAATTCCAGCTACTGTAGCAGTTGGCCAATGTAGGCATAAGATGGCATATGAAGTGGGAGAATACTGACTAAAGAAAACTAATGAAGTTATCCCCTAGTAAAATACTCTGATGTGTTTTTCAGAGTGGGGTGGTACTGGCTGGGGTGAAAACACATTTTCAAAATATTTTTTCTCTCACTTTTCCTCATTTCCTGCTTAAAAAGAAAAACAGTAAGGAAGCTGAGAAAAAAGGGATGATTTTCTAGGAAAATACTGTCTTTTTATTTCAAAACAGTATTTGCTTTCCAAAGCCTGAGAATTACACATGTTTTAGAAGCATATTACACTTCACAGAATTTTTGACCAACACTGACAATATGTTTTCCTTGCCTGGTTTGGCAGAGCAACTAAAAATGTCTTCCTCAAAGTGCTCTGATGCAAAGAGCAGTGTGAGAAACTATGCCAGGAATGACTTGCTTCTCTTTTCAAAAAAATGATGGGGTTTGTTGGTTTTTTCCCTCTTTTTTTCCTTCTTTTTTTTTTTCTGAAGAGAGAGTTGAAGTGCGCTAGCTCCACTTCTCTTGTTAGGAAAGGTTTCTAGGTTATTGCTCTGCATTTTCATCCTGCTCAGTATGACCTTACTGATCCTGCTATGGAACTGTGAGTAGGGACTGTCTCCTGTCACTGTTCCCCTTGTTTTTAAGGTATTCACCTTAGTCTAAACCACCGTATAGGATTCACTCTCGATTATGGAAAAATGCTGTAGGAACCCGATGAATACATGTTTTATTTTGGCCAAGGGTCTTTGTTTTGCTTCCCTACAGAGGACTATTTCAAACACAGCACATCCCTCCATGCAGATACATTTTTATCTGACAGTTCCACCCTCACCTGTTCATAGGAGATGTCACCCTCTGATTCTTATTTATTTGGGTTGCATAGGTGAGCTAAAGGAAGGGGCTGTGTCATCATATCTGTGGCTGAGTGACAGATTAAGGGGGGTTTGTTCTTTCTACTTTGACTGTGATTTTGGATATAAAGGAGATGATTCACTTTGAATTGGCTTCCCCTTGAGACAACGTGGAGAAGGAGCAAGAGCTGTAACATCTTCCTGCAGTCCCAGGAGCAGGTGAGGTGTGCAGGAGTGAGAAGGTCTGTTTCAGGACCAGGTAATAAATTCAGTATTACAAGACTGGATGCATTTAGGGAATCAGTTTGACAAATCATTCCTTGCTCTTTTCCTGGGGTGACGCAGAGACTTGTATTCTCCTTAGTCCTGGTGGATTTCAGCTCAGTTCATCACCAAGTCAAATAATAAAAAAGTGACAGTTTGCAGAACTCTTTAGCATCCAAATCACTTTTTTGAGAATAAATCCTGTTGATGTCTCCTCAAGAAAAAAAGATTTGAAGGAGAATAAATGTGCTGGGAAATTTTTGCAAAATACTGTTTGATCTTCCAACCAATTCTCCAAAGACCTCTGAGTTAGACTGGGGCTGTTAGAAAACTTGTGTGTTGTGCCAGGTACTGTTTTTCCTTCCTCAGAACTGCTGCTGTCATTTCACAGTGAGTAGCAAACTTGAAATTTGTGTGATTTAGACATCACATATTGTCAGGTGAAAAGATTTTGTTTTGTCTTTTTGGTGTTTCTTGGATTCATGCTGCTACAGAAGCTCACATATTCTTACCAAAGGTACTGTTGTGATCAGAGCTCTGGTTTGGCCTTCAAATGTAGCAGGAAGATGTTATCTAGGCATTTAAAAAAAAAATCTTGCAAAATGTGTATATATAAACACACACATATATATATATATATATATAAATATTATTACATTTGCTCTGAAAAAGTGCAATGGATTGGCAGTAAATTTTTATTGTTCTGTTCTTCCACTTTATGTACATACACATAATTCTCATTATCAGCAATTGATATATGCTTATATTCAATGAAGAGGAGATTCCTAAGGTAAGTAATATAATTTCTCTGGTTCTCATTGAACTCAATTTTTTTTTAATAAGACAGATACATTTGCTTAGCATGTGTTCCCTAACAGGTCTGAGTAATTGAGTCATTCCTCACTGCTGTAGCCTTAGATCACTGCTTCTGAAATTGCTCAAAATAGGACTTTCTATCTTGCATGTCTGAGAAGGAATAAGCTGTGAGAGTACTGAAGTCATTATCAGCCCAGAGGAGGTCCACAGCTCTGCTCAGAAAAGGGCAGCAGGTATTAAAAGCAACCTTTTCATATTCAGCAAATAGTGAAAGAACACATTCCACAAGAAGAGCTATTGTTTCTGCTATACACTTTCCCCCCTCTGCCTGGGGTACCTGGAGAGCCCTATGCGCTCACTGTACCTGTACCCTTTATGTGCCTGAAGTGAAAAATCACTTACAGAGAACCCACTGGAGAGGTACAGATCAATCCTGGCAGCCACAGTGCGCTTTTTCAACAGCTTTTTCCATGCTGGGATAATGCAGATCTAAATGCATAGATAGTTTATAAAGCCATACCTAATTCTGACTTGAATGATCAAATGTAGGATAAAGAGTTTGTGAGAGCCTGGATCAGCCTTTCTCTGCTTCACTTACAGATCCATGGCACTTACAGCTGGGAAATATTAATATAGTGATATCAGTGAGCATGCCTTAAACCAATAGATAGGATTTTGGAAAGTCCTTTTAGGTTTGAAATATGACTGTTGGATATAATTTAGACAGTAAGCTGTGTCTCTTTTTTTTTTTTAAATGCTGTTCAAGGAAACTAAAACATGCTCTATAAGTATTCATATTTTCTTTGTGTATTTTGAGGGAAGAACTCATAAAATGAGATGATCTGCATGACACATTTGATAGGTCCTTCTGAATGTCACTCCTGTTTTGGTCCTCTAGCACAGGAAAGACTCTTTTCTTGTACTTGCAAAATGTTGATGAGTGTTCTTTGTAGCGGAAAGAGGCAACAGGCAAGATATTAGAAAGTGCTGCAGGACAGTTTGTAGAAATGCCTGAAGATATCTTCAAGTGGATCTGGAAAAGAGGTGTTAATCCCTCCTCTGCCTCACTAGTTACCTCTGTGGCAAGGAAAGAGAGAATAGCAGGCATAGGACAAATCCTGTCTCCTCTCTATACTATCTGGTGTGTTTGCCTTGGTCCTGCATCTCTCTTTTTTAAGGCAAATACAGAGAGGCAGTGCATCGTGGTTCTCAGCATCCTTCTTCAACTCCTGTTTTGCTCAAAGGTGAAAGCAACTCTCATAAGGTGAAAGTGCTCAGAAGGTGTCGAGCAGGGGGCACACCACCACTGAACACTTCCCACCTCTCCTGGAAAGGCCTGTATCCAGCTTTCCTCAGAAAATGTGTCAATGATTCTCTCTTTATTCCAACACCTGGTTCTTGTTCAAGTTGCTTCTGGTTTTGTTTCCATAGTCTAATCTTTTGGAATGAAGTGTTTTCAGAAGGCTAGTGTTCAAGGTTAGCAAAATCTATCAATTACTACAAAAGGAGCCAATTTTGTGAAAAAGTTGCTTTCTAAAGAATTAGTTTCCACCTCCACCAGGATTCTGCCTGTAAAATTGAAATCATATTGCAGCTTTGCTTCTGACTGCTCAGGTGAGGTAAGGCTTAGATATGTCCTTCAGTCCTTGCTTAACCCTTTGCTATTCAAAATAACTTCTGCATATTGGGAAGGCGCAATATCCATTGGCAGATCAGAGTCCCTGCCTCACAGAGCAAGAGAGCTGCCAAACACAGTGTTCAAGTGGTGCAGTACTTTGCTGTCCTGCTTTTCCCTCTGCATCTCCAACAATTCCTTGTTGGATAAAAGGAGAGCTGCATACATTACTTCTCTCCTGTAATGTTTTAGATCTTCCAACGTAAATAATTCTCATGAAAATATTTGAGGGAGTGTTTGAAAGACAAATGTTCCAGTGTGGAATGAGCAAACTGACATCTCTAAACTGCCATAATATGGGCTACCTGGAGCTTTTCATTAACTTCTCCTAAACAATTTGACTTTTCTGATTATAGTGTTGTACTATTTTTCAGAGGCCTACCCTTGGTAAATTGATGAAATCTCAAAGCAGTAATGAAAGACAATAAAGCTGAGTGAAAAACAGGCTGTCTTAAATGCAGTAGATTTTGTTTATTAATTAATGAGCACCACGAAAAGAACTACGAAACAGCCTGTGAAAGGTAAATGGATTTATGCTTGAGTCAGAAATATTTGAAAGACAGTTTACCCCAGTAGAAAAACTCTCTCTTTTAATATATAACTAATCCTTTGAAAAATGCTGGAAGGACTTTTCATAAAAAGAGATGAAAATTGCTGAGATTTGAATTGCAAATATTTGCGGCAACCACTGTTTTCCCAAAATATATGCTAAGGTGGTTTCAAATTTTGACTGTTCCTATTTATTTCCACATATGACAGATCAGCCTACCCCCTCTCCCCACTAAGTCTAAACCATGCAAAATGTGTTTTTTCACAAAACCTGTATATTTGACTGTCCTAAACCATTGAGATTAGAACCCCCAAGGGGTGTGGTTGCCAAAACTCAGACAATTAGAAAGTAGCTCATGGTAGCCAGGGAGAAAAGACATCTGTAAAACATTTTGCAGAACTAATGATACTTTATTTGTTCTTGCATAATCCCCTTTTGTCACAATTCACATTTATTATACCTGTTCCATTTATCTACAAATAAAACTCGAAAGGCTGCTGTTCTGACGCTGGGTTTTATTATTGTTTTTTGCCAGTGGGCAGGAGATGTCTGCTGTTTACTTCTATCTGAATCCTGCAATATCAGTCACGTTATATTCAAGGGATCACATCTTTATTTTTGTGATAAATGAATAAGATAGTCTGGTTGCCTTGATTAAATTAGCTGTGTGACAGGAGAGCTGAAGTGAGCTTGCTACATCCAGTTTTATTTTGTCAAAGTCAATGGGCAGTACTGAAACTAGTGGGAAATATTAATTTAATTAATACCTTACTGGGGGAAGGTAATTGATTATCTGTGTTATTTTAGCTGCTGCTATTGACAGCCCAGTGGTATTCACTTAAATAACCAGTGGTTCAGGTTAAAAGGACTGTTACCCTGAAGAAAAAGGCTCACTGGGATGGGAACTGGTATTCCAGGGAGAATACCAGAGGGGGAAGTATGGACAGACAGTATAGGAGTATGGACAGACAGCCCAGTGGCAAGTGTCTTTATGAGCATTGTGGTTTAGAGCAGAAAGGTGTTTTGGGGAAGTGGCTGCTCCACCTTGGAGGCAATACTGAACGAGGAAGCCAGCAGGGACCGACAGCAATCTCTAGTCCACCTCTAAGCCAGTAGCCACTGAATTTTACCAGACTTGAATCCCTAGGGAGAAGGGGACATACCCAAGGATACACGGGTCTTATGAGGAAAAATGTTGGAATGGTGATCTGCAAGGTGGAGAGCAGGTGTGATCTCAGTGCAGGCTGGTTTCGTTTCACAGGCTGGGTTTATGTGGTGAGCCTACTGCTAATGGCTTTCCATTACCTGGCCATTTACAGCTCTTGTGACATGAAATCTTCATTGTCCGTACTGAAGAAAATGTCCACAAACCATTCAGATAATGACCAAAGGAACGAGTGAAAATTTGTCAGCAATTTAAGTGTTTGCTCAGTGTTAATCTCAGGATCAGTAAAGTCTCCTTTATTTATGTTGCAATGTTAATCCAGCTTCCCAGCCTACGTAGTAATTAGATGTTTCTTATAAATAAGTCTATTACATGATTGCATTTAAATCATAAACTTAAATTCAAAGCAACTGTATTTAACCTATAAAAAGATGCAATTAACAATATAAATAGTCCTGCAATTAAATGGGCAACAATTACTTCTCCAAATGAACAGACTTTTTGGATACTGAGAAAATGTAATTTTAAATGCACTATCATTGTATTGTTATACCCTTAATTTTTTGTGAAATTTGAAAAGTCTGTTGGTCAAGTCTGGCAGAAATGGATGTGAATATTAAACAAAGTCCTGTTCTCAGTGACAGTGCAGAGGCTTTTGGACTCCTGCTCCAGATTTTCTCTGCTCCTTTCAGCTTACCTCTACTATGTTTGAAGCAGCTGAGCCCTAATCCAGTGAAAACAGAAAATGTCCTCAGCTCCTTCACATATCTTCTAGCCCACTGCTAATTTTCCATTAAAGGTAGCAATACAGCTACTCCTCAGCATGCAGTGATTTTCAGACCTACTTGAATTAAATTGGTATTTATTTAAGGAAGATGAAATCTACTGGTAATTCATCTTCTGAGTGTAATTGGTAATCTGCTGCTGTATCCCAGCTATGGAGTTGAAATAGCTTTAGTTGTTATTTTTTATCTACCACCCTCAGGAAGCAAATTAGATAGCTAATAGACTGGTCAAAATAACAGAAAATTTGTTCGTAATTGCTTAATCAGATTTAAGTCAGCATGTTTGAACCCAAATAAGCAATTGAGAAGTTATTTAAATGTTATATTATTATCTAATTATATCAAAAAGCATAGCCTCCCTGTTTTTAGAGAGAGGAGGTATATAATAGATTCATTGTACAAATACTTGTTTATGAAACTATCTGACTGCACAATTGTAATTTCTCTGGTACAAGACCACTGATATTTAGGGACACATTCATTGCCATTAGAAACGTATTAGTGGAATTAAAGTCTGGTGGTTTTTTTATTGTTGCTTGGCAAATGCAAGAATGTTGTTAATGTGTGAAGTGGTATAGACTTAATTCTGTTAAACTTGTGTTATAAAAAAATTGGTTTCTCTCTAATTGCCTCATTTTCACTCAGTATCTGCTTGCCAGGGTTAACACTTTTCCTTGTTCAAATCAGCTACCAAGAATATTTTCTCCCTAAGCTTTTTTAATCCTTTAGTCCTCAACTATAAATGCAGTCACTGGTAATGGGAAAAGTAGATTTCTACCATGCATAATGTCCAGACTGAAGCTGTTTGCTTGGCAAAGGGACGTTGAGTTAAGGGAATTGGTGTTAACAGTCAAATATCAACAGCTAAAAGCATTCTCATTAGGGGCTAAAAGTGATTGACAGAGAGATGGAACTACCGAGTGTTTACTGGAATGTGTGAAGGTTTATTAGTATTGGCACAGGGATGGTCCTATTTGTCTAGACAGTTAGAAAATCTAGTGTGTCTGGACTGTGATTTGTGGGAACCTTTCCCCCTTGTAAACCGTATTTTGTTCTCAGTGATAGACATGGCCCCGAGTACAGTGCAATATTGGCCTGGAGCTTCAATTGGCTTTGATTGAAGCCTGCTAGTCACAAATAATGCTGTAAAACCATTGCCTTTTTTTAATTCCCTTTGTGCTGGGGATCTGGAATGGGGTTTCAGAAATCTGCTGAAAAAAACATTACTTTTCTGATAGTATCATTTCAGAACCTTCAAATTTATTTTTCTTTTTTACAAAGGATGTCTGGGGTTGCAATGTCTGGAAGAAAGTGACATAAATACCCGAGGGAAGAGCATTTCCTAAATTACTGCATAACACTTTGTGTCCTGTGCACAATTGTTTCTTTTCCACGATGTCATAAAACAGTTAATAAATACAGAATGCAGAAAAAGGCAAGAGCCCCTGGTTCTTTGCCATTCACCTTCTTACTTGCTTTAAATTCTGCAGGCATCCTCTTGATAGTCTTTACCAGCAAATTACTGCTTTCAAAACTTCTCTACACCAAAAGACTACAAACATATACTCTCTCTTGCTATGTAGGTATTTAATGTTTTTTCTCTTTTCTACGCTACACAAGCGTTTTCCAACTTAAATATAGTATCTATGACTGATGATTGTACTGCCAGTGCCTATTAAAGCCATAATGTCATAGCAATTTTGTCACGAACCAGTACGGCTCATTTGACAGTAAACCTTTGGCTGTGGAAAACTGTAGTGTAGGCTTAAGCCTGGCTTGCAGACAGCTCAAGGGGGATGGCTGAGTTATGAAGCAATGCAGCCATCATTCCAGGACGTGTGCCTCAAAACAAGTCACAGCCTCAAATAATGCAACTGTGCCTGTTGCTGTCCCCTTTGGAATCCACACGGAGACATGTAGCAATACTAGCATAACTGTATTTAAATATACCTAGACCACAGAAACAAGAGTCAATTTTCATGTGATAAATGGGAGATTTTCAGAGCTGTGGAATATCCATTGCCTGCCTTACTTTTGCTGTACTCAGGTGGGACAAACAAGGAGATTTTATCAGGTACCCTGTTGCATTGATTTGAAACCAACCAAAAATCCCTGACAACATATGCACGAACAACCCAACCTTTAGATGATTTAACACATGCATTTCTTTAAAGAGTAAAAAGAGCTCACCTTCAGGGTTTTTTTTGGTTGGTTGGTTTACAATTCCCAGAAACAGCTCTGGGTTCCCCACCACAGGAAGAAACTTAGTCCTGTTGGAGTAAGTCCAGAGGAAAGCCACAAAGTTGATTAGAGGAATGGAACAACTCTCCTAAGAGGAAAGGCTGAGAGAGTTGAGGTTGTCCAGCTTGGAGAAGAGAAGGCTCCAGGGAAATCATACGGTGGCCTTTCAGTGCCTGAAGGAAGCTTACAATAAAGCTGGAGAGGGACTTTTGGCAAGGGCGTGTAATCGACAGCACAAGGACTAATGGCTTTAAGCCGAAGGAGAGTAAGTTTAGATTGGATATTAGGGAGAAATTCTTTACTTTGGGGATAATGAGGAACTGGAAAGAGTGGCCCATAGAAGTTGTGGATGCCTCATACCCAGAAGTGTTCAAAGCCGGGTTGGACGGGTCTCTGAGTACCTGGTTTAGTGGAAATGTCCCTACCTACGGCAGGGCTTTGGAACTAGATAAACTTTAAGGTCCCTTCCAACTCAAACCATTCTATGACGCTAAAAAACAGATGTAAAAAACTGTGATGATTTGGGCTGGTTTTGTTGGTTTCCTTTTGTTTCCAGAAGGTTTTTTAGAGCAAATAAATAGAATTTTCTCTTATACACAAAATCAGGTTTCAGGAAAATGGGTGTTTTTTGGCAGATTCTCCATCCCCACAGAATTGGACCCCTTCACTCACTGGAAATATTTTTAGTTGCTGTATTTCAGTCAGAGCTACTCACCAGTTTTCCCAGCATGCACAGACAGGAGAGGGCTCTTGTGTCCACGAGAGGCTTCAGCTTTGGAGAAGCCTTGCATCATGATGAGTTTCCTTTGCTGTAACAAAAGCTGCAAGTGTTAAGGTTCAGGGAGATTTTAAAAATGGCCCACTCATTACCACCTCCATTCTTTGAATGACACCCGGTAACACATTGTGCTGTTGCAATTTTGCTGTCAAAATGGATGTTGTTTTATGGCTGGTACATCTCATGGAAATAGATTGCACAGCTCGCTGAAGAAGCAGTTAGTCAACAAAATGCACTCTGGCACTTGGTGTAGTGACTGCAATTATTTGACTGGTGGCCAGCCTAGGTAGCTCTTGGGAGCCATAAATAGTATTTAGAGGTTGCTGTAAAAGCTTTTTAATTTGTTACACCAGAGTTCATTTGCATTGTACACCATATGTCATGGCAAAAGCACCCTCTCTTTGTAGAACATTATGCACAAAACAATATGTTATAAACACAACTTTTTAATGGCCTCCAGAGTAGCTGTAGATAGCTCATGCAAGAGGCTGCCTAAAGATGGATCTGTTACATGGCTGGAAATCTGAGGTCACTTCATTTTAGCTAATGAAATGAGTCAAGATTCACTCTGCATTTCAGATGAGAACATGGCCCACTAGCAGTTTAATCTCAATAATGTGAAGTCATCCACTACAGATTAATGCAGGAGTTGTAACTAAAGTTGGAGGATGCCTCGTCTGGAAGCAGAGGAGAAGGACTTTAGTTTTGATGGGAGGAAGTCTCTGGATGCACCTGAACCCACTGCTGTTCAGCCGATGTGAAACGAGACATGCAGCCCCAGCAGTGCATTGGGGAGAGCTTATAGCACATGTAGGGTAATTAGCTGCTGTGAAGGCTACGTGACTGTACTCTGTGATTTTGTCACTTCAGTTCATGAAGCTGAAATGGGGAGAAGGGCAAAAAGAGACTACCAAAGAATGGAGTGCGTGTTTGCGGGAGAAGATGAAAAGAGCTTAGCTGGCTTAGCAGTTGAAGGCTGCAAATTGAAGGCTGAGAGAAGATAGGATTATTCTAAATAAATGTGTTGGAGAGGATTAAGCATGAGGGAGGCAGAACTTTGTAAACTGAAGGACAATGATGGTAGGGAAAAGAAAGGGTTAGGCACTGTACATTAGCAAACTTACTCTAGCAATTGAATCATGATTAACCTTTCAAGGAATAATTTCCAGCCACTCCTCCAAGATGCTTATTATGTGAATGAGATGGTAAATGGAAAATGCGCACTAACCTGATAAAACACAGGTAACATAGTAATGTTCAACATCTAAAACAACCAGGAATCAGACTCAGGCCTTTTCTTTATAGTCTGAACACTGGGGTTTCTTTGGGTTTTTTTTTTCCCCCATTCTCTGGCAAAGGAAATGTCAGTTCACCAAGAAATTCTGGGCTACTTCGAATCTGCTTCACCTGTCTGCATCATCTCAAGCCAACTGAGGAAAGAAAGTGTCAGAGATTTCACTCGGGAAATTTGATTTCAATTGTTTTTTTCTTTTAGGATCTCACATTGCTTTGAGCTTTTCTTTTCCTCTCTTTCTCTCTTCCAGTTATTTCTAGCCTTTACTGGCCGAAAATAATCTATTTTTATGTATTGGTGCAGGGCCCATGATTGGTTGTGGTGCTACCATAATGTTAATAAGCATCCTTCTTATGTTAATAAGCATCTCTCAGTATGTTTCTGTATACTTGTATTTTTCCCCATCTCTGTTAAAAAACACTTATTCTCAAGTCAACTTGACTTTTCAGAAGATTGGTAACTTTCAGAAGCACTTATGATAGAAAGAAATATTCTTCTTTCAAGTCAACCATTCTTTTCTTGGTGTAATTCTGCTCTGGTGTTTGTTACTGGCAGAATTATCCTGTTTGGTCCTGCCAAATAAGATATCAGAGGTCTAAAAAAAGAAAATTGTATTCAGTTTACGTGGAATAACATCCTTCCATGAGCTTCAGTGGTTTTGAAGTTATTGCAAATTAATTACAATCAGAATCATAAAACTTGCAAACACAGTATGTGTCTCAGAAACCAAAAAGCTGTTTCTGAAGTCAACCCGCAATGTCAGGATGGGTATTCTGGTCTCAATTACTTTTTCTTTGTCCCTTAGCCTTCCTGCTACTTGGATTCTTCTAAGAAAAGATGAGAATGTCATTCCTATTTGCCATCTGTGGCACTGGGCAATATGTCCATATGAATGGAACTGGATAACATCACTGGAGAAGCTGCTTCCTTGTCACCAGCTGTACATGGCTTCATGCTTGTACGTCTTGCCACCAAAACTCTCGTTACCTCCTGAGGTGAGGAGATGCCCCAAAGATTTCTTCCTACCGGAGCAGTGCAACAGGGGTCAGAGAAGAGTGGTATCTACAGCCACAGAGGCACTGCTCCAGGAAACAGAGGAGGAATGGGCAGTCCTGAGACAGTAAACATCCTAAAGGACCCATGCTTGTTACTGTACAGTCTCCTACATTCCCTAAATCTTCCTGTTGGAGGGGCAACTTTTCTGCCTTTCCAGAGGTGAGCAGGAGGCAGCAAAGCAAAGGCTGCTTCTATTGGCCTCGGTGTCTTCCTATGGCTTGAGGTGGCCCTGCAAATGAATCCTTTATCAAAGACTGCACCTTATATCTATTATAGCTTTGGGTTTGGATATTTCTAAAAAAGCTTTTACCAGGTGGTAGAATGTGGATTTGTACCATAATGCCTTGCAAGAACTGACTGCACCTTCAAAGGCAGCAGAGGCTCTGATCATCCTGGTACATAAACCAACTTCTGCTTGTAAAACTTCCCTCCCTGGAGAAAAGGCTTTTGTTGAAATGCAAGGACTCCCTCCAGGGATGTGTGGCTCTTTCTTCCAAGGCAGGGAAATAATTAACTGCCATGATCTCTCAACCATGCTGTGCTTCTCACAACACTTCGAAGGAGCTTGTTAGATGCACATAACTTACTGTGCTTATTCCATGTTAAACCCTTCAATTGCTAAATCCACCTTTTCAAGCTGGAGACAGAGCCAGAGGAGTGAGTCAGTCATGTGGAGCAGGTGTGACTTCCTGATTTCATTAATTTAGTTAATTGCAGCACTTCTTCAACAGCATCAATCTTTTCTCTGTCTTATGAAGTAAGTCCCTGGTTTATAAATTCAATTGCTGGGGCTGCTTGATGATCAGTTTTGAAAATTCTATGCTTTCCCTCATGAACGTTGACTCTGTCTTACTGCCCACTCAGCCAATCAAGTCCAATTTCTATTATAATGAACTTCTGGAGATGTGACGAAGTTTGAATGCCAAGGGCTGGCAAAGAATTATGGTATTTCCCAACTTTACTCTGTGATTCTTTCCTTCTCCAAAGCCCTCATTACTGCAGCTCTAAACAGATTTTGATTGTATAAGGAGGGAAGATGTAATTAGTAAAAGTAAATAAATAATTACTGAGGGAAATGGATGTTAGGCTGGTTAACAGTGGTGAAAAGAGAATGTTGTTACCTCATTTGGAAACAGGAGATTTGGTATATACAAGGACTCAGTGCATTTAGATCAGGTTTACGGATTATCAATAACTACCTCTGCTTTCAAACAGGACTCAGAAACACCTTTGTACCTTGGTTTCTTTAAAAACTTCATCAGTCCTCAGAGTTCACTGGCATGCAGAATTCGGATAGATTTTTTTTTTCTTTTTTTCCCAAATACTGATGAAGTCTTGTAATACTACATTTAACCAAAGTTTTCAGATGTGTAAATTAGAATTCTGAAAGGGAAATCCCATAGAATCAACAGTTGAAATGTAGCTGTTAAAATCAAAGGATTTGTGCATGCATAACCCAAATATGTGTTGTGTATATGTAACATCAAACAACTTAAAAGAAAATTATGGTCTTATATGAAGCTTTTTTAATTTTTTTGTGCCTCGAAACTCCAGATCTCTGAACAAACATGTTCATTCTAACAAGCTTATAATTTTTCACTGCTCGTGTTAATTTTTGACTTATTTTTCTTAGTCTTTTTGTATGGCTTGCAAATCTCCTTTGTGTCTTTTAGAACGTTTTCAGAGATATTATCTGTGTGTTGTAATCAGGCAAATCTGTTGCATAAATATAATTCCTAAATTTATTCTGAGAGATTTTAAAATAGTACTACTACTATTACTACAACTAAAGCCAACAGATATATGGACCATTTGAGCTTAGTGAACTATATCTTCCAGTTACACTATTATTTTACTTTTTTTAGGGTTATTGTGTCATGCTATATCAGTGACACAGCCATTCCAGAATTCAGCCTTTGTTTTTGTTCTTTTTAAAGGTGAATCTTGCAATATCTCTGAAAATACACAGATGTAATCAGAGGAGTCTAGTAAACCAAGTAATAGACCTAGGAATAATTGATTGATATGATTAGCGCTTCCCAGAATAAATGAATTACAAGGATTTGGCTGTCAGTTGTCTTTGCTGAGTGTCTGATTTCCAAGCAGGTAGTTTTAGAGGTAAGCACAATGTTCAGAGCTCTCCAGACCTGCTTCCCACAAGAAGCACTCCTTCTCCATTCTCACGGATCGTATTCTACATGCCCTGAAAGCACCCACAGCAGTTCCAGTGCAGCACAGTGGATCATGCCTTACAAGGCCATGGGAAAACCACGGTGACTTTGGTGGCTCGATGTGTGACAGGGGCGGGTCCAGCCGCGGTGGCACCGCCGGGCGCGATGAACCACAGCGCTCCCGCGAGCAGTAACAAACCAACAAATCCGCTCAGGTGCTCCATCAGCTAATGCTCAGCAAGGGGGTGACTTCACAAATGGAAGCTAAGGCCCTTTGCAGGCAATGTGACTGGAAAGCAGGATAATGTAATGTGGCAGATGCTGCATGGAGGGGAATTGGGGTCATTTTGCATGCCCATGTGTAATGCAACCTTATGCCATAATTAAGACGCTGGATAGAAGCAGTTGAGAAGGATTAGCTGCTGATCCATACATTTAATGTTTCTGTTTATTTAAGATAAAGCCTCATGCTAGATTTCTTTTTACTATTAAGCCTCTTTAAAGCTTTAATTTTCCTATATTTTCTTTGCAGATGTATATTTTTTTAATGTGTTTATCTCTGGTTTAGTTAAAAGATGGATTTCTAGAACATGGTCTGGCTTTAGAAGTTGGCCTACAAAGCAGGACTGAGATCTCTAGAACTGAACCATAATTCCCATGATTCCTGGCAGCACTACACCCAAGGGGAAGCATGTTTCCCATTTTCAGGGAAGAATGGAGTAGTCTCACTTCTCAATTATATGGAGATGGTTGTGTGTGCTTTCTTTTTAAATAATGAAGTTGCCCATAAAAACTGGGCAGTCTTCCTGAAATAGTCTTTCCTCAAAAAACACAACTTCCTATCAGTAGACAGCTATGGCTGGAAAATATCACCTGCTCAAATTCTGGGGAGTGGAATGGGGAGATGTGAAATTTTTCTGTAGAAGGAAGTTGTGGGCTGAAGGCCAGAGCAGACATGAGGTTTTTGGACCTCTGTTGGAAGTCACCTCTGACAGAGGAAAGAGGAGACAGGCAGAACCAGGCTGCATTCAATTATTCAATTAATTTATATCACTGGTCATTTCAAACCTTCAAGATGGTACTCAGGAACAAAAGGTTGGGGCAACCATTTGAAAAGTGTGCCAGTGAAAATGAAATGATCAATTAGTATCAAAGGCAACTTCTTATCTGACACGGTAAGTGGAAAAATGCAAAGTTATGAAATCCTGTGAGCAGATCCCTTAGAGTTTAAGGCATGTTTGAACCTGAAGTAATTTTTTCTAGCTAAGGAAAAATAATCCTGTTTCTTTCTCTTTGCACCACTTCTCCTCTCTCTGCTTTTCTGTGCTGTTTTCTTGCTCTCAGCAAATCTCCCAGTGTATTTCCATGTTAGATAGTTCAGCTTTATCAGTTTTGTACTTGTTTGGTCCTTTGAAATTCCCGTGGTACTTCAGTGGACATGAAGATTTTTGAAGACCATCTCTGCAGAGTTCTGGAGATAGTTTTTTTTTTTTTTTCAGCACACGTAGCCTGGGGATTATCTTCTTCCCTTTTTGGAAAAAGGAGAAGAAAAAAAACCCCAGAAACTTTGTTAATTCTTGAGAGCTATATCATATCTGTGCCAAGTTCCCAGAGGATCAGACAATTTCTACTTCCCTATGGTGGGTAGGACCAGAGGCTACTCTGCTCCATCCATGCAAACAAAACATAGTAACCCTTTGTTCATGGACGATTTGCCTGTAAGGGAGCTAAAGGTTTGTCTCTATTATTGTATTTGTTTCCTTTCAGAGCTTGCATAGCTGTGGTTAGGCAAATTCACCATCTGGGAAAGAGTCCTTCTGGTTACTAAGCCGAAATAAGGCTGAAATACAAACACACCACAAGGCCCTTCCACTGGGAAAACCACTCTTGGAACCAAAGATCTGACATGCCATATAAATTTCACCAAGATCAAGAAACATTCAGTTGAGGCACATTTGTAAATACAAAATGCGACACTTCTTTATTCAAAAAAAAAAAAATTAAACCCCGTGTCTTTTGATTGCTTTGTATCTTTCTTTGTCTCCAGTTCAGAAAACACATCATCATTCATATTTATGAGGAGCAATTTGTATCAATTCATAATTATCTTGTGTAAAATTCATTCTCTCAGTGCATAAGTGAGATAATCAAAAGGCAAAATGGAAGGGCCACAATAAAAGCATTCGTCCCTCATCCCACACTGCAGGACCTTGTCTAACCTGGAGTCTTGAGCTATAAAACCAGTGACTGATTTTCCTGTAGGTAAAAGTTCAAGGTTCATTTGTTTCCAATGCAAGCGTTTTTCCAGTCTCGGATCCTTTTGAAGTTTATTTGGAATATAGATTTCTCTGTATGCTCTTGAGACTGCCTTTTCTAGACATGTGGACTGAGAGCTTCTAGGACCTGAGGAAAGGCCAGTTTTTAGAATAAGCAAGCAGCAGGTACACTTCAACTTTTTGCAGCTGCTCTTCCCCTCCTCTCCTTGCCAACCTGTGTGCTGCCATGATATCTGTTTCCAAGCACTACTGCTATTAATAGTGCTTTCCAACAGACTGACTCATTTCCCTACCCTAGTCATTATGGGCAGTCAGTGACCTTTAGCAGATGAAAGCTCAGGGCAGTGCAGAATGAACCTGTTCCCTGCAATCAAAGCAAACTCAGATTATTAATTGCATTAAGTTTTAACCATTGATTTTAATTGCAAATTTTCTTTTCTGTTTGGTTGGTTGGTTGGGTTTGTGTTTTGTTTATTTTATGATTACACCTAACGGCACCAATGAGAGGAATGTGCCATTTTGAGCTGTTAAAAGTTGTTTTTACTCTTTAACTACCCACCTGAATCATAATGAATGCAGGGCAAGTTTTTCTAAATTTTTTAGGTTTTTTATTAATTTTGTCTCACCTCTGGCCCTGAAGAGAGGGGCAATTACATCAGACTCTCTGTAGCTTGGTAATTTGGGGATCACTGCACAAGCAGTGTGTGTTGTGTTTGACATGGAAATGGATGTGTCCAGGTATGGGTGCTTGGACAATAAGGTGTGCAAGTATGTGAATTTATGAACACAATCCAGCTGGGAAAAATGGCCATCACAAGAAAAGTGTGCCAAGGCATCTTCCTCTGGAGACTGTCTCTGGAGCTGTGGTGAATTTGCCACATTCTTTAGATGCTGAAATACAATTCTGTCCCACCAATCTTGGTATTCTTTGTTTGAATTGTCTTCATTTTTAGGTGTTTTTATATATGCCTTAAAACATCTCAGCACACTTTCAGACAACTGAAGGCAAACAGCCCCAAAAGGAAAGTCCTTAAAAATCAATATGGACCAGGGGAAAGCTCATGCCACTTGATTGCTTCTAGCTGAGTTAGTGGCTAAGTGAGAATGGAAGTGGACATTCCCAATTTTCAGTAAAATGACACTAAGTGGAAGTCTATTTAGCAATGTGGTTCTACAGCCAGAACAGAGGAAACGTTCGCAGAGGCCTCTGTGTTTTTTGAAAAACAGTGTAAGGCACTGAGGTGGCCATAGCCAGAGACCTTCAAGGTTTTTCCCAACATTTAAAACTACTTTATTTTAAAAATGTCACAGTTATGAACTTAAACCTGTATTTCAGGCATTCTCCTCCTAGCTCATTGCATGCCAAGGTAACCTGCTTAGTATTTTTCTTCTGAGAGCTGCCTTTCCTATCAGATGGCCAAACAAAGTGTCTGTCCCCAGTCAGGACAGTGAGTGTTCTGAGAGTCTGACTATCTACTGTTGGGTGTATTTGATCCTGGTTTAGAGAGCTTAATGTTTACTTATTCCTCCTTTGATAGGAGTAAGGTGCAGCAATGTGACATCTGCAAACCTTTTTCAATACTGGGCAACTGAAGGAAAAAAAAATCCGATTCATTTTGTCTTAATGCAATGAGTATTTAAAGTTATTAAATTTAGTAGTATAAAATAAGAGACAAATATTTTATAAGTATCTAAATAGTAATTTAGCTCCAAAAGGTTCACTGTGGTTCAGCCATTTGAAAAGTTAGAAGGATATTTATATCATTGTCTGTTTTCCTCTGCACAGCCTCCAAAGAACAGGCTCTTGATATGGAGACAAGCCTATTTTCCATACATATCTATTCTTTTCTGAGATTCCATTCAAATTAAATTTCCCCTTCTATGCTCAGGGATACGCATAATAGAGTTCAAGATTTACTGGATTAAAAATATCAATTGTCTCATTTCCCTAACAGGATAATGGTTACCAGTTTGTATATGCTACTGTTGTCCCCTGTGTTTTGACAGATAGTAAAGAAAAGCCTTTGCTGAATGCAAATGAAAGCCTGAGGACTGATGTTGTAGTTAAGTGGACTATAAGTGGATAACTATCCTCAGTAAATAAAATGCTGTAGATATACTCCCTTAGTGGGGCTTAGAGCTCCTGTAGCTGGGCAGGAAGTTTTCAGATAAAAACACAGTAAGAAAATGTTGATTATTTAAATCTATCAGCAAATCTGGGTATGCTTTGACAACTTTTGTCTGGAAATGTTTCTCTCAGCTCCAGGATAAGAAGAGTATTTTGAAAAGGGATACAGCTCTATAGGCACACACTAGTGATTTTTCTCGCAGCTTTGTAGGAGCACCAAGTTTTATTTCCTGCTATGCCACTGTGCCACATTTCTTACACTTTTGGTTATTCCAGACCTTTTCTACCGAAAATGTTCTCACTCTCTGAATAAATAGATATTCAGTGGAGGAGAGAAAAAAGCTGCAGTGACTGGGCATGCCCCCTTATGTTTTCATATGAAAGACAAAACCAGCAACAATAAAATCTCTTTGAAGGAGGAGACATTCAGACACCCCAGATTTGGGCATGTGATGAAAATGCATTTTTCCTTGCAGATTGAGAGGTACCTCCAGAACCATATTCAGAGTGGGAGCTTGAGTTGTTTGCTGAATCCTCTGGCTGCTTTGGTGCCTCTATCCCCGGGTACTGAAGACCGCTTTGATTAACCTTCTCGTTTAAGTTCCTATGGTCATATGGATTCCATCTTCTTTTTACACAGCACTGACTCAGGGAGAGCACCAGGCTTGGAGCTACAGACAGAATTCAATACTGACATTCTTGTTTAAAGAGATAAGCCCACTGATGTCATTGGGGGCAGGGTGCATAGATATCACTGGAGCTTCAGATTTGCTGGGTAGCACTAACATCAAACAAATTACAATCTCCTTAGATTTTTGTTAATCTATGAACTGTCTTCATCATGTGAATGTAACTTCATTTTGGAGATACATGTTCCTCATGATTTCTTTTTCTCATTTAGGCTGCCCATTTTGTCTGCCACGTATCTGTTGGGTGCTGCTGTAGTCTGCTCTCCCTCATCTTTATCAGCATTCTGTTCGTCTGTGTTTAGTCTGGTCCTCTTCATGGCTCTTCTTGGCTAATAACAGTTTGGGAACCCACAAGCCAGCAGGACTCTTCCTGCCTCACAGAGTCTCGTGCATGTCTGTCTGCTGCCAATGCACCTGCAATTACCCACTGCTGATGCATAAGTAGAGAAAAGATGTTTGGGATTATTAGCCCAGGCATTGCTTCCCCTCCTACGTTAATTTAAATGTAGTTGTTTTGTTGAAGGCCATGAAGCTGTGCTGATAATTTTTGTTTAGTGAAATAATTAATTTGAATGCTTGGCGTTGTTTTTCTGGGATGGTGGTGATGTCAGTTACCGAGTTAGGTAAGTAAATTCCTGCCATCTCTCCAGAAATAATAAATTCTTAAGAAGTGAACTGGGCTACTCATTATTTCCATCAAGAAAGGAAGGTGTGGAGACTCCAACTTTCTTACATTTGTCAGCAATGATAACCTCAATAGAGCAAGAGAAAATTTCCCTACCAAATACATCTGTTGCTAATGGAAGGTGAGGAATGGATTTTGTAACACAAGGGAAGACTTGCACTTTTAAAATAATATTTTGATCTTGAGTGAATAGAGATTTTAGGAAAAAGTGTTCTGTGAAATAAAATTTTCACCCATGAAAATTTGAAAGAGAAGTATTTAGTTAAAAAGGGAATATTGGATTTTTGAGTCAAATTTATATTGCACATGTACAGAAATACAAATGTGTGTAATTGTTTAAGCATTTTACATAGTGAGGTTGTTTTATATAACATGAAAAAACATTTTTGAATTTGTAAAACTAAAATGTTGTTACTTTCTTTTCAGTGCTGCTATAAAAATAATTCTAATGTATTTTTTTTTAAGAGGAAAGGTGAATAGTTTTATTATTTAAACAGTAATGGAACTTTCTGTCTTATACTGTAAGTTGTAGCAACTTATCTAAACAGGATGAATAATTTTTCCAAAGTAAGACTAGAAATTTTGGGTAATGTAGAAAGTGTGTTGAGATAAGCTGAATTTTAGTTTGTAACCTCTCTAATCAGAAAGCTATTTCAGTAAGCGTGTACTAGGACATTCATCTGCCTGGCAAGAAGTTGGCTAATGTTTTACTCTTCTGTTTTAGACTGGTTTAACCCAAAATTATGTAGGTACAAACACAGGAGATGTGGGGCAGACCAAATCCCAGGTTCAAGTTTTGCAGACAGCTGAGAAGCTATAGACCTTGGACGAAGAACCCAGAATGCTGGAAATGTTTTTATTTCAGAAAAACTCACCACTTGTTCTTTGATGGCTGCTTTACTCAGAGTTCTGTCTCTCATCTTGATCCTTTTGGTGCTCAGAGTTGAGACTCTCAGAGCCAAATTGCCAATCGGGTTAAAACTTCCTGCTAAGGTGGCTGTTAATTTTAACTGCTAGGAGCGACTATAAATCACCAGGACAAAATCAGACAACATCAGCATCTATCATTAGTTCTACTACATTAGAGAATTAACAAACTCCCCTCCCTCAGGCAGATCAATCACTGTGTTAGCAGGTTCCCATGATAATGTCCCACAGCAGCCAGTCTCTACCTGTTATATCCTGCACAAAATATTACCAGCCTTTCCCTGATCTTCACACTACTGTCCGAATGTTTAGCACACCAAAATTTCTGCAACAATCTGTGCAGAACACAGAGGGACACCACCAACACCTGGGCTACTTCACAATTGTCCAGGCAATCAGCACTCACTCGTTTCCCTGCACACGAATGGGCTTGGAAAAAGAGGGAGACTGTCTTTCCTCTTGGACGATCAGCACTGCTACAGCCATCATGGGCAGAGTTTGAGTGAATCTGAGACTGTCCTAACCATTCCCATTCTCAGAACATTTATGAGATTGTGGCCGTATCACAGCTGGCCGTTTAGGGAATAGGCAATAAGCTAAACCATTTCCCCTGTAGATGACAGATGGGATTGGGAGATAGGGACTGATGAATATCACTAAGACCTCTCCATGAATATCCATACAGCTTACTGATGTTAGAGCTAAAGCTGATATAGCTTGAAGCAGAGGAAAGACTGTTTCTGTCATTAGGGTAACAATATGGAAGGATCAAGATATTTTCTCATTAAACAAAAAAACAAAAAAGAATTAATATGTTTTCTAAGCTTCAAAAAATAGCGAGAGTTGATCAGTCTCTTGACAAAGATCAAGGATGATAGAAAATGCTCAGATAGCCTTGGGCTGCCATCAAGATAAAGAGACACAAAAGGCAGGATTTGTGGCATATCCATTTGATCAACAAGAAGAGAGGCTTTCCAAAGTCCTGCATCCTCAGCCTGTGTGGATGGGTGCTGATGCAGCGTCAAGGTGTCAATGCATGTTTACATGGTATAAAAGTACATTTTGTATCAGCTGGGGTTTGGACTCTGTGGCTATCATACCAGTGCTCATAGAGCTCAGCCCATGGAGGTAGTGTCTTTGGACCCTCTGTTTTGACATTCTGCACCATCAAACTGATTCACAGCTAAGGTGACAAAGCATCCCAATTGTCCTTCTATCTTGTTGGTTTTTGCTTCCCTTCATCTCCTGTCTGACCATCTGGTAGGCAACCTCTGTCCAAGAACTGAGTCACACTGCACAACTGGGCCGTAGCTGCCACTTTTGCAGCCACAAGCACTTCTGCAACCTGCTTGAGGCCTTGTGATCAAATTGACTAAGTTATTAAGTTGATCACTCCTCTATTTTCACTGGAAGCCACAGTACAACACTTTACCCCACTGGAAGGTGGAAAACCATCGAAGACTCAGCCAAGTAAACATTCATGTCCATGAGCTGAATATCACCTAGCATTCCCCAGGCCTGGTGGTGGGTCGTTTGCTCGGCTTTTGCAGGAAAGGATGAAAGGCATGAACTCTGCTCCTCCAGAGACAGAAAAGATTATTTTTTCATAGGCCTGGGAGCAATTTTTGGTTTACTTTCACACTGAATCCAGTTGAGTTCTGCAGAAGAATTCCTCCTTGCCTCCCATCCAAAGGCTGGAGCTCAGAGCTGACAGCTGCTTTAGCTGCAACTTGCAGCCTTGCCTTCAGCAAATATAGTTCAAAATGTATTTGCTCCTCTGTAGTCTGCTGGAATGGCAGTACTCCAACCCAGAAAGCTGCCTGCAGCTTTAGAGAAAGTATAATGATGAATTAAATGAATTTTAAATGGGAGAAAGGTGGTGTTGCTGGAGTATCTCCTATTGTACACCCACTATGGGATTGGCACCTCCGTGACTTGGTGATTAGGAGCATCTGGACATGCTATGCTGAGGTTGTATAAAACTAGATCCAAAATTGAAGAAATTTTGTTCATGTGTACATTTGAATGTGTATAGCTGAATGTTGTTTCCAGGACAAATAATATGAAGGTTAGAGGAAACACTGACATGGAAGGAAGAAAGTACCTCTCTTACTTTCATAGTCCAGACGTCTTGTCAATTAATATCGCTGCAATTAAATTCACAGCAAATGGACCTCGGGTCTCAGAAACTGCAACAGCTCTCGAAGTTTTGGCATTTCAGTTGTATCTGAGCAAATGGAGACTCAAACCATGTGAATCATCTCTGAGTTTTTAAAAAGTAGCTTTATTTTTAAAAATGAAAGGTAAATGACTTCAGATGGCAAACTGCATTAGGAGAGCTAAATAAGGAAAAAATATTGTTACAATGACAGTAATATCAGCTGCCACAAACAAAAATCAGTCAATAAAAGCACTTTGGAAAGTTAAAAAGCCAAATGAATAAAAAAGCCTCTTCCCAAATTCAATATTTTGTTGTATAAAATATTAGCACTCGGACTAAAATCACCACCTGAGTATAGTATTTTTTTCTGTTTTATCAGCAATCTCTCTCTTCCCCCTAGTAAATTCATTTATTTGTTCAAAACTGCAGTGTGTTGCCAGCACTTTCCAACATATGTATGTAAGATAATGTACTTTTCGTCCACCCTAAGCCTCTCATTCCACAGATTATTGATTTAGCCATGCTGCTGCAAAGACAAACAGTCATATTCTCTTTCTGTGGCTAAAGTGACCAAAACTTCTCTTGCTTGATGAAATCTACCTCATTATAAGAGGGCATTGGGGACTGTGTTGAGAGTCACTTGCCCACCATCCTGCTGACTCACAATTAAGACTGTGCTCTGACACAGGCTCAGCCAGAGCTGCGGAGTCTTTCTGAAGTAGGAAATGCCAATCTTTATCTGTAGACCTGAGAAGCTCATCGTTAAGAACAAGGAGAGAAGTAGACCAGGGAAGGGCTCTTCACAGCACATCTATCCCAACTTGCCTTTCTCTAAGCAGCTGAAGTAGTGAACAAAAGTGTGTTGGCTGATCGTCAGCAATATGGGTAATGAAAACCACTCCAGGAACAGAGGAATCCCCCTCTCCCTGCAAACCACCAGCACTGTGTGCAGTTAATGCTGTCTACATGAAGATGCAGATTTTGTCTCATAACAATGTGGAGTGATGTGTGGGAGCCCTTATGCTGCCAGTGACACCGCCAGGGCTCATAGTCAGCCAGCTCATGGGCTTTTTGAAGGCTCGTATGTTTCATTACCCTTAACTCCTGATCTGCAGGAGATTCTGGGGTCTGTATTTTCATTCACTTTTGGATGTACTTGGATCAACAAGGCTTACCCTACACTTTCTGTCTGTCTTGAATTTTGAGCTAAGTTTGACCTAAACTGGGAAATTTTGACCCCGCCTTCTAAGTAAGAAGCTAGGTCAGTTATCTAGGCTTTCTCCACCTCCATGGAGGGTTTCTGTGACTCTGTCTCAGCAGGTAAATTCAGAAAGGATGCCCAAATCTCAGTAACAGATATTCTGGCTGAGTCTGCAGCACATCTTCCCTTTTTGTGAGCCCAAACCCCTGCGTGTGTCACTGAGCCAATCTCTGGTGTTACATACAGATTTTTGTGCTAAGCCTGCCATTTACAAACTCTGTGATAGTCACCTAAAATTATCACAAATGAGCAGCAAAAAGTAAGAGCAGAACAGTTCCTAGCTGGCAGCCATGGCTGGAGTTTGTATCTTCCAGAGGCAGGTATGTAACCTAGATGTTTAAGAAATACCTGCAAATGTCATGGGATCAGTAGGGAAAGCTGGGACGAGGCCATGGCACTTTGCTTTTCACTTTGGACATACCAAATGCCCAGGTCCTTCACAGCCAAGGAGACATCACAGACTCACACAGAAACCCAAAATATGCTGAGCTGGAAGATACCTACGAGGATCACCAAGTCCCTGTTAATGTCCCTGTTTATGACTAAATCTCCACTCCGGTGTCCAGTGCCACATCACCCATTTCTGTAGCAACCCAGCAAAGAAGAATTCTTTTCCGTTTACTTCCAGCTACCAGACAGTACCAAATTTGATGGGTTTTAGTTTGTTTATTTTCCCTGACAAGGACATCTGTTTACTAGAACTCATCTCCAGTGTTAGCGAACATCAAAAGGGACGTCTGTGAGACTGCAGCTGGATTTAGATGGTACAAAGCCCTTCAAGTGACTGTTTAAATCTCTTTTTCTTTTCTGCATCCCCAATCTCCAAATAGAAATGGACTAATTTTAAATGCATCTCCGGATTTTTCCAATTTATGTAATGTGTCTGTCCTAACTTGTGCTTCAGGATCACCTTTGGGGTGAAGTGTAGCATTTCTTTAAAAAAAATTAGAATAAGAAAATAATAACTATCCTAAAATGCATAAATGTCTTTGTTTCTTCAATAAAAGTAGGTAACTGTGGAGGTGGGGAGAAGTGAGCAAACTGAGGAAAATTCTTCTTTGTTATTCTTCTCCTGATATCAACCAGCATACACTTAATCTCAGGAAGATCTGATTTAGAAGTGCTGTGCATTCATGTTGTATGCCTATATGACTGTTTATTTAGTTGTGAATTGATTGATTAGGAAATAAGTGCTTTTCAAGTTGACAGTATAAATAATGAAACTTTATTAGTGATATATGTGACACATTTAACAATGCTAATTTTCTGTACTGCTCTGTGTAATTCACTTGCCTTTTTCAGTAGGCTGTAAACAATAGAAGGTTTGAGGGAAATCACTAATTTGTTGGCTTTCTAAAAGGCAATGGAAAGGAATCCAGAATTTAGGAATATTTCTAGAGTGCCATCTAGTGGGAAAAGAAATGAAGCCACAAGAAAATGGAACTCAAAACACACCTTAGGAAAGTATGTCTTAATACACAGAACTATCTCTTCATTTTCCTCTACAGCTAAACACAGGCAGCCACTAATGGATTTTATGCAATTTAGTTATAACTGGAAAACTTTATTTGTTCCAATTTTATTAAGTATACATGCGTGTATATATGTATGTATATATGTATATATATATGTGTATATATATATGTGTATATATATATATATGGTAGAAATAATTGCAATTAATGCCCTCTCTGCTTTTAGTTTTTGAAAAAATAACAAATGCCTGGTCTAAGCCCAGACTAAAGATTTGGGTTAATCATCTCATGTCCTCATACTTCAAAGGCTTTGTCATTAAACCTTGATTTCATTTTCACTCTTTTAATTAAGTTACAGACCTTTGCATTTTAAACGGTGATATATAGAAATTGAAGACCACCGTTATGAAACAAGCTTTAAAACAAAAGAGATTCAAAAAATTGTGTCGTTGCCTCATTGCTTCCAGGTGTGGTTTTATCAGAGGTGGTGATTGGTCTTCCTTAGCAAAAGCACAACTCCTGTGGTTATAGCAGACACATTGCTACCTTTAAAGCAGGTTTCTATAACCACTTAATGTCTCATCACATTGGTAATTTTTAGGGTGTCCAAAAAACCCCGATTTTTCTGTCTTTGCAGGTGCAAATTTTCTAAGTGTGGCCTCAGATTTAATGAGGGAAATACCAGGAACTCACCAAGTTGTTCTTGATTGCAGATGCCTTGGAGGCGAGCAGGGCTTGTTTGGGGCAGTCTGGCAGAGCCAGAGGACCAGGGGAGAGGGCAAGTGAATACTTTTGCATTTGTCTACCTGTCCACTGGGCATAGATTGGGTGTAGCATTTTGTAATCCAGGCGTCTTTCTGAGGAGGGATCACATCTGGGCAGATGTGCACATCTCTTCTGTTACAGCTGCCTCCTGGAAGGGGAGTTTGGCGATTTTAAGATAACAGTTCATGCTCCTACAGTTTTCTTTATGTGCAATACCTGTCAAAGAATGCTGGTGCTGTGTTGGGAGTGCCCCTCGGTTCACATAAGTTTGGTAAAGACTTACAGCAAATATCGTCTCTCAGAAGTGTACCAGCCAGGCATCTCTGTGGTAGATGTTTATGTCTTTTCAATCAAGAGCAAGAAAATCAACTCTCCTCACTTTCTTTATACCTGCTTCTTAATTAATGTTCTTTAAATTTATCTTCAACATATAGACTATTGCAGGGAGCTATTTATGACAGAGAAGAGCCATGGTTGTATTCGCAACGACTGGCTTTGGGATTTAGAAATGTTTTCAGTAGGCATGTCATCTGTCTGGGCTGTGAGTCTTTGAAAGGGAGAGATTTTTATCTATGGTAAAAGTAATATTTGCATTATGGGGGCTAAATGTAGTGTATTGTTATGTCCATTTGGTATACAACACTGTTAAGTTTATTGATCTCAAGATGAGATAAAAGAGGCGAATGACAGGAAAAGTGGTGAGAAAAGAAATGTGGAACTGAGGCAGGAGGATTTTTTTTTATTCCTTCTGAATATTGCATAAGCTGTGAAAGAGAAGACTTACAACAGTACCAGTGAGCAATTAGTATGGAAAAGGAATAGGGAGGATGTGGTGTGCAAAGTACTGCTTCCTGCTGAGTTTAACCCAAGCTCTGCTTTTGCCTTTCTTCAGTAAAAAACAAACAAACAAACAAACCAAAGTTACGTAGAGATCACCCTTACAGCCTGTGTGTTTGAAAGCCATAAAGAGAAGAATTTTTCAAAGAAAAACTTTAATGGCAGCATGAAGAGTCCTCTTTCCAAATATGCTGCTAAGTTCCTGACAGCAATAGTGAGAAGGAAACAGGGGTGGAAAGGGAAGGAGCAGAGAGAGTACTTTGGTACTAGGGAAGGTGTGTTTTCTAATGAGGTCAAAAAGTAGATTGAATGTTTGCTGTAGAGTATTTTATCAGCTTTACAGGTTGGTATCTCCCTGTATCTAAGGACTCTCAAACTCTTTTGAGAAGAAGGAGGTGTAGTGTAGGAGACCTCTGGTGGTATTGTTTTCTGCTCTAGTATAATTACTCTGTGTTTTTATGGTACTGTGTAGAGTGGGTTTGAGATGTGCGCATGACTGAAATCTGGAACAAAAGAGAGGGATGGGAACGGCAGCCATGAGCAGTGCAGACCTGTATCCATGAGATACAGCAAAGGGCTTCAAACAAGCAATAAGGATAACACTCTCCTGGGAGTCCCAGGTTGGATCCTAGTCCTGTGACGGATGTGCCTGCGCGCAAGCGGCTGCAGATGGGCACCATAAATAACTCCCATGTCACAGGAACAGCTCCCGGAGGCAGCGATAGCGGGAAAGTTGCGCTTTTCCTGCATTTCTATTTCACTTCTGCTTTCCCCACTGAGGTTGATTCATTCTGCTGCAGTTTCAAACAGATGCATTAGATCCTTTTAGGTTGAGTTTTGAAAGCTTGTTAGAGATATGTTTCCAGTTTTCACCCTTATTGCCAAATCACTCCTACTCGGATCTTGCCGTGTTCCTGAAGGAGTTATGAAGGCTGACAGTCAGCGGTCTTGTAGAATTAGGAACTCAAACTTTATGCCCCTGAAGAAAAGAGAGAAATTTGTAGTTTTAGCTTAGTGATAAACTCGAACTCTTGAAGATCCTCTAGTGCTTGACTCAAAGTATTTGATTTTTTTTTCCCATGGAAAGAAAATATCCTAATTCATGTTTGGAGATGTCTCCAGTTGACTAGTTGTGGGTATTTTTACTCCCTCTGAGCCTAGTTTTATTTCACTCATGGGAACTTTATACAAGCAGAAGAGCATGCATGCTCTTGAATTATTTTTGTTTAGCTAATATGTCCAAAATATTTCTGTAACTGTTTAAAATGTGACCTGCAGCAAATATGTGTTTGAATACAGCATGAAAAAATATGCTTTCGTGCCACTTTTGTGCCACAAGCTTAAACCAACTGAGGAGAACAGAGGGTACTTTCTACTGCATCAGGTATCCTTTCTGTCTGCCTTCACCTTGTTGGTCACTGTCAGTGCGGTGTGTGTTGAGACTGGGAGTTCACTTGCATCTCTCTACAGGTTTCTCCTGGTGTTTTCTAACATTCTATTCTTGCCAACCTTTAGCAGTATCTTCATTTTCATACTGAGATGGTCAACATTGCATTTCAGAGTCTACTCCTGATAGCAATTCTTCATAGCTGTCGTTAAAGAGTGATGAGTTCAGGCCAAAATACCGTGAAGTTAATGAAAGTCTTTGCATTGATTTTCATACTCTCAGTGTTTGTGCTTCGTATTCATTTCAATGGATGTTGGATCAATCCCCTCAGAACGCTCTGTAAGATTAGCCAGAAGTGGAAGTAAGGTACCATGGAAACAAAAGGCTCGAGCGTAATCCATCGACGAGAATCTTGTTGTCACAGATGAATTTACTCAGACAGCTTTCATATAAACACAAATATAAGAAAAAGCATGTCAGCCTAGGTGTTAGTGTAAGGATTGTAGCTTTTTAATTAGTCTGGTAAATATTTCATTAGCAACTGTAATAAAATATTGATTTCAGTGTCTTCATTAATCCATATTACTTTGGTTCTGTACTTTTTTCACTTTCAATAATTTAGCAAAATCTTTTTTACTGGACACTTTCCCCTCTAACTAACACAGGATGGGAAACAAAATTACTGTGGAAATATAATTATTTTTTCTCCTGTGCCATCTCTCCTAATTCAATTAATTACATATCATGTCATAGCCTCTGGTTTTATTTCATATTTTATATATTAATATAAACTAACCAGTTAATATTTTCTTGAAGGAAACATTCCCATCACACTCCTAAGACTCTAAAATGACTGTTCATTAGCACAGAGCAATATTTCTGAATGGATGGTATACAAAAGAATCACAATCCTTTTCCATGTGCAAGAGCAAAGCATTCTTATTTCAGAGAGAGTCTGGCCTATTCTGGAGAAGCTAGAAGCTTGACAAAAAGCCAGAGCAATAGCTAGATACAAAGCAGGAAACAGAAGAAGTAAAATGTCAAAAGTCTTGCTGCTTTGCCTGTTTACCTCGTACACTTGCTGAGGCATTAAGGTTAACAGTCAGGACACCTAATTATCCTCATACAAATCCTTCCAATAACAGATGACTACTGTTTTCTTTAGAGCAGTTGAAGTCAAAGCAGTGCTTTGACTTAATATGCTGACCACTTACCGCTATTTGTAATCGTAAAGCATGTGTTTAATCTCCTAATATTTTCAGTAGTACATTAGCACAGAATCTGCTCATGGCTTCCTATTTCTTGACGTCTACAAGGTCAAAGTACAAGGTGGCTCTACCAGATCCCTAGTGGCAACTGTGTAGTTGCATGTTAACATATAATTGTTAAATACATGTTAAATACTGAGTAAACGACTGGAAAATACATATTCACCTTTATCTTCTAAAATCTGGCGTAAATGGTGAGTGGTATTTCCTTTGCATTTAATTTCCGTGGAAGTACTGAGCTTGTTCTTTAATTCCTCTTAGAGCTGAAGAAATCTGCTGGCATCTTAGCTATTTACAGTGGCAGCATAATAAATACGGAAACAAAGACATTAACTGCACCAAAGCCTAACTGGCAGGCTTTTGGCATTGTGTTTATGGTATGCTCTTGGTCATCAAACCAGTGCAAGCAGTGGTTAAATGCCCAATGTAGCAGCTAATTTCTGTCACATGGATATTTGTCTGGGAAATTAGCTTGGTTCTGAGCCAGATGGAATTGCACAGTTTCACTAACTTTGCAGCTCTATTAGTTTGAAGTCAGGAGAGCAGACATGGCCTTGACAAGCATATGATTCTGTGCTGCATTGCCTGTCCTGGGAAACTGTTCAGCTTTTCTATATTTAACAGATGAAAATGTCTCCAGAGTTCATCAAACACATACTCAAGATATCACAAGCTGCAGCTGGCAGCTGGGAGCTCTGCAGTTCAAGGTTAATGGGACACTAATTAGTAAGTATATAGGGATATCGGCACGTAACACCCACTTTTTGAGCAAGTAGGAAAATGAATTAATAGTCAAGAGAAAGAGGGCCCTTCTCCAGCTGCTTCTAGCTCCCTGCAGCTCTAATTCCATCTTCCCACAAGCTTCCAGGGCAAGTGCTACAGCGAGCTTTTGCAGACACAGCTAGGAGCACAGGGGAGCCTTGCAGGGTTGGCTGGCATGGAAAGAAAGCCAGGTTACCCCTGGAGAAGGTCAGAGTCAGCCTCTGCATTGCTTTGCCCTTTCCAACCACTTCAGACATTTTGAAAGCCTGGTAATGTGGCAAAAACACCCCACAGCCCCAGGTTATGGGAACTGTCCTAATGCCTGAGAAAACCAGCAGAGAGCAACACCCATCTGACAAGCAGCCTCTCTACTGGTGTCAGCAGAAATTGAGGGTAGGAGAGAAGATGGGATTGAAAATTGCTGGAACACCGAGTTGAATAATACCCAGGGAATGATCCTTCTTAAAGTGGGAGAGAGCAAGATTAACGCGCATTTTACCGAGAGATAACGCTTTCGCAATTACTATTAAGTATCTAGAAGTCCCTAATTCAAAATATGGATAATTTACTGTAAATCTTGCCACTGACTGCCATATTTTCAGTATCTCTTGGCTGTAAGTTTAATAGCTGCAGGAAAAATTTGGTTCAATATATGTACCATCACACCCTTCTCAAATCTTTCCTTCTTTATAACAGCCATTCTTTCAGGACTCAAAAGCACATTTCATTGGTTAGGAATCCCATCTGTATAATTTTGAATTATCCAAGATAAGCCTGGGGGATAAAATTAAAAGCCAAGTTTGATGAGGTTGGTTCTTAACTTCCTTGTCATTTGGCTATCTGGGACATTGATTCTTTTAGATGGCTTTATGTCTGACAGCCCATATTCCTAGTAAACTCAAAATTAGTGACTTTGTGTTCACAGAGATCTCAAACTAATTTTTGTCAGAGACTTTTGAAAATGTAGGTTACACAAACTCATCTATGGTTCAATAGCTTTGCTGTCTCATCCTATAACTCACCTTTTCATTTTTATGGAGATCATTCTCCATTGCATTCCTCCCATTACAATATATTCTCCTTAGTTTGCAGTCAGGCACTGGCAATGAATGAGAGGGAAGGTGAAAGCTTCAAGCATCACAGAAGTAGCGTAAGAAGGAATCACTTGCTCAGATGTCAAAGCAGTATTAAGTCTAACCAAAAGGATAGTACAATTACCTAGGAACATTCAGGGAAATGCACTGAAAATGACAGGCTGAAGTTCTGTGGGTATGAAGAAAAGTGAAGTTGCCTTACAGGGGGAAAAAGGCAGTAATGAGTGAAGAGTGCAGCTATAATATCGTTTTAGGAATTATTTCATGTTGTACTGTTAATTAAGGAGACAGTTGTCTACACTTTTAGGCTTCTTTCTTAAGTCAGGAGTAGAATTTCTACTTCTCACAGGATTGTTCCCAGAGATGAGACCAAAAAGTCTTCCTGGTATCAGCTGAGATTCCTACATGTGAGCTTGAATCTTTGGGCCTTAGAGAAGGAACATCCTGAAGAGAATTACACTGAGTCCTGCTCACAAAAAGGTGTCTCTGGAAAGGCCCACACTGACACTGTCATGGTGCTACAGAACATACACACATCTGAGCTACGGAGCAGCTGGCACCACACAGAGCCACACCACCCTCTGTGGGGTCAAGGTGGCTTTGAGTTTGAGGTGAAGATGACTTTTAGTCCAGTTGCTGCAGTTCCAGTTTTGTCCTACTGTGGTTTAATTAGCTCACAGAAATGCAAGCAGTGAAACTGCAAGCCTGAGATGGTTGCTTGATAAACCTTTGGGATGCTGGGATTAAATAACTGGAATGACCCAGTGACATTACAGCAATTTTCTTTGTTAGAAAAACACAGCCATGGTATTCTCAACTTATAACACTGGGTTGCTCTTCAGAATGTCTCTCTAGTTAATAGTAAAGTGTAAAAGTGATGTTAACCAAGATAATAGGATAGCAAATACTGATGGAAATTTGATTGCAAATGAGCGATTTGCGTAGCAAATAAGAATTAGATACTCTAATGTGTTAACCAAATAAGAATCAGGAAACACTTGGGAAATTAATGTGTAAAGTAGACGAAATAAAGCATTCAAGGCATACTGGTCCCTGGATGTTTCTTTTTCTTCCCCAGTTGTCAAGCTATAGGATGAAGGTTACAACTAAGGAAAGAGACAGCCCACTTCTTTTGCATCAAATTTGTTCACAGGAAAATTTTTGGGTTTAGGGCCTGAATTTCCAAAGTCTGTAGTTCTTGTAACCATCTCAGACAGATGTATTCGTTCAGGCATTAGGAAACATCAACCCCACAGCTGAAGCTGCTTCTGTAATGTTTCCAGCTGTGTTGCCCAATCTAGTTTAGAATACACTCTCTTGTCTGAACACGTGAGACACTGTCCACAAACAGTGCTCTTGGTTAGAGATTTCATTACCTGAATATTTTGTTTGATAACCATCTTTTTTTTTCTAACTTTGTCCTGTTTTTGCTATGGCTATTTTGAACCTTCTGAAGTGTCTTTTCTCATATTGTTATTTGTGGCTTCAAAAAGCAGAATTATGTCATCTTGGTAGGTAAACGAAACCAATGTCCTACTGCTGCAAGCACTGAATAAATGCTCAGAATGAGACTCTGACCTCCCTCAACAGACTGCAATTTGAAGGCACCAGGCAGAAAGAAAATTTTACCTTTGTTGAGCTGAATACAGGATAAACTGCATGGATATGTAGTCTAACTGCACTACTGCACATAGGAACCCTCTCTCGAGATAGACACTGCATGGAAACCTTCTGAGACCCAGTCCAATACTTTATTTACTCTCATTGTACACCTCATGTTACCCTTTTGTTCCTTGACAAAAGCTGGGAGGAGTTTACTTGACAGAGAAAGCAAGTCATAAGGTTTATAGTTTCCCATTCTTTATTCTTTTCACTTTTGCTTAATAGTATATAAAAATTGTTTTAGAGCCTCTTAATGAATCCAATACTTTATATAGTGCTGTAATTACTTTGATGCAAGTGTCTAAAACCACCAGCCAATCTGTCTTTTACGTGGTTTAAATGCAAGTGGAGCACTTATTTCTCCAGTAAATCTTCTGCTTCTCTAAAAGAAACTGATTTTAAAATACGGAAGGAAACAGAAAAAATAAGGTCATTGATATTCTTACAAGCTATCTGCAAAGCTTTATCATAAAAATAATTGCATTTTCAGCTAATCAAAGATGTGTTTAGGAGTGCTTGTGCTGCAGGAATTACACATTCAGAACTTAGATGGAGCTTTCAATAGCTGCATGTCTGACTCTTCCAGAGATGTCAGGATATGCTATTCATCACAACAGATTCTTATTTTCCGAGCATTATTATTTTTCTTACACTTAGAGTTGCTTTCTCAGGTAACACAGTGTCTTCCACACCTCTCAGTGCTGGTGCTCAGAGTGCCAGGAGAAGTCAATGATGGAGAAATGTAATTTAATTAATTGGATAGAATTAATTGATTCCCATGTGATTTCTGGCAGATGTTGATCAGCAGGTAGACAACCCAAATTCCATACTGAGAAACTCTTTCACTGTTTTTTTTTAATAAATGTTTCTATGTTTAGCTCCCTCAACACTTGCACATCAGTACCAGGACACTCCAACAAGAGAAACTCTATGTCGTTTCCTGAGCCCACCTAGTCTTCAGCAAAATGCTGTCACAGGATTTTGCATGGCAGTAGCTCTGCAGTTGCTTGTTCATTAATATTAATCAGAGATGAAAAAGTAATATATGCTGATCAGAAGTTCATTTCCCTGTTGTTTGCTCTCTGACAGTCTAACAGCACTGATAATCCGAGCTTAACAGGCATTACAATGGAAATCCTCCAAATGAAACACAGAGATTAGTGACTTCTCAACAGTGCAGCCATTTCCTGTGATTGTTAAAGGGACACTTCCTATAGAAAGGGGAGTATATATTAAGTTCAGTGCTGCCACTTGTTTCCCTCAAGAGTAGGCTTTGCTGACAGTCCACTCAGTCTGAAATGTTAAGCTGAAAATCTGTTTGGGAGATAAGGTTTAATTTTATCTTTGTCATCATCAACATGATCTTTAAATTAGCTTCTTTAGACAGGCTCCCAAGAATTGAGTTTTGCTTGAGGGCCATGGCAGTGGTGTCCTTTGCCATGCTACTTGAGATTTTTTGCTATGCTGAGCAACTTCCAGTGTTTCAAAGAGCAAAAAATATCTAATAGCGGAATTGGAAAATCCCTTTCATGTGATGTTAGAGTATGAAGCAGATTATTTTTCAGAGACAAGGTAGTTTGGCAGAATTACTGCTCTCTGGACTGTTACTTCCCTCTAGCACAAGAGGATAACAGCCATATTTTGTTCTCTTTCATATGAGGCAAAATATGAGAGCACTGAAAAGTGGTGAGCATTCCCTAGTGCTCTGCTCACAGTATTGTGAGAACTCTAGAAACCCTCCTCCTGGTTTTACAAAAACTAGTGAGCCCCTGGAGTACCTCCAGATGAGTTTTGTGCCTTGTGGAGCCACATTTTTCCACAACCAAACAAGCCTGAAAGGAGGATCCTTCCTTCTCTTCTTCATGAATAAGGCAAAAGTTCTCTCTGGAAGCAGAGAACTGAAAACTAAAGACATCAGGAAGTGTTAAAACAAGACAGTCCCTCTGCAGTGTCTCCAATGTGCTGTCCTAGCAAGCTGCTGGAGTTGTGTGAGTAGGAAGGGACACAGAGGGCTCTGCTCTGGTCCATGTGCAGCCCCCTCAGCACATGCCCTCGCTGCACCACTGCCCTGTCCCCCTCCAGTTCTTTGATGTTTAGTGGATTTGTTGGTCCACTGGAATGTGAAGCCATGGAGCCCAGGAAAGGAAATGGAAACAAGCAGAAATTCAGGTAGTCATAGGAGAAATCAGCTGGAAACCTCTTCTCTAATATATAAGACCCTCCAGGTCTGGTTCTGGGAGGGTTTTGTTCTTTTTTGTTTGGTTAGTTGGGTTTTTGTTTCTTATCATGCAGTTCCTTTTGTCACAGAGGAACATCAGAGCTCAAAGACCTGCTTCATGTCACTAAGCTGAAGAAAGTACCTTCACAAGGGTAGATCTGTCTCCTCACTGGTTTTCAAGACAGTTTTCAAAGTTCAGTTCTCAGACCGGTTTTCAAAGTGGGTGGCAAGAAATCAGAAGATTGCCTGTCCTGACCTTAATCTTCCAGCTCATATTCCATGGAATGAAGTATTTTATAATGAATGTTCGTGACTCACCTTATTCACATTTTACTTGTACTTCCTTATAAAAATACAGGGCACATTTATTGGTAATTAATTAACAATGACTTTATGATATATATTTAGTTTAAAATTACTAGTAGCCCAAAAATGTATCTTGCAGATAATTATTTAATAACTATTTTATTTAGTAAAACTTAGCTAGAAATTAATTTCAAGTGCCTTTACTGAGGGTGGTAGAGGGCAGAAATGGAAAGACACAGTGTTCCCTTTGAGTGTTCTAGTCTCAAGATTGCTTTTTTCCTGCTGGGGAATAGTAAAAAAATTTAAACATATTAAAAAGCTATGTTCTCTTTTACTGTATGAACTGACCCACAGAGGCTTTATAAGGTTATAGCAGGAATGATGAATGATCTTTCTTTTTATTTCTATATAATTATTTTTCTAAAAAAAATAGATTATTTCAGTTTGTTATAAGTTGTCCAATATTTAGGGCTTGCAAGGCTATTTCTCTTAAGTGGAAGCGTTCATGGTTTGAGTCAAACAGCCCTTAGATATTTCTTTCTTAAATTTACCTGAGTGCAGTATATGTGGAAAGAAACAGTGGTAGGCAATTTCTTTGAGCAGAGATCCCCCTCTGTGTGACTCATGAGCTCTGTGCCAGATGAAGCATCCTTCCTTCTTCCTATGATGTTCTTCCTCACAGCTTTTTCTCCCCCATCAAACCTGTTGCTACCTCCAAGAAGTTGCCTGAACTGCATATTTTTGTCCCCTCCCGTAATCAACCATTCATGCTTTGAGCAATGTTCTCTTCTTTGTCTCTAGATTTTTCTACCGAACACAGGCTTTGCGCCTGAAAAGCAGAGCTTACTCAATTCTTTAATGAGATAATAGGAACTTTGATTCTCCAAGTGCTATTTATTGGCATAGAGGTAAAGGGATCTTACTACTGGTTAAAAACCGGTTGCTGTATTCAGCAACTTCCACCACAAGAAGCTTTTTCTATGTATTGGCTATGCTATACCTGTGTAAGGCAGGGTTGTAGATCTGAAAGTGTTATTCTGCTGATGCCTTAGGTTTTAACTTTTATATTTTCAAATTCTGTACTGCTTAGAGTGTAACTCTGAAGTTCCTTGTAGCTTGTAATTCCCGCTCTCTCGTACTGGGTAGACATAACAAAGCCTCTCCGGGCTTTGCCTTCAAGGACAACCAGGCTGTTTTTAGGCCCAAAATGTGTAAACTAAAGATTCTAAGGGGGGCAAGCTGAGGGGAGTTACATCGTTAAACTGGGGCTTTAATTGGAGAATTAACCCTGATATGCAAATGGTCGAAACCTATAAAAGTGTGAAGAACTCGTGACCTGTCGTCCATCTTGGGGTCCAATTTTTGGAAGCAGCCTCTGGCTCCCCCAGGGTGTACCTTGAAGGCCCTTCAAATAAATACCTGTCTTTATTCCCTTACTCTTGTCTAGTCTCTGTTTCTAGGTGGCTGGAGGAGGCATCACTGATAAAACTGGATGTGAAGAGTTGGCTTGAAGAGTGTTACCAGGGTATGACAAATGTTTATGGGACAGTTCTGGGATTTTTAAATACTTGTGCTGACAAATACAACTGAATGAATAAATGAAACAGCAGTCCTTTTTGTAATGTTTGTCTAGGATTTGAACCTCTTTGACCAAAGACTAATGGTAAACATTAAGGGATACGCCTGTGCTGGATGTAGGGCTGGTTTCCTCTGGCTAAAGAATTTCTGTATTGATTTCTCCTTAAAAGTCTTTTTGTTGGTGGTGCTGCTGTTTTTTTGTTCTTTTATATTGCAGTTACTGCATCTCTATATTTGCTGATTTGATGTATCGTTCTGGAGCAAAGCTGTAAATTTAAAATTCTCACAGAAAGCAATGCATTTCCTGGTGGGGAAAAAAATAGCACAGCACAGGTCTTATGATAAACCCAAAAATTTCAAAACCAAGAGAGCTTTCTTTGACCTGCATGTTCTTAGTGTTCTTAAGAGCCTTGGAAGCAAGATAAGAGGCCTTTTCTGAAAACTAAGTCCCAGATTTAGCTGAAATACCTTGAGTTCTGACATTCTGAAGTAGAGGTTCACTGCAATACTTTTCTCAAGCCTCAGTCGAAGGAACATCACAGCACTCCACTTATTCTTCTCTGTTATCCAGTAAAAAAGAATCTGTGTCTTTTTATGAGTGGAAGAGATATTTTTAGATTTAAATTACCTGTCCTTTGTACCCTCCTTCCTTGTATATGAATCAATAAGCAATTTGAAAACTAAAACACCAGATCTGGTCGAATGGTTTGTATACAACAGCTGTGACATAAGACAGAGAGAATATAGCTTGGAAACAATCAGCTTAGAAAATCGTAACAGCAGTTGGACCTAATTGATTTGGCTGGGTCTCTGATATAGGTTAGCACTAGGATGATCCCAGGAAATTTGTCACCTTTCATAGCATGTATTTAACCTTATACACATGAGTGGGTTGCAAAATGACAGGTTGATGTGCAGAGACTGAACAGCAGGGCAAAGAGGAGTTCCCTTCCACAGTTCCATTCCCCACACATCCATCCACTACCTGCTGGTAGTGGATGCACAATGCACATTGCATTTGTTACTGGCAACCTGCAGGTCATGAGCCTCCCGAAAGGGGCAGGGATATGGATTAGTTCTGAGACTGCAGCTGTAACACTTTGGTATTGCAAATCACACACCTTCCAGGTGATGGAGCAGCCTCTATCATAAAGGGGCTTAAAGATCATGAGTTTTAAAATGTAACAATGGATTCAAAGTCTCTTTTAATTTGTCTCTGCCTGTTACAAAGTGGATCCGCCTTCTGCTGACATGGTTTCTTTTTAAGTTATCCTACAGGTCAAGCAACCTCAGAGCAATTCAGTGGATTATATTTTTAAAAGAGGGCAAGGTTAATCTATTTAAACACATGACTCAAAGAACTATTGCTTTGGGAAAAAAAAAAAAAAACCCACAACAGAAAACAAAAAACTCTGTTTCACACAGGTAATAAAAGGAGCTGATTACATTGTGGCCACTTCAGGCCAATTTGGCTCAGTCATATAATGCAAAAACTTTTGCAAATAGCCAAGTAGGAAACTACATTGCACAGATTTCACTAACACAGAGGAGGAAAAAAATAAATTAAACAGAAGAGATTGCAGTACTATGTCTGTGTTTAACCTGACAATTTTTCAGGATATCGCCCAAGTCTCCTGTACTAAAATTGATTTGAATTAGCATAATCCCATTTTATCCATGAGCTTACTATTCTTATTACAGTCTCTCAGCCTGTCATTCATTAGCTCTGCTTAGGAAGAACTGAGTTTGGGACTCCTGATTCTGGATGGTATTGGATTATGCCTCTTTTACTTATTTTGGTCTGTCCATGTTTTGTGAAACAGAGCATGAGGACGTGTGATGACAGAAAAGAGCTGTGATCCCCGCACGGCCCCAAAGCTCTGCCAGAGAGGGTTGGTGGTCAGCCTTGCTTCAAAGGCAGGGTGTAGGTGTTCATGGTCGTGGATTGCCTTGAGATGTTTTAGATAAAAAGCTGAATAGAGGAAACCACATCCCACTTGTACCCTTTGTACTGGTCCTACAAGATCCTATTATGGAAATATACAGTCTTGAGCGGAATCTATTGGCAATTCATCTATAAATGAAGTACTTCTAGATGGATACCTCACATGCAGAGCACAACTGTGCCCTGTGGCAGCAGTGAGTTCTTTTTTTTTCTAACATGTGGAAGTCTTTGAGAGGCTTGTAGCTGTCTTGGTTTTGTTTTTTTGAAATCAAAATATGGCCTGAGCTGTATTAAAAGGTTGCCCGGAAGAGAATGGATGAATAGTGCAGGCTGTGGGCTGCTTTCAGGTCTCTCTGTTCTTTGTGGGGAATCCACAGGGTAACTTGCAGCATTTAGTACTGGAGCTTTAGCCATGCCTTGACCGAGATGATGACAGTACAGATGATGAAGTTGAAGAGCAGAGTGAATGCACCAGCTTTATGTTATTGACCTTGAAAAAGGTTATCCATAATGAGAAAATGCAGCCTTGGTATTTATGAAATCCAGGCTAAATTTATGCAAAAGGAAAGCATTGTCAGAGCCTGGAGATGGATATGTTGGTCCACAAGATCACCTTTCTTAGCTTTTCTATCTTCCCGAGAGCCTCTCCAGTGCTTTTCTTTCACACAGGAACATACTCAGCTCTGAGGCTGACTTGTGGGAAAAAGTGTTGCAGGTTACATTGCAATGGCAATCAGCACACAAATAATTTTGGTATGCCCATCCTAAGTCAAATCCCATCTGGTGGGATCATCACAGTGGTCACTGCAGCAGAAAGAAGGACTATATTAGTATAGGACAAATGGAATTGACAGGTGGGGGAAATCTAGTTAGTGACATCTGTCACCAGTGGCTAGTAGGACTGTGGGAGTTATATTCTCTGAAGAATGCAGTAGATGCATTTTCTCAGTGTGATGGATTCAAACAGCAAAGATAATTTGGAGATGCTTCATTTTTCTCTGCTGTAAGAGTTTTTAAAGAGCCTCAATGCAATCTGGCATAATTTTTGATCTACATTATTCTGGGGAGAGATGTTTGATCTGGCATTCCTTATTGTGGGAAATATAGCTACTTTAATTTCAAAATGAGCAAAAAGTGGATTTAGTGGTAGTAAAAATAAATAATGTGGGTGGGCTGGTGTTACTGCTTTTGTCACTCTCATTCCCATTTCAATTTCAAAAGGCCCACATTGTGTTTGTGCTTCATTCTGCCTCTTCTGTACTCTTTAGCACACATTTGTCTTGGAGTCTGATTCTGTAAAGATCTAGGGAATGATCACGGATGTAGAATTTCCCTTTCCATGGTTTAAATATTACAATCCAAAAGATCCATTTGCAAAAGATAACTCATGGCTGGGACATAACTGAATGCATTTAAAATAAATATGGGGTAAAACTCTTCTGTATTGAGAAGGAAAATAAATCATGTAACAACAGATTTCAGGTGTTATTAGAGTTCCCACTTACTGCATTTGTTTTAGTTTTGTTTTTCCCAATCGATATTATTCTGTAAATCCAGGAAGCACTTAGAAGACAGACGTGCTGCATAGAGACCACCTTCTGTTAAGTGTACAGGTGGCTACTCTTTGCTAACAGGGATGCTAATTAACAGTTTTACTTCTCCACAGAGAGTTTAATTCCTCTATTTATTTATTTTGTAAGTAAATTTTATTTTAGTGGCTTCACTATAAATCCAAGCCTGTTTGAAGAATTCATGCTGATTAAATAAAACACTGGGAAAACTATTAGCATAGTTATACTTTTAGCATAGTTATTAGCATAGCCATAACTGGCATATATTAGTTTTGAGACTGCTTTGGCTTTAGGAATTTGGACAAGTCTTGTTGGAGGTGATCTGTTGTTCCAGTAGCTTGAATCTTTCCCCCTGTAAAGCTGCTGTCAGAAAAGATTAAACCTGTGCACAGACTAATGAGGCGGAAGAATTATGGTGAAGCTTAACACCAGGTCAGAAATGAACCTCTGGCTCCCTTTAAAAATTCTCCTTACAGAGCAGTTGTAGAAGTGTGAAAATGTTCTTTATTACCTCCTATGTTGGATTTTGCTACCACCTATCACCGCTAAGTGATAGACCCTTTTTTTTCCCAATTATGATTCCTTTACCACACTTATGCCTTACTAAGAAAGCTTAGTGACTGGCATATATTCTCTATTTCCTCCCTTTCCTACTTTGCACATCCACCTGTATTCACCATTTTGCTGAATTCAGCACAACCATGAATGAAAAATATTTGTCTTGGGAAAGGAGTGTTCATACTTCCCTCAACTCATCACTTGGATATCTTTTTCACCCAGCTTCTTCAAAGCCACAAAACTATGTCATTGTTAGGACTTTTGAAAGCCAAACTGTCCTCCTGAGTAGGCTCTTTGAGAATGACTTGGCAACCATCAGTTTCCAGAGCTGTCTTGGTTTGAGACTGAATCCAACATTTCAAGGGTTTCTGGGATTCCTGCTGGGGCAATGGAGGACAGACTTGGTCTCTGCAGATTCTTGCTTGAAGGTGTCAAGTTTGAGGATGAATGCTAACATTTTGCTTGCTGATGTCAAATCCCATGTTTGCAAGAGGATGGAGTTACACTCCAGAAAGCACAACCCTCTGCCTCAGAATTGTTTGTAAGCTTGCAGCCTAGCAAAACAAATTTGGTTGGTGAGGAATCCACAGGCATTTCTCCAGGACAATTTATTTTTAAAAGCACTCCACTCTCCTTAATGTCCATAACTCTTAACATAGGTGGGCAGCTCACCTTCAGTTAGATGAAAATCCTTGTCTGACTGAGGCCATTTTTTTCTTTTCCTCCTTTCTTTTTTTTCCTTTTTTTTTTTTTCTTCTTTCTTCCTTTCAGTGAATTACTAGCTGGCAGTGTGCCTCTGCTCCCTTGTGTTCTGGGTTGAAGTTCAAGAGAGCCCTAGAGCTGCTTAGCAGAATTGCTGAATTAATGACATCCAATACGACCTGTTAGTTTGAGGGTGAGAGAGGGAATTTTCCAAGATGATCTATACCAAGCAAGCTCAGTTCTTATGTAGGTGCCCCATTATTATCTAAATTAAATGGTTATAACATCCTGGCTTTAAAAAAAGTACCCTATTACTGTAAGTTAAAGATTATTCCTTCTTTATATCTCTATTACTGGGAAATGCTCAAGAACTTCCCCATTGCGGACCTCGTAGGCTCATAAAGTGCAGCTTCTCATGACTCAAGGGAAAAGGTGCAAGCAGTGAGCCAAAGGAAGAAATGATTCTGTCCCATCTTAACATATTCTTTTTCTCTGTGTGAGGTGATGGCTTTGTACATTTTCATTACGATGTAGGTTATGGGCTGGAAAGGGATGGCAGGTGTCAATCTTAGTGTCGTTCAGAAAAGGCATACCTTTTACATTTTAAGGACAAAATCAGTGAAAGAGTGGGACAGAGGGATAACCGATAGTTTTAAAACATATGGCATTCAATGCAATGGCAGTGAGTGATTAGGAAGTCAAGATTTCAATAGCAATCAAGGTCCCAGCTTTAGAAGAAATATAAATCAAACATGGGAATGCTGATCTGGAGTATTTGCATGGACATTAGTGAAGTACAATGGTCTTTCTGGGTAGCAAGTTATTCCATCTCTATCCATAGCAGAGAATTGCAACCTGCAACATCTACCTGCTTCCTAAAACAAATTCATGTATGAATCACCCATGCCAACATCAGATGAAGGATTTGTAAAGTTGCTGGCTTTAGGGTTTTGGAAGATGGGGGTCAGGGAAGTGTTGTTCTCGAATGTTAGGACGTTTCTTTTCTTTTATATTTTTATTTAGTTGAGGCCCTTAGCACCATCTAAATTCTGTCCCAAGAAGATTCTCCTTCTTATCCCATCTATGAATGAGAAATATCTTTCTCCTCTGAAGAACGGGTATCACTTCCCTGCGGTTTGACATTGACCACAGAGTGTCTTTGCAACATGAAAAATTAATCCTACAAGGCTTGTTGTCACAGTGTGTTACAAATATTCTTCATGTGTTTCATGAAGACCTTTGTGAAGATGTTTTTCTCTGACACTTCCTGGGAGACTTTTTTTTGGAAAGCCAGCTGCAACTTACCGGTGGTTTCGATCTAAATCTGTAGAGATTCCAAGATCAACCAGTCACATTTTTCCATTTGGGAGAATGCTAATCAGCTTTTATCAGGTGTGCATAGAACATGAGAAACATAAAAACATACTCTGGGTTTAGGCAGGCAGATGGCACTTCTACTCAATTCAGCAGAGAAGCACTAGAATTTTCAGTTGGGGAAGGGAAGTTCTGTGAATTGCTGGCTTTTTCTATACAGCCAAGTGGCACAAACTCCATTGATCAAAGGCAGTTCCTGCTGCTTGGAAATGCACTTTCATATCCTGAGAGGATGAGCTGGTGGCAAATCGGAGGAGTGGAGGAGGTACTAAAGTGCAGCATATTAGAATCGGGCAAATTTAGTGTCATTGTGACTTTTATTTCTTTTTTTAAATTTTATGTGTGTGTGCATGAATAAATGTTAACAAATGACAGTAAAGTAAATTAATGAAGGTTTAGTAGGCCACAGTTTTCCACCGGGCCTTGCAGATACTCAGTTTTCTACCATGACTGTCATATTAACAAGTCTTTGTTATTTGAAGTGACAAAGCTTTGATTAGGTACACAAGAGCTTTACATTATCTTCTCAATGTGAAAATAACATGGCTAAAGAGCAGCCACATGATTGAACACATTATCTCTCAGAACAGATGCAAATTTGATTCTTTCCTTTTGTAATATACGTGTTCTGTATCCCTTTGTTTTAGTTATTTCAAAAAGATATTGAAGTAGTTCTAGCGATCTGTCTTTTCATCTGCCTATCTACATTTCCTGACTCTCATCCCAGTAATATTTGGTAATAAGGTCTGGCTCAAAATTCTCTGATTTAAAAGACATCTTTCTCTTGGCTCAGAGGCTTCCTGAACAGCTCCTTCAGCCAGCTGCAAGGACTGAAAAGACCCAATTCCTGTAAACAGAGCAGAGCCAGGGAATTAGATACACCCAGACTCCCACCAAAGCTCAGTGTCAATCAGGTAGTCAAATTCCAGCTTGAGAAAAATTGTTAAAAATCATGAGGCTCTGCAGCTCTCAGGTGAGCTCACTGTTTGTGTGACAATGTTGAGGTTTCCATATTTGCTGCTTTCCTATCCTTAGTGGATAAAAAGGAATTTAAAAAAAAATCCTTTATGAAACAAAATTGAAAAAAACTCCATCAGAAACTCCACATTATATATCCAAACAAGCTTCACTGACCTGCCTCTACCCTCCCTTCTCCTTTTTAATCATACAGAGTAAAATGTTATGATGAAAATTAAATTCAGCGGAATGCTTTCTTGATAGAGCAATCAAATTATTTAATGTCAAAACTGCTGAAGCAGGATGCTTTGAGATTGTTACACTTTCCTCCCCAACACACAGAGACACACACACACAAACATACACACACATACTTATCCAAATACAGTTCAAGAAAAATCTTGTTTATTTTGCAACAGGAGATAATTTCTTTATGGAAACTGGTTTTGTTTGCGGATATTTTTTTCTCCTCTTCTAAGTAGCTCAACTCAGACTGCAGGAAAAAAAGTCTTAACTTCCCCTTGAGTAATTGAGCTTGTTCCATGAGATCAAGCCCAATATTTATGAAAATCTAACACTATCATCAGTTTCAGACTCAACATGGATCTGTGTGTGCCATTTCCTTAGAGAAGCAAAGCAAAGGGAGGCCTGAGGGAACTCATGAGAAGTACAGGCCAAAGGCATTAACATTAAATGCGTGAAAAGCCTGAACTCAGAGGGGCATCTCCTTGCCAGGCAACTGGGTTAAATTCCTGTTTACTCTCTGGGGCACGAGGGCTCCAAAACGAGCAGTAACATGTGAACCCTCCACCTTCTATCTACCGCTGCAGCAAAGCTTCACTCCCTACAAATTTTCCTTGAGAGCCTCCAATGTGCATGCTCTCCTCAGCTCCAGCAGGAGAGACTTATTTCCACCTGGTCGGGAGTAATGAGAAGCATTTCCCACCACCATACACATTTATCTAGCTGCAGTCTGCATCATCTTTTCGGATGCACCCAGGAACAATTATGTGCCATGGCTTTCTTGCCAGATCCACGGGTTGGGAGTAACAACAATGAAACCGTGACTAATGGGTGTTCCATTTTACAGCTTTTTGGTCTCAGTTGCATAATTGGGGTGACTATCTTTTTCTTCCTTTTGAAAATAAATCTGTAGGTTGCCCTGGACTTAAACATTTTTATGTCTGAGGCACTGTGCATTTAATGTATGCTGCTAAGTGCTCAATGCAGAGGAGTGGCAGTGTGAGTCACTGGAAGGTTATGGTGTCATCTATGTGCCTGCTCCTTTTGCTCTCTCTTTGTGTCTTGCAATTATTTATAATGTGTACAGAAAAGCTTGGGGAGCAATTAAGCTACTCCATTAAAGTAAATAACATAGATTGTGTTTGTGTATCTTATTTAAATCTTTGAAATGTAAAATAAAGAGACAGCTTAATGGCTACAGTGTACTTTGAACACAAAGCTCAACTTATAAGACACCGCCTAATCACTAATTTTAAAGATAATTAGACCTGGCTACGTATAAACTACAATAGACTTTAACCTGACTTGATGTGGCAGAAATCTCATTTTGCTGGTAATCCAATACACACAGGTAATTTTTTCTTCTTTTCTTGCATTTATTTTGAGGGCAGCCGAATGAATTTTCCTTTCTTTTGATCAGAACAGTCACATTAAACAAAGCAGCTTCCTGAAGTCCAGAATTTTGAATCTGCTTCCAAAAGAATTGATTTTTTCTAAACCAATGCATTCAGTGTGACTGTGAAATCGAAAGATCATTTTATTCTCACAGATCTAATTTGGGCTGCTGGTTGCTATTACGACGGTATCTTATCACTAATCTTTTCTAAACTGCAGCTGATATGGTTAGCAGCTGTTACAAATGTCAAGAGCCTCCATACAAACATACAGACTAAGGGGTCCTGAAAGAACCCTTAGAAGGAAGCTCTGACTTTGCCTCATTCACTTTCATTTCACCTTAGAGAAGTTTCTAAGTACATACTTCTCTGAAAATGAAGGGAGTCGTAAGCACTTTTTTGATTAAAGACGGATTTATATACATGCAGTTGCTTTTCAGTAGCATGACATTTTTGGGGTTCAAAAATTTCATTATCATTTCTGTTGTTTCACAGGCCTTTTCATCTGCAAACAAAATTACATCTCTCTCTCTTAGTGATGAAATAAATATGACTTAATTCACATATGCCTGAGCTTTGAAGCATATTAAAAGATACTGTGAGACCTCAAATATTGTGGGTTAACACTTTTGAAATCTACAAAGGGTCAGAATATAAAAAAATCTACAAAGATTACTAAATTCTTTGCCAGCTTTGATTTCTCCTGTGTGGATCAGTTAATCCTGGGGACAGGCAGAGCCTTGGCCTTTTAAAGACCTGAAGTGGCTGGTCAAGAATAATAAAGGTTAGAAGTTAAGAGATTAGTCAAACTTCTTGAGTGTTGTGCTGAGCTGTGCAGATCTCTTACATTAATAACCAGGACTGCTTTTCCACCCAGGTCTGTCTGGTGGATCAACTCCACCCTTTCTTCCATAGCCAACCTGATGTTAAAGCTTAAAAGAAAATCTGTTACAGAGAAAGGCTGAATAAATGCCCCCTTTGCCTTTTGTGGATCTCAGCTTACGTCCAAGTGGAAGGAGAATGAGTTTAGCCATTTCCAGTATATCACATGTTGTTTTTAAGTGCCTTTGTGATTACTCACGTTGCAAAAAAAAATCTAGGCATTATTCCAGGTTGGTATAAATCCTGAAGTGTGTCCTGTTTAGCTAAAGCTTCTGTCCCCAGATTTGTCCCTGCCCCATCTCTTCAGAGAGAAAACTCCTCTGATAAACCTTCTGCAGGTCTGGTGGGAGCAGGGCTGGGACCTGACCCTGAGGGACAGGGATTGTGCACCACTACAGCAGCCAGCAGTCTGAGTGTCCTTTCTTCAGAGAAGGAAGCCACATCTAATAAGAACATAAGGGAACCTCAATTTTACATCTGAGAGGTGTTGTATCACTAGACAGCTGGGGTCAGTGGTCCCAGAGCACTGGGCAATAGCAGTGGCCAAGAGTTTTCTGTGCCTAAGCCCAGAAGCGCTCAGCAGGCTGGTCCTGCTGGGGAAGGCGTGAAGCAGAGAGAGCATACAGACACAAAAAAATCCCACCACTGCTTCAGACACTGTCTTGAGAGGAAATAAAAATTTTGGGGCTATGTTTTCCTCCGTGCATCCTTTCACACAGCATTTTCTCCACTTGGCTGCATTGCTTCTCTTCTGCTTGGGTGTTGGTGTATTTAAAAGTTAATGGGATGCTGGGTTAGAAAGAGACGAGAGGGAAAAAGAAGGGAAATAGGGAAAAAAAAAAAATCCAGGGACAGATTTTGAAATCCAAATCCTATTCTCAGACTGATTTTTCTCTTTGTTTGCTCAGCTGCTTGTCACAGCCGCCTTACTGGCACAGACAAATCTGAACAGCTTGCAGAACAAAATGACAGGAAGATGGAAGGATAATGTGTGTTTAAATATCATTGACCAGCCTCTTTCTTGGCACTCTCAGCATGGGGAAAGCTTGTTATATACTGCCTCCTTTAATCATTTGAGACAGGGCTTTTCCTCCTGCCTATCTATCAAGAGGAGAGAGGATCTTCCTCCAATTGTGAGCTGCAGTGACGGACAGGTGAATTATTAATATTGTTTGCCACTGACTTTCCTTGCTATTCTTGTTTGTTAAGTTCCCAGATGATGTGACCCATGATTTTTTCAGTCTGCTGAAAGCCTGACCCACTCAATCACATGCAAACTGCATGTGATCACTGAATGGATTTGAATTTGAGAGGTTTTTAAAAAGCACAGCGAAAGGGAACAATTTTGGTACCTGGAGCTCGGTGAAACAGAGCAGAGAGGAGCTGGTGGAAGGCTGATAATACACAGCCTCCAGTTAATGAACTTGCTGCCAAGAAATTCATCATCTACTCTCTCCCTGGGACAGTGATGTGTGTCAAAACAAAAATCATACACCTTTGGTGAAAGCAGACCTTTGTTACAGCTAGCATCTGAAATGATTAAAATTTAAGCAGATCAAGGATGGAGATAAAGACAAAAATGGCTCTTCCCTTAATTGGACATTGTGTTTTTTCTTGCTTCCTGATGAAGGAGGTTGTTTATTTCCTCAAGCAGATTTTGCTTTCTGTGTTTCTCTGTGTGTGCATGTGTGTGTGTGTAAACCCTGTATGAAAAGTTGGAGTGCCTGGCTGTAAATCAGGAGTCACTGGCTGAAAGTTGCACAAAGATGTATCATTTCTCTCCTTTCAGACCAACCTGAAGGTAGGGGTTTTCTTCTTATTTATCACTGGAGCCAGTTAAAATTACAAAATGCTTCTTTCATGTCACATTTCTGGAGTAAGACACATTGTAACCTCGAGTTAATCAAAAAGAAATTGAAGCATGGGGAAATTGTTCACAATTTCATTTTTAAAATAAATGAGGCTACCGATTTTGAGTGCTCATGTATTCAGAGCTGGATGCAGCCTGCCTACCTGGAATTTGCATCTGAGGCCCTGGGCTGAGCTCTGAGGCTTTCTATTCATCAGAAAACTATTCCAAGAGGATGACTGGCTTAGCCATAAAAAAAAAAAATCATCCTCCGTCTATCCCAAGGCAATCCCCAGATCCTCTGGGCAGGAAGTAGGGTAAATGTGGAAAAATCCAGGTCTGGCTGTTCCAGAAATTAGGGTCACCACAATTTCCTACTTAAATGGTTTCCAGAATTACTGTACTTTATTTTTTAAATTAACAGAGTGAGCAATTGTGTGTAAGCGCATGCGTCTGTGAAGGTGGAGGCATTCTTTCATAATCTTTTTTTCATCAAATACTCCCTCAAAAAATCAGTTTGAAGTAGATTGCCAGCCTCAAATTTCAACCTAAAACATTAAAGCAGCTGAACAGAGGAGGTCTTACCCATCTACACTAAAGCGAAGATTTTAGGTAAAAGTATCAGCCCACTTTAACAGCTATCTCTACTTAGAAGAAGCACTTAGGAAGCCTAATGTTAAGCGTATGCTTATGTAACTTGCTGAATGGGGGACCATATGCTGTAAAAGGCATGTGGTACAGAGATGTAAAGTGGGTAATAACAATAATGAACATTTACATAGCCTTCTGCACTCTCAAATGGTTGTAGGAGCTGTAAGTATAGAGCATCACTGACAGCAGGAGAGATGAAAATGCAAGGTGGGTTTGCCTGGTTAAATCCTATCTTCAGTTACAACCTCGGTAAATGCAATCAGGCTGGATTTGCTAACTAGGCAGGAAGAATAATTCAGCCCGGGGTCTTTTATGTAGGCAAAGGGCTGTTTCAAAAATAAAAATCTCCTCTCTCTTATTATTAGTGATTTCCATTTTCCTATTAACTTACTGCAGAAAATATTGCTTTACCGTGATGGTGTTCTGAGCTCTAAAACAGATCGATCAAATCAAGCCAGCCAAAGATGGTATTCCTGGCCCTGGAGACTGATTTACACAAATCCACAGAGGAACAAATCTGGAAGTAAAGGAAGAAGAATAAGAAACAACAGGCTATAGGTGCATAAATTTGCTTCCTTCTGGGCAAGTGACTGTATGCACCTAACGTTAGAATCAGCCTGTAATTAACCTCTTTAAAAAAGCAAACAAAACCAAACAAAACCAACATTAATCCCACTGATGTGTGACAAACAGGCAAAGGAATGAGTGTTTGGCAGGATGCCAGGCAGCATCAGAGGAGCTTTAGGAAAATGAGATTGAAATTAAAGGGAGAAGTTTGCATTGGAGAAGTACCTCATTCATGGGTCCTATTTTAGAGCATCCTAAAGAGGAGCCTGGAAGTGTTTTCACAGAGCCAAGCCCTCAGAGGTTCCTAAACAGCTTGTCAGTCTAGCTGGATGCTGTGGCTGATTTTTTTCATGGAAATTAAATGAGACAGCTCACAACAGCTGCTCTTGGCCATGGCTGCAGGTAGGCTACTGCTTGGGCAGACCACTCAAGTTTTTGTGAAAGCAAGAGCTTGTGAAAGTCTGAAACAGAGGGACCAATCCATATGGCTCCTGTTAAAAGGAGAGGCTCCTTCTTGAGCCGATTTCAAACTTGCCACACTTCCTGTTGGTTAAATGTTTAAAGTTTAAATTCCTTGTATGACTTTCTAGAGCAGTTTCAGCCCCTCTCTCCCCTTTCACTTGAGTCTCATTTCCTAACACAGTTTCCAAAATATATGCTTGAGGTTCAACAATACCAAAATGGGGTAATATTTGAATTTGAGGCATTAAAGTCTCAGTTTCAGAGTGTAGCAAAAAAGAGTGGAAACATTGCTGACAGTCCTTCTGTCTGTCCAGCATCCTTAAAGGCGATGAGGCTTTGGGAAGTGTTCCTCCATTCCTGGTTGAAGGAATAGAAGACAAAGGACTGCACAGCTCCAAACTGTGCTGGGCAAATTAATGAAAAATATGTACACTGATTGTTATTAAATACATAGAGACTGTGTCTGGCTCAAAAAGGCTCCAACCTTCCAGTTGTTTGGAGACTGGAGATTATTTTGGGAAAGCACTCTGTATCCTTGCTCTTTTGCTCTTCTCCAAGTTTCTGGCCGGGGTCAGAGTCTGGAGAGTAGTCTACATGGATCCTTTCCTCCTTCTACCCTTAGGGTCTGTCCCAAAATACTGCACTGAATTTATCAGACAAAATCTGTTCTGTTTTGTAAAGAATAGGCTGTATGTGTTCTGAACATTAGTATGAGGAAATGTTCCCCTCCAAAGTAAAAGGTGTTTTAGTAGAGACGTCAGGTTAAGCAAAAGTGTGAGCTAAACCTACCCATCTGGACATGCCTTGGGAAAGAGAGAGGGTGAACAAAGAGAGGAAAAATCTGCTGTTGCAGACCCTTAGCTTCCCAATTTTGCTGGCAGTGAAGCTGTGAAATTCACAGCAGCTCAGCAATTCCAGGGAGCCAGTATCCCCAGAACAGGCCACTACCGTGGCTTAGATGGAAGCACCACCAGGTGCATTTGACACACTGACAGCACACTTGTGCCTGGCAAGCAGAGAACCTTTCTGCTGTGATTTGATCTTTTGTCAGCATGGAGGGAAATTTTCCAAAGGAGATAAATTAATTAATCAGGTTAACCCTGAGACGTCTAATGACAAGCATTATTTGTATTAAACCACCAGCGAATCTGGCAAATACTAAATAGCACTTGAGTTCTGTTTCTTTTATGACTGTTTTAAAAAAATAAAACAAAAAACCAAAATTAAGGGGAGTTAATTATATCAGGTTAACAACATTTAATTAAAATGGAGGGAAGGGGTAGCTGTAATTTGCAACCACCACAGAGAGGAACCAGATAGGAGACTACTGTGCAAACCTGTGATGGGCTGCAGATTTAATTAAAATTTCAGTTCTTTTAAGATAGCCCTGTGTCAGATGGATTCTGGTTAATTGCTGTCACTCCTGCAATATTGCCAGCAGGATTCTTCAGCGGATTCATGTCTTTAATAGAAATCTGTGTGTCGAGGGACAACTTCATGTCAGGTTACAAGCTGGACATGTCATGTGAAGTCCCCATCCCTCTCTGAAGCTGATACTGCACATGAATAATGGTACTGTAGCTGTCTATCTCCTGGGAATGTACAAGCTCTAGATGGGATGAAAGAGATGCTGCTAGACAAGCAAGTTCCATGTCCTTTCATTTAAGGACTGATATTTCAGTTATGAAGGCAAAAGACAGTTTGCACTTTGTCGTGATACTGATGCTGGTAGATCTGTTGGAAAGACTTTGGCAGTGATGGGTTGACACATTAATTCATTGTCAATCTTGGTCATTTCTCTTATCCACATCCCTGTATTATCTACTGGGAAATAGCAATCCATACAGCCTTATAATGGTGTTTGAGATCTTGACCAAAACTATCGTATTGGTAAAACCAGCATAACTACAATGTGCCACTGGCATATATGCACACAGAATGGGAGGGAATGAGGTAAACTCACTGCCGAAACAAATAGTTCATGAACAACTTTCAGCATCTGGAAAAGTTAGAGATGTCAAAGGTAGTGTTCAGAAATATATTCACAAAGCAATAATAATGCACAACAGGGCAAGAAAGAGATGGCATCTGCTTAATGCTGAGAAACAGAGAAATGACAATTGTTAAACTCATTGTCTGCACATATGCATGTATCTACTTGTGCTAATACATTGCTTTTGTTTCCTAAACTACAAACATACACAAGCACACACAAGCATATTTGGAAAAAGTTAATTTGGGGTTCAGAAAATACATATTTTCTTTGTTAATATGATTGTGGTAATTCAAAACACATCAGGCAAAATCTGAATTTTGGCTCATGGTATCTTCCATTAGACGTAGCAGCAGTCTATGTTGAGTTGTCACTAGTAGTTTGGTGGTTTTGACATAAATATCCTAAAAGTTTTAACTTCAATGGCCCTAAAACCTAGTTTTCTGTCTCCTGCCTCTGTGTTCTCACACTTTTACCTCCTTGGTTTCCTGTTATCCACAAAGAAAAGAAGGTGGGATTCTGCAGAGTTTCATACTCTTCAAACTGTGATGGAACAAAGGAATTTTCTTTATGAAAAGTATATTCAATCGTTGCTCTACCAGACATACTTAATTATTTTATTTCTCAGTGAATCAGACCACATCTGTGAAACTCTGCTATTAGAGTTACCCCCATGTTTCATCTCCTGTCATTCTAGACAATAAAGTCTTGTTATATACAAGAACAACACTTACCTATTGTGGTGTTTATCTCCGTTCACTGCTGCAATGAAAAAGAGTGTTTCCTACTGGCTAACTAACACTTTTTGTTTAACAAACACCCAAACAACAACAGCAAGTCTAATGAATATTACCTGTCAATTAAATTACAAAAGCATAATGTGTGAAGAACTATTCAGCTGCAGAAAATTATTTTCAGGCATATTGTTTAACACGTTTTAAAAGCTTTCTTTCTTTAGTTGTTTTTACAGCAAATTTCCTTGAGTTTAAACTAGGCCTTTATTGTTTATCATAAAGAAGCCAAAAAGCAAAAGTAGAACTACATCTATCTAAATTTAATTTGCTTGTCCCTTTCTAACCAAAGATTTTATATATATTTATTTAAATAATACATTTTCTAAGGAGCTAAAAATTCACACACTGCTCTGGGATAACTTCATTAGACTCAACTTTGAAATCCCTTGGTCAGATTCTGCTCCCACACACATGGCTGTAAACACGCTGTAAATCCACTGAAGTGCCTGTTCATTTAACTCAATCTCAGAAAGCTGGAACTGGCCACCAGATTATTTATTTATGGGTATCACAACCCCATCGTCACTTAAAAGTAGATGTTTGTATTTCATGTTCTTGATTTTCTTGACTTTTAATCATTCATAGGACGTCATCAAATATTGATGTTCCATCTATTAAAAATGCCATAAATAAATAAGCTATGTACACAGGCCTGACCAGAAACAGCATGGTCCAAGATATTCCGGTTTTGTGTGCCAGAAACTGTCTTCTGTTTGATGATCTATTCAGCAGAGCCTGGAAGGTTGTGGGTAGATAGCAGACCCTTACCTTCTTGGCTGCTGTACCATAAACATAAGATGACATTTCTCTTGCTTCTTGGTTAAAATAACCCAGGCAATCTCTGAAAGGGAATCTGAATGACCATACCTGGGTTTCATCTCAAAAACAAAAAATAAGAGGTGCTAATGACCTTTTCTTACTGCTGGAATCTAAATGCTGCATTTTGACTCACATCTTCGGGAAAAAGGAAATCCAAGAGCCATTAGATCACTGAGGCTACTTGGATGTCCAATTCTGATCTGTTATTACTTTTTGAAATGACAAACAGAAAGAAAGAAAACCTAGCTAAAAGCAATCTTTTTGCACACAGACTTTTTACATGAAATTATCATCTTTTAAGAAGAAAGTTTATTTCAATTTTCAGTTCAGAAGTCACCTTTTAAAAAAAGCAGGGACTAATTTAGCACTCAGCACAAACATTTAGGCTAATAAGTGCTTTATTCCTTGAAGGCATGCTAAGAAAATGGATCCACTCATAGTCCTGGTGTTTTATTGTTTAATTGAGTTTTTACCTCCTGCAAGCTGCCATAATCTAAAGGACCTGCCAGCCCCTACACGAGCCTCTCCCTAAAATGCTTTTTTTAAAGCAGAGCTGGTTTCACATTTGTTAGAAGAGCTATAGGATGAGGGAGATGCTGTTGTGTCAAGTATGTAGTCCTGGGCTAGGAAACCTCTGCCACTGCAGAGGAGGTCTGGAGTGGACTGCAGTTGTCGCCTTAACAACTGTGAGACAGCTCTTGCTGTGCCTGGATCTGAGAGATGGGGATTTGAAGGGAGGAAAGCCAGTCCTTGTGGGTTCCCAGTTAACTCAGACACGGAGGCTGTCACACCCCACCATTAATATGGGATCACCCGGGAGCCTAAACTGTTGGTTCTTCTGCTGGTTGAGGTAAAACACAGGCTGCTGGGGGAAACTTTGTGACTGCTGGGTCTCCTTTGACCAAAATGAACTGCTATTGCAGTTATTCATTTGACTTTTAGGATTTTGTTCATGAAATAGAGTTGACTGTGGTGTGCTCAGGATGATTCTGACAGTGCCTGTGGGAGGAAGGCACATGGGGACAGGTGATGGGCACAGCTGAAGAGAGAGCAGGCTGGGAGCCCCATTTCCTAAAGGGGGATCAGGCAGTCACTCAGTGCTTGTGGCTATGATTGTTTTGATATCTCTCTTGACTCTTCTTCCCTCCTGCCCTTCCTTTTTTATTAATGGAGCTGCTGGGCAGTGCCAAACATGCTTGACAAGTCTCAAAGAATCAATTTCTTATAAGCTTAATGCAAATAGGCATCTGGTCAAAGCAGGGAGCCCACAATGTGTCTTTCCATCCCTATCCCCAAGGTGATCACAAACTGGGTCACCCCTGGAAGGGCACATCTGCTAACACACAGACACATGAAAGAACAGTGCCACAGGCTTTGAGGTGCCCTCAGTTTCCCTCTCCATGGGCTGGCTTGACTCAAACAGTGGTGAGAGACTGTGGACACTGGGATTTTCTCTTTGGAAAGTTTTCTGCCTTCATGAGATAACAAGTTAATAAATCCATGAAAATCTAGGCAGCTGGCTATGTGGACCCTCTTTGTGCCCTTTGATCTATGCACCCATGGCTCTGTGGTGATGCTTACAGCTGCTGACAGGCGATTTGCTGGGGTCTCTGTTCTTTGTTGTGCTTGGTCTTGGCATGAAAATTTCACAGCAGTTAATGAGATCCATTGGCTACAGCAATCCATCCCCTGTGCATTGAGTGCTAATTAGTGTCAGGCTGTCACAATAGCAAGATGAGTTGCAAAATAAAACCATCAAGTGCACTCTGATTCTGATTTATTACTTATTTTTCTGTCACTGTGACTGAACAATAAAAAAAAAAAAAGTCAGTCTGGCCTCTTCTTTGGCTTCGTGTGTGGTGATGATTTCCCTGTAATTAATGAGGTGCATTATCTAACTCCCTCACCTTGCAGTAGGAAGAAAAGTCCCTTTTTCACTCTTTCGTTGTTTCCAAAGAGAAAGTCTCTGAAAGCCTTGACAACACACAATCGTTCAGAGTGAGTGGCCTAAAAGGCAGGCTCCATTCATGGTTCTGCACACCCCAGGGTCCTTTTGTTCCTCAATTTAATTAGATTTACTGTGGACTGCCTACCCACGCCAGTAAACACTGCATCGATGTTTCAGGTCGATGCAAAGCAGGTTGTTAGAGAGGTTCTTGGGACCTGATCCTTTTCCATCTGAGCCCCTTTCCACAGCTCTGTCCTTACAGCATTGAATTAACTGCTACAGTTTTCTAAGGTGGCACGAATTTTGTCATATTAAAGTTGACATCTAAATAAACTATGCATGCAGAAAGATCCTAGAGAATGGGTATTTTATCACAGTTCTATCTAGAAAAATCTTGGTAACAGCAGTCTTGGTCTCTCAGATTTGAGATGCTGAGGCTGGGATCAGTCTCACGTGGTCTATGCAGTACAGTGCCAGACAGTTTTTCTCCCAGAATATTCATCCTTCTCCAGCAGTAAGTTTTTGTAAATGGCTTGATTCATATTTGTTGTATTTTGTAGACTCTGTCTAGAGAGTAGCAATTGTGATTAGAGTAAGTATCCTACTATTAATAATGAAGCGGCAAAAGAGAGTTGGCATAAAACTCATGTATGTCCATTTGTCTGTGTGTGACTTGAATTATCCAGTAGCAGTGGGAGAAATACTTTCCTTAGGGCCATCTCTTTCTTTTTTCCTTTTATTTCCTCCTTTTTTAGCTATATTTATGAGGTGATAAAGTTTTACAAATGTTTTTGGAGGGAAAATAGGAATTATCTAGGTCAGGAGAAAATGGTGAATTACCTTTTAATACCATTCTCTAGTCTCTCAGGTTCTTTCCAGTGGTTTTCAGCTTAGCACCATTGAATAATCCATGTTGTGGCTGACAATTATTCTTGCAATTAAAGACTGATTCTTATACAAGTCTGTCCATTTTACGCCACTAGATTTTGTACTCAGTGGGACAAGTCACCAGGGTACTTTCTCACACAACAGCTTAAAATGATCCTGAGTAATGGTGTTTCAGCTGTAACACACTTAAAATAAAGCAATAATAAATATTCTATAGGATACCGTATTTCAAAGCAGACCTATTAGCCTATTTACACCTATTTCAAAAGGAAGCTTTTAACTTCCTTGTGGCATTCCAAAATCAAAACTAATGCTTATTTTTAATTTGGTTTTTACTTGTAGTTATTTAATTTGACGTGGAGCCTTTTCAGATGGATATAATCAGACATTTTTTTGGAGAGTTTGCCCTGTTCTATGCATTGGGTCATTGGCTATGATTTAGACCAGTAACAGAGACACCATGACAGCTTCCCCAGCTGTTGCTTTTTTGCAGTTTACTGGTCTCTTCTTGCTTTGCAAATAGGTCAGTTCTCAGTCATGCACCAGCAGGCTGTCAGCAGTAGCAAAGGTCTCTGTTGAGCTTCTCAACTATGGAGACAGCTGGGAAAACCTCTCTGAAATGAATGAGAAAAGCAGAGTGGAAGACCCTCAAACTCATCAAACTGTTTTCACCTTGCTCCCACTCCTGGCTTTGGTCCCTTCCAGCTCCTTTATGGTTGGTTTGTGGGTGGTTTTCTTCTCCTCAGATCTGATCAAATATTGGATGCACTGGTTTTTTATTACTGACATTTTTGGGGTGCTGTTTGCTTGTTTGTTTACTATTTATCTTTTCCCCACAGAGGGCAGATTTTGTCCATCTCACATAACAAGTCTGTGACTGGAAGTGCCAGTGTGTCCACAAGCTTTTCTTTAATATGTTCTTTTTCTTCTTCTTGCTACTATGGTAGCAACTAAAGCAGAGAAAGGTTTGGGAATCTGGAAGCTCTGTTGATCACCATTTTCTGTCTCTGCTTTAAGAGAGAGTTTTATTTATTTAAGGACTTAAATGCTTTGTCCTGTTCCATGGCTTTTTCTTGGTGTAGACAAAGTTCTTCAGGAAAGTTTCCTGAAACTTCTTGTCACTGGCAGGAATTGGCTTGTGATGTGATGTTTTTTGTTTTCATTTCTTAAATGTTTTGCACATTAATAAATGGGATGAATGGGTATTAAGTTGGATAGTGAAGTAATAGTAGAGTAATTGTAATAATTGGAGTAGTTGTAGAAGAGGCAGATTGGAAGTTGAACATAATCAGTGGGATCAGACAGTTTTTATATAACCTGATGTAAATAAGGGTTCAATAGGATTATAGATTTTAATTTCTTTAAAAATCTTTTTTGTATTAGCCTTAGAAAAAATGACAGAACCAACTTCATACAGGATCCTGTAGCACAAGTCATGAATCAGGAGCTTTTGGGTCGCTCTTTGCTATTTGATCTACAGAATCGTGTACCTTCAGCTGCCTTTTGCTATTGTGCAACCTCTCGTTGATCCTGATTCTTAAGACCTCATTGAATAATTAGCTGTTAATTTAGAGTGATTTTGCTCCCTCAAGTGTTCCTCTAAATCACAGAATTTTTTAGGTTGGAAAAGATCCCCAAGATCATCCAACCCAACCACCAACCCAGCAAAGTCAAGTCTACTTATAAACCATGTCCCTAAGTTGCACATTTGTATGACGTCCAAGTACCTCCAGGTGTGGCGACCCAACTGTGTCCCAAGGCAGCCTCTCTCAACACCTGACAACAGCACCTTCTTTTTGTGAAGAAATCATGATGACAAAATGGGAAGTGAATGACTAAAGGCCCATGCCTTTATTTTTGTCTGAATTGAAATATATTTTAAATGAAGGTCTGGTCACCCTGCAGGCTGCAAGTGCTAGTTATTTTGTATAATATTTCATATTCAGAGCTTCAGGGAATATGACAGGTGTAGAATAAGCAATCTTATAGAAGACATCTGTGCAAAAGCATGGCTTTGCTGAAACGGTACTAATTTTTTCCATAAGTAGGTCATAGGAAGGAGCAATCCAATATGAGAGTTTTTGTTCATTTGAATGTCTAAAAACCAATCTAACTAATTAAAAGATTGAGAGCCTACAAGAAAAAATCCCATATGACAGAATAAACAGCATTTGAAAGAAGGTAGTTTGTTTCCTAATATGTGCTTTACTTTTTATCAGTTATAGCCCACAAAACTGTATCCCTTTGAATTAATTTAGTTTTTTAAGAACATAACTTGCTTTGTTAATTTGGCATGGACTTAGTCTGTTTACATAAAACACCCTAGCAAAAGAGATTCACAGAGTTTCCCTTGTAAATACAGAGTTCTTTTCAGTTAATTATATGCAAATCAGCTTTGTTAACAAACACCTAAATAACTCTGCCTTGTCTTCATTAGCCTGGGAGATACAGTACATTTCTCAAGGAACTAGACAAGGAATATTAATCAAAGCAGCTTGTAAGTTTTAATGAGCTTATTAATTGTTGACCTCTGTATTTCCAAGAAGTGGTATTAAAACTGAAAGATAACTGAGATATTTTTGTGCAGCAATATTATGCAGATGTATATGGGAAAAGCATTCATGGCCAAATTTGGGTCATGCAAAATAAAACCTTAATCTAGCTGCTAGCATATTGATAACACAGGTTTTTCTAAAAAAATATATGCCAGCTGATTAGAGTTTAATGGGAGAAACATTCTTCTTGCACTAAAAGAGCATTCAATATTGTAGAGGAAGATGAGAAAAAGTGGAATAAAGTTCAGTTTTGTTGTTTCCCAGAGCAGGTTTTTTAACTTTCCAAACCAGTAGCGATGAGTTCTGGATTTGCTTCCTGAATGGACCTCCTGAATGTCAGGTGATTCTACCTCTTACTTTAGGGTTTGAACAATTTCTTAAGGTAAAAAAAATGAAGAATACAAACACAAAATGAGCATGGAGGCAAGGCTGGGAAGGGTCTCTGTCCTCCATGGGCAGCTGACCTGGTCACACTCTGCACACCAGCCTCATTAACGATAACTGGAAGGTGAAACCCAGCCTGGGGAGTCTGGTGGTGAAGTTCATCGATGCCTGCCCTGAGGGCAGCCTTCAAGTCTGACCCTCAGCAGTGATCGACCCTCGCTGTCACCCCTGCTAAACAGAGGAACGTTCTGCTTCACATGGCTAATCCGAGAAATGTGTTGAAACCTGAAACCCAGCTCTGGCAATAGCCTTTAATGCTGTGTGCAGGAGCAGACTTGGGTGTAATTAATCCTCTAATTAATTTCTAATAGCTGTCTAGCCATGTGTCAATAAACAAGGAGGATGCATGACAATAAAAACATCTGCCAGAGTCCATAACATGCAGTGCTGCTTCAGAGAGAGACATTCAAGAAGGGAGGGAAAACGAGTAGAGTAGAACAAGAAATAAAACAAGGCAAACCATGGACTGGGATTAAGTGGAGTCTAAGCAAGAAAGACAGATTTTGAGTTGCCAGCTGATCTTTCCTAATCTGATTTGACCGTTTCCAGTTCTGAAGGATAAATGAGTTACCGGAGTGGGAGGATGGATAGCTGATGATTGGCTTCTGGTACCTGAGGTCTCCAGCTCCGAGCCTCCCACGGCAACAACAGATGATGGTGTCTACTTAATCTGTGCCACTGCTGTCCACGTGAAGCCACTGTTAATCCTTATAGATTTCCACATCCCAGACACTGTACCTGTGTAGTGAGTGACAAAGCTGGCAAACAAAAGTACTGGAAACTAGACTGTTCCTCATTTGGTGCAGCAGAAACAAGAATGAAACTTGAGAAAATATTCTATCAGCCTGTAATCTGCACCAGAGCTTCTTCACCAAAAATTTTTAGGAGTTTGGGAAGAAATTGAGATTATGCAGTTCTTATGACTAGTTTTCATTTTTGGTGAGAGGTAGCTGAGTAAGAAATATTTTTATGAGTTCTACTAGGCTCATTACAGATGAAAAAAAAGAAAGAAAGCATTGAAGAGAATTTTTTCTGAGATATTTCTAATGCCTGGAACATTAGAGACCCAGGAAAGCTCAAATGGCCATCTGTCCAGAGATCACATGGTTTAGGGAGAAGAGAGCTGCAACACAGCCCATATTCTTAATTAGTCTTTGTCTTCTGTATTCCAGTTCTCTCACGTTTTAGATACCTCTGAATTTTTGAGCCAGATAGTCATAACAACTGCAATCCATCCTGGTTTCAAATCTGCAAAATGCTTGTGGCAATAATTCTGAGTGACATAAAGCAGAGCAGTTGCATGTGGTGGTGGCAGCTTTGGGGGGAGTTTTTTTTGCTTTGCTTTGTTTTGTTTTGCTTTGTTTTGGTTTTTTCCCCTGTGAAAAAACATTTTGCTCTGAACCAGTCACAGACTCTCTGGAAGCTTTAAAAGGGTAATTCAGTCTCCTCTTTTCCATTTAAAATCTCTTCAATCAGTTCTTTCTTCCTACCATCATTGCTGACATTGATTTATTTCAATTAAGATTCTTGTGTTCAAGTACCATAATTAGCCCCTGCCACTACTAATTCTCATCCCCTTGGATTATATAGATAGAACTAAAATCCATGTGGACTAGTTCAGAGGCATTTGCTTACCTGCAAACTGGAAGAGAAAGAGCTCCAGTTTCTCTAGTGAGGCATACTTGGGACCAGGAAAATGTTTCAATGCCTGTCTCACTGAATCTATGGATCTGTGTGCTTTGAATGGGTTCATGTGCTTTCTTTTTGACGTTATTTTCTACAAATCTTCCTTTGACCTTCTTTAAAGGATGGAAATTAACCAGAAAACAGCTCTTTCCATGAGGCCCCAAAGGGGTCTAATATAGATCCATCACTCAGAAGTGGCTGTAAGTTTCCAAAAATGTGCTTTTAAATCGAGTGGTTAAACATGATGTTATCCTTGGAGGTAAAGATTATGAATAATGCAAGTTACCTTGGGTAGTTTTTTGCTACTATAGGTCAGCTTAACCATTCCTCACTTCACTCCAGATCTTCAGTGGGGCTGTGAGAGACCCACAACGTGCCAGATTTCTCCTGGTGACAGTTTCCCTGCTTCCCCCCCTTGCATTAGGGAATTGCAGTTTCATGTATCCATGCAGCTGCCTTAAGTCTCCTGAGGAAGGTGGCTCCTGCTCACTCATGCATTTTGCTGGAGCAGTGCTGGTATGAACCACAGCAGACAAATCCAAAGAATGCAAGTGATTATGATGTGCATAAGGAAAACACAAAATCTGATGGAAAAAGATAATAGGGGTATGTCTGCATGTCTGCTTTTATTTCTTCTCTGGGATATTTTTAGAGCTCGATGTCCTGGCTCTGCTAGCTGGTTTTTGTCTTATTTTTTGCTTACAAAAAGCCAAGAAATAACACCTAGAATGACGTATTCAAATAAAGAGGCTGGGGATCAATGCCTTGCTTGGTGTGAAAGTCCGCAGTGTTTGAGATGAGACATTTTCACAGCAGATATGAATACAGCACCTCACCTGCTCTGTAAGAAAAAGCCATTAGAAGGCAGCATGGGAAAATATGTACCTCAAACTCCTTATACTCATACATACACAGAGTTTATTGTAAAATCTGAAGTAAATTGTTGTCAAGCTTTGTAAACATGGAATTCAGCACTGTTACATCTGAGTCTTGCATAAAATGCTTGCAAAAGGCTCCGGTAGCCTTCAGGGAGAAGGCTGTATACATTATAAATGGCTAATGCTTCATAGGATAGAAATTCAGTGAAGCACGAAAGTGCTTGTTCAATTACTTTTTTGTAGGTTTTTTGTTTGGGATTCTTTTTCATTTTTTTTTCCCTCTTTCTCTCTGCCTGTGAGGCTCTGGATGCCCACTCTTGCTGGGGACTAAGGAAACTGGAGTTTGCTGAACCAGAACCTGTTTCAGATCTTAAACATTTATGTTCAGTGCTGCCAGGATTTGGTATGTTCAGTGCTGCCAGGATTTGGTATATCTTTTACTTTAGCTGAGCAGGTGGGACGAGCCTTGCACCTTAAGATCTTTTTCCAGACCAGAGACTCTACTCAAAGAGATAAGAAGCCCTGTAATATTGATCAGGTTAAGAAAGTGTCAAATAACCTTTCACCTCTATCTGATCAGCTTTCTGTATCAAAATATGAACATGAAAATAAGCGCATTAAACTCTGAGCCTTTCCCTCCATGCTAAGGAAGGCTTATATACACTAAAGAACATTCTGTATCACAGAAAGCAGCTGTGTTTGAGGCCCGGGATTAAACATCATTTGGGAATATTTGAATCCAGGACAGATATTTTTTGCTTCTCTCAGTGTATAGAGATCTGATTTTCTGATTCAGTTGAGGAGAAAGACTCCAATTTTTCTCTAAACATAGTAATGTTTAAAGAAAAGGAGTGGAGAAAGCCTCTCTGATTTACATGTTTCAGTGTAGTTTTTCAAGGTATGAGATAAGCTGAAATTAATTGGAAAATTTAGTCAGGCAAGAGAAGTCAAAGTGCCTATACTGCTTATATGCCAGCTTCATTCTGAAGCCTCAAGTCTTTTATTAAAGTGGATAAATTCACATATACGTATAGCACATATAGAAAAAATATCTCACATTTTAAATTGAGAAGATGTCCATCTCAGCAAATCAAGAGGAACAGGGTAGCCTGGGCTTTGATTCAACTGGAGACTTTTTGGTGTGAGAGCAGTTCAGTGTTTGGCAGGGAAGAGCATGGCATGTCCTGAGCCAAGTGGGGAAGAAAGAAGGGATTGAGGTTTTTTTCTGTGGAAATGGTCAAGTGTGCAAGGATACATGGGTTTAAAAGGTATTAGAATAGCCACAGGTGGGAAACAGGAGACCTGCTTCTACTGGGAAAGATGGAAATCAGTTCCCTGGGAGGGCTGGAAATCACCATCATTACAAATATTAAACTGCTTGATAATTACAATAAACACATTACATAGAGTTGATTCTTGCTTCCTGAAGCTGGTTGAGCGAGGTAATAATCCTGAGGTCTCTTTTGACCCTAGTTTCTATATTTTTCAAAATTATGCTGCAGAAAATGACTAGTTTTCTGCCAGCTTAATGTGAGTCCACATGCACAGGCAAACAGACATGAAGAGTGTGATCACAATGCCTGCAGTGCTAATTTTTAGAAGTTAAGAATGGAAGAAAAAGTAAAGCATCCTTCAAGATAATGATCAAGTTAGCCTGTCTCATCCCAAAGTGTTCTGCACTGACAAACTACTGATGGGAGAAAGTATTAATAAAGGAACAGGAACCCCGGGGCTACTCAAAAGGACTAAAAAGCCTTGGACACTCCTAGTTTCACTATGTCTATATTGAAAATGAATGCAGTGAAGGAAAGGGTAGAAAAAACTTTATCTATCACATCTGTGTGCAGTTCTTTTAGAGTGAATGCCCAGAGCTGCAATTGTTGCTGGCCTCTGGGGCTGGGAGAGTGTGTGAGGGCATAGCACATCCACATGCTCCTGGTCTCTTCCTTAGTTTTTCTCCATCAAACCTGGTGTAGCTGTGAAGCCACTCGTCACATCACCCTCATCACATCACCCCCATCTCATCACCCACCCGCGGCATCACCCACCCCTCTCATCGCCTGCCCATCCACGGTGCAGCACCTGCTGCCGTAGCTGCGTCTGCAGAGACCCCTCGTGGAGATGCCGCAGATACCAGGAGAGGAAAATGCCTTTTTTTTTTCTTTAAGTGTTTGTGTTAAGCGGTATTAATTTCTTCACAACCTTAGTGAAATGGAAAAAAGCACTTCCCCCTAGGGAGAGAGCAGTCCCCCAGGAATTCTGCAATGGCACCCTGTGGGTGGGGCATTGCTGAATTTTCTAGATGCATCGTAAAAAACACCATTGCATAAATGTGCTGTGAAGGGAATTTAGATTCTGCTCTCTCTCCCAAATAATATTTTTTGTTGGTCTGGGAGGTTTTGGGGTTTTTTTCTTTTCTTTTGTTTTTTTTTTTTTGTTTTTGTTTCTGGTGACAATGAAGCCCCAAGGGGAGAATAACAAGGCATGTGGTTCTGCATTTTGTAATAGAGGCATAATTTCCAGCATTTGCCATCACTGCACCTTCCTCAGTATGGTAACTTTAATCTTGCTGGTTTGGAAGTAGGACACAAAGAGCAGAGTTCTGCAATTCTTTCAAGGTTTGATACCTTCTTTGATCTTCCACCTGTTTGGAATCATAAGGAGCTGAAGAAAGCTCAGCACTGACTCCATAGAGTAATAAAGTATCCAAACAGGGCTTTAGGATCTCTCTCCAAACTCTTGCCCAAAATATCTTAAGTTCTCCTTCTTTTTCTCCCTCAAAAATATCCTTTCCTGCTAGATTTTCTCTTTGGTGTAAGGTATGAGCAGATTCTGTCTCCTTTTTCTACTTAATCCCTCTTGAAAGGAATATTTCTCTTAATCTAAGGGAGAGGCAGGGAAGCCCTCTCTTTCCCACCTGAAACATGGGGTCTGAGCCTGGTGTAAAACAACACGGTGTCAGCTCGGTGATGCCGTTTGCTAGCTATGGACCAGGGCTCTATGTGTGCTTTTCCCTCACTATGAGTTTTGTTCTATGCCCTCTCTGCATGAGTGTGTAGAACCCTGATATTTGTGAAATCTGCCTTTGCTGTAGATGTTGAATCCATTAAAAAAAAAAAAAAAAAAAAAAATCAGTTCAGTGCAGCACTTCCAGGCCTGATATATGCAGGGCCAAGATTCACATGTGAGAACTCCACAGCATATCAGTACTCTTTTTACAGCCTTTAGTATTGCATCAGCTCCTTTCCAGATAATGAAACTGGACTTGTTAGCACAGCCTGTTTGTGCCCATGCTTGCCTTGCTGCTTGGACCAATTTTGATCAGATGTTGTGAGAAGATGATAATATCTTAAATACATTGATTTTTTTTACCTGTTAAATAGTACAAGCAGCCACAAAGGATATAGAAAATTCCTTTCAAGATGTGAGGACACAGACAATTCAACTGCAACAGTTCTATCAAACCACAGGAACTCATCTGTAAAACCTTTGGTGTTATATTTGCTCTATGTTCCTTTGCATGAGGAAAATAGACTTTACCATAACTACAGAGCCTTAATGACAGAAGTCCAAGTAAACTCTCATTGTAAACTCTGTAAACACAATATTCTTTGCTCCACTCTCTCGGGATTTGAAATGTGTGCATACAGAGTTTCCAGAGGAAATTTCAGAAGGTTGGTGCGGATAGACCTGTATAGGTATTCAGGTCTTCTTGGAATATGAGTAACTGTCACTGTCACACAGTGACATCATAAAACCTGTCAGAATGCTATGAGAGAAAGCAGAAAGTGCTCTTTTAAATTTTTTTTCTCCTAATCTTACTCTGAATTCCCTGTCTGGTTGCAGTGCAGTTAAAGACAATGGGAGCTGGGAAAGATGAGCAAATATGAATTACGCGTCTGAAAATAAGAATCAAATAAAAAGTTAGTGCGAATGAGTGTGACATCCACAAATCCAAAACACAAAGATAAATACCTCCTCTGAAAGACTGCTAGGCTGAAATTAACTCCAGATTCCCACTGTGAGTCCTTAGTAAAAGGTAACACGAAAATCTGTGCTTCTGCCTCTTGTCCAGAGTTGCAATAGTGGCATACTTTCATTTCCTTCTTTTCTCTTCCCTCTTGGCTTGGAGCTCAAGGAGAAGGTCCTGTATGGAATTTACTGGCAATTATAAGAGGTGAAAGTTTTTTAATTAGCTATTAAAATGCATACAAACGTCAGAGCTTTAGAGAATGTGCTCATGTGATGTGTTAATTCAATTTTAATGTGGAAAATTAAGGGGGAGCGGGGGCTTTATTAAGAAAAAGAGAGTCCATGGAGCATTGCCTAATGAGTTGGCTAGATCTGTTTGGTCATCATATCGTTTCACCTTTCATGTTCCCAGACCCTTTTCACAGGGCTGAATCTAAATGAGAGAAGTTGCAGGTGCATTCCCCTCAGCATGCCAAGGTCCTTATTCCCTGACTGCAGCCCTGTACATTGCTGGCCAGGTTACATGAGCTTCTGACCTAGGGTTTGCTCTCACCCAGGTGCCACTAAGTTGTATGTGATGAGGAGGAAGTGAAAAGATTAACCCAGATCTTGTCAGAGGTGTCAGTAGCAGCCAGAGAAAGATGAAGATTGATGCAAACATTATCCCTTGCTTGAACGTTTCAGCCCACAGCGTGGATCTCTTTCATCTGAGCTTTCTCTCTGATCATGATAATGATTTAAGTAACAACAGAAGACACTTTGCAATTTCTTAACATCATGTAGCGCCACTACCAAGACTGGTTACTTCAGCTATTTTTTTCTGTGTTTCTGGGCTTTACAAATGGTCCCTTTAGAACAGCCAAGAAACTTGTTGTCTTCACACTCCAGTGAAGTTGAGACTCCCGTATAGACCCCTGAAAGCCACAGGCAAAGTCTACCCTTAGGTGAACCTACCCTGGTTGATGCCACAAGCAGCTCTTTCCATGTGAAAGTAGCTCTTTGGAGAAACAACATTCCTTCAAGAATTGGGTCCAGCAAGTCATAAACAAATAATGTAACTTTGATTGTTGCTTAATGTTACCCAAGGAGAATGATTGCGTGGATCTACAGCACAGATTATGTTTGATAAGGTTTGTATCCTTTAATGATATTTAAAATTCCTTTACACACAAGTGTTGCAAGAAAAAAACTCTAAAATATTTCAGTAGCATGAAAAGCAAAGCAGAATGTACAGAGTTTACAACAGAATGAATCCTAGTGCTACAGAATTAGTGGTTTGATTATTAGATTTCCTTCATTTTTACTTGTGTCCCACTGCCCCTCCCAGCAATGTATCCATTGTCAAATGTCAATATTAATATTGTTTCAGCTGAGGTGATACAGTTGTTCAAGAGGATTATGGCCTTGTCAATAGACCTGGAATTTGCCCTCTCATTCACATGCATGAAAACCTCAGGGATTTAATTTTCAGATCATATATGATTCTATTGAGTGAAGCCTACAGGGGTCAAAGAGTAATCTCCAATTTGTGTCTCCTGTGCCTGAATTAGGGGCCTGTGCATTGTAGAGAGGATAGTGGGGGTAAATAAATACAGCAGATGGTGGGAAATGCATGAGACTCTTCTCAGAGTTTCTTTTGTTGGGTTTTTGTGTTGTTTCTTTTAACTGGGAGATATTGATCATGTCCAGATAGGTAAGCTTTCTGTTTCCTTCAGAACAGTAGGTGGTATGGTTATAAAACTATACATTTAGATTGGCCTTGTGTGAAGAATTATGTCAAGTGAGAAAATTGTTTTCTTCCTCAACAGAAAGGCTAAGTTACCCTCGGAGCCTTTAAATCTTATCTTTGCTATAGCAAAGATGCAGACAATAAAAGTTTAGGTTCTGTAGCTCTAATTGCTCATGCTGTGTTCTCACCCCTTCTCACACATTTAAGTTGAGTCAGAAAGAGTCTGTTCTTTGTAATGGAGGAACTGAAGGGAAAATCCAGTGATTGAGGGGTCGTTTCTCTTCTCACAAGCTGATTGCTGAACTAGGATATTCGCCTGCAGAACTGGAGGCCTCTGCAGGGAATGGTATTTATCTGACAGAAGGATGTTACTGCACCCCTGCCTACCTCCAACTATGATAATGTCTCTCCACTATCTCTTTCCCAAACTCAACTTTACCATTTGGGGTAGTGGCACAACCTAATTTCTCTTTCACCTTGAGTTTCAGTGATATGTCTTCATTCCTGCTGCTCTTTACGTGTACTTTGCTGCTTAGCTCCACCCCAGCAATAGCTGCATTTCTGCTTTGATTAGGGCTTTGCATTATGCTTTTTCCAGTAATAGCTGTGTATCAGTATCCCAGTGAATAATGTGACTCATTGCTTCTGTGTTGTTTTTTTCAGCCTCCTACTTGGTTTATGCATTATTGTCTTATTTTGATAGCGATTTGGAAGAAAAGGAAAACTTTTTTTTTTAATTAAAATACCCTTGTGACTCGCAATGTGTGTTAGAGAATGATAATTTGAGACAGAGAGAGTGAAACTGGAGAAGATGGGACTGTTTCCAGCAGGCCTCAGTTTCTAGTATAGATCATTAATGCAGTCTTGGTGCAGGACCTAAAATAATTAAGTTCTGTGCAATAACAACCTTTGTCCTTTTGAAAGAATCATTGCAGTGGAGGAAATGTTGCTGTAACTGTGGATATGAGACATCTATGAGCTGTGTCTCTCTCTTGGTGTTAAAGCAATCGACTGAATGGTGACTTCAAAGGGTCAAAATACAGGAGGAGCCACCTGATTTTCCAGGTGCTGAGAAAAAGCCAAGTAGGAGAGAGATTTATTTGGAGTTGTGGTTGCTGTGTCCCTAGTATGAGTTAAATTTGGAGCATTGCAGAATAAGCTAGGACATGGCAGCAAAGCTTCAGTAAATAAAAATATTTGTCTTTGCAGATTTCTCCTCTGGAAACAGAAGGTCTTAATGATAAAGGTATGTTCCGTTGATTTCGGTCTGGGAAAGGAGGAGGAAGGAATACTAGTCTTCATGGGCTGGAGAAGACTGGAGCTGTAGGTCCTGTCAGATATAGACAGGGATATAGATGAGGTAGAAGGTTCTGTGGCAGCTTCCTTTCTGCTAAAATAGAGCCACAGCTTCACTTCACTTTTGAGAACATGCATCTTTTTCTGTTTCTAGATTTTAAAGTTGTAGAGCTTTTGGAGCCAATGGAGGTCCTGGCCCTTCTGTTTGACTTAGTTATTTCTTCTTGAGTAAGAGAGAATGGAAAGGAAAACTCAGGGTCTTTGTTCCTTGCTTGTGATGCCCTGCTGTTGGGGCAGAGTGGATTGAGATGGCATTCTTGAAGCATGGAACTATTCTGTGTCCCCAGTATCAGAGAAAGCTGGGGCTAAGATCATGCTTGAGCTCTTCTTAGAAATAGATTCCTGTAGTTTATCGAGTAGATGCAAAGTGAATGCACAGTCCCTGAAGAATATTTAACAAACTACATTACAGGACTGGAAAATTAAAAAGATCTTTCTATATCTTTTCCTCCATCCTTAGCCTTAACTCGGAAATAAAAAATCCCAGATCATATTTTTAGAAGGAGTTTCAATGTGGTTTTTACTTTTTTATATTCTGAGTCACATCTTCACAAAAAAAAGTACTGTCATGTCATTCCAAGAGACTCTAGTAGCTTATCTTATTTAATGCTTCTCCATCAAGGTTGCCACATGAACATAATCTTGTAAATGAAGGAACCAATGCAAACACGATCAGTGTCAGACTTTGACATACATTATATGCTTTTCTGATCATCCTTACTTCAAGGAGATCAAAGGCTGGAATATACTATCAGATTAGCAAGGACCATTAACGTTTTATTCACTTATTTATTTATTTACAGAGATCAGGAGAAAATGAAAGGTTGCTTCAAAAATGGCTGTAAAAGTAATTTGAGTATACTTTTTTGGTTGGTATTCAGAGTTTGGGTACCCCATTATGAAATGCTAATGTAGGAATCCCAAGACATGGGGAATGTCCAATGCAAAGATATTTTTTCTCTTTATCAAAACATTTTTCCTTACATGCAAGAGAGCACTGATCAGTCCAGCCATTCCCCTGTGACCTGATATTACTGCTCCTGGCTTGCTGCAGGTTATGGAAGTTTGTTTGGGGCACACACCCACATACTGGAAATGAATACACCTGGAATATTTGGCTATATCCACACTGGTAATTATAATAAATTTCTTACAATTACATATGCAAGAAAATTGCATATGTATTGCCTGAGTAATGGCAAGAAAATCTTTTTGTCAGTACAGCTCAGAGAAGTACTGTTAGCTGTTTCTGCAAAGGAACAGAACTGCTGACTTGTATTGGCTTTCTCTTCTTGTTTTCTTTTCTAGGATAAATCTCATCCATGCTGAGAGAGTTTTTTAGGATCACTTTCTTCAGAAAACTTTTAAATTCAGATAAGTCCTTAGAAATGCATCAAAACTAGATACTGTGAAATGTACAGCTTTTCATGAAGTCAAATGAATTCATTATAATACACACAATTTATACAATATCTGAAATGCTCAAAATTCTGTACAGACGTTAACTCATTAAATGTGACAATAGTTGCAAGCTGACACAGTTTTGATTTGTAGAACTTGAAGCCACACTCAGTTTAATTCTAAATAGACTAGAATTTCAATTTCCTTCCTTTGTGGAAAATATTGTGTGTGATACAAACAACATAGGATTGTGTGTGAGAAATACGACCAAACGTTAGTGGATCGTGAGAGGGAAACCTCTAAAAATAAAATCCATAGCTGTTTATTTCCACATTAGCACACAGTTGTTGGAGGATCACAACAGAAAAAAGCACAGAAGTGTAGCGCGCTCTGGCCGCTGGCCGCTCAGTGGCCTGGCAGGCGACAGCAACTGTGCTCCGGCAGCGTGGCCGATAAAGTTCAGTGTGGCAGCTGGAAGCATTCAGTGTGTCTGCCTGAAGGAGGCTCTCAGAGGAGCAGGCTGCAGCGAGGTGGTTGCCAAGCGACGAGGCAAGGGCGAGGAATGAAAGAGGGACCCTTCTGTTGCCTTCAATCCCAGCTTTATTGTTTCATGCCGAAAGGGGAGACAACGAGGAAAGGGCCAAGAGGGTTGGTTGCTCGCCCTTTTAAGCAGGGGCGGAGCAAGGAGGGAACAAAGGAATGAGCCAAACAGGAGTTGACAAGGGGTGACAGGGGACAAATCACAGAGACATAGGGGAGGAACAAATTTGAACAAACTAATGGGGAATTAAACAGAACAGAACTTTCCGGATCTTAATGAATATACAATGAGAGGCATGAATAAACATAAAAGGGGTAAACCAATGGGTTCTGTGAAAACATAGATGATTCTGGAAACGAGGGTGGAGATACGGTCAGAGTGACACCTGGTGGGAAGGTACTTCAATCCTCGGTCCCACCCTCGGGGTCGGAGTCCTGGGTGGGAAAGTCCACCCACTTGATGTCACTCAGCCCCAAGGTGGGCTGGGCCACCGCAACACAGAAGTCTCTCTTGGCTCACTTTCTGTGGTTGTACCGGAGGAATAAGACAAAGCACCATGTTCCTGAAACATCCACAACTGGTTTTGTGGGAAGGAGTTGATTTATAGTCTGCTTTGTAAGTTCAAGTGGTTGAAAAGTCTAAAAATCAAAAGTCCAAGATATGACCCCAGGACATAAAATGCATAATTTGGGAGCAAGCCTTGGATGAGCCGTCTCAGTTAATCGTATGTGTGATCACAATACAGATATCTTCATCTGAGCCAGTCTCCTCAGACCCACTGGTAGGCAATGAAATTAAATAATGGCTCCTCTGGAATCTTGCACAGTTTCATCTGCCTCTTGGAAAAATTTGCAGGGTTTGGTTGTTTGTTTGCTTTTTAACTTTTTGTTTGTTAGGTTTTTTGGTTTGCTTCGGTTTGTTTTTTTATGTCATATGCAATAATCATCACATGAACCGTTTCATGAAGCACATCCCTAAAAACTTTCACTTACAGCTGAATACATGTTAATTTTGTTTTTCAACCTTTAATTCTTTCTTCTGTTTCTTCTCTTGACATCTGTAGGCCCTCTATGCATGGACACATGGATCCTGTGACAGTGTGGTGTATTAAATATGCAATCATCCTAATGTCTGACAGGCTGATGGCTGTTCAGAAACTGAGTTGAGAGAGTCTTTAAATAAGCCTCTAATACAAACAAAGGGCAGACATTGACCCTTAAGGACATTGACAACACAGTTTGACCCCAAAGGCAGGAAGATATGACAAACTGTCTTTGTCCTATCAGGACTTTTTTCCTTGTCCTTTTGCTTTCCAGTCTTATACCTTCAGTTGAGAAATCTCATGAATATCTGATTTTTAAAGAGACTTGAATGTTCATGTGGAGAGTAGCCTCTGACTTCATCTTCCTTCACCATGTTAGGCAACCTGAAGAGCATAAAAAAGCAAACCAGGCCTAAGATGACTATTAGAGCACACTGTCTCACCAGAAGTTCCCCACTGTATTTTGTTTAACAGGCAAAGCATTTACTGGCAAAGACAAGCACTGTTCTCTACTAGCACCACGTGCTTTAGAAACAAAGCTTTCTCACCAAGCTGAACATGACAATTTCCCAATTTGAGAGCAGTTTCTCTAGTTTGTTGGTTTCGGTCACTGTGGATGCAGCCTTAAACTGTAGGGTCTCCTCTGTGCCTGTTGAACAGTCAGTGTGGCAGCACTGCTTGAAGGAGAGAGGAAAAAACTAAGTTTTTGTGTCTGTCCGAGGTTTATCCCTAAAAGCATGTTTTTCTCTGGGTTTGCATCCTGAAAACTATCAGGATCCCTGGTGATTATGCCACAAGGAACAGGAAAATTGCTAAAATCAGTTACTGCTATCGTTCCTCTTGAAGAGGGCAGACTTGTATTTCAGCAACGTCTCAGAAAACAGCAGTGTCTGATACTAATAAAATGGCTTTTTTCTTCTTGTGCTTAGCTCAGTCTGGGAGGACAGGACACATCTACATGCTCCTCTTGTCCGGAAACTGCTTTTGATTTTGCTTCTACCTGCTTGAGGGATAAACTCCTTTAGCTACCTTTGTTTCCTGAGTTGTTTTCAGCAGCTGATAATCCCTAATCTTGTATAACAAAAGCACTCTGCACTGACCATGAGCAATCTGATTCCTCTGAAGTTCTGTCTTCTAATGTGTGCCTCATATCTCAGCATCAGTGAAGGGGAAAGAGTTATCTGCACTATTTTCATACAGATGCCTTTAACTGAAATTTCTGGCTATAGGACACAACTGCTCAAATACCACAAAATACATAATTTTTTTCTGGGCTTGTTTTGATTTGAAAGAATAGAGATTTGTGATCATTTAAATCAGAATTATTTGTTCCTCACAGCTGCAGGAGAATGTAGCAGTGGGGAACACAAAGTGAGGTTCCCCTTTCCACAAGAAATTGTTTATGAGCCCTGCTATGGAGGAAGGATTGTTCCCTCATATTTACAGTAGTTGTGGGAAGGATGGTAAAGGAAGGTAATTTATTGTCTCCCCACTTGTTCTGATGGTCCAGAGTGTTAGTTTGGTCAGGTCCCATGCAGACTCTGTTCAGCAACTCACTCCTGGCATCACAGAGCTGCTGCCCTCAGCCCTCCTGGCATCCTTTCAGCCTGCCAGAAATGCCCCAAATGAAGCAAAAGGAAAGAGAGGGTGGTACTTCTGGTCCAGATCTTGCTAGAAGTGGGGAAAAATGTGAAGATGGAGAAAGGAAGTCTCAGATACATGGACAGGACTAGAGTCTCCCTCAAGTACCCAAAATTACAAACCCTCCAGTTCAGTGAAGTGAAGCAAAATCGTGGTGTGTTTTGATGCCTATCCGAATCTGTTTTTCTTGCCTGTGGGGTAAAAAGCACTGTAAAGTGAATTAGCAGCTATTCTTTTTCCGTCTCTTTTAGGTGACGATCACTCTTGAAAATTTGCTGTGTAGGAAGTTGCTTCAATGAAAGTCACATATGTTTTGAATATCTGGCCTCAGTTGTGGGATTTCATAACATGGAAAAACGAGCCTCGGGTTTTCAGAGGCCAGCCCTCTGTGTATGCCCATTAACACTTCCTTTGATCTGTCTGTGTTCCTTCATTAGGTATTAATAACCGCTGGCTATTGTTCTGTGGTCCATTCTTAGTTGAAATTTAAATTTAAAAAAAAAAAAGCAAAAAAGAGAGTGAGTGAGGGAGAAAGAAGGATGTGCTTACATTGCTTCTGCTTAACATGATGTAAACTTGTTCTACTGCAGAGCTTCCACACCATTTGACCTAGCAATAGGGAACTGAGAGGACTCGCTGGCCTAAAAAAATTCACAAAAGGCTCCCCTCGCATTTCAGGCTCCCTTTCAATAATATCAAATATTAAAACATCAAAGCCAGAATATAGCAAAAAAGAGTTCTCACTCTCCCCGTTATGCGTTGTCAGACCCATTTACAAACTGTCCCCTGACACCATCAGGTGGATTTCTGCAGCCATTGTGAGTTTGCAGAATAAAACAAAGCACATTCTGTCTCCGGCACGGGTTAATATTTGAATATGGATGTGTGGATGTCTATGTGCCTCTCCAGGGTCCGGCAGCAAAACAAAACCTTGAGTGTTTGCCAGCGTTGCCTGTGCTGTGAGAACTGAGTGTTCCCCCCACGTTCATTAACATACATGTTCTGGGCTGAGGCCATCGTTAAGAGCTCGGTGCTGCTGTGGCTCGGAGCGGAGCCGCTCGGGCCTTGAGGTGTCAGTGGGGATGGCACCAAGGATCGGGAACAGTGGGGCAGGCTGGGCACTGCCAGGGATCCCACCCATCCTGAATGGGGCTCTGGCGAGCACTTGCTTAAAATGAAAACACCACTGCATAAGGACTCCTTGAATTTTCATAGAAGCATGTGTGCTTCAGGAACCTGTTTTATTGGTGTTTGCTTTGTTTTTGATACACGGTATCATGATTCATATCTATGAACAGCATACTTTTCTTAGTGTACCAATTGTGTGAGAGCTCCCTACCTTGATGTCCAACATTTTCTCAATATTTAAACTCTGATGGAAAATGTGCCACGGTGTTCATTTACATAAGTTTTATATGAACTGGGTTTCTATGCTTCCAATAGGCCTGGGTAAGTGATGGATAAAGCAAGTATGGATTTCCCTGTGGCTCCTATGAGGAGACCCAAAGATCAAAGCTAATATTTCCCTATGTCTTCAGATGTGTAGAGTTGTTAAGTTGTTTGATATGTTAAAATATACATTACTTTCTGAAAGAAAATTTCAAGTGCATGCACATGAGCACACGTATACACTAACAAACAAATGTACAAAAAATGCATGTTTCTGGAGTTCAGTTTTTAATTTTTTTTTATCAATCAGTTTTTAAAGATAATCTTGATTCTCTGCAGCAAATAGATGGCGATTTCTGACTAGCTCAGTATAACTGAAAAACTCATCAAATTTATGCCTGTCCATTGGAAACTGGACAGTGAATTGCATGTGAGACAAAGCTTCCCCGCTCTAGCCTTTCAGTCAGGCCAGAAAAAATCAACTCCAGATTTTCCTCTCCTGTTCTCTCCGTAATGGGAAAAGGTGAACAGGGAAATAATAAAACAAATGCCAATTTTCCCTAAGCTGTGTCAGCCTGGTTTGAATCTGAAGCCAAAATTTGTACCAGAGCTAGATTCTGAGGTAATGCACATCCAAACAGCTTTAATGAGTTCTGTTTACAATCTGGTCTTCAGTTATTATTTAATCTGGAGGAGCCAGCTTGTCTTTACTAATTACACGTTACAAATACCTTGCCATGCTTTGTTCATTAAAACAAAGTAAGAAATTCGATACGTATAGGTTAATGACTTTTGGATCTGTGCAGAAGCTTGTCCTAGAAATGCCTTGAGGTCAATGGGAAGTTTCTCCAGGCAATCAAATTTCTTCGGCTTGGACTCTGTGAAGCAATAAACAGGAAGAGTAATTAACAGATTATTTAAACTAGCAAAAAGGGGGCAGGCTCTGAATCTGTCCTTCTCTATCAGAGCAGGAACAATTTGGCAGAGGTTGGAGTCATCAGAAAACGGCTCCACTTTGTCATCCTCTGCTGCTGCTTTGCCACGTCAGACCTGCCGAGCATCAGGCTTGTAAACAAACATGTTTACACTGCCACCTTGTAAAACAAAATTATACTGGCTTCAATTTAGATGCCGTTAAATCTTCAGCTGGAGACTGCTGTGCGACATTTTTGATTTTGCATGCATAACGTATTGTAACTCAATGACAATGTTGGCTCTCTCCATCATTCCTTGGCAAAATAGCTCTCTTAGCCAGGAGAATGTAGATGACAGATGTTTCAGATCAATCACTGCAAAGAGATAAGAGGACTGTCTTGGATCATTACAGGACATGAATCTTTGAAAGTAATTATAGATGGTAACAACTGGTATGACAACTGGGTCCCTCCAGTCTGCGTTTCACCTTAGAAAACAGCTACGTGGGATATTTCCCCATAGGAATGTGCTGCTGACTGCCAGATCCTGCTGTTTTGATGTGAAGTCACATTGTGCATGCTAAAAAGGAGAAGTGTTCTTCGCACAGGTTTCTTGTTAGCAGAGCAGATCTAATTGGAATCTAAGGAACACGGCAAGGCACATGGATGTCAATTTTCTCCCTTTTGATAATTAAAAAAATAATGGTTCTTTGTGTGCTATGCTATCCAACTGTGATATTTAGCACACCATATACCCATGGTGCATTTTATATAATCTTTGTTGACAGGGATATAACTTATCTTTATTCTTTGAAGAGCTAAATTCTTTTTTGACTTTAGCTGAAGCTGAATATATACATATTAAACAATAAGGAAAAAGTTTAGTATATGGTCTTTTCATTGAAAAATACAGAAAGATATTACTCGATTAAAACAGCTCTTCAGAGCTGAAACTCAGAAATTGTTCTACTTCACTCTGATCGCTTAAATTTGATTTAAATACTGCAGCATTTCATGCGTTTGTGCACCTTACTGGAAATCATTTATAAATCCTGGTTTGAAAATGGAGATATCCTAAGTTAGTCTCTGATATTGTTAGTTAACAGATATCCTCCTTCTCTTTTCCTCTAGCTGAAGAGTACTTCAGCTCAAGATAACCTTTTTGCCCTTTCAAGCAGTCTGTATATTATTGCAGCCTTCTTCTCTTGCAGCATGCCTGAGCAGCCTTTCTTCCATCTCTGCTTCATCAGCTCTTCTTTCCTGTTTTTCTTCCTTTTTTCTTCTAGCTTCCCTGGAAAGCTGTTCATTGCTTCTCTCATTACTTTTTGCTTTATTTCTCTCTTTCTTTTATTATGATGCTTTCAAGCAGTCTTATTTAACATTACAAACCACAATAGATTTTTTTTCTTCATGGCAGATAACAAGATAAAACTGTACTGCCTGGTGAACAGTCCATGGGGATCTGGTGGTGTCTCTTCCTTCTGCTCATATAAAACTTACACAAGGATATAGGAGATTTTACAGAAGGAGCTCCTTAGCTGAATTAGTAAAGCTACCAGTCTACTCATATGAGACAACCAGAATGGGAGAGGGAGAGAGAACAGTCTGGGGAGCCCTGTGCCTCAGAGAGAGGCAGAGAACGGGGGGCAACAGGAAAAGAAATATTCCTGGGAGGAGAGGCAGAAAAAAACATACCTGAGTTTCAGGGAAAGGTAGGCAGAACATACTGGGAATCTGGAGAAATCATATCCAGCAGTAAAATATCTAAGGCCAGGCATAGCTGAATCTGCATCATAAAGAATGCTGAGGTTATTTCAGTATCTGTAAGACAGGGATAAGCTGGAACTAGTGATTTGTTTACAATATAGGATATGCTGGCACAGGCTGTTTGGGGAAGGAAAATCCTGAACAGAATAGAAAGGGGATGATGCAAATTGGCCTTGCTGTTTAAAGAAAGTGGGGTCTATGGAGAGAGACCAGTTTCCTGGAAAATTCCCATGTGTACAGTTACATGGGTGTTTTTTCCAATTTCAGTGTTTCCTTGCTTCCCTCCAGACTTGGATTAATGTCTCAGAATGAATATATTTTAAGTCATCTGCCTTGTTGAGATTAGTTATACTTCAGTTATCAATGCCAAGCTTTTAATGAAAATTAGAAAAAGAAAAAAAATATTTAGGAGAAGTTCTGCAGTAGGCTTCATATAGGCAAATTTTCTAAGAGACAGCTGGAAGGCTTTAAGAAATGTCTCAGGGCCCAAATTACTCAATTCTGCTCATTCACAACGCATTCACACCATCAGGAGGGTGACAAGGGGCAGTTTTTTAAGTGGCTTAATAATGAAGTGTTTCAGCAAGTGGCTAATAAGGAAATCAGAGCGTGCTGCCTTAGCTTGCACCAGCTGACACTCGGTGATGACATCTGCAGGAAGGTGCACTAATTTCAGGTCAGGGGAGAAAGGAGCGAGTATTTCTGGAATGATCTCTTTGCACTGACCTTCTCCTGGCTAAATGCTGTTGTTTAGGATTACCATGCAGGAGGAGTAGAAATACCCATGGTGCACTCAGCATGCTGAGAAAGACAAAGACCCTTCCCTTAATAAATAAGCGGATATTGTAAAATATTTTTTTCCGTGCTGGACAAACTCACTGTGAGGCTGGATTTAGTACCAAACTTCCTTGTCACAAGGGGCATTGTGTGTCAAGATAACACCAAGTCTGGTTACTACAGAGATGAGTAAAAATTTTTAATGAATAATTTGTAACCTCCCCCCTTTCTTTCTGGTTTACTGGACAATCTCATGGCCTGACAAATATCTCAATCAGGTACTATTAATTTAATCTTCTATGCAGCCAATAACATCATCTAAGAACTTTTGTTCTGAATCTAACATCTCTCCCGGTAAAATGGTCCTACTTTTTCTCCCTGACTAGACTAAGGGTATTTTCAAAGTCCATATGAATGTCTGTGGTTTTCAGACTATTTTTTTTTCTTGAGAGGTTACTGCAACTTTAGCTTAAATGCTGTAAGATTTTTGCTCTAAACCCTTTACAAAACAACAAAAAAACCCAGCCAGCAAAGAGAAAAAGCCCACAACCTTCTAATAATAATAAAATATGGTTGAGTAAAATTAATGTAAATCATGTCAATACGGCCTATGGAACATAGGGTTCCTTCAATGTCGCACACACATATTTTAATGAAGTGTGAGTCAAACGTTTAGCAAGTCACGCACATATTCTACAAGATGGATTGTCTGTATTTCTGCTAATTGTAGAGATTATAGAGATTTGGAAAGAGCAAAAAGAACTGGTTTGAGAAACCAGCCTCCAAACATGTCATGGTGTTTGTATTGCCATTTAAGTCTATTTATTATTAGCAGGTGGACTGTCCTTGGAAATAAGGAAAGATGAAGGTGGACATGTCCTTACACACAATTGTGTTGGTGGTTATCCAGTGGCTGGCCAAATTGAAATAGATCTCTAAAAGCTGGACATTCTCTTCAGTGAAATAAATTAAATAAAAAGAATTTTCTAAGCCTAATTTGATTCTGCACCTGAAATGCAAGCAATTTATCCCAAAACTCAGTTTCTGATGCTTTACCAAAACTCTGTACCAAATTTCTTCAGTCACAATATCCTTTCCTCGTTGCTACCCAAATAGATATATGTCACCTCAGGGTATATTGTAAAATAATGAACCAGCCTAAAGGAACAGTTTCCAAGAAAATACAGCAAGCTGATGATGGACAGCAAATTAAGCCTCCGTTAGCAGCAGCCCCCTGAGGTGCTCTGAGATATAATTGTCCTGAGGGCTGAGCTCTAAAGAAAACTTTCTAAGCTGTATGAGAAGTTTCCCTCTTGGATGACGTCTTAGAAAACACTTTCTGGAGTGTTATGACAAAACTTGTGGGGCCACACTGACCATAGATCCTCAACTTCAAGCCTGTTTATGGCTGTCCTAGTGAGAGAGGTTTCCTGCACTTCACCAAGTTAGGGATTTCCTTTCTTTCTTTGCTGATTTCCCATGACACATCAAGTACAGAATACATTAAAATAATTAGTTCCTTGCAGCTTGGCTCTAAAGCTCAGTGGATATTTTATTTTATTTTACCATTCAACCAACATCAGCTGAAGATCATTAACGAGCTTATACAAAATGCAGGAGTCAGTAGGCAATGGAAGAGCAGTTCTCATCAACTTTCCCAGACTCTGGTTCAGCCTACAGTGCTCCCCCTTTAATTTGTTTCCTTGCTATCAGAGTGAATCTTCCCATTGCCATGCTCCTGGGTGAGCTTCTGTAGAATCATGTTGCTCAAAGATGTCCCTCCCTCTTCTCACCCCCCCAAAAAAATGCTCAAGAGAGCAAGAGCAGCTGGTAGCACAGCTGGCTGGATCAATGTCAGAGAAGAGCCCACTGTCCATTTAATTTCCCAGGAATTTACAAATATTGGACCAGGAATGGAAGAAGTAGAAAAGTGGTCTCTGGAGATGGAATGAGTCAGAAGCTCTGAAAGATGATGAAAAGAATTTTTACTTGAAGTTGAGAGCATGTTAGGATGCTAACCAGAAGGTAATGTTGTTGAGGGAACCAAGCTTCCTTTAAGTTGATCAACAATTTCCAAAGATTCCTATAATGGTGTCTTTGGAAAAGAAAGAAGGATAGGGGGAAAAAATAGTGATTTTGAAAAAGTAAATTAATCTTAATTCAATCAGTTACTAACATAATTGACTTCATAAACATTGTCACTGTTTCTTGCCCATGCAATGCCCTGAGAGTGGCTGAGTGTATTATTTTGGGATTAGTATCAGGTGAGGGTGGGCTTGTTTGAGGCTTGCAAAACAGGCAGGTCAAACACAGGATTGGAAATAACTGGTCACTGTAAGAAAAAGGGGCTCCACAAAACAATTTTCAGTGTATTCTTGAATAATTCTGTAAAATGAATTCAAAAGCCCCAGGAGATTGATACTGAATATCAGTCTCAGTTTAAGCCATTAGAATTGTTTGAATATATTTTGTTTCTTTTGTTGTCTTTATTTGAATGCCTGTTTTCTGACAATAGAGTTAGAAAGAAGAAGTCATTACGAGACAAAAAACAATCCCTTTTGTTCCAAACTTTTTCCTAAATGAAATTTCAGCTATGTAGTCACATCTGAGGAAAATTCTGATGTTAAGGGTCAATTCTTTAAAAAACAAGCAAACAAAATCCAAACAAAGCACAAATTGAATTTAAATAAAGGTAATTTTGACTACCTTAGAATTTAAATTCGTGTTGTCAATGTCATGCCCAATAGCTGTTTGGATGGAATGTGTGGCTTTCGGTGGGTTATCTTCTTTTTCTTTTTGCTGAGCAGTTGCAACTTCCTAGTTTTGTTAAGACATAGTGTAATCTTCAAATGGGAAGATCAGTGCCAATAGGGATGTAAATTGGCTTCAGTTTAAGAAGTTCTATTGGATTTTAAAAGAAATGCTATGGGTCTCTTTAGTATTTGTAATTAATTGTGCTTCTCTTTGTGCACTTCTTTATGGAGTTGTTTTAGAATATTCTCATGCTGTGTATGGTTTGAGAGCACTGTAGCTCATTTTGACATCATGTGTTTCTGACAGCTCCATGGATATGCCCTCTTTTGTTCTACTTAATTGAGAGATGGGTAATTTACAGCCTCTAGGTTGTCTGTGGCCTGCAATGTTGTCTCACAGAGCCTGTGGCAGACCATAATTTTATCCTGGATAACACCAAGTCGCATATTTATAGAAGGCCTATCAAAGGCATTTGAGACGCCTGTCTGGATGAGGAAAAATGTTCTCATCCTAATCCAAAGTAGTATCAAAGGGGTAATAATGACAGGAGAATAAAAATCTTGTTTTGTGCATCACTGTGTTTAGATGTGGACCAGAAATTTCCACGCATTATCTCCATGGTATTACAGATCAGCTTTCTTTCTGCTATGGGATTAGAAATGTGACATTACGGGGACTTTTGAGATGTCCTTGAAGCTACTGGCTGGTACCATAATGACAAATGATAATGACTCTGATGGCTGTCAGGTTGTGTCACCATCGCTGCATCTCTCAGAATGTTCCTCCCATGGACTAAATCTGCTGTCACTGCTACCTGGTTTAGCATAAATGCCACCCTGTCTTCTAATTGACATGGCACATGAACTTCCTGAAGATAGAGAAGGTGCCCAGAAAGTCTCTGGTAAGGTTTGTCCCTGATGGGGTTAAAGGATAAAGAAAAGCCAGGTCGCTCCTGAAGTCAATGCTGGCAGAGCAGGGCCACAAATGCTGGTGTTCATCCCCGTGAAAAGCACGGATAGGGACAGTCAAATCCCAGCAGCACCACAAGGAACAGCAAAATGCTGCAACACTTCATCCCTGTTTCACACACCCCCAGAGCAGGCTATGGCTGGAGCCGTATCCCTTCTCCTCTCATTTCTTGTCTTATTTTCTTTCCCTTGTCCTCACGCTCCTCCCTCCCAACAATTTACACAGGGGAAGCTTCTTTCTCTGCAAAAGCTCCTGTGTGGGTTTCAGGTCACAGCAGAGCAGCAGGAAAGAGCCCTCAGGTCTGACACATGACATCTTCCCCTACAGTGACTGCACGAGGGGATATTTTTGGAGCAAATCTTGTGATAAGGACTGAAAGCCTTTGGTTCAGTCCTCACTGCTCGGAGAAGGAATGGCCATTATTTCTTCCCCCAGCAGTTTCTAGTAGCAGTTAGTTACAACTTCAACAGATGGTTTAGCTCATAAAAAATCTCTGCAGAAAATAAAATAAACACCATAGGTTTTGGAAGGAGGTAACTGCCACTAGCAGATGAACATTAGGACAGATTTAATAATTTCTTTACCCAGCACCCATCAAAGCACTTGTTTTGTCTATTGCAGCAGTTCTACAAGTTTCTTCATCTCCTGCTTTAGCCATTTTCCTTTTCTGAAACTCTTGGAAGGACTGTCACTTCCCTACCCTCCCCTGGTCTTTTTTCTTCCACAGAGGTGCCGCACTCTCCATTTGTGGTTTGCAAAGCAGAGTGCTGTAACTATCTGTGCTCAGGGCCTGAAAACAGATAATTTGGTGCATTGCAAATCAACTTCAAACCCCATTTCACTACCAGCACCCTTGGACTGCAAGTTATAAATAATTCCAACAATTCTAAACATTGAGAATGCTATGAATTATGAGCTTTTCATCAGAATAATGTGTAGGATCAATAGAAACAGAAGGTGTCTAGATAAGCACATTTCATAATTACTGCTTAGTACTGCATAAATCAATTTACCAGCACACTTCAGGAAAAAAAGTTCATTTTTTAAAAGATGTATTAAAATAATGGTAGCTTGATGGAAGGTTACATTCCATCTCCCTTTTAATAACACCTCTTAAGAAATTTAATTTCAACTTCAAAGGGAGCTAAATTAAATATCAATCCTGTAAAAATGGAGCTGACACATTTATGTTTCATTATTTTATTTTATACCCTCCCCTCCCCCAAAGGAAATGAATCAATCATTTTGTTCCTCTTCACTTCATCTTACTCTTTCTTGTGCAAAGCTATATCCTCGAAATAATCAGGTTTCTTTGACAATCAGTTAATAAACAGACACTTAAATATTCTTTTCTTGCAGCCTAATAGGCAGGCAATGAGGTTGAAAGACATTGCATAGTGCACATCATACTTGCTCCTTTTCTCAGATTAATTTAAGAAACCCTCAAGCTCTCTAGTATTTTTAAGAAGATTTATTGCAACTGGCTAATCCATCAGTTAAAAACAAAATGCAAAAATTTGGTCATTTTGATGCAAAATTTCTCGTGTTAGTATGTCTGATCATTTTTTTCTTGTGATAAGTGTCAGATAATTGGCTTCAAAATGGGGAAAAATCACTGTATCATTTCTTATGGGAGTGGCCATGAATTAAAATAGTTTTTCCAACAAATTTTAATGTATAGAAAGTTATTTTCATTAGACTGTTGTGTTAGGAGGTGGTAGTGCAAAACTGAAGAAGAACAAATAGCACATTTTTAAGCAGTGAAATAGCACATATTTAAGAAGTGAAAAATGATGATGCAGGCCTATTTTTTAGTTCTTTGTGGCCTTCAAATGTTTAAAACACTTTGACAGAAAGAGTAATTCAAGATGTCCATGTAGCTGAAAAATGGGATCAAGTGAAATAAGGGCTTTCCGAAGGTAGATCACACAACAACTGCATTTGATAAGGGAATTTCACTTACAGGGAAGGTAGGTGTTCCTGCCTCTCAAAAAAGCACTTTATAGGTTAAAAAATGGAAAAAAAACAATAGAGAAGGAAAATAAAATTGGAGGATCAGAACATCGTTATAATGGAGGAATAATAACTTATAAATTCAGGAATAAAAAAAGATGATAGCAAGCAGTGTTGAAAGGAGGTAAATGAAGCTTGAAAAATGTAATGAATATAGTTCACAAAGGTCACATTTTGGAATTGATTGTACCTAATATTTTCCATAATAACCTTGTATTAACACACTCCTGCTTCTTAGGCCAATAAGCTGATGAAATGAAGATGGAAAACATTGTTAACAGAGATGGTCAGGTTATCCTACAGAAAGATTCATCAGCTACAATCTTAATGCTGGGATGGAAATCAAGAATACAAAATATGTTAAATATATATATATATATATATATGTATAAAATATATGTGTTTAGAGACTAAGAATGATAAAAACTATTGAGTTTGTCAGGTGGAAACAACACAAGAAGAATATAGATGCACTCAAAAATCAAGTATGACTGTTCACCAAAGTGATGCCACACATTAAAAAGTCTAACACAATCCTAGAAAGTATTGAGCTAAGTATCAGTGCTGTTATCCAGAGGTTCCTCTCTAGTCCGGGGAATAAGAGCAGTTGACAAAATTTTCCTCTTTTTGCCAGTGCAATATAAAAGTAGGCTGTGGTGTTCTTTTTCCTTCTTTCCTTCTGTGATTCAACGGGTGAAACGTGCTGTCTTACTGAGGCTCCTTCACAGCTGAATTCACAACTGCTGACCCTGTGAGGGAAAAGGATTGTTTGAGGTTTTTGGCGTTAAACTAAACTTTATCACCTTGTTTGTTATACTTCACTCCAAGTGAGAAATCCTCAGAGGACCAGAAAAAAGAAGGTTTTCTCTGCCATTTTTTGTCCTCTGGCTAAAATGCCCTGTTATTAAATCTCCCCACAGGTATTTGGCTATGGTTTACCACTAACATTTACAGGCACCTATAAGAGGGGATTAAGAGTAATATTTCAGACTATTCTTCCTCAACAACATATTGTCCTGAGTCACCCTGACATCGCCTATGGCATTAAGAAACAATCAAGTTAAAATTGAGATTGGCAGGAAAAGCAATGTCCTACTGCCTGTGGGGTTATTTGTTCAGTATTATTATTCTAGTGAAGGTTGGAATGCAATTGGATTAGACCTATTTCCAGTCAACCAAAGTTAAAGTACAGTTTATGAATTGCAGGGCCCCAGTTCAGCTATGAGCTGTATGGTTTTTTTAAAGGCTTCTGGGGAAACTAAAAGATAGAGATAGGAATAATTAAAACTTGTATCTAAGTCACTTAGAAGTGTGCATAATGAGGTTGCTCCAAATCTTAAAAGATTTTTTTTAAATTATCACTCAGAAACTTCCTTATCATGCAGCAAAAGCCTCTTCTCCCTTACTGCTTAGAAAGAGCTCTTGAAAAAATGCTCCGCTCTGGAGAACTACACTCTTCTTTGAAACAAGGAAACAAACTGTATATGTGTGTGTATGTATACATCTACATCTACATCTACATCTACATCTACGCCCTCTGGGAGTGTACCTCAGCACCCTTAAAATGCATCTGTTTTCATAGGACCCTTTTCAGACAGACAGAAGTAACACATCCAGGACATTGCTTCTGAGGCCTTGCTAAGTCATGGGGCTACTGTGCTCCAAGATCTGCCCCATTTTGGCTGTCTGACATCTTTCTGACTTTCTTTTTCACTATCTTTTTCACTCTGCACAGCCATGCTGACATTTCCTGATGAAAACTACCTCAGTGGAATAGAGAGCACCATGCTCTTGCCACGGACACTATCAGCTCTTCCCTCTCATGTGTCCTGAAAGCATTTCATTTTTCCTGCCTGACCAAAACATATCTGTTGCCTTTCCTTTTCCAGCAGCAAGTAGACCGAGAACCACAAGGTGCTTTGGGTACTGTCTTTGAAAGAGATGATCAAACCCCTGTGCATGGTGAGCATTTCAGGGATGAGCACACGGGGCTAAATCAAGGGTACCATAATTCGGCAATGTGAATGTCCCTGAAGCATCATGATCAGGACATTCCCAGTCTCTTAAGACCATGAATCAGTTAGCAGAGCTAGTGCTTGTCTCACAAAACCAAGCTTCTGCTCAAACCACAGGACAGCTCTTCCTCTTTATGAGTCTGCTTTTATACAAAAATCATGTTCTTGTGGACTGGGTTTTATTTTTCTCTCTTTTTACTCTGCAGTGGGCAGAAGTGGACCCCTGTTTTTCTCAGATTTGAGTGTAGAAAGGCCATTAATTTCCCCAAAGACTGTAGCTCAGTGGTACAAGCAGGAAACCTGATTTTCAAAGGCTTCATCACTAGTATTGACTGCCTGCAAGCACCACTCAAAATCAGTGCTCTTTCTTGTTATCTGTATCATAAAAAAGGCACTACAGAGAAAATTGTAACTGTTCTCTGCAGGTGTGAAAATAATGAAACTGGGCACTACCCTTCCTAAAAGGGACATTTTTCCCTATGGATTCAGCTCCCACGATGTTTGTCAAAGGGCAGTGTGTGATAATGACATTTCCTGTGGAAACTCTAAAGTCAGAGCAACTATAGAACAAAGAATTTAAGCTCACTTCATGTCAGACTTCGCTGGTGAATTTGTTTTGGTTTGTTGGGGTTTTTTTCCCCTTGAGCTCAGCAGAATGCATGAAGTTTTATTTGACTGTAATTCAGAGCAAATCAACAAACATTATGTGATGCCTTTACAAGAGGAGGGAAATGGTGGTGTTTCTAATATGTATGTTTGTGGCTGGTGGTGTTATTTTCAGACAGAAGGGGAAGTTGCATTCATTAAATATTACTTTGCCTCTCTCCTGCCACCTAATTTTTGCCTCATTCCAGGTGAAAAATGACATTTTCAAACAGCTCTTGCTGATGACTTTCATGAAAATCACACAAAAGAGGGAAGGGAGGAAGTTACTTGCAGCACAGCCAGGGAGGAATACATTTGGTTAACATTTGTTGGTACTGGTATATTTTGAAAATATTTTGGCTGAGCAGGTCTCAGTCTCCTGAAGGCTTGATAGACAGAGGGAAAAACTGAATTTAGCTCTCAGACATTCTGATACCAGAAACTGGAGGAGGCAGGAAGGCAAAGAAGAAAGGAGAGAGTGGGGAAAGTGAATAAAGTTGCATAAGAAAAACCGGTAGGGTGATGAGCAGAGAACTCAGCACCAACACACTGAACCAGAGAATCCTCAACCAAGAGAGAATTCTGCAAGCCAGTCAGTAAGTTCCTTCTCCAAAAGCCTGTTTATGTCAAGCGCATCCATTTTCATCAGCTACTGCAGGCATCTCTTTGTCAGGAATGATTTAGCTATTCTGAAAGACATGCTGATGCATGCGTCTCAGACTGCAACTATTGGCACACCAGGATGTGCCAGAACATGAAACTCTACTGCTGATGCTGATTTAATGTAGTGTTTTCTGTGGTGATCAGAAAAAAAAAGAAAAGAAATGCCAGGATGCACAAAACTGACAGCCAGGGACGGTTGTTCAGCTACTGTGTGGGATGGCTACTCCCAAAGGAGTAGGGAGGCAAGCTGGACAAATGTATGGTGAGGTCTCACTCGGAACTGCAGCCCATCTAGTGTCAGCTCCCTGGGGAGAGAGAGTGCCTGGGGGAGCGACCTCTCTGAATCGTGTCATGGTTCATTGACCCAGGATCTGGGAGAAAGGTGTAGTTCCTCGCCTGTCTCTGCAGATTTGGATTAGTTGTGGTTCCCCAGCTCACCAGTTTCTCAATTATCAAGCAAAAGTCATGTGTGTACATTGGTACATGGGGCTTGTGTATGCCTTTATGTGTGTATAGATCCATATATGTGTCTGTGCATATGGCTGTACATGTGTATTCCCATCTTTATTTACACTTCTAGGATAGAGACTGTTTCCTACTATGAATAGTAATATTTTTAATACAGTATTTTTAATACTGTGTTTTCCACAAGGTCCTTTGAAAGTCTGTGTGGCTTTTAATCCTCTTCCAGAAAACAAATGAATGTTTTTAGAAGGTTTCAGTAAAACTGGTTCTTGAATATGCTGTGTCAAGTAGAAGCTAGAAGCAGTGGTGTCTGGACATGGCTCAGTGGGTAGAAAAAGGATTTGAGGCTCCAGCACTGTTAAATTGGTACCTTTGATTGCGATTGTGAGTGGATCTGGGGAATTTGAAACTCCTGATTACCTGAATCTTAGCTTTGTCTAGGACTGTCTTCATCCACAGTTTTATGAGGATGAACCAGGCAGCCTCTCACCCCTGAGACTGAGGCCAGAGGATGCCTGAAAAGCTATATGGAAAAACTCCATCTATCCTTCCTGCCCATCCCAGGTCCGAGTCGGAATTTGTGCTGGCTCCCCAATGGATCCCCATTTTATACAGATGCTGTTCCCTGAGGTAGGGCCATGGCACTTCTGTGATCTCTGTAGCGAGGGAAGCACCAATCTGCTGAGTTCAGTCCTGGGACTTCCCAGGAATGAGCAGCTTACAGAGACCAGAGCCCTGGCAGGGCAAGCTAAACTTCTTTTATGGTTAACACTGCTTTTAGCAGGTCATTCCCTTCTTTGAGAGAAAACTTTAGACACTGCCACTTCCCAGGATAAAAGTGCATTCCTGTGTCCTTACTCAGTGGGACCAGGCAGGTTTTCTGGCTCCTGAGGACCAAGGCCAGATATCTGATTCTTGCCACAGCCGTGGAGTGCACATCCCTGTGGACATCTCTGCCTGACCAGCATTCACAGGCATTTGAAAATAATTGGGCTTTCAGAGAGACACCAAGTCTGACAAGAGTATATTTATCCTTTTCACTTCTGCAGAAGAGAAATTTTTCCTGGTGTTGGAAAAAGCTGCTGTCTGTGGGCAGCTAAATCACAGTAGGCTTGATTCTGATGTGGGGGCTGTGATTACACAGATCATAGAACTCCTTTTAACCCAAGGGCATTGGTGTGCTTAGCTCTGGGCAACATTTTACCCTGAACATGAGGCCATAATCAGAACATATATGTAGTACTTACCAGCTGAGGGAATGAGTCCTTTCAAAATCACAGCAATGGTCCTGCAAGTAAAGGTAAAATGGTTTATAATTTTGGTGCAGCTGGTTGAGAAACCAACAATTGTTTTATGATCAGACAGATTTTATTTTTTTTTTAGGAATTCATCTGGATAGATAGCTTCTTGACTACTACAGTTCTACAGCTTTTTCAAGGTGACATGTATATTATATTTTATCTAAGCAGATGTGCAAAATCCTAAAATTTAGAGTACATATCCAGTCTAATTTACCTTGAAAATTACACCTTCTAAATTTACACTAAGACAGCACTGCCACTGAGGGACAGGTTTGCAAGGAAAATGTGTTCAAATGAAGTACAAGTCTTTCTTCATCAGCAATCTTCAATCCAGACGTGAATTATGCCTGCCTCTTAATTTTTGCTTTATTTATTTATTTTGTCCTTCAGATATTGAGGAAGGGTTGCCAAAAGCTTTGTTAATCACTGGAATGTGAGAAGATAACCTTATTAATCTATTCCTGTGTTCAAAAGAGATATCATATGCCTGAAGTAATGATGTGTTATAGAGTCTATTTCTCTGGATTGAAATATGGTATGTAACTATGGAAGCAGATCAATAAAAGCATAATGATTTTGAAGGAAATGTCTTTTAAACAAAACAGATTATTGCTTTTCTAATAAATCAAATTTTAGCTAAAACTTTTCTAGTTTCAATCAAAACCCTCACAGCAATTCCTCTCCTTCCCTTCATCCCAAACCCAATCTTTATGGGAAAGAAAATGTCTTCAGAGATTGTTGATAATGAAAACTTCTTTGGAGATAATTTTAATAATGAAAAAATCACAACAATTGCTCGAGCAGTTCTGAGGAATTTTCTTTCTGCATCAGTACCCACACTAGTGATGTAGGTAGTAAAGAGAAAGCAATCAGCTTAAAGTACAACTTGAATTTAAACAGTTATTGACCTGAATTTACAAACTGGGCACCATATTTTTCAGGTACAAATTTATGACTTACATTCAAATGCAATGCAATTTTTGGTAATTTAAATACCAAAGTGAAAAGTCTTATCAACAGTTTACAAGAAAATACTTGACTGGAAATGAAGGGTTTTTTCCCATTTAAAAAGAATATGAAACATAAAAGTGTTGATAAAGTCCAACTGAACTGTTTGGTCTGAGCTTCAAGAACAGATTAAGATATTATTTTTCAATTACATGTCCAAAACTATTTGGAAATAAAGGTAAATGTTAGGCTAAAGGTAGTGCCCTTGATAAGAGGTATTGCACCCGTAAAACACCCAGGTAGCCTCCTGCTTCACTTATTCTGCCTTTTAATATTGGCTGGAGCATTTCAGCTCTGTTGCACTGTGTCTTCAAGAGTTTACAAAGATGTAAATTGCCTGTGTTGCCTTTTTGCAACAAAATGGCTCATCAAAATTCTGATTTTATACCATGATTAGCAGAGGCAGAGGCAGGAGTTTGAAAGCCATCTCTCCCCTTCTGGTGAGCTATCACTTGCAAGAATGAGCCAGAGGCCTCCTTTATCTGCTCTGTAGTTTTCTACCTGGAAAACTTGAGCCTGACCTCAGGCAGCCTGATCCTCTGTGAAGATGAGAATATTTCTGTTGAGTCTGTTTACTTTTTTCCATTGCTGTAATGGAAACGATCAGGCTAACATAGAAGTTAAAAAAAAAAAAAAAACAAACAAACCAAAAACAAGAAAACAGACAGTTTTTAGACTGACAGAAGTGAGGATATTTATTGATCCAGATGATGCTGGATATTTTTGAAAATACTTGTGTTATAATCCTGTCTTTTCTGAGAAAACTGAAATAAATAGACGTTACATCCCCATTAAAGAATTTAACAGGTACCAGGAAGTCTGTATCATATTTAACTTCTATTTTAATCCATCAATACTGTTAAACATCCTGTCAACAAGGTCCACAATTTAGTTATGTCTTACTGGGAATTGTTTTTCTCTTCTGAGATTTATACTCTCTGACACCCAATAATAATACTCTGTGTCCTCTGCTCCTGGACTGCAGAAAGCAGCAACTCATCATCTCTCTTTCACTCTCTTTACATAATATGTGATTTTTGAGAATTGACTGTATACTCGTGGTCCCTGTCATCTGTCTTGGGAGCCAAGAATTTTCAGTCTCTTTCGTGTCTCCTTGCACAGCTGTCATTCCAACTTCCCTGATTAAGCTGTCATTGTGTCTGGTGCCCTTCTCAACGGGCCCCTTTTTGGCACAGAATGAGAAGAGCTCCTCTCAGGAGTCAGGATGACACCATAGCTGCACACAGCGGCTTAATAGTGGTTTCTGTTCAGTTTAGGGAAATGTCCACACATACTCCACAATCTTTTTTGCTGAATTCTGAACAATTTTCACTTCAGCAACTCTGTCTTGCTTCTCCCTTCATGACCCCCTTAAAAGCTCTTTGATTCCCCCCTACAAGAAATTATCTCCTGCTGGTTTTGCCACCTTAATTATTCTTCTTTCTGTACTCTGACCTAGGTCTATGGGATACTAGGAAGGTGAAAAAGAGTCACAAACCCTCTATCATTAAACAAGAAAAGAGGAGTTTTTTAGACTGACAGAAATGAGGAGGTGGATGTGTTGAGCTGGGGACAGGCTTAAGGCTCTCAGATTTGCAAAAGCCAAGATAATTTGTCAGAAGTTCCCTGCTGGGCCAATCACCAAATAATACAGCTAGAATTACCATCCCCAGCTGCATTATTTTCTGTTGGCTTTCACTGGATGTTTTATTATTGTCTTACTAGGTATCAGGAGATATTCTATAGTTCCTCATCTTCTGCTCCAGTTTTAGTTGCCTTAGTTTTGTCAGTCCTAATTTTGCATTGCCAGCAAACTTTGCCCCTACGTTATTCACTCAGTTTTCCAGATCACTTGTTAAACAATGGAAGTCCCAGTATAGATTCTGATGAGAATCCCATGGCAACTTCTGCACTCTCCTTCAAAAATTAGCATAATATTTATTCACTTGAATCTTCTCTTAATTAATACAAGAGAATTTAATAATTTGTAGAGGACTGAAGAGCTTAATTTAAGCCACCAGGGATATGACCTTCAGGGTGTTTCCTCTAGTCATAATGAAGAAAGAATATGTACAAGATAAGCTCAATGGATCGTGGACTTGATAATCTTTGTGGATCCTTTCTAACTTGAGATATTCTATGATTCCAGCTGTAACTAAGATAAAGAATTAATGTCCAAACAAGAATGTCTTTGATATTAATAGTCTATCACCTAAATAGGAGTTCAAGATAAATGAAAGAGAAGAGGCATCAACATTTTCTCTTTTGTAGAAATGGAAATAAAGGGAGGGATTCAAACTAATTCATCTACGGCACAACTGATAGATCAAGCCTAATTTCTCTGTTTTCATGTCTCTATCCTTACAGCATGTCCTGAAATTATATCCTCAGCTGTTTCAGGTGTAGATGTCTCCATTACCAATATCTGGAGGCAGTACATTATCTAGTGTGTGGTAGGTACACCGGCACTAGAGACTGATGCTCAGGTAATAGTAGAAACTAGTGGATCTCAGCATGGGGAGTTTTACAGACACTTCCTGCAAATTTTCCAGGTGAGATTCAGATTTCTGGGCACCTTCTTGTAGGCAGGTTTCTGTAGAAATTATAAGGACTTGTTTTTAAGATCACCTTTCAAGAATTGCCTAGAAATAATGGATCACGGGCTGAAAGTTTTTCTAGAGAAGACCTATAGTAAATGTCAAAGAGAATGGATCATTACTGCTTCTTGGGTGCTGATACCTTGGGACGTCAGACTTGATTATATTGTAGGACAAAATTTTATAATCTATGCACAGAATCTGCATAAGAGTCAGTGGTGAAACACAGCAAGAGGTGTAAAACTCCCATCAAAGCTCCAGGTCTTCAATATGACAACTGTCAGAATCCCTAATTTTATTTAATTTTTATTTTTTAATAAAAACTAGAAAAAAAGAGAGAAGACTAGCCATAATACCTGCATGCAGTTTTAGGCAGTGACATTTGTCTCTTTCTCAAGACTTTTTTGACTCTTTTTTTCCCTTTCAATATTATTTCAGAAATACAACAGAAACATAACTTCCAAAGAGAGTAAATGTAATTAATGTTCACAGATTTTCTAGTCCAAGTATAACTTCATTCTACTTCCATATGCAGATTTAAAATACTTAGATAGAGATGGATGATCAGATTAGACAAACATGACAGACAGACTAATAATTAGTAATAATGATTGCAGTGTAGCAATGAACACTTTAGCCACCCACTGTGAGGCACTTTTGCAGATTAATCCCTGAACTTGCTTTAGAAAAGGAGTTTTCATGTTCCTTCTCCCCTCTTCCACCATTGCCCTCCAGCTTAGAACCAATGGGCATGAAATGATGTTCCTGTCTGAAATTAAACCACAGCAGCTTCATCCTTGAAGCTACTCAGAAGTAAACATTTAAGACTTAGACTATGTTTACCTTGAGAACTAGAAGTAGTTAACACAATTTAAAGACTTGAAATAGAAACCAAAATTAAATGTACTACTTAAAGGATTAGACAATCATCTGCCTCTACAAACAGCATAAACAAGGAAATCGTATTAGCTCTTAATGTAATTAGTTGAACCCAACAGTCCATGGATAAAACCTTTCTATGCACTTTTCAAAAAAAAAAACAAACCAAACCAGGGCAATCTTGGGAGGGCTTAGAACTTGACAATTTGCATGAATTTCTAATGAGGCAAAATTCATTGAACTGATTAAATGAAATTCTTCCTGTTACCTAATCCTCATAACTGCTGCCCAGAACAGATGAAAGCTTTACCTACTTCCACACTGAGAAAAAGCAGCAAAAAAAGAACAAAAACTTCATAACCACACCATGACCTCAATTTTTTTCATCTTCTGCTAAGCTAATATCTGGAATTTAATTATTTTATTTCTCATTCAGAGCAGCACAACCTTGGGAACATTTCAAGCTAAATAAACACACCAGGGACCTGATCCAAAGGCCATTGAAGTCAAAGACAATTTCCAAATATTTCAATGAGTTTGCATGAGAAACACATTTCTTGATATTCCGTTACTTGTAAGATAGCATCACTCACAAATTTCCAGATCACTCATTATCAACAGATTTATTTGAAGAAGATGATGTAGATCATGAAATTATAAATAGGCAGATACAAAGATGTGATTTTTAAGTAACTATAGAATTATAGCTAGAAATTTCTAATTTAGAAATTTGATTCCTTCTTCCATATAAAATTCTAATATTTTGATTCATGTTTGATCCTAATTGGGTAGAAGTGACAAAGCACAGAACTTCTTTCCTGGAACGATTTTTTTTTTACCATAATTCTATTTTAAAATTTTTATTTTTTATTTTAAGTGGGTCCAAAATTAAATTGTCTTAGCTATAAAACTGCAGTGTGTGGGGAAATCTCAGCAGCAGCAATTGTTCATGGGATGGGTAGCATGGCCATAAAATCAGTTGCATGAAGGAGGATATGAGAAGCGTTTATGTGTAATGCAGTTTCCATTACTTTACGGATATTTACCCCAAATAAAAAAAAATATTTTGCTTCCATTTGGCTTTCCTGCCCAAGGGGAAAATTGAAAATAGTTGTAACTAATAACATTGCCCAAAATTAAACACCAATTTTGCAGAATCCAGCATCTGCAATGAACTAGTTGTTCCTGTAAGCTGTAGGCCTAACAAGGTCTGTTTTTCTAGGAGCTTTATATTTGATTATGTTACATTGGATTTCCTCCTACCTCCTCCACAACCCCACATCCTCCCCAAGTCAGCAGCTTTATATCCTTTAAGACTACTTGGTTTCTATATTTGATATGAAAAAGCCCACCTGTGCAAAACAGATTTGTAGGGATGTTCAGGGCCCACACAATCTTCCCTTGAGGGCATTCTTGACCTGCACCCTGCAGGAGGGCTGAGTGTAGGAGTCCTATGTCTCATCAAATTAAGGTGAAATCGGCCAGCTGAACAAAACTTAGGTAGGAACAGCAGAAACAGGTGCTCTGTGATATAATCTTATTAATTCCGTAACCCTTATCAGGTTTGGGCCGCTGAAACAAAAAGAGATTTTGGTGGAGAATTCCTAATCCAACGAGACAGGATTATCCCCTGTCTTGTAGAACGTGTACATTACTCACCACGAAATACCAAAGTGAAGAGCAGCACTGTAAATCAAAATAAGGCTGAAACAAATATCATTGTCTGAGACAGGGTTCCTTCCTCAGCAAAACGGGCTGGGAACTGCGTGAGCTCCAATTGCAGAGACTGATGGTCATTTTGTTTAACTGGACAGCTGTTGAGCTACCACTGCCTAATGCATTGCATTCCTAAGGTGCTGGGAGTAGGAGTGAGACAAGGATCTCTCTTGTTTTATAGTGTTGGAGTTGTTTATTGTGTAGAGGTACAAACATCATATTTAAGGGAACCAACAGTAGCCCAGTGGTGTGTGAACTTTTGTGTGAGGGAAGAAAAACAGCGATGGAAGCACATTTTGCTTTTACAGCTCAGTCTTGTGTGTTCCACTGTAGACAGTCAAAGTGGCATGAACAAAGTCTTCCAGTGTCTTACTCCCCTTCCTGACCTATGCTGCACTTGAATAAGCCTAAAGTGTCTCCTGCATCACTGCAAAAACACAAAAATAGAAAAAAAATTAGAGTAAGTCACTCTAACAGTGGTGCAGTGATGCCAGGGGCTGCTGTTAGGTCTTTGGGTGAGAGGGGACTTGGATGGTGGTGACTTACTGCCAACAACCCCAATCTGCCCACCTAAGCTTCCTGCCCCAGCCCAGACTGGGAGAATGCCCACGGCAGCAGTGCAGGAAGGTGGGTTTGCCTCAGCTGGAAGGGGAATCTGTGAGCAGGGGAATCAGGGACCAGAAACTAAACCAGGAACAAGCAGCCAACCATGGTGTCTGACACTAAACTGGGATTCTGTGGCTATTGCCACAGGCAGAGCTGTCACCAGGGGGATTGTTTGGCACGGCAACAGCTACACAGCAATCCCTTCAGCCTGGAGACTGATGTGGCAGCCCCACTCCATCACTCCTGCTTGGGATCTGTAGAACTCATTGATACAAGCCCAAAAACAAGGACTGAAAGCACAGGAGAGCTGTTGCCATTCCCAGGTGTGCTGTCTGGCATGCATTTGGCCCGAGCCAGCTAAATAACAGCCAGCAACTTGCTCAGTTGCTATGCAGAGCTCAGATCCTCACTCAAGAGTGACAATGTCTTACACTTCACCCCTTTGTAACAATTCAACTCAGCCCATAAGAGGGAGCTCTAAATAGATTTGACACTATTATTGCATTGAGGTGAGTGTCCCCCTCGTAGCAACCCTGTTGCATTTCCTAAACGTGATCTTAAAGCTGCCATGATAAGGAGCCTCTCGTTATGACTCATTGCAGATTGTAGGGTACTCCACAGACAGATAACAGAGCAATCCATCCAGCACAGTCTGGAGCACTGGCTCTTGCCAAGCAGAATGAGGTAAAGTGTTCTGTATGTCCTGGATACAGCCCCATGGCTCATCACAGCCTCACATTTAGCATGGTTGCAGACAGCTGCTTTTTCTTCCAGTGAAAATCAGTCTCATCAAGTGAAAGAACCATTAAACAAGTTTCCATTCCAATGAGTAATGACTAATTAAAAGCATTACAACAAGGATGTAACTCTAACTGCTAAACTTGGCATTGAAGTAATTTTATGCTCTGTGGCAACTATTGTGTGAGAAAAGTAATTGTACATCTGAAGGAAATAAACACACATATTTTAGAAGGGCAGGAATCTTCCCCAGTTGAAATGGCACCGGCTTTTAATTATCATCGCAAATTGGATTCCAACAGGGAGAACACAGACAGGAAAAAAAAGAATGAAGACATCAAATTGAGACATTGGTATAGAATTGTGCTAAATCCCAAAAGATGCAGCAGCTGTCAATTGTGATGGACACATAACTATTTGCAAAGATTTAGCTCTGAGAAAAAACAGGAAGCATCCTGCACAAGCACCTTCTGTGTGTGGCTCACAAAATGATCACCTGAGCAACTACATCAAATTTTCCATATTTAGTTCTTTGGGGTCCTTTCATGCCTTTCTGCAGAAACACGTAATGGGTCTAATCAGATTTTAACAACAATGAAATCCTGTCACTGCATACCACTAAAGAAAGATGTTGGGTCTTATAGGTAGCAGGAATCTCCTGTGTGATCTCCCTTCAAAATGCAAAGTAGCAAATTCCATCTGGCATTTTCTCCTCTCTCCCACCCAACTGAAGCATAGTGCTGCCAACTTAATAAATACATCTCATTGAAAAAGCACTCAACTTAATTTAAAATTTTCATGTGATGGAGTATCTGCTTTGTTCCATGGTAAATTGTGCAAATGATTAGTTATCATGTCTGTTAAAAAAATCAAGGTCTGTTATGAGAGTGAATTAGTCTGGCTTTCATTGCTGGTTTCCAAATTTTGTTCTGCCTTTTCCAGGGTATCTTAGAATTCTCTCAGGTATGAGAAATATCATCTCTGTATGTGGCTCAGTTTCTTAGGTAGTTCCTGTGTGACCTAGCACTCAGATGTGCCAAAACCAGACAAACATTTAAAGGAGTTTAGCTTGTCTAGCAGTTCGGACCAGTCTGAAGAGCAGACCTCTTTGGAACTAAACTTGGGACTTTATTAAGGGAAAATAAATTCCTATTTCATTATTCTTGAACTAGCAACTGTTTGTTTCCCAACTGAACTTGTTCTTGTGCTCGTACCTGTGCTATGGGATTTCTCTACTATTGCAGCTGAGAATATCAGTTGTATCAGCTAAGAACATCAATTCTTTTCTCAATTATTTAAAATTCTTGAAAGAAAATTTTCAAAGTGTGGAGACTGAAGCAAGCATGAAGTATTAGTTAAGCTCTTCTCTTACTGGATCTCCCACAGATATAATCTATAAGCTTGGATTGATCATGTAACACCTTTGTCTCCTCTGGTGTGTGAAGACAACAATTTTTCACTGCATCCTGAAGTTGAAACGAAAACATTTCTGTAGTTAATCCAGAGCTATATATTAATGAGGCTCATAAGAGAATCTAATCAGAGATGCATGAATATTTCAGATTCAAATGAACAAGCAGCTATTATTGTACACAACATTATGTACAAGCTCTTTAAGCTGCAGTCTGGTCATAGCCTTGATAATTCTGATGAAATTGGTGTAACTATTGGCTACACATGCAGTTTTACTGACAAGTCTTGGAAAGGGTATTTTTCTCCTTGCATTGGATTATCTGTGGAAATCAATTGGAGAGCTACTAATTAAAGTATCTCATATGCAGCTGGACAGGATATCTGAGGGCACCTTTAAGCCCCATGTTTTGCCTGAACTACACTGAACGAGGCCATGAATTTGGATTTCCTCTATTCTGACCTAAAACTCTCTCCCAAATCCAAGAAACCTGCATGTCCAAACTGAAATTAATAACCTTGCACAAAGTTTTAGCTTCTGTGACTTTGCACACTCTAGCAGCTCGAAAAATATTTCTAATGGAATTTTCCAACTAACTGTATCCATAGACATTCAACTCAGTTTTTGTTCAGAGCTTCTGTCTATCTGAGGGTACTTAAAAATTATACAAACCCAGGTTTTCATTCCTTTAAAGATAACTAAAGGGGAAAGGAGAAAAATCTACTTCTGAATGTTTTTTTAGCATTATTCACATTTTGTCAAGCTCATACTGTATTGTAAGAGGATTCTCATGTTATCAGAATCAAATAATTCACATCCTTGTTCAGCACAAGTAGTGAAGAGTACTGTCTATAAATCCCTTTGGATTACCACATGGCTTTGAGCTTGCAATAAATCTTTTCCCCTATCCCATCACCTCCTAATCTGCTAAAAGTCTTCCAAAAGATCAGAACCATTAAGATGTCATTTTATAATGGAGGAATTATAGCCTAATTTAACAAACCTTGTCCTGAGGTCTATAAACTAGGACTCAAAAGTGAGAAAGAAATCCTGTGCTGAATTCAATCACTGCTTGGGATTCGTTGCCATGAGAGCCCATTCACTGGCTGAGTAGCTGCCAGCCTTGCAAACTGGCTGCTTTTCCCTACCAGGTTTGAGCAGTTCTGTTCCAATAACTGTTGTTGCTTATCCTATTCTATTTGTCCTTTGTTCTGCCAGTGACCCAAAATGTGGAATATCCTTTCAAATTTATTATTATATTAAAATAATAATAATGACAATGATGATGATGATGATGATAATGATAATAATAATATTAACAATAATATCAATAACAACAATAACAATAAGTATTCCCCAAGCAGATGATTTCAACATACAAAACTTTCACACAAAGGTTTTTAATTCTGAAAACGACTGCTAAATCATCAGCAAGCAGCCTTCCAGCTTAGAAATTCATAAATCTGACTTTTCTTCTGGTGCTCTGTCGCTTGAGGAAAAGGAGGTACCTCAGCTCACCTAAAATACAGGCTGAGCCTCAGATGCATTTTGTGTGTGCAGCTCTCCTTACAGGTAACAAAGTGGGGTCATATTTATTTCTATACCCCATGATTTTTGTGCAGTCTTTGCCTTGGTCCACCTCTAGCTGCCATTAGAGTTTGTTGGCTGGATGGGAGTATAATTAGGATGAAGGTATTAGTGGCTGGTTAAGGGGGCTGGCAAGCTCCTGGAGAGCTTAGGAAAACAGATTGCTGCAATATTCCTTTCTCATACACTGCTTTCATGTACACTGGCATGTACAGTCTGACAGGTTTCCATGGAAATTATGGAAATTGGACCAGCAATAGCTGCTTATCAAGTCTGATTTCTTGCCATTTACTGGTGCCTTTGCCTAAGGTGGCAAAACAGTAAAAATTGGCCTTTTGGTCTCTCTCTCTCTGTCCTCCTGTTTGGCATCACCCTCACCCTTTGAGCACCTGAAAGAAATATGTGCATGTGCGAGAGGGCTTTCTGCTTGAGGAAAATCAAACAGAAACTTTTGGTGGCTTCATGAAGGGTTGGTTCATGTCTGTGGTACTGCACAACAAGTGGAACTCCACCCAGCCCCAAGCATCAGTAGCATGGAGGAGGCAGTTTCAAATACTTTCTCTTTACAATGGTAGGTTTTTTTCCAAAGTATGAAAATTGATTGCTTATGGTCAAAGCCTGCATGACCATAAACCATGGTTTGGGTCACGGATTTTCAGTCCCCTCCCAACTTTGAGTGACTGTGTTTGACTAGCTGACCTCATGTGAGACAACAGCGAATTATTACACGATCCAATGACACATGGCACAGCAAGGCTCCCCTGTTAATCTCGTCTAAATTTCCTAGCCATTGATTCCACTGACTAAACTCTTTATTACAGTATAATCTCTCCTTAAATTTATAATAAAAAGTTCTTGGAGCAAAGGCAGAAAACAAAACCACAGCTTCAGCCTAAAACTGGAGGTGTCTACATTCCTGCAATCTCCTTTTTGTTCAGGTTTCTCTGGCCTTTTCATGGCCTGAAAAAAGCCTTACAATGGTTGAAACCCACTTTAAGGTGGAAACTAGGGAACACTACTTAAAGAAACAGCTCAGATGCTGAGGACCCTTGAAGTAATTCTTCTCTGTCCTACTGTTTTTCTGTGGTCTTGTGAAATGCCAAAACCTTTCATAAGACCATGGGCTAAATGTGTTTAGCCCCACACATTCCTTTTTGAGATGCTTTCTCTCCACCTCAGTGATGCCAGAGCACTTGTGTCCTGGTTACCTGCCTTTCCTACAGTGCCTTGCCCTGAATCCTTTTGTCCTGGAGCACAGGTGACTGATATGTCAGTACAGGCCATAAAAAGGAAGAGCAAAGCACCACAGGATTTACAGTACACTCTCAAAGCAGGGAATGGAAACCAGAACCAGGTTCTGAGCTTGGGAGCAATGGCATGGTTAGGTGCATGTCAGTGGGCAGTGAGGAGTATGAAGAGGGGTATGATGTAATTCTGTCCCCACACAGAGGACAAACTGCTAAAGCCACAGGAAGCTGGAGCAGAGCTGGAGCTCTGCTGCTTCTCTGGTCCATGGTAAAAGAAACTGACTTTCCACAATATCTAAAAGAGTTTCAGCTTTGGTCTGAACCTGAGCTAGAGGTGTTGGGTTAGTCATTACTGAGAGTGATCTAACTTATCCTGTGACAAGTGATCATCTCACTGCTTCACTGGAAAGTCTTTGAAATACTCTAGAAACCCTTTTGTTTTCTTCTTGCTCAACAGAGGACAGAAGCAGTGCAGCATAAGATGTCAAGTGAACTCCAGGGTCCTGCAGCAAAAAGAGCGTCATAAGAGATGATGTTAATGCTGAACTCTCCCTTCAGATATGTCAGAAAGGGTTGGCAAAGACAATATTCCTCTCTCATTACGCCTCACCAGGTCACACGGTGCTTGGCTTGCGGGCTCTTTCTCACAGCAGCAAACCAGTGCCACCTCAGAAACCTGAATTCTGATTGCGAGGAAATCTGACATACCGTGACAGAGATAGGTAACCCAAGAGCACTGGAGTCCTCCCACTCAACCATGTTGCTGGGACATTTCTTTCCATGTTTCTTGTTCTTTTTCTTACTTTTGAAATTTCATGATTGGTGGAATTTTGGTTTGCTTTTTTCCCTTTGAGCCAATAACGTTTGAGACTTGAGAAAATTTACATTCTGACAGCATTTTCCTTCCCTTTTAGTAACAGTGACTATAAGCAGAAATGAAAGCAAAGCTACTCATCCCTGTGAAGAGTTTTCAGATGAGGATATTACATGGCAGGAGCACCATAAGGCTGGGCATGAAGAAATATTCAACAGCCAGATCTGGAATAAAACAGGTCTTCCAGGAGATGGAGCTCCTCCGGTGCTGTCTCAGAGGACTGAGGGTGGGAGAGTCTGAGTTTGGCAAAGAGTGGAGCTCAGGAGTTCATGGTGTTGGTTACTCAGGGTTCCCTCTAACCAACACCTCTTTCTAACATAAACTTTCTGTGTCCTGGACCACTGGAGCGGGATCCATGGAAACTGAGACCAAGTGCTTATGCAGAGTACAGCAGCCACTAACTAAGCCCCCATGAACTGTCTGCCTGCTTTCCTCTGCCTCACCTAAGGTCCAAAGAGAGGAGAAAAGACAAGAGCAATTTTTGCCAGCAAAAAGAGAAAGTAGAAGGATTGAGCCACTCCTAAAAATTAGTTTTCCATGTGCAAAATAGTATTTTATAATTAGGAGAGCCACCATTTTTCTCAGTGTGCAGTGACAATTCAAGGGAGGCAATATTCACATCACAGCTTACTGACAACCTTTAAACAAATGCATCTGAAAAATAAAGACAAGAGCTTGTAATACTCTTCTTAGCAGTGTGAAGAGTAGAGTCTGATCCTGTTTTCACAGCAGGAATTTGTTCAGGGTTCTGTATAATTATTGTCACAAGCTGCAGGGTTGTTCTCCCAGAGAATTAGCAAAGGAAATGTCACAGCTGAAGAGTCACATTGAGAGTTCGATTAGGCTCCTTTCACTGCTCTAGTCTTGAAAAAGTACATTTGCCATGATGAACAAAGAATGGCTGAGAACAGATTAGATGTCTAGAGGTAAGAAAACCAGGTTTCCTTTTCCTAGTGAAACAGCAGTAGCTCTGTAAGCTTACTTTTTATTAGCATTTGAGAAACATCCTAAAGTAAAGAGTATCAGCCTTTCACTGTTTCCTAGCTACAGTGTGGAATTCAGTGTTGTATTGGGTTTGTGTGGCAAGGTTTTGGTGGTGGGGAGAGTTGCAATCATGTGAATACCCCACTGTAAACCAGTCAGAGGAGAAGCTGCATTTTGTAGTAGATATAGTTCAGATGGTGAAATCTCCCTCTGCGAAAGAATTTGATTTGAGACAGGACTATGACTCTTATGGGGCCTGGGAGTATTCTAGGTTGCCTTTTCTTGATTGGAAACTGTACTTAATGTGTCAGTACAGTTCAGCTAATCAAAATGTTACCCTCTGAGAAGTCTGAAAATACATTAATTTTGTTTAGTAGATTAAGTTAAAAAAAATAAGCAAACAATTTTCTGTAGGAAATTGCTTACTCATACAACTTTTTCCATCAAAAATTTATTGTGTCTCAATTTTTCCAGCAAGTTCCATTGCTCAAGCTCATGATTTAAACTTTTACCTAAGCCTTGCTCAGCAGCTGTAAGGCTGCAAATCAACTGTGGGTTCTTCTTGGAGAAGGTCCCATTATTAGTTTTCCTCTGACACTACTTATTTAGGGAACGTATTTTGAACCAATCCTGAATAAATGAGTGTAACTCCAGCTGGGATTCTGCTAATGAATCCAACTGTACCACACGAGCTTGGTCCTGCCATCATACATGATACTTCTTGCTTTAAATTCTTCGCAGAAATTTGTTTTCACTTGTTTCTCTTTTGCAGAAACAATAGAATCAAGTAAGTGCCTTGACCAGAATATTTCAGCTCATTTGTCCTAAATCCTTGGTCCCCTGATAGCACTACAGATGAAAGCAATGTGTCCACAGAGCATGAAGGCATTTGTTGGGATGCTCCCTCTTATCTCTTGTTGCTTGTATTTGAAGTCTGGAGTACTCTTGTCCCAGATGCCAAGGATCTAAGCATCTGGGATAATAGCATTGCAATGCTTGTGCTGAGTAAAAACACATTTCCCATTGCTACAGGACCGCTTCTTGTGGATCAAGATTTGTTCATGGGGACGGACTAGATGTCCTCTCAGAGTCCTGTGAGTTTGGGGTTTTTTGGTAGCTCTGGTCTACTTTCTGTTTCCTTTTAACTTCTTTTTTTTCCCTTTTTTCCTACCTTGCTTCTTTCATTTCTTGATATTATTCTATATAAATGATATTAAATATAACAGAAATGTAAAGGCCCTGTGTGGTAAACACACAAAAATAATTGTTATGAAACCCATTCCTGAGCTCCCTCAAAGGTTAACAGACAGAAACAAGGACTTCTTTGTGTGCCTTGTTCCACCATGAGGCCCTTGTTTAAGAAAGAACAAATTACCCTGTAGGGATATTTACCACTCTGACTGTCTGGGGAGTATTGGTGTTTAACTTCTAGACACAAATGGTTAGATGAAACTAATCCTCACCTAAACTGATCCTCTGCACTCTCTGTAGTTAATGGTGGGGACAAAGGAAGGGAATTTATGTCAAATGACTCAGTTTTGAGTCCTAGAAGAGGAAGAATTGCCTTCTGCATGTGCTTCCCTCTTTTCAGTGCTTGTAGAATCCCAGGTCTCTGGTTCAGACTTGGTATTCCCAGTTTTGATGGCTGAAGAGAAATACGAAATCACACAGCAAGTCAATTACAATGCTTGTAACTGAACCAAAAAAAGTGTAACTTTTAAATGGTTTTAGCTACCAGACCATGACTTACATCGTCTCACACCTTTTTTCAGCAATGCTGACTAAGGACAAGGAACACTTTATGATTGAGGGAGAGGTTGAAAAGTGGCCACTGAGGACTTTGAGAAAAGAAATAAATCCTCTGGCTAAAAAACTGAGACTGACAACTGCCTTTAAAGGCCCCTCATCCCTTCATGGAACTCGATGTCTGGTTTTCCAGCCAGGCAGTGCAGCAGAGTGAGAAGTGCTGATAATATCCTTGCTCCCCCATGGTAAATGGGAATACACTGAGCAGCTTCTCCCCAGAGCCCTGCAGGTCTCAGTGGTGTAGAGCTGAAAATACTTTTTCTTCAGGGATTAATGGTTCCTTTACTTTTTAATGCTGGTGAACCCAGTTATTTCAGCTCTGTTTCTGCTACTTAACTTATTGTTCTCCAAAGTATTATTCATTCATTGCTTTCTACAGACCTATAATACAGTCTCAGAAAACATTTCAGAGGATAGGGATTTGATTAGGGTGATGCATTTGAAATGTCAGAGGTCTCTCCACCTCATCTAGAAGAAATGGATAGAGTTGACAGATGTGCTCTGTGATATAATGGGAACAGCATTATTCTTACAACATTTTTATAAACTACTTCTGTTTATTCTATCTCTCCCCTTCTCCCTTTATTTTTCTCTCTCCTGGAATAAACACTAGCACAATGCAGGGAAATAAATAAGGAAATAGACTTGACCTGGGTCACATAATTTGTTTTTTTTTACTATTATTTTTTGTTATTTACATAATCTTTTCTCCAGCCATTCCTCTGGTAGGACCACAGAAAAGTCTACACACATTTTCTGGAATATTTGTAATCTGCATAGGTGAAATTCTAAATTCTTCATGACATGCTAATAGTTTTTCTTACTGTTCCTCTGAATAGCCAAAATCTGGATAGAAATTAAAGTATCAGATCAGAAAAAACTCGTACTGCTCTAGGAAAGGATGAAGTCTAGGATTTCTGGGGAGAGTATTTGGGATGACTGGAATCTCAGAGCTGAAAGACAATTGTGGTGAATGTTTTATTTCCAAGGCAAAGGGAGGTTTCTGCAGCAAGAAAAGCTCTAAGGAGTTTCAGTTTTTATTTTCTCATCTGATTTTCCAAAGGAAATCCAGAGCCCATCTGATGGCTTTGAAATTTCCAGTATAACAATCTAATCTGTAGGAGCAAACCTGCACATATATTTAGACTCCTAATTCCGTCTTATTTTAAATACCTCCATACCAGCAGGGACCTGGGCTTAATAGCCTAGCACTAATTCTCTTAGTATTTTATTAGGCTCATTTGTCTTTCATGCACCTGCCAGTGGCTCTAGGCTTCCTGCAATTCCTTGGCAAGGTTACATCTGGACTTGGGAACCATTATTGTCTGCAGCCCTGCTGAAAGGACAATCAGAGGATACCAGTGACCTGGTGAGGGCTGAGACTTTTACCTTATCTGTGTTGACTGACATCATAGTGCAACTTTGCCAACTTTTTACAGGAGAAAACAGGGGAGCAGCCGGTCTGTCTTTATACCTCCTCTTCCTCCCCACACGAGGGGGCCCTGTCCAACAACAACCTTTTCATGTCATCTTGTATCCTTCAGACAGCTCAGAGGAAAGAAACTTCACACAGGTTCCAATAATAGTGGAAGGAGTTGAGTAAATGTTGATTCATTTCCAACTTCTCATTGCTGCTGGAGGTGCTATATTTAACGCTCAGAATTCCCCATAACCCTGTGGCCTGCTTCTCTGAGCCATTTCTCTGGTACCATGGGAAATAAACTTCGATTATGGCCTGTTTCAGTAAATTTAACACACCAGCTCTTCCCTTGGAATGCTGACCACGGTAAACCAACGTTGTAAGAGGTGGGTACAATCCCACCCAGACATTAGGTGTTTTGCAGCTACATTAACCAGTTCCACAGGTGTGTGTTAGGAAAAGCCATCACTAAGGCAATGCATTTACATTCCAGACTGATAAAACGGAGCCTCAGCACCTAGCAAGTGGCTTGGTAAGGATAGATACTAAAAATTAAACATAGCAAGTTCTTTAGAAAAGGACATTTAAGACTACCAGGGAAGCAGTAAGGTGTTATGCAGTCCTCATTCTGGATGGAGGTTTCTCATCTGTTACTATGGACTAGCCTGGATAAAAGCCTAATGTGCTGCAGCTGCAGACTGGTTGTAGTTTGTTTGATAATCAAACAGATATAGTCCTTCTTTCGTCTTGCTCAGGAGGAGCTCCTAATAAACATTTGCAAAACTGTGTTGTTAACCTTCCCCAGGCTCCTTCCTAATCCTTTCTTCTTGGTTTTTAAACAAGAAGAATATAAAAGATTTAGCTCCCACATTTTCATAAGAAGCCTGTTTTAGTATATCACAGTGACTCTTGATTTACAGATAGTGTTTGTTGCCAGAACTGCACTAAAACACTTGCACAATGATGGCACCGTTTATTCCTCTCTACCTGCTCCTGTCTCTCTCTCTCCTTTTATTTTCTTGGCTATAAGCACCTCTTGAGGAAGGGTTCTATAAAAACCAGGAAAAGGGGCACTGTTTTTCCTGATTTGTTTTGGTGCTCTCTGATTGAGCCCCTCTCATATTCCTGGTCCCTGTGAGACTGAGCCTTCCTGTAGCCACTCTGCTATATTTGATTTTGGGAGCTTGGGGGACTTGGTTTGTTGGCTGATTTTTGTCTTTGTCAGATGAGGACTTCAATTGCTTTACCCAAACATGACATTTAGGTGTGACAAAAAAAGGTATGTTCTCATCTTCCATTTCTTGTATCTCTTTAAGGCTTCCCTTCTGGAAAAGATTCCCTTTATTTGTGTTGCTGTTATAAATCTGTGAACTGGATTTTTCTAATGTTTAATGTTTTAAATACTATGCTTTTATTAAAACAATAAATGATAAGATTTCAAAGGCAGCACTCAGACAAAGCAAGCACATTACCCCTCTGGAGAGCAGAGTGATGATAATTTCCTTTTATTCAACTGTTACAATACCAAGACTCAGAAAAACCCTCTCAAATTTTTGATGTAACTTTTAAGTGAGCTTTACCTCTTTGTTGTCCTTGCTTTGACCATTTTTCAGGCTATACTGTACTGATACCCAAGACTTTCTATTTTGTGATGAGACAGTCTTTTTCTTCTCAGGAGTGTTTTCCTTCTCAAGATTTACTTAACTTAGCATAAATTTTAGGTAAATATAAATATTCTAGGAGCCTAAATAGTAGTGTTATTGTAGCCAAGATCATGTGATGGTACAGGCAAAGTCTGTCAGTAGAGGGAAGTAGCTAGAAGACTAGCTAGTATAATTGAAAAAAGAGACAAACTTTTGGGTGCACAAGCATTTTTTTAGGCCGTATAGAAATTCAGGTATTGATTATGATGAAGGGTTTCTTAATTCTTGCCCTGTATTCCTCGCATTGGTTGTTTATGTTGGTTTGCCGTTGGGACAGATGCTTTCTGCTGGTGCTCCATCTCAGAAACTGCTCAGCACAGTGGTGCCAATGAAGCTCAGTGTAGCAAGGCATGGGATAGAATAGCAGAAGCTTGGACTTTATGTTCCACTCTATTTCAAAGCTTATGCTTTCCCTGGATTTTCATCCATTTGTTGTTGTCATGCAGATTGCTCCAATTAGTAGGGGTTTCTACAGTTTGTTTAGGGGGAGTGTGACTTGATATTTTAAAAATTGAAGGAGATTTTTAAACCAGAAGTCAAGCTGCAAGGAAGGTCCAGAAAAATTTGCAAGGCTGGTCAGAGAGAACATTTGCATTTCTCTATTCCACTAGAACATACAACGCTCCATTAGGTAACTGCAGCCCTGGGGCTTTCACTCTGCCCCCTCTGCACATTAAGTGCATTTCAAGTGTGTGTGTTCCCCCTACTAGACCACATAAAATTGAGCAACAGTGTGTAACATGCAATAAATGTCTAGCAGCCACTTCTAAAGTAGCTGCTGGCCAATTTAATAGATTTAACGGGCAGGGAATGGGAGAATAGTACTAGTTCCGTATTTTAAAGGCAAATTTAGCTTTTATTATTGGTCTCTCATGTGAGAACGTTGTAATTATTGCTGTAGCATGAGCTTTGTGGAGGTTTGCTTTACATAGTGTTTGTTAACAGAAAACAAGCAGAAAATGCGGCAGAGAGAGGTGACGTATTGACAAATGAAGAATATTTCCCTTGGGAATCTTCTACTCACTCTTTTGTCAAGTAATTCCTGATCAGGTTCCCCTGCAACTGACTTTGGAAAAAAGGAATGTCTTCTTGTGGTAGCATCCAGACCTTCATCCAACAGGGCTTAGGAACAGACATCCTTCAGAATTTAATGACCATATGTTTGTAGCTGTTTATCAATGGTGTTTAAATCTGATTTCATCTCCAGAGCTGAGGTAAAAAGACAGCTAGATTGATTACTGTGGTCAAAAGTTTACTTTGGAGGGTGTTAGAAGGTTATCATGGTCTGGTACCGGTGCAGTCTCTGCGGGGATGATGAGCGGGTTCTCCAAACTCCCTTAACTGTAAGGAGCAAAAGAAAGCTTAAAACCTCTTTTTTTTGTTTGTTTTGTTTTGTTTTGTTGGGATTTTTTTTCGTTTGTTTGTTTTCATGTTAGTGACTAGACAAACATACTGGAGTAAGCACTATAGAACACAAAGAAAAGGATGGAATAGTTTAGAAGAGCAAAAAGAGGTTATGATAGAATTCCCCAAGGAAATGAGCCTTTTTCTTGTTTTTGCTCCAGTGTTCATTAGACAGCCTGCATTCATGCAAGTCACCAGACACTAAATTTAAGTTTGAGAAAAAGATGTAATGAATGTTAGACGAAAATCATAAATGAAAGCCTAATTAATATTATGTCTGTTGCTGATCTCCCTAAAAGTGGTGATCTTTGATCATTGTACTTTAAAACTCAGCCAGCCTGTGTTTTTGGCCCCCAGACAGACACCACATACCAGGGAAGGCAACCCGTTCATTTCAATTGGCTGCAAAGAGTGGGTCACTTGTTTGGGGTTTTTTTCTCAGCTAAAAAAGGAAACAAAACTTACTCCACTTGAAACCCTCCTTCCCCCTGCCCCACCTACAAAAAGAGTCAGATTGTTTTGAAAAATGTATTATTCATCCAGCTATAGTAGAAAGACAAATGGAAACCAAGCAACTGTTGGTTTTCCAGCAGAGCAAAAAACAAAATGTCACAGAACCCACATCAAAATGGATAAATGCATTAGTTTGATTACATACTTTCCACTGGGATAATAGAAAATGATACGAGCATAACGGGAATGAAAATAATTTAGTTCTGGTTCAAATTAAGATACAGCTGGGGATGCTAGAAAGTAATTCCAATTGGTGGGTCTTAAGAAAAAAAAAAGGATTTTTATCATGCGTATTTTTTTTTAGAGTGCCTGTTTTCTATGATTTTTCATTCGAAATCTGTGTGTCCAAAAGCTCTACTATTTCTTTGTACGTGCTTGCCTGGATACCGTTGCCACCCTCCTAATTTGGAGCAATTCAGTGGCCCAGCTGTTGCTGCAGCCCTGGGAGGGGTGGTGCTCCCGCAGTTGGAGGGGCAGAAAATGCCAGAGTGTCACTCCCCTGGCCAGAGTGATGGGGGTCCAGTACCCCAGGCTGTGAGAGCTGACAGGAGCTGCTGCAGTTTGTAGCAAGCTCCAGGGCTGCAGGAGACTGTGACTAAATAAGGGTCCAGAATACCATGTTCCTGTGTCTTGAAAAGACCAACAACACAGATGTGAGGAGGCAATAGGTTATTATTCACCAGAAATACAGTGCTCACATCTCTTGGTGTGCTTTGTGATAAATATGTCTCTTTAAAGCTTGTAGACCTCTGTTCACAGTTGCCAGCTGAGGATTTGCTGTTGGAGATCTCTGCCGAACAGCATTTGGATGCAGGAATATAAAATCTCTTGGACTTGAAGAATACTGGTGTTTGGATTTCTTCAGGCACTCTGGGGCCAGCAAACCTAATGTACCGTCTCTTACAGCTATAAAGCCAGATAGATTTATTCAGCTTCCTAAATGGCCCTATAGGTAGGAGGAAGATCCTAATGATGTATGACAAGACTTTCATTACAAAATAATTTCATTTGCTTCATGTGCATTAAAGCACCTTATAGCTGCTTTGGAAACTTGAAAATGGGTTTTAAGCAGGTTTTAAATTAAAAGAGATGGGGGATGGGTTATCTCAACTGTGAAGCTTCCTTAAAGCCCTAATCCCAAATGTCCTAATTTTGTCTTCAATTTATGGAATCCCTTATGCTAGGAGAGGAGAAAGCATTTGCATGAAATACAAATTGGAGCTGTATTTACATGTAGTATATGGAAGGCAAGTCTGAGCAGAAATGGTGTGGGAAAATATCATGCTTGGCTGTAGTACAGTTTCTTCAGAACCTTTCAAAATAGTCCATAGAGGAGGCAAGTGTAGTTGCTACAGCTCCTTACCTGAAGGAAAAGGAGACATGCAGGGGTCTGCCAAGTTCGTGTTGGAGATTAGCAACGGAATCAGAAACAGCACTTGGCTCTTGCTGCTGTAAAATGCCAGCTCCACTGCCTGTTGCACACTCTGCTTTGTGACATTGCTACATGCCAGGGAGGTGGAGGGGAGTATCATCACACAGGAGTTACAGCTACAATCCCATACCTGGTCCAAAGAGCTAAAATCAAGTAATCATGTAAGCAATAAAGAACACACAGTCTTAGATGAGTATTTTTACATCAAATTTTTCTTGGCTGCTTCAAAGGATGAAAATGTCCTACACTGGGTAGGTTTTATATGGAAGAGAAACATTTTGAAAGGAGGATATTGGTCCAAGAACAAGCAAATCTAAATTAATCGTAATTATATTTTTTTTCTCTAAACATTAGACCAGGGCTGTTCCAGAGGATATATCCCATAATGGGGGTAAACATAACTTTAATTTAAAGGTAGAGTTGGTCCATAGATTGTTTTTTTTTCCCCTATAACTAGAGGAACTAGGCTAGGTGTTCCATGAGGTGATCTTTTCTCTGAACTTAAATGAAAAATTGCGGCAAACATATCCAGAGTATCCACGAAGGTGACATGCCTCATTTCTATAACCAGATGAGGAGTTCCTAAGATATTAACTCCCCTGGTGCTGTTTGGACGTGTGGGACCCAGCTGCTGCTCCAAGGATGGTTTGGGAGGCTGGATTTTAGGCTGGTTGTTTCCTGTGAGGTGCTCCAGAGGGCATTTCTGGGGCAGTCCTTGTAAACCAGAGTGGATAAACCTGAAAGGAACTGTACCGATCCAGCATTTCAAGGCTGTGGGATTTTCCAGCCAAATGCTTCAGAGGCAGGGAAATGATGACCTGGTGATGGTGCCATCTTGGCTAAGGACTGTTACAGACAGCTGAGAGTTTGGGTTCTGTGTCCATGCTGTGTGTGCTGTGCTGGAGAAGTACAGCAGGAACAAGCAAACCTCAACTGAGGAGTGCCACAGTGGGGCACTCTATCATGCCCTATAAATTGTTGCAAAAGTCTATGGTGACAGTCCAGAAAACACCAGTCCTGCACAGTTAGCAAAAGGTCCTGACTATGCTGCGACTTCTTGCACAAGTGCTTTTGTGTGTCAGAAGAGAATTGAATCCCAGTCTCCTTGGAAATGAGGGGGAATGATGCTGTTACACAGGTGCTTGAAGAGCAATCCAGGACACACCTAGGAATATGTTTTCAGTTATAATGAAGCTGGGAAGTAGCTGCATCATCAGTCCCATGATTGCTGGAGTGCTATCTTTGCTTAATTAAAAATAGCACTCAACAAGCAGCACTTATCTTCCAGTGAGCTGACACCAAGCTGCTCCAGCAATCCTAAATAGGTTTGTTTAAAGGGCAGCTCTGATGGCATCGCTCCCTCTGGTGGCTTCCTTGCAGGAGGAGCTGTCTCATGGAGAAGTTAGTCCCCATGCCCAGAGGCCCTTCTGCAGGAGTGAGTGAACAAATTGCTCTGAGCCTGTAAAACACCACTTTGAATCCTTGCCAGGAATGCAGCAAAGCATGGTCTAGTTGTGAAGCACTGGGAGGAAGACAGGGAAGGGGTCTCACATGGAATTTGGTTTTGATGCTGTATCAGGCCTGGGTCATCATCCTCATGGGGAGGAGTTGTTTAAATCACCAGCTTGAGATGATAAGCTCTGGGAAAGAGATTTACAGCGTGCTGTGAATGTGCAAAGCGAAGGGGGCTCACCATAGCCCTTAATATTTCTGGAATGGGACACTCCTTTTCTGGCCATAAAGCCAGGTTGGTTTTTCTGGGCAAGAACATCACAAGGATTTGCATATGGAGTTGCAAGGGATGCTACTTAAATGCTCAATTTTATTAATTTACTTTCAGTATCAGTCTTAAACCTTTATGCTTATGTGCACTTCTGTATGCTGCATATCTTTTGATCCATCATGTATTCACTTATGTTGCCACCACTCAACAATACATAACTATGAAGGTTATACTGTTAATATAGTCAGGCTTTCCAGGTATCTTATCAAAATGCTCACTGCTCTAACAATCTGGGAATGAGCCTATTTACACAGCAGTCTAACATAAAATTACATCTTTATAATCCTATTCCTCAAATAGTGTCAGGTTATGCTCTGTTTCTTAATTAACAAAAAAACCACATTACACTGTTTGAGTAAAGCCAAACTGAAATCAGCTTACCCATAACTCATTTATTTGTGTCACAGAGCTCTCTAGGAGGCCTAGTAAATGAAGAAGTTGTCTGTTGCTCTTCTGTTTGCATTATATGATTTGGTTTAATTTAAAAATTCTCAAATGCTATCTTAGTTATGATCCATGTACTTTCAAGACTTTTTTCCATGTATGGACACATATTCCATAATAAAACTAGCAACAACATTGTCTAGGCTTTGGCAGTAGAGTTCAAGCATGCTAAAAATTCACTTGAGAGCTGTTTCGATTTCTCCGACACCTCAGAGCACTTCTGATCATCAGCAAAGCACACAAGGCAGAAAGTTTTCTGATCTCAGGTGAAAAACTCCAAGGAAGTGGCAATCAGCGTAACTCAGAAGATAAGGTTCGCAAATTTCAGATAATTTCTTCTGAAGTTGTCCTGGATTGAAGGACAGGTGTCTGTTAAGGAAGGCAGGAACCTCCCTTGCAATAGAAGATGAAACCCCCTTCCCTCCAAATTATTATAATTTTGAAATTAAGGGGCTTTCAGGCAAAGATATGAGGAATAGGAATAACAGTTCTTTACTAATATATATGTATAACAAGGCAAACAAACAACAGTAACTATAACAGTGATAACAAACAGAACCAGAACCCAGTGACACCCTTCTCGGCTGTCAGGCCCTTTCCCCTCGGTGCAGTTCCGCTCACGGCCGGCAGGGGCGCTGGCGGCTCCCGGTGAGCGGGGCAGGTGCGATGTTCCCCCGCGGTTGCAGGGGGGCGCTCCGGAGCTCGGCAACACGCGGTAATGGTGGATGAAAAACTGGCCTCACAAACCCCTGGGCAGCCGGACCTCGGGAACAGCAGGCTGGAACAGCAGCGACCAACACCAAATCCCGGATGGTAGACGAGATGTATCAAACTCCGGAGCTGCAGGGAGAGCCCCTGGATGTCTCCGCAGGCAGGGGCTGCGGCGTTACAGTGTAGCGAAGGCTTGCGGCAGTGCTGAGGGAACGGCGGAGGAGGCAGGGCAGTCCCGGCCCGGCTCCCTGTGAGGCAGGGGAAGGCGGGCTTGGGATCCCTGAGCTTTTCAGTAGAGGGAAAAAAGAAAACAGCAGAAGGCAGGAGCCTGCAGCGGCAGCGAATCCCCTTCACCACGAGGGCAGCTCCTCAACTCCCTGAATGCCAAGGGAAACAGGAAACCAGGGGCTGGACCCAGTCCCTTTTAGCCAGTTCAAATCTCGCGGTGATTCCACCCTACACGAGGAAAAAACCCAGGCAAAAAGGACAACCAGCTAGACTCCACCCCCTATGGCTGAGTCCCTCAGTAATTGTATGGGGAAATTCTTTAAGAGAAAATCAAAGGACAGCTAAAACCCCAACAGAAGTGCAAAAAACCCCCCAAACCCAAAAATCACCAGAATTGGCCCTCGTTTACACTTGGAGTCTGTGTCAGAGCAGAGGGTTCAGTTTGGAGCTCTGAAGAGAAAAGTAATGAGAAGCTGGTGTTACAAGAAAGTTCAAAACGGTACAGCTGTGTCTTGATCTGAGGCTAGGAGAAACATTCACAGATGAGCTGTAATTTTGCCTGAGACCATTTCTCTCTTGGGTGGTGTAATCGGCAGAACGTCCCTCTTCTCTCAGTAAACAAAAATATTTTTCTTGTCAAATAAAATGAGTACGTTTTTGAATCAGAAGACTATTTTTTTTGAAATATGCTCCATTCTAAAGAAAAAATAAAAATAAACGTTGTAAATTGAAAGCTTAAAATCATAAGGGAATATTTAACTTTGGATAGAATAAAAGCCTTATTTTTAAATTTCTGTTTTTAAAAATTATTAAATATTTTCCTAACATTAAAGCAGTTTTCTCTCTCCATTCAGACAGCGAGCCAGTAGCACCTTTTACTTCGCTGTTTATAATGTTGGAACAATTTAATTTTCAGTTATTTTTCACTTTGCTCTGTATCTTGCAGTGGAGTGAGCTGGCCAGTCATGACAGGAATTTGCAGGATATTTTCATGAACCTGAAAGAAGTTTCTTTTTTTTTTTTTTTTAACTAAAAAGAAAATTGTTTCAGCTATTAAGAAAAGGAATTCAACAAATGTGTAGTGAGAACTTCAAAGTTTCATGTATCTGAGCCACCTTTTTAGCCACAGCTAAAAAGAGGAGAGTTTCTGCCAGAGCTCATGCAGAAGCTGAAGTCCCCCAATGTCATTGAAGTAAATCAAATAAAGCCTTGAAAATCTGGCAGGGAAAGTTGGGCGTCTTTTCAGGCCAAATGAAAGTCTAGCTCAAAAGAGACTCATGGAAATGAATAGTTCATAATCTGAAGGCAACATATATTTACAGAAAATGAAATCTTGGTTAAAACACTTTTTGAATCATGTTGAAGTGTTCATTGTAAACTCAAAAGGTCTTTCTTGATTTACTTGGCTCAATTTCTGAACTTTTTTTTCTTTCAGTAGTGGCAACCCATCAATCATTGGAGTTGAAATCAGATTTTGCAGAAGGCCATTGGCATCATTTTAAGTCGTTTAAACTTTGCCAGCCTGTCCCCATTTCCTAGGAATCATGAGAATTAATGCCAAAGGACTTTTCCCCCTTAAAAAAAAAATTTGCAAGTGTTGATTGCATCTTTCTTGTTACACCTGACCCACTTATCACCAATTAGCCATTTCGCTGCTCAGCAGACAAACGGCTGCCTGAGAGAAACACTCACATCCAGTTCTAGCCTCATCTTCTACAAAATCATTCATAGGTCAGAACCTCAAATTATTTTCAATGTCTAAATGTGGTTTTGAAATTAATAGGTAATATTTGCCTAAAGTATGAATTTGATAGCAGGCTTGGGTGTGGGTGAACAGTCTGAGTTCATAGCCAGAAGAAGTGTGGTGGCCTGTGTAAAATTCACCCCCAATAATATTGTTGGCAGTTGTTGTAGCAGTGGTAAATTGCTGTCAGCTATCTTCGGTGTAAATTAAGTGCTTTGCTCACTCCTTTGTGTCATTAGAAACTAATCCCTGGAAAAGTACAATCAGAGCCTTTGTTTACAAATCAGTATAACTTCATGCTACTCTTCCTTCTAGATTTGCTGCAAAACCGCAGTTAAAGCCATCACTGTCTGTTTTAATGTAATGTTTGTGTTTTGTTCATGACAATGACATTATCATCCCTTGTTAAAAATCAGAAAGAACATAGTTAAAATAACGTTGTCAGATGAGACTCTATCTCTCAAATGACTGATACCAGAGTAGTTTGTACAAATGATGATGAGTGGGGAGTGGTATCTTTTGAATGTGATGGATCGTTTATTCAGGTAGTAGTGATGCAAGAAATAGGACAAAAATAAATGTATGAGGAAGTACTTTAAGTGGTGGCTGACTTTGATTTTTCTCTGAGCATGAGTATATGCATCCAGCATTGCTAAGATTTGGTCACTGGTCTGCTCTGGCCAGTTTTGGAGGTTGCATTTTTCCCAGTTATATCTCTGGTTTGGGAAAGTGACGGCATGGAACTGGGTAATAATATTCCTCAGAAAAGAAAACCAAGAGGATATCTCAGTTTAATGAATAGAAAGTAGGAGGCAAAGTTATTATGCTGTATTCTCTGGCCATTGCTATTTTCGTCTGTTTAAAGACCTCCCTCTTCCAGCCCCGGGTCAGCCTCTGGGGGGGTTATCCAATATCCTTTCTCCCAGGTGGCTAAAAGCACAAGCAATTTCCAGTGGGTTTTCTCCCATTCTGCAGAGAATACACCAAAGTTATTATGAAACAACTTTGACATCCCCTGCAAAAATGGGGACTTGCCAACATTCCTTGTTTGTGGATTGTTTCTGTTGTAAAACAGTCTTCTGTAGAAGCAGGACAGCACAGGCAGGGACAATATAAGGTTTATTTTCAGTATATTATGTCAAATAATTTCCATTCAGTTCCTGATATTTAGCTGTGTTTAAGCACTCTGAATAAAGATTTAATTCCCCCAGTCCTACAGGGACAGTAAGTTTCTGCCCTCAGAGGCAGACCCTGTTTATATCTGGTTACTCAAGGTAAGTTACAAGCTTTTTTAAACTTCATTAATTAGCAAGAACATCCAAAAATCAATTATGCAATCCCACACATTTTTACCAGGTTTTACTTTTCCAATAAATGGTCTCCCCAGTCAAAATCCACATACACTGTCTTTTTAAACCACACTGCAAATACAATCTTAAAATGATAACCTGAAATGATTCTTTCCAACTGACGTGTCTTTGAAGAATTTAAATCAGATGGCCTTTGCACTAGTGGAATGAGAAAGTAAGGCAGTCAGCTAAAACACGTCTCTTTTTTTTCTGCTTTTTCTGTTGTCTGTACGTGCAGAATTATGATTGCGCAGGTAGAATATCAGCCGTATGTGTCGGGGCGATCGGTCACGCAATCAAATGCAGGATCATTCTTTACCATAAATGCATTAAAAGAAAATCAGTCACATAGATTTGGCTTTCAGCAGAGCAGCAGGCTGTGTTCTATTCATAACAAATCAGCTCACGCTTTGGGGAAAGCTACAAATCACTCCCACAGCATTATTCATTGGCTTGTCCTTTGCATCCCTCCGAGGAATTCTTATGTATTCTCTTCACTCTTAGGCTAATAGTGACAGTGGGGGAGGCAGAAAGAAGGAGCAACCTCCTTGGAAGGACAGCTTGGGTTCTTTTTTGGGGGGGTGGGTGGATGTTTTTAATAAGCAGGTTTTTATATTTGCTTTTCATGGCAGGCAAGCCTTCTAATTGAATGCATGGTAGATTATCCAGGTTTAGGTTTAATGAATTTCTTATGATTTAGTTGGAAATATCCACTTTCTATCAGTGTGAATCCATCATTAGTATTTCTAAGGCATGGATGGTATTAATGGTTGTACATAAAGCTCCTTGCTGAACTCAGAATCAGTTGTACCGAGCTCTAGACCTCACCACATAGAAAATAGTAATAAATATTCAGTAGAAAACTGAAATGGTCAGGTCTCAGTCTATGCCTTAGGAAAAATAATGAAGAGAATTTCAAAATTCCCCCAAAAGCCGTGGTTGCCTAGGAACATATATACCTCCACCCTGAACGAGTGAAAGGATTATATTAATTTACATCTTGTAACCAAAGGGGCTAAATTCCCTCTCTTCCTCTGCCTGCAGTCTCAGCAGGGGAGTACTGATGCTCCCGGGTCAAGTGCAGCCCCACACAGCTTAGAGGAACTGAGGAGGAAGATGAGGATTTTGGTAGCTCTCTGCTGGGCTCCTGCTGCCTCGGTTATCACTCTTGCAGTGTTTGTCAGCTACTTCAAAGCTGGCTCCGGTGTGGCAATCCCTAAAAACATAGCACGAGGGACCAGGTGGTGGCTCAGCAGGCAGAGGCTTCAGAGGCATGAGCAGGGTGGGCTGCTGGTGAGTCTGTGGATCCAGGGGTGCAGCACAGCTCCAGAGGTGCCCCTGGGCGCTGGGCAGGACTGGGGCACACAGACCCCGGCATGTGCTGAGCCTGGCTTCTCACCACAACAGGGCCATCCGTTTTTAGCCCAGAAGGGCGACATTTGCTTTTGCCTCCACCGCTGAGAAAACCTGAGCTGGCTTTGTGAACCCTGCACTGTTCTTTGGAGGGATGGATGGTAGATTTGGGCACCTCTCCAGGTGGACCCTAAAGAGAATACATCAAGCTTTGAATTGCAGTGGCTCGGGGCTGGACACACCATTCATTCTGCTGCCTCAGGAAAGAGGGTGATGAAGTCTGGTGGAAAAGCAGAGCGGGCAGCAGTTAGCACTTCTCTCTTGCATTGTTTCTGTGCCAACCTCCAGAAGCTGCAAGTCTGAATTTAAACGTGCATCAGATACTTCACAAAAGACTTTCGGTCACGTCATTGCATGGAATTTCTCTCACTGCTTTCTTAAACCACGTCTCCTCCTCTCTGGATCTTGACCTCAGGTTTATGAAGTGGTGCTTGGGAGGCAGCCTGAAAACACTTTTCAGCAAATCTGCTGGCTGAGAAACCTCTTCTCAGACTACAATCTACAACACAGTTCTTGAAGACACCCACTGCTGGGAGGAGAGGGTTAAAAGCTGAAGATTGGTGAGAAGGGGGTAGATTCCCTCAAGTGACTTTGCAGCTGGGAATACTGGAAAATATCAGTGTGGGAAACCCTGTATTATGCCTGCTTCTGTTTATCCTCTGTCTGTTTTGAGAAGTAGAATTTCTGACAGTGCTGATGCTCCCACTTGTGTGTCTCTGCTGCCTGGGTGTTGTTTCAGGATTATCCTCTTTGCAAGAGTAATCTTTTACTCTTTTACTCTTGCAATTTACTCTTTTCACTTCAGCCATAGTTTTGTGGTTGTTCTGGTCACCTGCCTGTGTCCATTCACACACCCACCAACCAAGGTATTGGAATTAATTACTGTTTACTCGATAATCTGGGAAATAGTGGGAGGGAAATAAATATCTACTTTGTTGAGTATATTTATCATGAGCCCATCCTTTTCCAAGAAGTTAAAATAACTCTTAAAGCGAAGATCTTGAACTTCAGATTAATGACATGACTCAGACACTAGATGAAGTGAGGAAAGCAATAAGCATCTCATGCCAGAGAATCTGACCCATCAAATATCTGCCATCTGCACAGAGGATGAGGCTTCAACTTTATTTTCTCATTAACTCTCCTTACAGCAGCAATGAATATGAAGCTAGAGCAAAATCATTGTTGACTGACACAAGAAGGCCGTGGATTCAATTATTCAGCCATGCCCCCTATGAACTTCTGGAACCTGAACTTTATGGAAAACGACTGAAGGATCTGGTAACATTAACATAAATAGGTGGTATAAATCCATGCACAAGAAATGATCGTCGAGCATCAAAACATGGATTTTCTTCCAGATGGTTCCTGACTCATCGGGAAAAATGGTGGTGTCAGAAAATCAGGCTACCACTCCAAGTTGATATAGTTTTGCAAAACAGGCCGTTGGTTAAATGTCTAACTGCCTCAAAGGTTAGTTTGTTGGAACGGCAAATTTAAATGACGCATCTAGATTTGGGAATAGCAGAAAGCCTAAATTTCTTTGGTAGAACTGTTTTGTCATTTCCAAACATATATTTTCTAAATATGCATTTATCAGCTTTGTACAGATTCTTCAGTTTTTGTAGCCACACACATATGCATACACACAAATCAGAAAAGAAGGAAAAGCTTATTCCTACATGTTTCAAATACTGGAGGAAATGGTGATAGTTCAGAATGTTTTCCAGGAAAATTTCACTTTCGGCTTTAACATAGCATTAGATCAGCATCTGGCCCTCCTCTATGGAAGCGGCTGATGATTTCCTATTTTCCTCCCAGCATTCACTGGCATAAAGATCAGAGGTGTCAAATCATTTTTTTGGTAAGGTCTTTCCTTTAGACATTTAGAACCAACCACCACATGGAGTTTACCAGACACTAATTTGTTATAGCCCCTCATTTACACAAACAGATGAAACCCTGCCTGCTTGAGTGTATCCACATTTCCTACTGAACACTTAGAAAATGTCTCATGATACAAAAATACCTGGATAGAAGTGCAACAGAAATACTTGGATATGTAATTCAGTTAGTGTCAGAATTGCTTCTCAATTTAATCTTTTCTGATGATTTCCATGAAACATCTGGGAATCTTTAAATTTCTTTCCTCAGGCATTGAAATTCAATTGATCACCTTCTGTTCTAAAAGAACTAATCTAATGTTGTGGTTACTTAAAAATCTTTCAGAGGAAAGAGTTGAAACAGAAATAGATTGAAAGCATTCTGGCATCTGTAAGAATGAATACAAACTTGCTTCCTCTGTCTGTGATTCCTAATTGAATTCTGTATAAAGCAGGTTGTAACCTTTCTCCCAGCACCTGATGGAAATATTTTGTATCTTTGTCCTACCTTCAAGATCAAGACACCCACCTTCTGCCTTGTGACTCAATAGTGAATAACAAGGGGAATGAGTTATGATGCCAGAGTATCTGGCTTGACTAATTAATTCTGTGGTCAAAGTGCTCCTTCCAATGTGGAAGGGAGCAGAGAGTGAGAGAGGTACATTGGAGGAAGAGGGAGAAAGGAAATGGGATCAAAACAGTGTTCTGCTTTATGAGGAATCAAGATGGGTTTATGGTCCATATGATGTACACATTTAAGCTACCTTGTGAGGAATAATATATTACTGATTTGGAAATGAAGTAAGGGAAATCTTAAGAGGTCCTGAAGAGTCTGGAAGAGGGAAAAAGCAAAGAGATGATCACACTCAATTCTGATATGAGTGGGGAAAAAAAGTAATGTTCGTAGGCAAAGAAACTCTAGATGCTTAACCAGTTTAGCATTTTTAGGCCTGTGCATGGCTAATAATACTTGTCAAAAGGATGTCTTCTCCTGTATATGAAGGTTTTTATGAGCAGTAAAGAAGATTAATCTTTGTAACACTAGAAGTGAAGAGCACAATTGCCTCAAGTCCACTGCCAGCCGTGATTCGTGCATTTAAGTCCTGTTTCAGTAGCATAAACTGAGCTCCCAGGACACTGTCTGTAACAGGCTCACATGCTTCTCAAGATGGTTTCAGCCACTTCAGGCCGATGCTTTTTATGTCAACAAATAGAACAAAGTGGACCTGCGTGAAATATCCGTCCAGCTTTGCCCACAGAGCAGAGAGGCTTCTTTGGCTTCCATCATAGCACAAACTACCAACCTATAGCAGTTCCAATGTTGAAGTGGATTTGCCTGGTTCCTTTCTTCTTTTTGCCCTGTAATTCAGAGCACTAGAGATACATGGCCAGCTTCTTCCTTCCCCTTTCTCAGAAGATTGTGTGGGTGAGGCTGCTCAAGTGCAGTACATTTCACTGTTAGAGAACAACCTTGGTCCAAGTTTTGCCCGAGTGCTGCCCAAACCGCACCAGCCCTTTTTCTTTTTCTTTTTTTTTTCCCCTTTTTTTTTTTATGAGAAGGGCCTAAAAGAGGAACAGAACAATGGAAATCAAAGTAGTTCGGAGTAGATTTTTCCATCTGCTTCTCAGAAACACATCAGGCATGTTTCTAATAGCAAAGTGTGCAGCAGGCTGAGATGCTCACATTTCTCCTAAGCCTCATACATCATACGTGTTTAAATAAATAATGAAAAAAAGAAAAAACTGAAAAAAAACAAAACCCCTCCAAAGATCTTGTCATTGAAGTTCGTATTTTTCCAAGTACATTCATTGTCTTACAAAAAATGCTGAGTTTTTTTTCTTGTGTGCTGAAATGTAGAATTGATTTTTCATCCCATACACACACCAACAAATCAAAGGAAAAATCAGCTCTGATAACATTTAATTGGTGAGGGATATTACTGAAACAAAGAGAAAAGCATTTCTGTTTCAGATTGAAACAATCACTTTCTTATCCTCTGCTTCCAAAGAAAGCTAAAGTAATTTTTTGGTATATTAATAATCCATTGGAATTCTCTGACCTGGTAGCCCAGTGGTTAGTACAGCCACATCGTAAGCTCTGTTCCTGCGTTTAATCCTTCCCCATCCCTGCCTGGGAACATTACAGACAGGAGCTATCAAATCTGATAACATTTTATTTATAGTAGACAAGCTATTTCTGAGTCCTATTTGAAAAACCATGGCCAGGCAAAGACCTCTCGTAAAAAATAATGGGAAGAGCTCACTGATAAGAGGAAACTCACATGGGTGGATTGAAAATCATGTCATTAAATTGCTATGTCTTCTACATTCCTTATGTCTTTGCAAGTTTACATTTCAATTCGTTATCAGTAATCATCTTGTATATCTTAGCTTTTGAGGGCTAGACCTATATTTTGCAAGACCTTTTTTGGGACTAGAAAATATCCCAGACATCCTTTATGTCCAGGTAGGCATTGCACATCTCTTTCCCCTTTCCCTGTGGCTGCATGTGCTATGGTGCTAAGCAATCCTTCTCTTCATTTCCAGTGAATGTTTTTGATTTTCAAGTCTATTCCACTTTAAGAACAGCAAGTTTTTCAAAGCTGAACCCCAGAGCCAGGTATTCAGCATATTATAGCTAATTCAACATATTATCTCTAAAGTTTATCAACTGACAAATGTACACTCAGAAGTAATATTGTAACTGTGATTTGAAGCAGATTGAGATACTATGTACTGACTTTATTAAAAGAATTGGGGCTTGTTGCTTCATAATGTTACTACTCTGCTGTTGCAAACTTTTCTCAGTGTCAAATTTTCGACTTTTCCATCCTGTTGAATCAGACCAACCAGGTCTTCAAAATTACTGACAAAAGTTGCTGTCTGCTGTGCATTTCCTATTAAATCCCCACTAATCCTCAAATTCTCTTGAGACTTTGTCCTTTTTACCTTCTCTCTCAAAAAATACTGCTGAAGCCAGTACTTTGATAATTGAGGATTTTCTTTCTCTTCAGAGGAGTGTTTTATTTTTGCCTTCATAACAAATGAACTTTTCTGCCAAGTGCTGGAAACAAACTTCAGGCAGGTATTGACCAGGAAATTCTTTCAAATGTGCTTCACTTTGAGCTGTATCTTTGGCTGGTACAAATGGAAATGCTTCCTGCAAAGTTTGCAGAGCTATAACAGCCGCAAGTCTGGAGCAGAACTAGCTCCTAGTGGATGAAGAATTGTTTTCCACAGTGTGTTCTGCAATGTTTTAGCTGTAACTATTCTTCAATGTCCATTTTGTGCTAAGACTAGTTTATCGGGCTTTTTTTTTCTCCACCTTCCCCATTGATCAGACAAAGTGTTGCTTGTAATTAAGTTTGGTATTTACTAGGCATATGTAGCAAGTGGAGCATTATTTGTTATTTCTTCTGATGAGGTTCAAATGTATGGGATTTGGAGGCAGTCATAAGGAGAGCACAGCACAGAGATGTACTGACATGCTGCAGAGAAAAGAAAGAGAGAAAAGAGAGAAATTCCTCTCCAGAGTTTATTGGAAAAAGCATTTTCTTTTTGTGTTTACCTTTTTCTGAAAGCTAATGCTTACATTCTTTCCATGTAACACCATTTTCAGCTCTTAGGGCCCCAAGATTTTAGCAGTAGCTTATTACTCCTTGCTCTGTTTTAAGGATGCTTTGGGTATGCTTGGAGACTTTTTTCTTCTATGGTCTTTTGAAAAAATACTCCATTTGCTGTAGTATGTATTTGCCTGTGTGAAGGGCATCTGCTTTATAGCTGAATGTACATGGAGAATCTGCGGTTTGTAGGCTTATTTTAAATGATGTGTGGACTTGCTAATTCAGTTTGTTTTCCCCTGTGCTTATTTCCCATACGATTCCTCACTACAGGAGTCAGATATTATCGTTCCCCTTCGTCTACTTTCCTCCCAGCAGACAGGAGGTAAGGTTCCTGCTCAGTGGAATTGCTCTTTGCGTTGTGTTTTGCTTGCGCATTATAAATCTAAAGGATTCAGACGAAGGAGGAAAAGGAGCCAGGACATTCTCCCTGCTCTTCCTTGGTCAAGCTGTATCCCTAACACGGATGTTCCACGTGCAGGTGTCCTGCCAAGTCTCCCAGCCTCAGCCACAAGCAAGGGATGGTGAAGACCTGTTTTCTCTATCATGCCATTGCTTAGAGATGTCTTCAGGGTGGGAGAGAAGGATTTCTTTATAGCTACTTAAATCTATGGGAGTCTTAAGATTTTTCATCTCCATTGAAAACACAAGCTTTTTAACAGGAGGCAACTTTTCATGTCATCTGCCCCATCTGCAGTGAACACACTAAACTTTTTTTTGCTAAGACCATTTGTAAACACCTGGCAAAATCATATATCAAAGAAGACATGGTTTCACAGCTCAAACCAGCTTCCTCAAGGGTTTCAGTGGCCTCCCAGAATGATTTTGTTTTCTGTAACAGCATTGTAATTCCTTTGTTCCTTGGTCCAATTTATCTAGCAGGGGTATGTGGGAGAGCCTCAGAAGTTTCTTATCTCAATTTGTATTTAGGGTCCTGAAATTCTTCTTCATTAAAAGCTGCATTGATCTTCTGGATGTAATTACATCTGTCTTCCTGTAATTATTAATTTCTTAATAGCTTTATGAAGGGCTCCTTATTCCATCTTAAGTGCCATTTGGATGCCCTTTTTCCTCTTACACAGATTGAATCAGTAATAATAAAGCTTACAGAAATTCAGCAAGTGCTCTACAGATATTGCCTGCAGTGATGGTTTCACTCACCTGTGAAATGCAGCCATCTCTGGAATGGAAGCCACTGAATATTTTAACAAAATCTTTTTGAAAGAACAGAATTTAGAAGTGTACATAAGTAGCTCATTTTTGTACCAAACTTCTGGGTTTAAGAACTTTCTAGATTTTTATTGTTCCCAACTTTGGAAATGTAACTTGAAGGGTCCTTTTCAGGAGAAGGATTTTCCTCATGATCAGATATCCCAATGATATGTCTCATCTTGGAGACATTCAGCAGTTTTTGTGTCTTTGTAACTACAGTGATTGGGTCAACCAGTTGATTTTACCTACTTAATCTAATTCTCTTCTGACCACATGGAAAACTGAAAGCTGCATATTCTCTGAATGGGAAAAGGGGACTTGCTTGTGACTTGGACAGAGAAAAATGGCCTCTACTTTCTGCCTGCAGAGAGCCACCTACTCACCTACTCTCCATTGGTGCTGTTTCTCTTATCAAATTGCCTGACATAATTGGTATTTGTTAGCTCCTAACTAGTGGTTTTGCCATGTCACATGAAAGTTCTTTAGGGCTCCTGGAGGAATATAAGTGTTCAGCATAATTTCATAGAAAAACACCTAGGGATTGATCAAGAGGGTTCCTTACTCGCCTTGTCTTTGGATTTTTGGCTCTTGGGTTTTTTTTTTTTGGTTGGTTTTTATCTTCTCAAAATAATTCCTACTGATTTCCACTCTGCATGTTGCTGCCCAAGGGATGAAAGCAGTCAGAGAATCTTTGACATTTTCTTCCCCTTTGTGGTCACAATATGCTTCCAATCACTCAGAAAGGGTGAAGTTTTCTTAGGGGGTGACTTCTCCCTTCACTTACCCTGCTATCAGGAGAAGGGTAATTCCAGTAGCCAGCAGGCATAGCCACCCCTGGCAAATACATTGTTCTGTGCTGTGTCCAGCCCCCCAAATCCTTCCCTTGGCCAGCAATGAGGGGAGGAGCCTCACACCCTGCAGCCCAGCTGGCTGCAGAAAGCGCCCGTGGGTAAATCAGAGTGACATTGATCCTCTGCCACGATGCTCCCTTGCAGACCAGTGTCCTTCAGCATCAGCTTGGCAGTTTGGATGGGCTGTCACAGGGATTGGGATACCTTGGGGAAGAAAGTAAAGCCTGGAACAGAGAAGGCAGTGGTCAGGTCTGGGTTGCACTGCATGTCTATGGTTTGAGGGAAATGATTAATGTTAGGACTTAGATGGTAGTGGATGGTCCGTCTGGCCATGGATGTGCTCACCTTCTTGATAAGAGCAGATGTTTGCAATCAGCGAGGGTTTAAAAGGTAGTCCAGTCCTCGGTCTCACTGTTAAATCCTCACTTGTGGTGGCCCTTCCCAAGATACAGACTGCTCTCAAAATTCTCTTGTGCTAAGAGCTCCACTCCACTTTTTTTCCATGAAAGGCATGGATGGAAAGAAGATGATAACAAACACTCATCATACCTTCACAATTTATTAGAACCAACAGCACTGGGTTTAGTGCCAGAAGCACAGAATCATAGAATGAATTTTTCAGGTTGGAAGCAACCTCAAAAATCATCTGGTTCCAACTCCCAGCCATGGATAGGGACACCTTCCACTAGACCAGGTTGCTCCAAGCCCCATCCAACCTGGCCTTGAACACTTCCAGGGGTGGGGCATAGACAAGTATCAAGTAACATCAGTATAGACACATTTATTTGAAATTGTTTAGGGTCACAAAGCACTACCAAACTGTTTGCAGGTGCACAGGTCTCAGCAAGATTCTTGAGAATCTGCACCTCCTACCCCACCCCAAGATGCACAAGGTGACAGCCAAATTGCTGTGTTGAACATGGAACTCGCAGCCCAGCACGAGGCTGGATAACTCTGCACTACAAAACCATCACTGCTGCCCAAGCTGGCACAGAAAAGCAGCAACTGTGTCTGCTGCCCAGCCCACTAAGCTTTGGGAAATGTATCTGATGTGCATCTGTGTAGAAAATATCAGTTTTAGTGCTTTGAACCAGTTCAAAAATTTGACAACGAAGAGTTCTTTGAAATTTTCTTTCTTCTTCTTCTTACTGCAGTAATTATACCCAGTTACACACAAAGGAAAAGCATAAATACTTTTTTAAAGTTCTTGGCCTGCCTTGGGACAAATGGATTTCCTTTTGCATCCCTACAGCCTTTAAACAAACAGAACTATTGCCTGCCCTTTGTTTGGCTTCCCCTGCTGATATCAGTTAGGTTTTCATCTGACTCTGCTTTAATTTCCAGTGAGATTCTTTCTCTTTAAACTGCAGGGAGTGCAAAACCCCGGTCATTTACTGATGCATGGTACAGTGCAAGGACAGGATTTTCTGCCATTCCAGTAGTTCCTACTCAAGCAACTGGGGTTATGGCTGCTTCTAAGGATCCCCTGCCTGTTTTATTTGGCTTTTTTTTTTCCCCAGACAGATGTTTTGTTCTTTGTCTATGCTCTAAATACCTAGAAAAGCAGTGCAAATCAGCACCAGCTTTAGGGAAGTGGCACACAGGTGAGCCTGAATAAGGCACCCTAAGGCCTTATTTCATGAAGCCTTATTACCTTGAGCACACAGCAACTCTTCAGAATCCAAGTTCAAGTGCACACAGGGAGAGCTTCTGTCTCAGGAAAAGAGCTTCTTGCCCTATTAGCTATTCCCAGCTTCATTCTGTCTTACTGACTGTCTTACTGATGGTCTTTTTGGCATGGATTCAGGTAGGAGCACAGTCATACTGGTTTTTCTTGGTGTTAAGGCATCCAGGAGAACCGGCAGCAATTTTGAGCCTGTCCTTGAGATGGCATTCCATTCCACCCCATTGACCATCTCTTAGCTCATTGAAATTTACTTTTTTTTTCTTTTTCTTAACTATTCTAATAAATTTGGGTGGTTTTTTTAGTTTTGGTTTGTTTTTTGGTTTTGCGGTTTTTTTGGGGGGGCGTTTGTTTTTATTGTTTATTTCTTTTATTTCTTTTAATTGCAAGACTATTAAAAAATTGCCATAAGTAATATGAGGCTGTTGTTGAATACTGAATTTTTGGATGCTTTAAAAAATATTTTAATCAGGGAATACACATATTATTTTTAATACTTTTAATGGGGGTTCAGGTTCTTTTAGTAGCCAAGACTTACACTTGGGTTAACACTAAAAAACAGGTATTGCTCTAATTTGCATCATGTATATCAATGTAGTTCCATAAAAGATGGATGGATGCTTTCTTTTGTTTAGATGCAGTGCAAGGCACTGTTTTCAATGTGTATTTAGATTAGGAGTGCATCCCTGTGTGTCTGAAGACAAAAATGAGTCAATACCACTGGCTTTTTAATTTCTGGTCCTGTTTCTGCTGTTGACCCACAGTGTGCACGTGTAACCCATCCTCACCCACACCCTACCCCTGCCTAATCTTCCAGAGGGAAGGACTGAGCAGCACTGTTACAAACGTGCCAGGAAGTAGGGTTTTGAGGGAATGACATTTACTTTTCTTCTAATCAAGACTAAAACCAGAAAACCCTGGGGACAAAGGAGGAAAATTGTGTTATGCTTGGATGGATTTAAAAATGGAAAGAAAAAATCACAAGTTATTTCAGCATTCGATATTACATTTAAAATTCGCAGAATATATTCCTAGAATTCAGTTTGAAATGAAAAATCAAAGAAGCTTTGTCACACATTTCCATTACATATTACCAAACCTTCCCCAGTGAAATCTCAGCTGAACAGGACATGAGGTAATTCTGAGCAGATATAAATTCTATTCCTACAAAACTACATTTTGCAATTCCTACTTTATTTCATCTATAGTTTCTTGAGCAGAACCAATCTAATCACAACACTTAGATTGACAGGATCTACAAGTATTGTCATAGTAATCACAATAATAAGTAAAAGGACTGCATCAAGTGTCTCTGGTTGTTTAGTCACACAATTCTTGTGTTTGTTTTAATCCTTTTGCTGCTGTTGCCGTTCTTAACAATGCTAAAAGGCATCACCTGAAACTAAGTATTTCTCAGTCCTAAAATCAACTTCATGTAATGAAAGTGACCCTGGAGATAGCCATTGAGGTCATTCTGCAGTGTTTCATCACAAAGCTTTTTGTATTTACTCACAATATTATTTTGCTTTATTGTGTTCTTGTCATTGCAGTTACACGCTTCACATATTTTCATCGGAATATAATCCTCTTCTATGTGGATTTGTACAAGCCAGCTTTTTCAAATGCAATTTATTTTCCAATTGTTTTATCAAAGAGCAGAGCCATCTACCTGGAATAGATGATCTCATTAGGAAATGAAAACTTTTAGCTTGTAGAACACGGTTGATATTATTTTTAGTCAACTCTTTCCCTTTTTCTTCATGCCAAACACATCATATAATATAATGAATTATGCACACAGATGATGAACTGGGACCAAATCACCTTTCTTCTGTGTAACAGATAGTTTTACTTTGTGCATACAGTGGTCTGTCTTCCTGTGGATGTATCCTTGGATAGGGAAGAAATTTATGACAGTCCTGCCAAAAAGGCTAATGGAAGTCACAAGCATTTTCCTGCCCTCTGGCAGGTTTCTTGGAACCAAGAATGAAATTGGAAAGTGCCCTGTGTTGTAATGATGCATTTAAAGTAAATCCCTAAGAATTTTCAGCCATTTCTCTGAAACTTTGATTGATTTCAACTGCTGCAGAAAAGTGATTCATATAAGGGAATTTTAACAAGATTTAGGCAAGTGGAATTTTGGAATTAATTCATTAACAGGACTCATCTCATTTAGGAGTTTAGCATATTAGTCAACTCAACATTTTACCTCCATTTTTTTTCCTATCCATTTCCACTGTGGTATCAGTCTACTTTTGAAACTCTCTGACTCATTTTTATCTTGTTAAATTTCTTCAGCTCTAGAGAAAAAATATTGGCTCTTCAACTGTAGTACTGCATTTTTAAACAAATGGGGCATATTTTTCTCCCAAAGCTTCTAGATGTTTTAATTATCTTTTCCTTTTAATGAAACAAGCCAACTGTACAGGTTTAAGCGGAGTTTGAGATACTTTGGCAATGTGATGAGTGAATATGTTATAATTTTACTTGGTGTCTTTTTCTGGACCAGGTTCAGACTAATATCTAAGCACCTGAAAGTCTGTGAACCTTGGTGATAGTGAGACCCAAAAGCTCAGATGTAATGAGTGTTTTGTTTACCATAACCTTGGTAAACATGGCTGTATTAGATGCATGGTTATAGTGTCCTGCTCTGCATCAGGAAATGTGAATTTAATTTTCACTTCATATGTCTTTGAAGAGGAAAACTCAGCTGCTTCACCATGCATCTACTATTGGGATCAGTGGGATCCCAAAACATCACAAAGCACTTCTCAGGATTATGACTTTTTGGCTCATATTTGCTAAAATAATTTGGTGTACGTACAAAATTGTACAGGTGTATTGGGTGCCTTCACATTACCAAAATCATTCTGGTACTAAAGAGCGAAATCATTTCATGAGCTTAGTCTTTTTTTTCCAGTCCTTCAGCTCCCTGCTTGGATTTTTTTTTTTTTTTTTTTGTGAAGATAATAGCAGATTTTATAGCCACAGAAGTATTGTCAGTATAGATAGAAACATAAGAGATTATGAGATGGTCTCAGTGAAGTGGTCCCTGATAGTTTCTTCTTTGAGTATAATTAATATATTCTGCAAGGCAACTGGGCATATGCTCATTTTAACTTGTTTTGCAGTAGAAGAAGAATTAAATGTGTGCTTAATCTGAAGCTCATGTTCAAGTGCTTTGTTGAATCAGGCTCTGTAATAACATTACAGTCTCTTCTAAATAGTGTTTCTCTGTTCCTGTGTTCCTGACTAGATTGAGCAATGTACTGTTTAATTACATCAGAGCCACTGAATATTGGCATTCAGCTCAACCCCAGGTAGTGCTTCCGATTTCACTGTCCCCTTATCTAACAGATGTGACATCCTTACACTAGAGTACCTTATCCTCTAAGTAATAAGCCTCTGTTGTAATTAATTATATATAAAAAAGCAAGAGAACACAGCTCAAAAATGTATTTTGCCAATAAAGCTGCCGAAAGAGCAGAACTGCATTTTTAAATCAACCTGAAATTAGGCTCGGAATTATGCAACTTCTCACTTATGGAGACACTTAATGGAAAGTGGAATGAAATTTGTAAGAGCATAGCTCTCTTGAAGATTCATTAAAATCAGCGGAAAACACAGGTGTTGAAACTAGGCTGACTTGGAGACCTGTCTTGAATTTGGACATCTTATTTTGCAGGTGAACAGGAGTGCTGACCTGTCTTTGTGCAGAGAGTGGGAGCCAGATCAGAGAATAACCCCCATGAGCTGCAGGAGGCTTTCATTTGAGAGATGTCAGCAGAAATATCACCCTTATCTGATAGTCGGGGAGATAAATAAGGACTGGGCCCCTTCCTCTGGCAAGGATTTCCTGAACTGTTCCTGAGCTGACAAAGGCTCAGTGCAGAGAAGTAGGGACAGAATTAGGAAGGATTTTATGGGATGCTGGTAGAAAGGGTTACTGCCCTAAAGAACAGAGGGATTTGGAGGACAAATGAAGGAGACAAATATCAGTTGAAAGAAGGGACACGAATAAAAGTAACATAAACTGTTAAAGCTTAGTATAGAATTTTGACGCACAAGTATTTTTTTTGTGGGCTGAATATCTCAGGCTGTATGCACAACTGAGAGATGGAACGGGCATTAGGTCTCCTATCTTCTATAAAATCCCCCAAATTCCATCTTAATTCAGCTTGCAGACATATTAGGCAGACTTCTCTAGGACTGTGAAAAGGTCAGCAGTGAGGTCAAAAACCTTGCAAGCCTTCACCTTCACCAATCGAACAAGTTCTGAACACAGAGTATTATTACCGTCTCATCTCCCTAAACATTTCAGAAAACATTAAAAAATAAAAAGGAAGGGTCTCACAACTGTTCCTTTAAAACTAAACAAAGAGAGTGGGGAGCATAATAAAGGCAATATGAAAACAGGGTTTGAGCCAGCAGCTTGACTCTAACCTGACTTTATCTGTTGATGAGTGCAAATTGGCATTCTCCCCTTGATAAATTAAATCAAGCTTTGATGAAATACACAAATCAATCAATTTGTGTATTTCAGGTTTCTTGTATAAGCAAAGTCAAACAAGATAATGTATCCAGGCCCAATGTGCTCTTTATAAATTCTTTAGCATGTTCCTGTTTGGAGTTCTACATTATATGGGAATTGATGATTCGGAATAGGTTCATCATTCACTTCACTACAAAAAAGAGCAGGGGGTAGATATGATAAATTGATAACTACAGGCATCAACGTATTTTTAATGCTCTTGATCAGTTGCTACCCTCAGATGTCGTTCGCAATGCAGGGTGGTTATGGTGGTTCACAAGACTTGCTAATAAAACAGTGTTTAAACAAACAATTGTGAGGTTTTCACACATTTTACTAAGCAGATACAGTACATTTTAAAATGCCACAGTATTCTTAAAAGCTGATGAAGACTGCATTTAAGCTGAGACAAGTTTGCACTATCAGATTTGCACAGTGATAAGTGCCTGACACACTGTTTAATCTTGCAGCCCCAAACCCTGTAGCAGTAATTTCTTCTTTGAAAAATCTCGCCCATAAATTAAGGTGCTCCATGTCCAGCTTATGGCTGAGTGACAAGAAGTTGCAAGTACACCACCAGACCTGCTTTTGAACTGTTTTCAGATTTTTCGTCAATTTACTACAATGAAATGCCATTTAATTCCAGAGGAATACCCTCTTCTGCCAGTCTCCTGGAGATGTTTTCGGAGATATTCTGCTTTCACATACACATCTTTATCCTAAAGGCTTACAGTTATACTCACATATATGTTCACACCTATATTCCAAATGACTCTTTTTAAAAAGTGTATCCTTTTCTGTTTGGATCACTCCACTTCTTTTTCAGATCTCCCTCAGGTGAATATCTGTTACTGTTATTAGGACACAAGGTTCATTGAAGTGAACAGACATTAAAAGGGTTTGCATTAGCCTTTTCTCCCTTGAGATGAGTTTTTCTTACCTGAATTAGGCCATGTATGCTCCAGGCAATGAGAGATGATCTAAGGGTAAGAGTGGCACAGGAGATCATACAGTCTGCTTAGGAAAGTGGGACTAATTAGCCTTCTGCACAAACAGAATAGAGTATTTCACAGGCAGCATCATGCAAGTGACCCTGTGCTTTGCTGAGATGAGGTCTGTACCCCTGGGTAATGTTAGGCAGTTGTATGGTGTGAGTTATTTCCAGCTCTAACACTGGGACATCACATAGCATTGCACATGTCCATAGGGTCTTCAGTGGCCCCTGCTACACAAAGGGTCTGTTTAACATTCTGGAGAAAGGCCAGCAAGGTACACAAAGTACTGCATGTGCTAGGTCCTGTTTCTGGAGTGGGACTATTTGGAAGATGTTAGGAAATGGTAAAAGTTCTCTTGGGTAAATAGTCATCATTACAATTTTTGTTTGTCTCAGTTAACATTATCATTTCAGCAGGGAGGTAAGAAAGGGTACCAGGCACACAGGTGTGGACCAGTTTGTCCCAGATCCCCAAAGCTAAAGCCTACTTTGGAGCAGTTTCAGTCCTCCTACATCAGCCCTATTATGCTGTGCCCCATTACTAGAGATGGGTCTTTTTTGAGGCCCCAATACTACACTCATCATTGTGACAGAAAGGTGTGTGTTACTAGGAGACCTTGTGGAGTGGGTAGATACAGAGAAAAATATATATGTCTTCAACTGAGTTACCCTGAGTTTCAGTGTTGAGAAGGTAAGAAAACGCTGATCATGTTTATGACTTCTCAGAGGTTGATCTGCAGTCTGTTTCTTCAGAAGAGCTGAACGCATGACTTAGAAATAAATGTATTAAAGCTCCTCTGGCATTTACCTGTTACAGAGCATTGTATCATACATCTTGTGTCTGCCTAAATTACCCAGGTTTGAAAGGGGAATAGGGAGTTTTACAAGAGGATAAGAATTAAACACGTCCCTCTTTCCTTAGTCACAAGATCAGCCTTTAATTCACAGAATCACACAATCCCAGAATATGCTGAATTGGAAGGGACCCAGAAGGATCATCAAGTCTGACTCCTCACTCTGCACAGGACCATCCCCAAGAGACAAACCTTGTTTCTGAGAGCATTGTCCAAATTCTTCTTGAACTCTGTCAGGCTTGGTGTTGTGACCACTTCCCTGTGGAGCCTGTTCCAGTGCCCAGCAACCCTCTGGGTGAAGAACCTTTTTCTAATGTCCGACCTAAACCCCCCCTGACACAACTTCAGGCCATTCCCTCGGGTCCTGTCACTGTCACCACAGAGAAGAGATCATCACCTGCTTCATCTGAACCAAAATAGAGATATAGGTATTTATTCAATTTAAGAGTCTATCATGTGCAACATTACAGGATTCAGAGCCACTGAGAGTGGAGCAGGTGGTGTCTGAGCACAGAGCAGCCCTGAAAATATTAGGTGTTTTTTTGCTTCAGCCTGTGATTCTACCCTGTGCTGCTCACCTCTTCCCAACTGCAACCACCAATGGTCTCTACTCCTAAAGATCTCCAACAGCATTTTTCCAAGTGGTGAGATGTGGTGCAATAAGAGCACTACGCAAAGAACATGCCTGGGAAGGAGGAAAAAAGGCACAGGGAAGAAAATCTTGGGAAGTTTTTTTGAAAAGAGCTTGTGTCATATCCCGCAGTCTGCAGAGATATCCTGCTCATTTCCATGCTTTCATCTACATAAATTAATTCAGCCTACATCTGGATCCCAGAATTTTAGGAACACATCTAGTATTCTGTGGTGCTAAATCCTTATTTTGTTTTGCTTTTATTTGCAGTGAAATTAAAACTCAGCAAAGTGTAGAAGCAATTCGTTGCACTCTTCAGTTGTGACATTTGCCTTTTTGGCTGACACAGGAGACTGAAATAGAGATGCTAAGGTTTGTACTGAGGAACATGGTGTTCACAGTAAAGAACAGCTAAGGTTCTCTGGGGTCCAGTGTTATGGAGACAGAATTTGTAATATGTCACTACCAGGTTTCACAGTCGTTAGTGTTCATTTGCACTGATATTATACTGCCCATTTTTTTAACCTTGTCAAGTGTTTCTCAAGTTTCAAGCAATTTTCTTTCATCAAAGCACAAGAATTGTTCACCCTCTATAAACGCTAGTTTAGTCTGTGATCTATAGAAGCACAGATTTTGAGTTTGTTCTCGCTGGTCTCCTAAGTGGCACAACCCATAGAATATCACATGATAATTCTCGCATAAAATTTTACACTTGGCCTAGGAGAACACGTGTGAAGAATGTGTCACTGTGATGTAAAGATCTGAATTGCTGAAGATTCATAATATTTTCCCCAATATTCAGTTTCTGATCAAAAGTTATAATAATGAGCATCTTAGATGCTCCATTTCACTTTGAAAATGTTATTGTTCATGCAACCTCCTTAACAATACAACGTGTACTGTTAAGCACTGTGTAGTAAGAGAAATGTTAAACGTGTCAGAATGACATTAGATATTCTTCATACAATCCAGTAAAGTTTGAGGGTGATATAGCAGAGAGTGAAACTGGTAGAGGAACACCTAATTGTTATTAAGGGAATAGGTTTTTCAAGAGATTTTTAGACACTTTTTGAACTTTTAACATGTGGGATTAGTTAGTAGACAACAAGAAGCATTAGCCTGTGGGGCTGCTGTTCTTATGTCTGTGTCCTGGCTAGGAAAAAATCATTCACTGGTCAAAGGCATGAAAATTATTCCAACAAGAATACAAATGAACTACTCTGAGGCTCTGTAATAGATGGTTTTAAAAAAAGGAGGAATAAGATTAGAATGTTTCTATGGCAAATAACAGACCATTTCCTTAATATGCAAAGCATTTATTTTTATGCAAGCTGTGCTTGTGTGGTTTCTCTGGACAGGGATCCAAAGCAGCTGTGCTTTTCTATTTGAATTCCTCCATAGGTTATAATGAAGCATGCTCCCAAACTACTGAACAGCATTTAAGGCTCTATTTTTAATCTTGCCATTCTTATCTTGTTCCAAACTGCCCAAGTTTTCTGTCTCATGGATATTAAGTTGACAACAGAATTAATAAAAAGAAGGAAGGGAGGAAAGATAGGATCTCATTATTCCATAATGCAGCCAAGCTCCCATTATTTTCCTCCTGCTAACTGCACACTGGAAGCAACTGCCCTCTCACTTTGCTCTGGTGTGAAGGGTATAAAAGTAGAAAAGTTCTCTCTAGACTGAGCAAGCAATCAAAGAGATAGAAAATGTCCAGAAGCCATATCCTGTGTGGATAGAAGGGATGTGTCCTAGATCCTATTGTGTGTTATTCCAGTGTGTTTGCAAAAGGCTGAAGTCGAGTGAAGAATGAAGGCAGTTGGTTCATTGCCAGACTGAAAAACTGCTGCTGTTAATGAAAAGACTCCATCTTCAAAAAGAGACTTTTTCTGGAATTAAGCATGCCATTTTGAAAGAGTCTGAATGCTTCATTTAGAGAGCACTGGTGTGAGATGGTCTGCCTTTACCAAATCTAAATGCTTGGGTGTGAAAATAGATAAAGTATATGGGCTGGTTCTCAACACAAAATCACGCCTGGAAATTAGAAGTAAAATCATCCTCCAGCTCCAGCAGGGCTGGGTGCAGACACAGTGCTGATGGAGAAGAGAGCTGGAGGAGCGGCTGTGCAGTATCCATCACCTTTCAGGGAATTTTTCCATGTCCTGCCCAGCTTGCCTGGCCTGCCTCAGGGTGTCCTAGGACTTCTCAAAGCTCCACTTACCGAGAGCTCCAAACCAGGAATCTGCTGCTCTATGCTATCCCACTTTCCTTCTCTCCCTGTGAATCTTCTCTTGCAGGGAACTAAGAAAAAATTTCAGCTCTGTGGAAATCATTGCACCATGTCAGGATAAGAACCTTGGGAGAGAGCATCTAAGAACTTTCTGATGCAGAGGCACCGGGCTGCTCAGAACACTTCCAAGAGAGTTATTGTGGTACCCAGTGTTGCCTGTCTCCAACACTGGCTCTTCTTCACTGACAGCAGAAGATTAGTTCCTGCTGTAGCAGCAAGGTCTGCACTGTGAAGGATATGAATTAGCATTTCATCATGCTTACCTGCCATACCTGACCTCATAAAATCTCCATTTCTTTACAGTGTTTCTCTTTATTTTAGTGGCACTCTTCCCTTCAGCAGACACAGGTTTTACCATCACAATATTGCATCTTATTCCCTGGAGCATTTATAGAGTATGTGTCACAAGTTTAATGGACTGGGAACATAATTATTTTTATCATATTAAAACTTTGACTGATGGCACTTGGCCATTTTTATTTTTTACTTTTTTTTAACAATGAATTGCAATACAGAAAATATTTTAAAACCCACAACAACCCGGCAGGCCAGAATTCTCCTGTCAGCTACATCTCAAAATATCAAACGTTTCTGACATTTTCCTTGAATTTCTTGCTGGGTGAGAAATGCCTGGGAGGAAACTGGAACGATCTTGTATCAGAAAGGGCTAGTTCTCTGCTGGGATTTGTACCTTTTTTAGTGAGTTAATCTAATTTGCTCTATAATCTAATGATTATTTTTCCATATGAATGTAGAATTTACTTGGACAGTGGGAGAGGAACATTTCTAATATGTTTTGCACAAATATGAGATCAGACTTGACTGAAGGAGAACATGTGGTGTTGATGTGGAAATTTTTATTATTGTTTTTCTGGAAAATATTTCTTTTTAAGTTACAGGTTTAGGCTGGTTGAATTGGTGGCAGCAAGTGATAATGAGCAAAATATTTCAGACAATAAGAGTAAAAAAAAAACCCTGAAAAATCAAAACAATTTAGTAAAAAAATTTCAAATAAATAAATACATTTTCAAAAAATGTTTGAAATGTATCTACTAAAAAGTGCCAGGAATCTAATTCAAAGAGGACTAAGAAGTAGTTTAAAGATACACCCCCACAAAAGAAAGGACAAAAATCTATTTCACTAGAGGTAATTATAGCTGTCATTTGACTGACATTTTTTCATGATCTTTTTTTCTCACTGCATAACATTAAAATAATAATAATTGGGGATCGAATCCAAATATATAATTTCTTATAGGGTTTCAGCATCTGATATTTAGAATCAATAATTTATTGAGTTTCCTTGGGAGATAAGTGAATGCTGCAAGCCCTACAGTGTGGCTGTGATCATGACACATACCTTAACAAATGAAGTTAATAACTACATACTGATATATTGAGATTTTTCGCAAGGAAGCAGCCCCATGCTGTTTTCTATTTTCTGTATTTGTTGCCTGAATGATTGAGTGTTGCGTTAGTCCTGAGATATGTGGGCATGAATTCCAGTATTTATGATAAATACTGCAGATAATGTATGGCCATGGGCAATACTTTACTGCCTGAAGGATATCTACCAGCTAGTGAAGGGCCTCATAAGTTGAAGTAGAAACCCAGAGGAAACTTTCAAAATAATTTAAGAGCATTATGTGCATTCATCCATGTTGTCAGAAAACATTTATTTTTCCCCCATGCCTGCTGTTACGGTTCAGGGACACAGTTCATTCTGGCTAACTAGATGAACCCATCTCCAAGGAGGTGGGTACTGTTTATGAGTAGAAACTCCCTGCACACCAGCTTTCACCTCTGAAGAAGTCATTGGCAGTTCCCAGAAGGAAGATATACCTGGAATGTGGCAGCACTAAGGAGAAATGGGAATAGGGGAGGATATGTATCTTCTGACTGAAAATTCTGATGTGAAATTAAAAGAAGAAATGCCAGATCCAACCGCTCACTGATATCAAATGCAAATGGAGCTGATGGATTTTTTTATCAGGTATATAGAAACCTCTGACCTTCCCTATTTTCATGGGAGGCAGTGACTAGGGATGCAGTGGATCACATTATACAAAACAAGCAGCTTTAATTCTGCTGGGATGGCTCAATGTATATGAACATTAATGAGTTTGAAAAGAAGGGAAAGAAGAGGAGAGAAAAAGAGGTGCCCTTGCCTTACCTCCTCCCATCTTGACATGATTTCCTTTTACGGCTTCTTCATCACTGCATCCTTATTTGTCTGTCTGCAGATAAACCTGGGTCTCTACTAAACAACATTCGAGGAGTTGGGAGGAATGTTGTTGATGGAGGAATATTTTTTATTTCCCATGGTACTGGTTGCCTCACCAGTCCACAGCTACTTCAGTCTTCACATCCCAGAAACACATGAAATGCAAGCATCTGGGCTGACTTTTGGGCATCTTTTAATAATCAAACAGAACAATCCTTTTTCACTTTCCCTTTTGACTAAAACATTCAGACTGCGATTCATTTCTTCCCTTACCTGATTGAGAAACATCAGTTCTAGTCCTCCTCTAAGTGATCTTCAAAGGGTGTCTAAACTCCATGTGTAAGAGCCAGAGGCAATAAGTAAAGGTATTCCGCTGAAAATTATGAAAGAGGAAAATTCTCACATGGAGTTAGGTATGTGGAGTGTGGTCATTCACAGCAAGTCAGCAAAAGATTCTGGCTAGCCTGCTCGACTAATATGTCTGTCACCTACTGCATAAATTATTTGGGACTCATTTTTTTTTCTTTTATCAAAGAAGATTGTGAAAATGTTTTTGTCACATCTATTACCTATGATGTCTTATTTTCAGATTTCAGAATTTCATTTGTAAATAAGGTTTTTTCACTGCTGGAAGGGTTCTGCAGTCAGGTGGCAGTACCTGGAGCAACTATATAACACATCTAATGGACACATCAGTATTTCTAGCTGCTAAGCAGGATTTGGAACTCTTTCCTGCTTACCTAACACACTCTTTGAAGCACCACCTACCTAATGAAAGCAAAAAGCAAGTGTCTTAAAATTTTTCTGGTCCTCTTCCCAGAAAATGGCCTCACCTTGAGGCTTCTAAGTGAGCTTTTTTCCCTCTGAACAGGCTGTTAGGGGGAGAACCAGGTTCCCCCTTGAGAAAAGAAGACTGCATCACAGTGATGGTTATGCTTTAGCTGTCAGGCTGCAGAGGAGCAAGTCAGAGTTATACCATGAACTACTGCTGCTTGAGTTTACGAGATGCTTCTGCAGCTGGCCTCAGGCTTGGGAAGCATTTTCTTCTGCTCTTCTTCCTTTCCATGAGTGTGGTACACGGAGGCATAGCAGTCCTGAAGAGTTCTCCTCCCTCTTACAGTTATCCACACATCCACAGCTGCTCAGTCCTCAGAAAGGAAGAGAGGACTGGGTTAATACAACTGCTGGAGGTGTCTAAAGAAACTCACGTGCCTAAATTATTGATAGGTGATTGCAGACATTTGTGTAAAATAGACACACATACAGTTTAATGCCAGCGGTTAAAGATTAATGATTCTTTTATTAAAAAAAGCTTTTTATCAATTTAGCTCTGGTTATAGAATCCTGGAGGCAAGAAAAAGGCATACGAAACCACTAGGATTTTCTGGATGATTAGGGATGCTCTATGCACAAGAGACAGTAATCCCAGTCTCAAATTTCAGTCCTCAGAATAAGGGAAAAAGGACAAACTATTCTTTAGCACCCGTGGCACGCTGACAGAACACCAAAGAGGGCATGGAGTCCTTTAGAGAGTATCTCCAGTGTTCTGCATACACAGGTTAAAAACAAGGCAAGCTACAAAAGGCAGACATTTCCAGAGGGGATGGAGGATTTACTTCTTGCTGTCCATCCCAGGGCTGTTGCTCTATCTGTAGTTTTGGGCTGGCTCCATTCAGACAGTGACTGAGCAGGGTCTTTGCCAGTCTAGCAATTGTCAGGAACCTGCAGCTCCAAACAACTTCCAGCTAACATGAAACTTCTTGAATGCTGTGCTAAAGTTTGCAGCAATAGCTCCAGAGGATTTTAGCCAGCAGGGCTTGTTTTTTTTCTAATGCAATTAACACCGCTATCCATTTGTCCCTGGAATGCTCTCCTGCATTGCACTATCCTGCCATGCTGGTGTTTTTACTGCAGTGTCTAGTTAATTAGCACTCGGTCTGTCTTCCTGATACTTTGGTTCCAGTCTCATTACATTATGCAAATCTGCATCTTGCTGAATCTGCCACGTTTTAGGCCACATGCTGAAATAATCAAAACCCCTCTGCATCCCATTGTTGTTGTCCTTTCTATTTCTGGGTTTTATTAATTTCTGTGCATGTGCGTGTGCATGTGCGCTTTCTAATTTAGAAGCAATTGAAACCTTAATTTCAGTTCTCACATAAACTGTAACATTGTCATTCTAAGTAGATTACATGAAATGACCAGGTTTCTTTTTCTAAATGTTTCTGCATGAGCCTCCTATTTTTTGATAAATATTTATCATTTTAATACTGACTATCATCTTCTCTCATTCATCGGTTACAGGGGTTTTTTGTCCCAGGCAGAAATATCTGAAATGGGCTGTGGGTCTAATTGTGAACTGAAGAAAAAAAAGAATAAAAAACAAAAACCAAACCACTTTATTTCAGCATCTAAGAATTAAATATGAAACTGAAAAATAAACTTGGAACTTTCACCTTGAAATTTAAGCTTAAATAAGCAACTCAGGTAAAGCATATAAATAATAAATAATTTTAAATAATATAATAATATAATTTATAATAAATAAATAAACATATTAAATAATAAAAAATAATAAAATTATTTGTTGTCAGGTCTCCAGTGTGCTAGGGATGTTGAAAATATCTTAGAAAATGAATCTCTCATTCAAGGAGTTTTTCAGTCAGAAATGCTTTTAGACAGTGTTGCATACATACCCCCTGAAACAGTGAAATCTTGAGGAGGGCTTCATAACTGGAATTGGTTTTTTATCATGAAAAATTTGAAACAAGTTTCTGGCAGCCTAGTGAACTGTAGGAAATCCAATATTCTGCTGATTTTTGGTTGTCAATCACATGCCAGAACAAGATTGGTGGGATTAGGTTCAGCGGGATAACTGGGACTGCAGCTAAACTTGCATTTCATAGTGCCACAGTGCTTTCCTTTGTCAGTAATGATGACTGCACCTAGAAACCTTGAGCAGTGAAAATAGACAGCTTTAAAATACGGCTAATGCAGATAATCACCTGTCCATCACAAATACCTAATGTGAGTTAGACCTGTTTTCCACAAGCAGATTGCTTAATTATCTGTCCTTTGACCCTTACAGAGGAGCAAACGCTGGGTGAGAAGGTCCTGCCTGTTCTGCAGTCCAAAAAGAGTGGTGTTGGAGGGTAGGGAAAGAGGCAGTGCAATTTACTTGCATATAGTCAGGAACGAGGACTGCAGTCTTTTGTCTTCTTTACTGTGCCTGTTATCCAACAACATTCTCATATTCTCTGGACCTTGGCAGTATCAAAGTAGTACTTGTTTCTTTCTTCTTCTGCTTTTGAGCTGCTACAAGAGAAGCAACATTTTGAAGGGAAAGATGAAACAAATTTCATTTCCTTATTTGTCTTACTAGAATCTCTCTGAACAAAATGGATCAAACTGCTAATTAAAAGTCAAGTTACACTCAAAGATTCGGAGATTAAAGAAAAATTGTTACTGTAAGAGGAGACTTCTCATGTACCTCCTGTCCTGGAAAAGCTGGAGGGCACACCTAAAGGAGGAAAATAGTGTGAAATGACATAGAACATGCTACATGTTGGAGATTTGCAGTGATCTTTGGTGATGAAAGCAAGAAGATCAGTGGAAGCCAGACAAAAATTATGATTTGCTAATTCTCTGAACTGGTATGACAGTATTTCCAACTCCACAGCAGACAGTTCAGACACTTGAATGCAGAATGCATCTATGATATCTCACCATGGGAAATGAGAAATTCATCTCCAAGCAAGAGCTCATGAAGGCACTCAGAGTTGGCCATGAGTATACTAAGACAAGATTTGATGAAAAGCACCTGTAAGAATTTTTTGAGAAACACAGGTTCAGCTTCAATCTTATGTAGCTGTCTAGGAAAGCTGAAAGGTTTAAGAATAATAAAGAGCTATGAGAATCTTCTTTACTGTCTCTACCATGACTCTAACACAGCTGATGTATAATGAAAGTTTCAGAGATAACATAAATAGATCAGTTTCTCAAAAGGCTGGTTAAAAGTTTTCAAAGAGGGCAGTTCTTGCTTTTCTTTTGTGTTCAGTCTTTCATAGACAAAAGCTTTTTAAAACTTGTGCATTCTCCTGATTGATACATAAAAGACATAAGGAACACCTGGATTCTGATCCTGATATTTTCCTCACTTTAAGAAAAATATTTTATGTGTGTCCTTTCACACAGGATTTGATCACTATTGACTTTTCTAATGCATTAAATGAAAATGAGTTAAAACTTGTAAGGCTTTTGAGATCTCATTTGCAACTCTTCCAAGAAGGCCCTGAGAGCGTTTGGGCTGAACTGAGTACCCTTGACTCCCTTAGAAGCCTCTCTCAAGGGTCAGATTTGGAATCAACTTTCAAGCTTTGTCACTCTTTTGTTCTTAGTGACCTTCTGCAGCTCTGAGCTTTAGAGATCTGATTGTTGACATTACAGCTGACAGTATGCATTTGCTGCCAAGGTCTGGGCAAGACTCCTATCCAGATGAACAATTTCTCATCATGGGAGGTGATAAAGAGGAGGGGGAAAGCAAAGAGACAAACGAACCCTTGGCCAACTTATTTATTGAGTGAAGCTGGGATTCTGACAGAAGTAGTTAATTAGGAAATAATTTATTCACTGATTATCAGCACTGCCTGCCTAAAACCACAATGCAGCACTTGTATTGGAGCAAGCAGAGTGTAACTTTATAGTATACTTGTGTTGTCAATTACCTGCCTAATAGGCTTGTAATTGAAACAACTATTATCATGCAGTTTCCATAATAAGCAAAAATTACTGTAAAATAATGCATGAAGCCCCACCAAGTCTGTGGAGAGCATGTAGAAGTCATGTAATCAACAGCAGCTTACTTTGTGAATCCCAAAAATTGATTAAAAATAATTACACTTCCCCAAGGAACTCTTCACAGAAGCATCTCTAAAATTCAGGAACTTTTGGATGACAGTCTGGATCTTTTAAAGCCAAATCCCAAGCCTATGAACTCAGTGGATAGTTTGTCTTCACTTCATAAGAGTTTGGACCAGGCCTTTAAAAATCAAAGCTTGCCCAGGTCTTGTGCCTTATGTCACATTCTGAACTTCACTGACAACAAAAGGAAAGAACAGGTCTGAAACCAACTTCACTGGCTGCTTTCCCAGTGACAAAGCAGTGTTCATCTGTCTGGTCTCACCTGCTCCATAACTTTTTCTCTCAAACTGCTTGGAATAGGGAGAGGAAAAGACTCAGGTGGCTGATATTTCTTTCACTCCATCTATTTCTCGTGAAGCAGTGGAGGTCAGGATGACCTGAGAAGTTTAAGGAATCACATTATCTTTGCATCCTTCCCACAGAACGAGTTGAGAAGGCAATCACAGGCCAGGTAGAAGATGGAAGGTGTTAGGATGTAGAGAGATTTAGGCATCTTACTGACTAGGGGACTACAGTTTTAAAATAATCTTCACAAATTTGGCTACTAACCAGATTAACACACAGAATTCCTTGAAGGAAATAGTATTGCACACACTTCAGCTTCTTGTGATAAACATTTGAAATGTACTGCAGATTTCCCTCCTGGCAGACACTGCTCCTGACTGTGAAGATAAGAATTATCTGCACTTGTGAACCAATTGGCAAATCAAGCATGTATTCAACTTACGGCTAATGTTACTAGGAGCATATGTAGATATTACATTCTGAGAGCAGAAAAAAAGGAAACATACTTATTCACCAGACAGAAATACTGACAAGAAATCCTGACCTTTCTTGGTTTAAGTCATTTAACTAGCCACTTCTCACACCATATAGCAGCTAAGTTAGCTCAAGAGAAACTCGAGACAGTTTTTCTCATGAAAACCCCAATGAGTTAGAGACTAACTACTTGAAAGTAATACTGATGAAACACCATGACCTCTTTCACTTTCTCCCCTCTATTTTAATACCTTCATTTAAGTGAGAAGATTTGACTTTATAGAATATTCAGTGTTGCTCAAAAATAAAAGACTTCCACCCCCAAATCTTTATGATTAAACAGAATGCCTTATTCTGCCTTGGTCTAATTTGTATAATAAATTAGCCATTTCACTGTGGATTCCTAAATGATAGTTGAGCCAGTTAGCAAGTTCTACTTCTTCCTGCAAAACTAATTCTTAACTTCAAATACCTCCTGGCTGTATACATTAGACTTTGATTTTTCCTGTTTATTCTAATAAAATCTCCTACACACATCTCCTACCTATAAAATGACAACAGTTTTATTTTCCTTCTGTAGCATTTAAATCAGTATTTCTGCTGTCACCACATACCTCCACCGAGGACGTTCAACAGAGTGGGGGCTATTTTCAGGTCAGTTACATCCAATTAAATCCCCCATGCCTTCATGTTTCTTCTGTGCTCTCGCAGATCACAGGACCATGCTCAGACCTCTCAGATGGGCTCTCCCCGGAGATGTGGCCTCCAGAGCCAGCCTTCCACTGCACCACACTTCTCTCGCTTCACCAGGTACCTACTGGCTTCTCAAGTGTGTGTCTTCAGAGACACAGTGCACAACAAAGGAAATTAAGACAGAGAATAAGGCCTTAACAGAGCTAAGCAATGCAGTATTGAGGACACTGAAGAGTGAAATCTTCCTTAAAGAGGCCAAGTGCTGGGAAATGCTTGATCATGTCCTGTTCCCACCTACTTAGGGGGATGTAGTTTCCTGTCTCTGTGGCAGTTCTCCCTGTATGTCGTGCTCCCTGAACCAGAAATATTCAAGTCTGGAAAACCAAGTTCTTTCTATGATCAACATGGAAATTTAGTTCCTATACCTACCCTCAACTCACAGATCCTTGCAGCTGGCTGCAAAAAGCTTTTCTTCCTCAGATGTGCCACAGAAACCAAGAGAGAAAGTCTCTGGGGCGAGGGCAGTAGCATACCGTGTGTCTTTTGGTGGGGGCAGATTGCTTGCAGAAATACAGTTTAGAGCTTGGTCATGAGCAGTGCAGATCTTCTCAAAGATTCATGAAAAGCAAATGTTCTGCATAACCTGGTACAAACATATTAAATGCTGTCACAGGATGTTTGCTTAAATGCTTGATATTTCAAAGCTTTCCACAGTACATATTTGAATAACTAAAGAATATCAGGACCTTAATCTTGGCTGGGTCTTGCATTATTCCATTATTAATCCTGTTTATTGTAGCCTATTCTTTAAGCATCTTGTGCCAGGTTCTGATGTGAAAGTGCTAAGTGAAAATAGGATAGCTTTTTGAGCTCACCCATTTGCCTCATTTGCCTCTCCCAGCTGTGACAGGCAAAGGATGGACTGAACTGTTCCCAAAGGTCCAGCCCATGCAACTGGGCAGAGACCACGAACTTCTGGCAGATGATCTGGAGCTTTGCTCTTCTGAGGGTAACTACTCTCTGCCCACAGACAAGGAGGAAGTTGCTAATGCAGCTTGGTTGTGAGAAAACAGTTCCAGAAGGTTTTATCCTGAAGGAAAAGGAAGGATGTCACTGTAGCTATAGATGCAGATGCAGACTAGATGCAGATCAGGGATGCTCTGACCTTCCTTGGAAGCCTGTTCCACATCCCAATCCCCCTGGCAGCACACACTTAGCTCCTAGCTATGTTCCTGCTTGTCCCATGCTGCCCACGGGAGTACAGCTGTCTTATTTATATCATTTAAACTTTTTCCCATTGCTACAGCATTTCTCTCTGAAAACCCCTTTGTCGATATCTCTTCTAGTGCCCTGGAATGAATATAATAGTCCAGGTGCAGCCATAGTCAAGCTGTACAGAGGAAAATTATTGGCTTTTTTTTCTCCATAATGTAATGTCTCTCTGTCCATAGCCTAAGATTGTATCCCCTTCCTTTTGCTGCTCTCACATTGCAAATTCATCTATGATTTCTCTATTGCTAGTCCTCAATCTCTGTCAACAGCACTGCTTCATTCCATCGAATATAGCATTAATTTGTTAGTGTTTGTAGACCAGGGAGTGCTATTGTGTGAGAGGTTGGACTAGATCATGTAGAGACAATATAATATCGATGGCAGCCGGACAAAGAGAGAATTGACAATTCAAAAATAGAAGGGAAAGGAGGAACAGAAGACAAAATTTGGTGAGTAATAGATCTTCTATTTCTGTGGTAGACCAATGATTTTAAAAATTGCTCACAGTTTAGTGGCAAAAAACTTTTAAAAACACAAACACAAATTCTAAAAAGCAATAAAATACTCATTTTAAACATCACTGAGCTATTTTTTTAAACTTGTAATAAATAATTCTGATATTTTTCCTTTTTCTTGACTTGTGTTCCTTTAATGTCACATAATAATTTAAGAATCTCTTTTCAAAAGAAAATATTTTTTAGCTTTTAATCTGTTTGTTTACCTTCTTTGACAAAAAAAAATTGTAGTTAAAAGACAAAACTTGTGATTATATTTTTATATATATTTCCAAAAATTCTTCTTTTCAGTTAACAGTATTAATCAAATTTATTATTTCAATAATATTATTATAATCAAATATTATTTCAATATTAGTAGCTAAGTTCCAGTCCAGTTTTTACTTTCTTCAAGACCAATTTTGGGAAAACTGCCTGTTAAAAGATTGTCCACTTAAATACATAATACATGATCAGAGACACAAAGAAACTGAACTGCTGAGTGTGCAATGAGCAAGAAAGGAAGATTTAAAGGGAAGGAATATGGCAAACAGACAAAGTGGGAGATGGAAATAAGTTAAAAGTAGAGGAAGAATTTGAGGATTCACAGGGAGAGAAATAGCAATAATATGCTAGAGAATGTGAATAATGCAAAACCCACGGACTATCAGCTCATACCCAGAGGGAAAAAAAATGAGGTTTTCCAGTCAGGTGCCCAAATGTCATGCACTTCCACTGCAAGAAATGGAGAAAAGAGCCTTGACTGGAGAAGCTGCACCTGAGATCAAAATATCTCTTCAGGTCAATGTGTGTTTCTTCACTGAAGATGTGAGGTGCCAAAGGTGACCAGACACCCTAATGAGATTTCGTGTTGAGGTGAGATGATGCCAGCCAAAACCTTTGAAAAAGTGCAATTATGTTCTTTGGCTTCAAGTTCTTTTCTTCACATGTCTGTGTGTGGTGTCTAAGCTTGAGGAAAAGTCTGGTGAGCAGGGACGGCTTATTCATAGCATTACATGGAGAGTTGCATCATAGGTCATGGAATGCAAGGATAAATTCAATCAACCCCGTCATGGCTTCTTGATGAATTACACAAATTACACAATGGCACTCAGGCTACTGGCATGGGTATGTGGGCCCTGCACCAATGATACCAAAAGACAGTGGCTCAGATAATCATGCAAAGGAAAATTAGAAAATAGGCCTGAGTGCACTAGAGGATTAATTCCCCTTAGTTCTGCTGCCTTTTTGATCCTGTAAGAATAGTATTAACCCATCTTTAGGGTTTTAAAGTGGGACAGACAAGCCACCATTGGATCTGTGCATTTTTGTTGTGGATCTCAGTGCCCAGAGGAAGACATCAGACAATTACACCAGCTCTTTGTTTAGCTCTAGGCTGCAGTGGGGACCTGATTTGGCTTAACTGCCCTGGCAATCCCTGACTTGGTACAAAATCTTCTTGACTTAGCACTGAGTTGAAAGCAAAGACATTCCAAGGTCCGGATCATTTTTCCATGTCCTCTCTTCATCAGCTTTGCTGAAAATATTGTAAGTACTATTCTCCCAGTTCAATGTTGGAAATATTCATTCGGTTCTTTACGTTTTTTGGAAAAGTTATGTGCCGGCACCCCTGAAGCACAGTGCATTAACTCCACTGAACTGGCACCAGAAGTAAATGATAGCTCTTGTAAGACTGCTTTGTTTGAGCCTTTTTCTGTTCATGTTAATACTCAATTTCAGCAATTTCCAGCCGCTTTTCATTTCCAAAAGAAAGTTGGCTTCCAGAGTAACCCTTATGCATTATTCCAAGTAAAATCAGAGCCAGCAGGCCGCCTTAGAGGCTTAACATTCCCTGCTTTGAAACAGGACAAACATTTGGGTGGTAGGAAGTGTCAGGTTCTTTCTCTTTTGACTACCACAATGTGAAATTCTCATGTTGTTTTCACAAGAGCTAATGAATGATAAATCCAGAATCATCACAATCCTGGGTGCCAACCAATGTCAGCGTCCCACCAGTTATCTCAGACAGGAACTACTATGCAAAAGCTGCAGACCCAGGCTCACAATTCTGGCTTGAAAAATTGCAGCTGCAAATTTCTGGAGGATCAGCCTGTGCTCATCCTTGGGGAACACTTCCCTGAACCTCCTCTTACCTGCAGGACTCTCTCAGCTCTGCTGCTGAATCACACCATTCTCCATTCCCCGTGCAATGACTTAATGTCCATGAAGAATATTTTCCTTTGACTGCTGTCAGGTCTGAAACAAGTCACCCTCATGTTTGTTCTGTGAGCCCATTGGCCCATTGCCAAGAGGAGTATTTTTGCCAACAGATATCAAACCAGCCAATCCTTAAGCTTTTGATTAAAATGAATTTAGAATCATCTAGCCATAATAACTAAATAGTTGTCTTGGTGGTTATTAGGTATTTACTGTGAGACGTCTCATCACACAGGCAGATTGCATGAATCAAAGTAATTGTACATTGTGGGAACTGGCAATGATGACTTTAGCTGCCCTCGCTACACAAACTTCTCTTCTGAGCTGTTGTGTAAAATACAGAGTGAGAGAATGTCCCTGCTGTGGCTGAGGCACTCTGAATGAAGAACATCTGGCATCTTTGCTCTTCCCAGCAGTTCTCTCCTCAGTGACTGTCTACTGCTTCATTAGAAAAATAGAATAAATTTTAAAAAAGGCTACAGAAAATCAAAGTATTACTTTGTATAATGTTGAAAAATTAGAATAACATCTAATCTAAGGCCTAATCTAAGTCTAAGGTCTTAGATACAAAAAAAAAAAAAGCAGTTAAATTTCTCCAAATACTAAAATATATTTCTCCAAATTTCTCCAATCTTTTAGTCAACTCCCAGTTGCAGTGGAGTTCAAACCTTGCTTCTAAGATTGCAGATTACAATCAGGACATAAACTTTGCTTTGGGCCAGGGCTTTCAGCTCATCCAGACTCTCAGCTCTGGGGGCAGGACCTGGAAGCCCAAGCAGGGCACATTTGCAAGGCAATCTGAGGTTTGGCTGCCTCACTGGAACCCAAATGAGAAGTGAGCATCCCCACACTTCACAAAGCAGTCTGGCAAGAAACTAGACAGGGAACAACAGGAAGTTTATTCAAATGGATCATTTTATGTAAATAATTTTCAATAATTTTTTTCTTCTGATAACAATGTACCTGTTTGATCATCCTTACAATGCCTTACCTCCGATTTTGCAAGGCCAGTTTTAAAATGGTGTACCTGCAGAAATGCCATTCTTCTTTCCAAACTACACTTTTTTGAAAGGATTTGTCACTGCAGAATTGCAACCAGGATCAGAACCCCATCCTGTGGTGATAATACCTTAACCTACAACAAATCTGACTGTCCCTCCTCATCCTTACATTTTTCAGACTGTTGCAGCAATATATTAATATCCATCAGTGTCTATGACTTTCAGCGCAGGTTGACAAAAAAATTAAGAATATAAATAAATTCTTCTTATAACCTTATAAGATTGTGGATAGCTATTTAGTGTCACAAGGACTCTTAGTATAGTGTGACCCTGTAAAATTCAGCCATTAATCTAGAATCATCAGCTAAAATAAGACTAGAAAAAAGTACTAAAAGTTCTCCTGAGTGATTCTTTCCTTCAATATATTCTAATATTTTTGGAAGATGTTAAAGCTCTCATTGAACTCTGGATCAAATACAGCATGAGCTGTACCTTTTTTTCTGTGTATTTCAGTTCTCTTTGTTAAATAATGGATCTGAGAAAACCAAACATATCTCATGTGAAATTAGATATGATCCTTATGGTTGATGTTCAGACAAACTTTAATGGCAGTATAAAGTTAATATTGAGATGAACTTAGAGGAGAGCATTTTAATTGATATGATTGAGCTGATTTCTTTTGCAGACAGAGGAAAGAAGTTCTCCAGTGATGCTTTTCTTCCATTCTGAGTCTTTATATTCAAATGTCAATATGCGATGTTGCAAGATGGATGTTTATAATTACTCTGATTTCATTAGCTCAAAAGTCAGAATTAGATGGTAAAAATTAGATTTTAATGAACAATTTCAACATAAGGAAGTTATGAATTGGTGTCTTGAGGATATCATCATGACTTAGAAATGAGGCAAATTAGATAAGTCCAACAGGAAAAAAAATGGAAGGTTGAGAGGAGATTAAAATAACTTCAAACACACCAGAGGGGTAGGAGCAGAGAAGAATGTGAAATTAGATTTAAAATCTTAATTCTTGTTTTAATATTGCAAAATAATTCTGAACAGTGTTGGTAGGAACTGGGTAAAAGACTTGAACGGCAGGCAAACACAAAGCTGGGGAGAAAAAAGGTACCCAGCCAGACGTGCTGCTGCTCCACTTACCATCGTTTTGAAACAAGTGCCCATGCAGACTGCCTACATCACACCCATCTGGGCTTCAAAACAGACCCAGAGTGGCTTTGCACTTTTGGCTTGTCAATGTCTTGACGCTCTTCTGCAAGGGAGTCTGGCCTTCAGCCAGTGAGAGAAAGAGTACTTGAAGTTTATCATGGTTTTGATGATTCGGGATGAAAGGCAGCTGTTTGCAACATGTGAGGGAGTTGATTCTGGAACACCTCTCCTACAAAGACAGGCTGAGCGAGCTGGGGTTTTTCAGCCTGAAGAAGAAATGGTTTCAGGCAGAACTTAGAGCACCTTCTAGTACCTAAAGGAGCTACGAGAGAGCTGGAGAGGGACTTTTCCCAAGAGCATGAAATGTAGGACAAGGGGAAATGGCCTTAAACTGACAAGGGGTACATTTAGATTAGATATTAGGAAGAAATTCTGTACTGTAAGGGTGATGAGGCCCCAGAACTGTTTGCTCAGAGAAATTGTGGATTCCCCATCCCTGGAAGTGTTCAAGGCCAGGTTGGATGGAGCTCTGAGCAACCTGGTTTAGTGGAAGGTGTGTCTGTCCATGGCAGAGGGCTGGAATGCGATGATCTTTATATATACATACAGAAGTTTCTTTACCATATACTTTGCAGATGTAAAGTGGATTACAACTGTACAGCTCTTAGATGAAGTTTTTATGAACTGGATGGCTGAGGCTGGGAAAGAAAGCAAGAAATCAGTGGAATCAAAAAGAGATCTGTCTGTTAAAAGGTCAAACACTTAGAAACAAATCTGAGGTGTTCTGAATCCTAATGCAATATCATTCTCATTACACTGTGTCATGGCCTAAAGCAAATGCTCACTCTAACTGCATTTTTACTGCAGCCATTTTAAAATAATGGTTCTTGTGGCATAGGCATGTCTCATTTGTTATATACAGCCATGCAAGCCACGCAGATGACTCTTAATGTTACCCTCTCTCCCCCTCAACTATTAAATAAACTCAGAAATTACAATGACATTAAAAACACTTCGAGCAATTTTATGTGATCATTAAGTCAGAATATTCCACTCTGGAGGCTTCTGCTATTCAGCAGCCTTGAAATTACTTAGATCAATTAAGTGCATTATATTTTATATGGAATATAGGAATGTGTTTTTTTGCCACCGTGGGGAAATATAAATAATGAAACAAGAAGAATCTCCAACATTCCCTTTGTAGTCTTGTGCTGCTTTTCTCGCATCTGGCTGTTTCCACTTGCTTGGGCTTGTTTTTTCCTTTCTTGGTGAAATACAGTGATATATCTCTATAATCCCAACATTTTAGTCTAAAAGCCTCTCTTACTATGCCACCCCTTTTTTCTTAGGTGACAGAGAAAAGAAGAGAAATAAGCAGGCGTAAGTACAGATCTTTTAATGAACTTGAAGTACTTAACCAAGCCATCAAAACTAGGAGCCTCATTACTGTGTATCCTGGAGAAGAACTTCCAAAAGTTGCTTCATTCTGCTGCAGATTTGAGGTACTCCTTCAAACTGCTGTCTATATCCACTGACAGTACTGAGCCAATCTGAGTCAGCTCCATGGGATGGGTTTCTGTGGGGGTGTTGGTGTCAGGAAACTGAACAAAACCAGGAAAGAAGAAGCAGTAGAGGGATCAGGCAGAGAAACGAGGGATCCATTAAGGTATGTCACTGCCAGACCCAGGAGTATATGCCAGGTCTTTTAATGGACAATGCTTAATGGGTAACGTCCCTTTAGGGAAAATGATGTATGACAACATCACACTTCATCAGTAAGTGAGGTTGAGACTGTATTTGCTTATTTATATATATTTTTTTAATTTACTTTTTTTATCGATGCGGTTAATTAGTGTAATATTATTTTTATTGCAACATGTTTATTTATATTTCATTCAGAAAGTGGGCTGTTTGCTGTAAATCATAATCTTTACCCCTGATCATTACCAATTTGAGAGAATGTTTATAAACCCTGGAGTCATCTAGGAATATGACCTTGCAGGCAAGGTCCTTAATCATTAGCTACTACCAATAATTAGTGTCCAAGCAGAATGAGTAGCTAGTCAAGTACAATGCAAGAGTAGCTTCAGAAAAAGCATTGCTTTCTGTAAAGTGAAAGAGCTAGAAGATAGTTCCCAGGCTTACAAGCAAGCTGATTGAAAGGCTGTGTAATTAAATTCGTTGTGTGCCGTGCCCGTCCTACAGAACATAATAGGACTTACCCAGAAAATGGATCTGATAACTCGGCACCCAGTGCCACACTAATTCTCACGCTGTTGTGCAGCCCAGCCACTAAATTACAGATATGCCGGATTAATTAGTACCATTCTCTATAAAGCTAATACTCAATGTAAATGAGGGGGATTAGCAGGGAGTTATGCGGTGACTTACGAGAAACAAAACACATTTTTAAACAGGGATCTTAGGGCATACAAATTAAAAACCAAGGGATTTACTTTAAAATATCAATGGCCCACTGCATCAGGTATGGTTTTGCTTTGCCATGGCACTGAAATATGTTTGCAGAGATAGAGTTGTTCTCCACCAGCTGCAGCTAAACATCCTTAAGTATTTCAGGAGTCATCAGCTTCTACATTATAAAGCCCAGAAGGGACCTGCAGTGCACTTCTATGGGATTACTCACATAATGGGGATATTGCAACTAGTTTGAACTACATTTTGTTTATGTTTCTTTTTAAAGAATATTTTTAGGAAGAAAACAAAGGCAAGCAAAATCTATAAGCATTTGATGCTAATCTAAAATTGCCCAGTGATGCTGTGAAAGTTCTTGTTTCGTTATTGTAATGATTAATATCTCCCCTATTAAAAATGTATATCTTATCACATGTTGTTTGTTCAACTTTGGATTCTAATCCCTGGGTTTAGTTTAGCTTTATCAGCTTGAGTTTGAGTAATAAACTCATTTTCCTCACTGAAATCTGTATGAAATGGAATGAAGCTACTCCACCTCTTTTAAAAAGATTATTAGATTTAATTCTCTAAATATTTGTCTTTGGGGCATGCTTTTTAGTGATTCATTCGTTCCTCTTTCTAGAGCAATGGGTAATATCTTTCCTGAATTGCAAACACCAGACCTGGACATAATATTCCTGCTGCAATTACAGCACTATGAAATACCAAGTAAATCCAGCATCTTGATCTCTACTCAGAACTCTCTTGTTTATTCTGTAATACACATTTTTCCCTGGAGTCTTTTTTCGGCAGCATCATGTTTACTTGATTCAAAAATGCTTATCCTTGTTTCAAATTCACTACACAGGAATTCTTCTCTTCCCCATTTATGTAGGCTGTAGCTATGTCTAGCACCCTTCATTCCCCTTCTATCTCTGCTGGGATACACTGTTTACACACAGATTGATTTCCTTAGGAGTAAGGTGCAAGGATCTTTATGGCAGGAACTAGACTCCTATGTAGTGTCTACATTGGGCACATTGGGTGACACTGAAAGTTTGTGACCGCCTGATCACCCAAGCAGTGACTCCATTGAACAGAAGAGGGGTTTGCTATTCGTTCTTGCTTCAGAAAAGTGAAGGATTGTACCACAGGTGGCTGAATGTTTATGTTGTTCCTTATATTCTTCCCTGAGAACCTGCAAATGGATACCATCTGAGATAGAACAGACTTAGTCTGATCCGGTACAGCAATTCTCATTTTATTCAGGAGGGAGGAAAAGAAAGAAGAGGAAAGCTAATAGGAAGATACAGTAAATTACTCTTCTGTCCCAGAAGGAACAAAAAAAAATGACTACTGAGCAAGGTATTCTGCTCACGCCTAGGCTGGGCTTTGATTGCAGCCCTGCTCTCTCCAGCTGGCTGGGCCCTGCCCATGCACAGCCCTGGGTGTAACCCTGCCATGCTGGGCACTGCACCAGGGCTTAAACAAACTCCTCTAAGGCTGGACACCAGAGTCTGCCCCAAGCCTGAACGTGGCAGCTACCAGAGACTCTTTCTGTGGCAGTGGCAGGGAGAAGAGCATGGAAACTCCCACAGATCGACACGCACACTGCCAGCTTATTCATGCTCTCTAGTCCCAGCAGGCCACAGAGTTGTGAAGACATCATTCTTCACCTTGTGAAGAAGGATGGTGGAGGAATCAGAAAAAAAGACAGAGCCAATAGCTGCAATCAGCTTACATTTATCTCCCCCTGTACCCTACCCTTGCTTTTTTCTGAACTGGTTCAGAGCAATCCGAGTCTCCAAATATCTCTCTTTCCCCATGCCAGGGTGTATTTAGCAGTTACAATGAACAGGCTTAGTATATTTTTCTAATGAGAAGAGGTGCTATGAAAGCTTTTATGTTGTTTTCTTTTTTTATTTGGTTAATACACTTAGTGCGTGTGAATGTGCATCTGTGTAATGTTTTGTTAATGTGACATTTATTCTCCTTCCCTTCCAGCCCCTCCTCAAGCTTGTCTGCAAATCAGTCTGGTTTTGTGTTTAATGCAAGTTATCAATCATCTTTCGATGAGCAAATGGTCTCATATTAAGTGGAAGGAAACATTCTAATGTATTCATTCTATTATTGTTTCTTGGAAAAGATCCAGGTTTGCAATAAACCAGTGATTGGAAATGCTCAAAGTATTTTAATATCCTAATTATTTTTATTTAACTTCCTCTAATAGTTTAAATTGATACTGAATTTATTTAGAAGCTATTACAAAGGGATTCCCCTCACCCCCTGCCAAGTAGTTCAGAAACACATAGTGAACTTAAGCTGAAGACAAAATACATTATTCCTGTTCCAAACTGCAAATGATATGAGAAGGGGAAACTTTTGAATGAGAAAGCAAGGTGGAAGGAAATGAGAAAAAAAAAAAAGCAAAGAATGCTGCTATATATACACTCAATTATCGTTTTAAAATTCATCTGATTTAAAAAAAAAAATGTTACAATGGCAATTTTTCTGTCTTCAGGAGATGATAATCAGACACCCACTAACTTCCTACATTGCTGGCACTAAGACAGATTTGACTACATGAAAAGACCTCCTCATAAATTGCAGCTCTCCCAGCCTACCTTTTTTTCTTTTTCCATGCTATCTGCATTTTCAAGCAGCTGTTACAGTCATGCTTTGCATTTTTCACATAAATTTTATTTGAGGTCTTCCCAAGAATGTGTTGCTCATGTCCAGTATTTCTAAGCATCCTTTCAGTGCCTAGGTGGACTGAGAATACTTTAAAGTGATAATGCTGAGTCCTACAACAGACATCTCAGAAACCTGAGGAGCTGTAATGAGAGGGCTCATTGCTGCAATAAAGGTCCATGGGACAATTCTTCTACTCAGAGCTCTGTGAGGAATTAATACAGGCATGAAAATGTTATTGCCAGGCTCTTCCTGAGCTGAATCAAGCCATGTAGATGGAAAGTGTGTCAGTTCAAGGGGCCCAAATCTTTTCTAGGTATTTCATGACCTTAGAGACATCAGTAAAAGCTACGGGCAGGACCAGTGCCCATGCTGCTCCTGGTGCTCCTGGCACACTGGGTATCCATCCTCAGCTGGACAAGCTGATGGCTCCAGTCCTGGAGGTCCAGGACTTTGGACCACAACAAGCAAAGATGCCATTTAGGGCAGTAGTGGATTGACTTGTTCAAGAAATTCCTTTTCAAACTCCCTTCAACTCCCTTCACATCGTTTTGCCCCTAAGAGAATCAATTCCATTACATTAGCGTAAAATCAAAGATGTGGAAGACTGAAAAAAGGTGAATAGGATCTCCTATAATAAGTTAAGAATTTATGGCCCATGATAATTTCGAAAATAACTGTAGCTTGACAATAGCTATGCCTGCAAACCAGCATCTAAGGGTACCACATTTCTTAGGAAGTAAATTCATGATGATGACACAAAAATTCTTCAAACAATTTTGCAGACCCTTGCTCATTAAATTAATTTTGAAGTGCTAATTTGGCCCCATTTTTTTAATGCACTTTAATGAATGATATAAATCCTGATGTGTTCAGATTTTTTAAGAAAAGTTCAAATGCCATTGGAATTTGTTTGAGAAATGTACCCTATTTCAATATAGTATAATTCCAATCCCCATGCTTTACTTCTTTCTTTAGCTGCATATAAAGAGATGAGTGTTTAACGTCGTGCTACATCACATGAGAGCATGTCAATGAAGGCCCTGAAACCACTGAACAGTGTCATTTCCACTGTGGTACCTGGGCAATACTTATCATTCACCCATCCAGACCAGAGATGGGGGTCAAACCACACCTAAAGCCACCTTAGATGGAATATCTGCATCCTGGATTTTGTCATGTCTATCCCTGTGTCTCTGGTGCAGTTAAGGGAACAAACATAACTTGTTAACACTGTGAAAGACAGTGATGGTAGAACTGCCTTTCACAGTGCAAAGGCATTTAATCCACTGATAACTCAGTGTTTTCTGAATATTTATCTAGGTATGTACCTGACAGATAAACAAGTCTATGATTATCTGTATTTCTTTTAAATACTGAGCTATGATCTAAGTATTTATTGATTTAATAATCTTTTCTCAAGTCACCAAACATGTACTGAATCCCTCAAGATGTTTTAACTCAGTATCTTAATGCAAAATTTTCCTCCTTGAATTAATCAGGGAGTTGGAGTGTGTCTTTGTTGCTCTGTTCAGTCCTTTATGTGATTAATTGCAGATTTTTCCTTTGACTGTTGTAGCAATGCCTCATCCACTCCGCGTTCTCTTTGATGTAATCCACCCTCACGAATGAGGTCATTTTGGTTTTTTTTAAGTCTATTGCCTGTCCAAAAATGCTCTAAGATTTTGCAGGTGTCACATTTTCATAGGAAAAAAAAAAAGTGGAAGCCACTGGAAGGTGTTTAGCCCCTGCAATATGTCATGCTGAAGAAAGAGGTGCCTTTGAGTATGCATAATGGAGACAAAATAAGTGATTCGGTGTACAGAGAGGCTTCTTTTTTAATGTACTTTTGTAGACAAATGTGAACCTTGTGGTCCTCTCTTTAGCACACCACTTCTGAGCTAGAAGCAGGTCACCTTCTTGGAGAAGCCAAGTTGAAGGTACTCACTGGAGCATCATTTAGAGTATCCCACCTTCAAAGCAAATATAAGTTCTCCAGATGGTAGCAGTTATCCTTGCCTGTGAAAATGGGATGTAGATTTATGGTCCTTGAACCACAGCAGATCACAGGAAATGTGTGTCACCCCTTAGTACTGTAGCTGTACAGTGTGTACACCCTTAAGAGACTTCTGACTGGAGTTGGAGTTTAGCTCTTTTATGCAGCAAATAGACATCATTTCTTTCCAAACAGAGACCTTAGATGTGTGCCTGAAACAAATTTCCACATCCCTTGATCAGACTATTCCTCCCTCTCTCCTTTCTCTCTGCCCCTCCTCTCCCTTTAATAACAATCCAAACAATTTGCATGATAAGCTAAACACAACTTAATTTCCTTGTACCTTATAGGAAGAAAATAATGTTGCAAACTAAGTTAAGTAAATGAATAGTGCATGAACTGCTGCCATCTCTTGGTTATATTCATCACTCCAAGTATTTTGGGCGTATTCATCTAAATCAAGAAGATTAAAGCATTTCATAGTGTTATTTCCCCTTTCCTTTCATATCCAGCCTTGCAAACACAAAGCAAAACATAATTTTGTTTTTTCTGACACTGTTCCTGAAATTGTCAGTTGCAACTATTAAGATAATGTATAAAATTCTTCTCTCAATATATTTTCTTTGTATGCTTAAGCTAAGTAATTTTTCTTATTTTTCTGGGGTTTAGTTTTTCTTTTATTTTAATCTCCACCTTTGCCGAGGTAGGGATTATTTTTCCAAGCATTCAGGTGTAATTTTTCTACTACACCAAAGCAAGTTAACTTTATTACATTAGCATTCTGATAATGAACGGCATGAGGACAAATGGAGGGAAGGGCGATAGAAGTGAGGAATCACATCTTCCTAAGTGAAACAAAATACATTTCTGATATAATTTTTTTCCATGTTTGAAGACTAACATGCTAATTTTATGCCTTACACAGTTGTGTTCTCTGTTTAGAACCCACTGAAGGTAGTGGTATAACTCCAGTGCATTTCAAGAGCATCTGGATGATTTCAGCTGGACATCGTCAGGTTTCTAGTGAAGCTGTCAGTGGAATGACATTGGTTTCTCCCACCCAATACCATTCACCACAATTTCTGCATGTTTAATCAGCTCCTGCTGATTTCAGTAGGACATCAATTGACCTTTTGTAGGTCAATCGCAATGTGTGTACAGCTAAAATATCCTGTCTGAGCAGTCATTAGATCCTCTCTAAATGATAATACGGATGATGAATTGGAGCAAAATCCAGAAAATTTCCCAGTGGCAGCCAGAGGCAGGATTTTCACCTGTTCCTCACTTTTTGCCACTCCAGCTGGTGTCTAACTTGCTCATGAACACATTTGCTTGCAGCCGTGCCTCTCCAGGCCCTGTGGCTACACCACAGCTCCTCACTCCAGACAGCAGCAGAGACCGACCAGCAATTTGTACTGAGAGCACAAACACAGAAGGTCTGAGAGCAACCTAATTAAATCACTCCTGCCTTCTGCCAAAGGTTACTTTAACACCCAGGCTATAATTAGCAGATCCTCTCACTTTGGTGAGAGAGAACGCTCATCCACAGTCTGTCTGTTGGAGCAGAAGTAATTAGGAAATCCCATCACTCTGATAAGCAGTTGCTTGTCTTGTCCTGCTGAAAACACCTCGTGGAACTGAGGCCTTACAAAAAAGTTTCTTTATCTGGAAGACCAGAAATTGCTTGGTCTTCCCCCAGCTGGCAAGAGACAGCCAGTCACAGCTGAAGATCTCTCTCCCATGGGATGGATGCAACCCTGCAATTCTGGGCCAAATGACTCTTTTATCTTTCTTTCTTTTGGTCATGACTAAATTATGTAATTATATCCAAACTCAGCTAATCCCCCCAGTATTAACTTTGAAAGGACTTATAGAAAATAACAAAGTTGTCCCATGTAGCAGGTTGTGCTTCACTGGTTTTTATTCAAGAGTTCGTTATATGACAATTTACTGAAGCTGATTTTCTTACTCACTGACGTGATTAAAGGAATATCACCCCAGAGAGTTCCTGTTTGCCTGTACATATCACTGCAACCCTCTCAGCTTCCTCCAAAGCAAGGGCAGAGCCCCACTGTGCTGGAAATTTGGCAGGGTGAGGTCTGTTCTCATTTCATAATGGAGCCATTTTGCCTGCTGTCTCGCTAAAATTTCTTCCTGATGACTTGATTAAGGATTTAAAAAAAGTAAAAAGGGAAAAAAGCAGCATGGTAATTCTGATCTGGAAGAGCACAATAAACGCCAGGAAAAATGCTGTGAAGCAGTGCTTCACCCTCAGAGTGGCTCAGAGATAGATAAATAAAGTGCTTTGGGCTGGGAGCTGAACTACGCTGTTCTGATGAGCAGGTAATTGCCAGAGTGAGTGTGACATGGAGGCATGAAAATGGGGTGAAAAGCCACTGTAGAAGTACAAGAAGGACCTTCAGTGCTTAGATCCTGTTGCCTAAGCAGTGCTTTTCTCACACCACTTACTTACCACCTCCCAGAAGGAAGGATTTCTGCAGCTAATTTGTGGAACGACTTATCGGTAGCCTGTCTGCCTGAGGATGCAGAATTTGTAGTGATTATTGTAGCCTTTTCCTTCCCAGTGCCCTGCTCACAAGAGATTACACGGCATTGCTCAAAAAGCAGGGAAATAGCCTTTATAAGCAACAAAACATTTTTTTCCAGCTTATATCTTAATTTTTATTTTTTTTTTACAAAACCAAGATGTTTAAACGATTCCCAACCCTAGAAACAGATGGATGCAGACTGACGGATTCCTTCAGGACGTGGATACTAAGCTTCCGAATTGCTCTTCCATTGATTTTTTTTCCTACTCTATCATTAGATTAATTGGAGAAAAATGGTAGGCCACTAACAGTTCTGTTCAAACTCAGATGCACCCTGCTGGTTTCCAAGCCTCCTCCAGGGACTCATCTTTCCTGCATAGCTGCTTTATCAGGTTACTGAATGGGGTTACTGTCATGAGAAACCTCCATAGAACCCTGTATGATCCTTTTTATTTTCTGGCATAATTTGCTTTCTTCTGAAAGTGAATCTTTACCCCAAAAAGACAGGAGCGCTTTAATTTAGAATAGATGCCTCTTAAAAGGAAATATCCCAGCTCAGGTAAACACCACCAAGCTCAAAGCAATAACTGGACTGAAGTTTTCTTGTAGGTGGCTTTTTAGTGCTCAATACAATCACTCCACACTCTCTCTGCTGAAATCAGGAGCAGGCTGGGAAAGGGCACAGCTTTGACAGCTCCTGCCTCATGCTCTGAGTGCCCAGGAGGATAGGTTGATGTAGAGATGTGAACAGGGTTTAGTCTTTACAGTCAGTGGGCAAACGAAGGATTCTGGTTTCTGAGGTGGCTAAGGGCTGAATTCACTTTAAAAAAAAATCCAATTGAGAAAAATGTTTTGTTGTTTTGGTTTTTTTTTTTAATAGCTGGGAAATACCATTTCCCTAGATGATATTATAGTAATATTCAAATGTGATTCCCTGAGAAATATCACAACCAAGATACTTAATTTTAAATCAGTTAAGTGGTTATTTGGCTGAAAGGGATTTTACAAACAAGATCTACTTATGAGTCTTCAGGCTAAGGAAACATTCTAGTGAAGTTAATTAAGCATGGGAGTCTTTACTAACTGTGTCTGCCGGTTAATATTATAATCAGGACCATGTTTGCAGCCACTGAGAACTCTAATCAAACAACAAAAGAAAGGTAGTAATCATCCTCATGCTTCACAGGCTTTTTCTTCTTGGAGGAGCCTTCTGGCTGCAATTATAAATATTATTTATAGTGACGGTATTACTTGTTGCAACATCTACAAACTGTTAGTATGCTGGTGTTTGAGGATTGAACAAGATTCAGAAGGGGAGGAAGTCTGGCAAACTTTATCAGTAGAATCTTCTGATAAATGGAACTGGGCTTTTAATTTTCCTCTTTGTTGTAAATGTCTTCTAAAAGGCTGTCATAGAAAAAAAATAAAATTGCAACTGTTTGACTAGAAATAAATACATCTTAATAAAATGGCATTATTTTTAGTAAAATAATGTAACAGATTGTTTTGGTATTTGTTTGGTTTTCTCCAATGTCACTTAATTCTTGGGAAAAAAAAAATCTGGTGTTACAAACACAGCAGTGAGGAGTTTCCGATGTGTGTGGAGAAGGTGTTGCAGAACACTCCTCAGCATTGCTGTCTTAGCAATTAATCAGCAAAGGGGGTCGCTAAATGAGGGTCAGCTTGGAAAGACTGGGCAGGAATCTTCTTGGCAGGAGCCTTTGGGAACAGTATTTTGGAGGAGACTTTGTAGCAGTGTGGAAATTATAGCCCCTATTTATCAGCTGATAAGAGTTCCTGGCAGGTGAACACAGGGTGTTGAACTCCAGGCAGCACTTCCAGGGTTTGCTTTGTGGCAATGGCTGCTTAAAGCAGTAACTTGCACTTCCAGCAAGTGGAAATGCCCACAGGGTAAATAATTTCATCTTTAAGATCTGATGCCAAACTCAGTACAAGAATGGGCCTTGATAACTCTGATGGACCCTGAAAGCCGGGCTTGTAACAAATCTTTTGAACTCCTCTGTTCTCCAAGAAAAATAAAGCATTTTTAGCTTTTTGAAAATTATGATCAGAATTCGCACAAGGGGTCCTCTGTGTGCTTATAAAAGTCTCTTTCTAACTGAACACTTTACAGTACTCTTCGAAAAAAGCACTCATATATTCAAAGATGCCAAAATCAAAGGCTACCTAGTGTCCAGTTAATCCAACCAGCAGGTATCTGTAGATAGCTGGTGGAGATTCTCTGCAGACATGATGTCAATGCTCTTTCAGACATCATCTAGTAAGAAAAGAAAAAAGCATAAAAAGGGAAGCTTTAAAAATTATCATTATTATTGTTGCTATTTCTTTTATTATTATTATTATTATTAATGATATTATTTTCCCAGGTGTTCAAGTCCTAGCTTCCCCATAATTTGTACTTGGTTTTTCATTCATATGAGTGAAAAGAGCAAGATCTGAAAATGGCATCCAACCCCAGAGCTAAAAATATTTGTAATTTCTCCTTGTTATCTATTTGTTTCTCAAGAGTAGAGGTTGTCTTTTTCTGCAAGTTTTGGAAAAGTGCACGTTAGTATGTTGCTATGCACAATGTGGAAATCAGAGTATCAAAAGAGAGCCAATATAATAATCTATTTTTTGCTTCTAGTTCAAACAATTCAAAAAAGTATTCTTGTCTGCCTTCTGCATTATCATCATAATTAAAAAGGATAATTAGAAGTATTATAGAGATGAAGGAAAAGTTCAAGTAAAACTAAGGATGGAAGGTAAATCTCTCCCTGAAACCAGAACTTTGAAATTAGGAAAAAAAAAAATAGGTGCAACAATCAAAGGGAAAAGAATCATTGCTTTTAATTAATGAAAATGTTTAGACTAACAGGAAGGCAAAATAGATTCCTACGGATGGATCATAATTTCTTTTTTGATAAGAGCGGCTGAATGTAATCTTTCTATATCATAACATACACTGAGTGCTTGGGGACTTCCAGCAGCAAAGGGTTGCTGAAAATAACCCAGTGTTTATTTTCCCCTGAAGTTAACTCCAATAACCCTGACAGTGCCTGAAAAGAAACAACTCTTCTTGTAACTGTATCAAAAGGCTCAGGAACCTTAAAAACTGCTGTAAATTAAGTAAGTGCTTCTGTTTTACAGATAAACACCAAGGCCATGTGAAAGCTGTGGGCTAAGTCTTTGGTCTCATGGAATGAGAGGAAGCAGCAAGCAGTGTGCTAAGCTTGCAGGTCAACATGGTATGAAAACACAGGGAAAAAAATATCCAGTAATGAAAATGAGTCCATGTGGATGGGCAGGTCAGCCCTTCTCTTGGAGCACTGTTGGCAGACTGAGCACGGAGCTTTTCTCTGCAGCCACATCCAAGCTCAGACCCTGGCTCTGACCCTGGGCCAGGCTTAGCTAAACGTGATGCCAAGTGAGATTCATAACCCAACTGCTGATTTTAGGACTTCAAGTGAGGAAGAAAAGCCTGTGGACTCATGAGAGGCCTCTGTCTTGTCCATTAAAGAAATGTTTTTCAGAGTGTAAACATCATCTGGGAAACTAACTGCTTTCTGTGGCTTTGAAAATTTCCTTCCTGAGCTGCAGATTATTTTGGGATCAAGTTGTCTTTCATCCTATGACAGTCAGTAGTGCCAGGACCTCTAGCCACTAATGGAACATCAATAATTAACCAAATGGTAGTCCTGCAAGTTCATCTATAGTGGAAAAAACTATTATCTACACAAGCTACGGCAGCAGCAGGGGAGAACCTACTCCATGAACAGCCCACTGCAAGATTTTATGTAAGAAATCAGTGTCTCAGAGGCCAGTCTGTCCAGTCCTGTGACTCTGCTGATGCCTTAGGTTTTAACTTTTATATTTTCAAATTCTGTACTGCTTAGAGTGTAACTCTGAAGTTCCTTGTAGCTTGTAATTCCTGCTCTCTCGTACTAGGTAGACATAACAAAGCCTCTCCAGGCTTTGCCTTCAAGGACAACCAGGCTGTTTTTAGGCCCAAAATGTGTAAACTAAAGATTCTAAGGGGGGCAAGCTGAGGGGAGTTACATCGCTAAACTGGGGCTTTAATTGGAGAATTAACCCTGATATGCAAATGGTCCAAACCTATAAAAGTGTGAAGAACTCGTGACCTGTGGTCCATCTTGGGGTCCAATTTTTGGAAGCAGCCTTTGGCTCCCCCAGGGTGTACCTTGAAGGCCCTTCAAATAAATACCTGTCTTTATTCCCTTACTCTTGTCTAGTCTCTGTTTCTAGGTGGCTGGAGGAGGCATCACTGCAACTGAGGTAAGATTTTGGCTGTATGTTTACTACTGCTTCTTCTGAATCTCTTGAGTGAGCACTTTCCAGAGACACACACAGGTGCAGCTGTTCAGGAGATTGCAGCTCTGACCAAACAGCTTCACCTCACACATAAGGCCGCAGAAGAGGTGGAAGAAACCTCAGGACTTTGCTCTAGACATGTTGCAGCCTCAGGGGAGCATGAAGGAGGATTACAGTGGTTTGAATCTCACACTCTGTGTGGGCCTAGGCAGGTGTGGAATGTGGGAAAAAGTTATTTGCTGTGAAATATCTGGTGTAAATATTCCACATGGTGCACACCATCCAATTCTCCACAGTGCTGAGTCTCATCCACTCACCTGATGTGACATCAGGCAGGGGTCACTTCAAGTGAGCAGTCTGCTTCAGAGGTCAAGGAAAGTTTAAAATGTCAAGAGCAGGAGTCTGCACTGAAACTGCCTCTGCCCCAGGAGGGACCCTCAGCCTGGAGTGCAGCCCACAAGGAGAGATGATGGGGACATGCTGCAACCCAGACCCTTCTGGTGTGGAGATAAAGGTTCAGCCCATCACTGCAGGGAATGGAACAAGGATGTTCCTCTCATGCAGGCAGGGTTAACAGTCGAAGGTCTTCTCCCTGAAAGCACTCAGTGACACTACATTTAAATGTGCTGCATGCATTATTCATCTCTTTGCAGCAAGCAGCCAGAGCAGAGGCAGCTGTCAGTCCAATTCTTGTTTCAGAGCTCTGCCCTACAGCTGCCTCATGGGGAGCACAAGAAGGAATGATGAGGTCCATGGGACCAGTGCCCACGCTCTCGGGTTGGGGAGCAGTTATTTGCAAGGGTAGCTGCAGTCCCAGAAACGTCACCATACTCGGCTTTGTTTAGGGAAGGCTGGAGGAGGAATTTGTTTCAAAAAGGGAGGGTTTTTTTCTTGCATCTGTGTTGTATCAAATGCAGGCAATCGTTACTCTCTTCTCAAGGGATTTTCTACAGTCCTTCTCTTGCACCTTTGTCTCTCAGGGCTTCTCCATAAAAAAGGTATAAAACTCACAAAACTTTGGGATTCCGGTTTATTTTCTCTGAAGTGTGTAGAGAAGGTCTGGTTAAGGTCCACTCACCAAAATGGCCTAAGATTACAGTGTGAGACCCAACCTGCAATGCAGAGGTGGTGAGAAAACCCATCCCTTAATTTTTTCACCTTTACTGCCAAGGTGCACACAGCACCTGGCACTGGGGTGGCTGCACCACAGTGCAAACAAGAACGAAGACATCTTGAAATCCTCACACTGAGGAAAATACAACACAGATTTGCTTTACATCCCTCTTTCAGCACAGAAGAGAAAGCCATATTCCCCAGTAGGAAAACAGGGAAAAGAAAAACCTAAAGTTAAAACTGCAGATGAAATATATCCCTTAGGCTAATGACTTGGTACATGATAGCACTTTGATCTTATCAATTAGAAAACAATCTGACTTCAGTCTTTTCTTCTGGGTATTGTGGCAAAGATCATACCAACACTCTAAACTAAAAGGATCTGTTTTAGCTCAAGTATTATTTATTCAGATGCTTTATGATTCCGTTTCATGGCGAAATGCAGGGACAGCATCTCATTAACTGAAGGAAAAGAAAGTTTTCTTTTTTAACACTGTAAGCATGGTAGCTCTGCAATCAGGGGTAATGTTGAAAACACTGAATGTACCTGGAGATATAATGTGACAAGGAAACTTCTCATGCATTCAATGAGAGGCGACAGCACACAGATAAAATACTAATCCCTTGTTATCAGCTCTGGGTACCACACTAAATGCAATTGTCAGAAATTCTCAGCAGAAGTTGACAGGACCAAGACAGGGTTCCTTTAAGGTCACTGGAAATTCCTGCTTCATTTGCATAAGCACATCAGCAAGTGCTTCAAGAGTCCTGCTTTTCAGAAAAAGTTTAAGCAATTAAGTGTAGTCCCATCTTAAGAACAAGAAATTGTTTGAGGCCCAAATCCTCAAAAGTATTTGAACACTAACAACTACTGATTTCCAGGAAAAGCAATCCAGCATCTTAACTCAAATGTCCTGCAAGGTGGAGAAGTATAAATGTCTCTGAAGCCACTATGTCTGGCTCATCTGTACGTTAAGATGATGGCAGAGAATCAACATCAAATTAGGAAAATACTTCATTTGAATTTTTAACCATATTTCAACTCTCTACTCCTTCTGACAAAGGATGATGAACTTTTTTTGTTCTCTCAAGGGACGACAATATCCTTAGAAAAAATTCATATTGGATTTTAAAAGTATTTGGTATTTTTTGTTTACTCTCACAGTGTTCATCCATTAGCAGTGAATTACTGTGCTGTTATACAAACCAGAAAACAACTACAAATAACAATCAGTCTCTGCCTCAGGACACACAACAAGCTGAAGAGAATGATCTGAAAATGCTGCAGAGAGATGCTTGCCAAACCAGACTTACTGTTTATGGCCAGAACAGATGCCTGCTAATTCAGGTGGGTACTTAAACTATTAAAGCAGATTATGGCTTCACACACCTCACTGAGTCACCTGCACTGTGGCCATTCCAGCCCTAATGGAGAAGGCAGCAGTGTCCACTTGCAGCAGTGTCCACTTGCAGCAGTGTCCACTTGCTAATTAATCGTTAATTACACTGGGATCTGCCCAGGATTGAGAACTACACACTCCTCCAATGGAAAACTCACGACTCCTGGACTTGCAATATGTCATACCACAGCCTTGGTTGTTGAGGATACCCAAACCCCAGATTTTGAATACTTATGTGCATATTTAAATGCATATCCTGAGGTACAAAAAAAGGAAGAGCACTGAATCAGGATCTTGCTACAAGAGGTAGAATGATCTGGTGGTTGAATCCTGAGTTGAAAAGCAGAGAAGTTCTGTTTTCTTCCTTTTTTTCTCAGCAACACGCATCCACTGCCATATGGCAAGCTGACAGAAACTTCCTAGGCTTCATTTTATTCACATGTAAATGAATCAGTAATGCTAATAATTCAGACTTTCCTTCATCAGTGCTGGCAGAAGCAGAGCCAAAAGAAGATATTTTAAAGGAACCTTCAACAGAGACTGTGTATGGGGAAGGATAAGCATGGACACGGAATGGAGATGGAGTTCCAGAGAACTGTTAAGAGCTCTATCATTGCCTGTTTGGGAACCAAAAATTTGAGGACTGAGAAAGTGACCTTTATATTGGCATCTTGCTTCTGTATTTCCCCCCCTTTCTTAACATCCATATCTTTTTTAGGTTATCGACTACCTACTGTTTTGATATTGTTAGTGATCCCAGTGAGGGCCAGAGGCTAAAATGAGCAACAAAGACATGGGCCTTCATTTAGAGACATAATCTGTTTAATAAATATGACTGTAAAAGCAATAAACAATAGCAATTATACATTACGCTACATTGTATTTAACGAAAGGGAAAAAGAAGATGAAAAAGTACATCAAAAAAAGTAATTTTAAAATTAGAAATAGTTCCAACACTATAAGAAAACTTTTTGATTGGCTTACTATAAAAATAAGTTGGCTAATGTTGGACCTCAGTGGGGACTATTATACAGTTGCAGCCAAAACTTTCCCATCTTTCTTAAAGCTGTAGTTGCAAACATAATAGCAAAGCTGTACAAAACTGCTGTGTTTCTACCAGTCTTCAGAGAAACTGCAGAAAGAGGCAGAGGACTCTGTAGTGTGATAATCCTTTAACTACTATGGGCCTAATGTCCTTGGTATCATTTTAGTTTTGCCAGCAAGTGTGTTGATTTAGGTTTGTGCCCGGTTTGTGACGGAGAAATTCAAACCCACCACCACCACCAAATAATCCATGCCCTGGGACTCTGAGCCCCACTGACCATGCTGCTTTCTCCTGGTTTTGACTCAGGTTGCTATGTGCAATGTCTACTGAACAAAACCCACCCATGTCAGCGATCAGGGTCATGTGTACAGTGGTTACAGCATTTCTCTCTTTACACTCCAAACCAAAATCCCGGTGCTAGGTTTAATTACCTGAGTTGGGTTGGAAATCAACTGTTGTAATGACCACGGGTTTGGCTTCAGACAGATATCCAGTGTCTTTGGAGGACTTGTTCGAGGTGTGCTAATCCTGCTTTCCTGCTGTTCCCTTGCACAGTCTGTGTGAACGTGTCCTACAGCCTCATTTCCACTTGCAGTGAAAGATACAAGCTTAAGTTATTGGTAAGAAATCAAATCTTGTGTAAGAGTGGTCCTGTGGTGCTGAGGCTCAAAATGCACAGCAACAGTCCCAGGCCAAATTCTGCCTTCTCGGCCCACAGTGGCAGGAGCTTGCAGATCTGCAACCAATGCCAAGAAAGCCATAGGAAAACTGTGCACAGACCTTTCCCTGCTCCCTATCCTATGGACAGGGTGTCTTTCAAAAAACTGACAGGCCTTTGGGTGACTCTGAAAAGGCAGAGCTCTCCTGGGACTTGCCCAGACAAATTCAGCCATCAGCACTACGTGGAGCTGAGGATGTTGCTTTCTCTCAGCCAGAATTGAAGGTGTAAGGCTGGTACAAAGTACACCGTAAGTTCTTGCTGGCAATAACCTCCTGCCTGCAATGCACGCTTGTTCTGGTGTGTTCAGGGTTAAGAGGCAATGTTATCTTCCCGTGGCACTACCAGTGGGATGCCTTGGTGTGAGCAGGCTAAGAAAGGTGTCTAAGAAGGAGCCTGGCCCCGCAGTTGGCATCACCCACACTCAGCCTCCTCGCAGTGCGGGGCACAAGCAGCAGCTGCAGCTAGAGAAATGAAGGGCAGAGTCCAAACAGAGACATAAACCAGACTGACCAAGAATATTTTCAGTGCCTTTAAACTCCAGTGTGATTCTTTTTGTGTGTCCTACAGAAATCTGCTGGGGCGGCTACCCCTCCCGCAGCCCAAAGTGCTAAAAGAGCAGTTAAACCTAAAGCCAAGAACCCTAAACATTCCCTCCCACCTCCCACTGCCCCAGCCCTTCTCCCCCCACATCCCAGCCCACCCCTTTCCCTAAAGAAGAGACCCCCCCCCATGCATATTCTTGGCCTATATCATTATGAATTTTCTACAAATTAGAGACAGATCAGAAAAAAGAGAGTGAAAGGGTGAGGGGAAGGGCCGCAGGAGTGAATAGTGGTACCAGTTCCCTCTCCCCCCACCCCCCACTAAAATTGAACACCTGTACAATGCAGTTCCACTATGGTCTCAGTATAATGTCCACATGCACAGGCTTAAAGCTAAAAACCCTTTGTCATCTGAAGAATTAAAAAGTCCAAACGCAGTGAGCTCTCCTTTTTTTAGATACAGATGTTGGTGTCCTCAATTCAACCATTTACATAGGTAGGGATTTCTTTTGTGCTCTGGGGCTCAGCAGCTGTGGAAATACTTCCTGTGGCAAAGAACAAAATAAAAGTCAGTAAATAACATGCATATTTAGTCAAGGAAGATGCTTGCAAGGTATCACCTTGATGGCCTTTGACATTCCAGACTGACACATTCTTTCCAGAAATATTTTCTTGTCATTCAAACACTGAAGGTGATGTCCTGTTCTTTTGCTAATGAAGATGATTCACCCATGCTGAACAGTAGAGGGAAAGGAAGAAGCAGAGGGGTGGAGGGAAGGAGGGGTTGAGGTCCTCAGAGGAAATGTGTAACTCATTTGCAATGATAAGATGTTGGAGATTTCATAAATAACTTTAACCTTTGCATTTGAAAAAAGTGCCTAAACCATTCACATCCAGAAAATAGGAATGTGAAGTTTTGCTGCCAGCGTTTGGAGAGAAAATTAAATGATGCAGGGACATTAATTCAGATTCCTCCAAGGCAGGATCCCTGAATGTTAGTCAAAGGTGATGGAAAAAAAAATGGTTTCTGAACAAGCATACAAAAGAGGAACACCCAATTACAGTCTTGCTTTGTTTTCCCAAAAGAAAGAAAACTCATTAAAAAAGAAATTGCTGATTTCCAGAAACAGATGAGGTGGTTGTAGAGGAAAGTGCCTTTGCACTTTCTATTCTGTTCACACCTAGGTCCAGACCTTTTCATTTTGTCAATGAGCTCTGATTCAGTTTTCTCATTCATCTTACTGACAGGATGGAAAAACACTCTTAGGAAGTTTGTTGGACTGATTCCTTTTGATACATAATTGAGTCTGTGTATCTCACACATTTAACTTCAGTGCTCATTAGTGCAGTCACAGGTGCAAACCAAGCACTTGTAAAAGGCCAATTTCTGGTTCAATGCAGTGTCCAGTAGCACAGCTGAAAGATGTATAAAATTCTGGTTGTTACAGAAGGCCAGAAATGCTACAGATGCACCAAATGAAAACCCATCCCCAAAATTTGCTTTTCACTTCTCTTAACCCGAAGCCTCCTAGGGTTTAAGTTTGCACCAGCAGCAAGAGCAGTTTTGGAGGTACCTTGCATAGAGCTAGCAGTGACTGACCCTTGCCACTGCAGTCTGAGTGACCTGTGAAAACATGTTTTTCCCCCTTCTCCTGGAACAGCATGAACTACCACCACTGCATTCTTTTAGAAAGCGGAAGATCAAAGCCCAAAGCCTACCCAACTATAGAAAGAGAGTTCCTGACTTGAAATTGGGTGTTTCTCTCTTAGCATCTTACCGCAGTTTTGCCTTGGAGGTTTCGAGGGGGAAAAAACCAAACCAAAACAAAACCAAAACAAATGTAAAAAATAATTGTTAAAGTTTAGGACCCACCGCTCTGGGTCTTGGCTTGAAATCTCTTGGTGATCCACAAGCTTTTTGGAAGTCCTCTGTCCAGACTACCTTGGTTGCATTTCCTTTCCTTGGGTTCTGGACTGTGGCCTGAGGTTGCTCTGTATGGGGAATATCAGATGGGAAGGTTGGTCCCCTCACTCCATCCTGTGTTCTGCTAAGCAAAGGTGTGCAGGTCTGCTGATGAATAGCTGCTTAAAAGCTTTTAATAGCTAAAAAAATCTCCTTAGTGAACAGGTTAGGAGAGATCAGAATTGACTGCAGTGGAGCTTCCAGCTGAGACATCAGTTTCATCAAGAGTCTTTCTTCTTTTTCCTCCCAGGTTGTTTCACAGGCCACAATCTTAGCACATCACACTCCCCCCTTTAATTGCCCTTCTCCTTGTTCCCCTCTACAGTAGCTGTGACTCCAAGCCTGCCTTAGCAAACACTCCAATAGATTTTAGGGACACCCTCAGATGAGATCTAAGGTTTGTTTAAGCTGATGAAACTGTGCAAATAAGGAATCTCAGTTGCAACTGTGCTTCACTCCTGCCTAAGTCACAGAATCACAGAACAGCTGGGGTTGGAAGGGACCTCTGGAGAACATCTAGTCCAACCCTCCTGCTAAAACAATTTCACCCAGAGCAGGCTGCACAGGATCATGTCCTGGAGACTTGACTATTTCCAGAGAAGGACACTCCGCAACATCCCTGCGCAGCCTTTTCTCCAAATTCCTCTAAAAAAGGTGCATGTTCTTATTTGCAGGGGTACCTCGAGTTGGGACCTGCAGAACTGTCACCTCATGGGTGAAGCTGAGCAATGCCTAAGCAATCCTGGCTTTAGCAGGACATGTCTCCAGACTGAAACCTCCCTGCTCTCTCCAAACACTTCTATTGTAGCCAGGGTAACAGAAAACAAATGTGTGAGTGATCCCAGAATTCCCTGTCCAAATCTATTCACTTTAGATCCTAAAAAAACCTGCTTTTGGAAATGTTCAAACACAGAGGCCTATGGGAGAAGTCAGCTCGAGGATAAAACCATCTGTCCAATACTGAGATCCCAGGTTTTGCTCGGTTTATTTGGGAATCAGCCAGACTAACATTGCTGCTGGCAACAAGGTCTGGCACAGCACAAAGATCCCAGCAGTCAAAACATCAACAGATATTTAGCTTTTAGATATTACTTACCGAATCACCTGCTCACCTCCATGTTCCAGGTGAGGGTGGCTGAAGTTCTTCTGCATATGGGGCTTAGCCCCACAACTATACCAGCCCCACCAAAATAAATTACATTGCCAGCAGGATTTTTTTTGAGAAGGGGAAGAGATCTACGTAGAGCAACTAGGAGAGAGAAAAAGCCTAAAGTTGTTCCCCTCCCTTTCATCACATGGCAGGGAGGGAGAGGGAAGCGTTAGAAGGTTTCCTGTAGCAAAACTAACGTTGCAGCAGAAGAGGATGGGAGGAGGATTGTGCAGGAATATGGGAAGAGGGGAGGCTGAGAAAAAGGTTAGCCAATTATAAGTCAGAGTCTGACCAGCTGCAGGATGCTGCAAGTTATTTACCTATGGGGTGGACTTCCAACTTCTCATCTACTAGTTGCTCAGGGCTCATCAGCTCACTTTGAGGGACATTAGGTATGCTTTCCCTCTGACTGACTGGACTGACCATCTCTTGATCTTTTTCATTCTGCATCTGTGCATATATATTAAGGCCAGGAATCTTCCTAAAACATTAACAGAAACCATCATTGTGTGGTACTCTGGCAGATGATGTAGTATCAGCTTTCACAAACCAAAAAACAACTCACTCAGAAAAAGAAAACCCAGCAAAACAAACCCCAAACACCTCAGTGAAAGGCAGCAATGGAGAGAAGGAAATTGCTCAGGGAAGGTCGTACCTTTTGAACTTGTAGATTACAAACACAGCTAGTCCCACAAAAACGACAGAGAGGAGCATCAGCATGGCTGAACCACTGTGACTGGGAGTGAGGTCCACCAGGGGAGCTGCAAGAGAGGAGAAGGTACGAGCCACCCCCACCCTGAAGTGAAAGCTGGTCCCCCCAGAAATACAGTTCATCTCCCCTCTTATTGCACTTGTAGCAGCTCTACACATCTCCAGGGCTTCTCCCCCTTTCTAATCCACCTGGGAAGAAACCCAAGTTCAGATCCCTTGTGGTGCTCAACATACCCCTTGATGGGACGTTCCACAGCTTTCTCCTTAGAGACCTTTCTTTCAGATTCAAGAAAACAAAACACACCAAAACCAACTTAATCAAAGAGCCTCTATTTCTCCTCAGAGTTTTGCTCACCATCTTGCCGTAACTCCTTCTAAAATAAGGCCACTCAACCCATCCAGAAGCATGGATTTCCCAGAAATACAAAGTGAATTGTATTCAACAGCGTTTCCATCCCTCTCACACACATACACAGGAAGGCAGTGAGCATCCAAGTGGTTTCACACGTAGGTGCAGAGGAGTCAGTTGTTCATGCAGACACTGATACACTGACGCAGAGCTCCATTACAAGGAGCAAACACATCCTCACACACAGAACATGGCCCGGGTAGTGCCCTCCTCTGCAAGGCAAAGTCAACTGGAACTGCTGCCAAACACATCCTCCCCCTCATGCACCTCTTCACATACACTGAACAGACCCCTCCTAAACCAGAGCCAGAAGACACAAGGAAACAGGCACACACAAGCAAAGGCACACACATCACATGCACACGTGTTTTCAGCTTCACACCCAGACTGATAAAGCCAAAATTTACAAAGAGACGTGAAAAACCTTCGCCTTCCCACATCAAGAAGGCACCAAAATGAAATAATCCATTATTACAAATTCCTCACACATCTCCACTCTGTCCCCTCTCCATCTGTGTTTTGTGGGTCTCTGCAGTTCTGTGGGATGACAAAGTGGCTCTCCAGCCTATTCAGATTCAGCATCACTCAATGTTCTTGCTCTAATGCTGCACTGAGAGCCTAGTAATAAACAGCTATTTAACTGCTTTGTGAGGAATATTGGCATATTTTCCTCTGCCTTAGAGTTGAAGTTGTTGTCTGTTGGGTTGGGGACACTGGTTTGTTTTTTATCTCATGAGAAGAAGGAATGAACATGATGAATGAATTGCAATCTGTTGTCTATAATTGCCATAAATTAATCCTTCCTCCAGTGTGGTCTGAACAAAAAAGACAGAAGTCTGAAATGTGCTGAGGCCAACGGCTGTCATTCTTCCGTGCTCCAGGGAATGCACACGCTCCACACAACACACACACACACACACACACACAGAGGCTCATTTCTACAGGTTCTGCTTGAATATGCACTCCAAGCTACTTTAAATACCTGCACTTTTGCTCCCTGCAGCTCCTCTGGCGCAGAAAATGCTGCTGTGTGTGGCCAGGCACACACAGAGGGGAACATACATGTGCACTGAGGCACGGCAACATAAATGTAGGGGTACATATATATGTGTGTACACTTCCAGAAACACATGTTGAGCTTTGTGGTTCAGCCAACTCCAGCCCGTAGCTGCCAGAGTCCAGCACAAAATCATAGTGAAAAGGCTGGGAAAGAAGGGATAACATAGCCCAGAGCAGCACCTTTGGGCATGTGCATTGCCTGGGACTGTGTTTTCTAAGGGTTGCTTCTGACGCTGTCCTGTGTTCCAGGTTTCCCTGCTTCATTTCATTTAATTTTTTTATAAAAGCTTGGACTTCCAAAGGACAGTTCTTCTTATTTCCTAACAACCAAAACAACAGCTTTCAGCAGAGAAGTAAGTCTCTCGTGGCTTTTCATCAAATTTTAAACTATTCCCAAGTTTTGATATCATGAAATTGGGCCTTTTACTTAGACAGAGAACAGTCATGACCTCTGCAGCTTGTTAAGGAGTCATAATCCCTCAAAGACCTCCTAGTGGCTGCTCTCTGAGTTTTTAATACGTATTTTGGCCATCCAAGCTCATTTTGCATTCTTACTGAATCCTGTTTCTACAAGAGACAAAATCCTGCAGTGTTCCTATGGGACACTGTGAGTCCAGTTACAGCAATCACTCACCGGTGGCGTTGAGAGAGTACAACAAAGCCTGCCTTGCAGAACAAATGAGTGTTTGCATCTGTTATGGGCAAAAAGTACTTATTCCTGGTGTCTGTGTGCAAATACAAATAAAAATGTGCATTTTTGGTAAAAATCATGAGCAATCGCATGCAACTCCATTTTTGAAGCTCACATTATATGCTTTTGGTTCTAACTTGTCTAAAAATAAGCATCTGGTCATCTGTTCCACAGCTAATGGAAAGCAGAAACATACAACAATTTTCCCAGGAAAGATATTAGAAAGTTCTGCTTCTGAAAAATGAAATATTGGAAACCTCCGGCCTTTCTTTTAGGGGGATTTAAATGCAGTCACATCACACCCTTTCTTAATAGTCTCTTTTTCCTTACTGCTTACAAGGCAGCATGTGGACTGATACCTGGTTGGGCAGATCCATTCATACCACAAAAAGCATTTTGGAGAGCAGTTTGCTGGTACAAATGAACTGAGGGTTTAAGTTTGCAAGTTACCAAAAGAAGCTGATACCAACTGATCAGAATTATCAGCAGTGCCCGGGGAAAATGAACTCCGAAGAGTGTGGATTGGTTTGTCCCATCTCTTGTAATAAATAGTTAAATAGGACCTGTGGTGTGAAATGAGGTTTTAGCATGCAGAATAGATAGAGACATATGTAATTAAATATCAAGACTTTGGAGATGACTTATTTTGAGATAGGATTAGTTGAAGTCCAAACTGCCTGACCTTATTTTTGTGCGTATGTATATTGATTCTAGTCTTTCAGGCTGCTGAACGACTTCTGAGCAGTGTTTAGTTGCTTTGAATGTTTGCTGACTCTAGAATATCTGAACATATCCAAGGCTAGCAGGTAACTTTTGCACTGTGTGACCCAGGCTGAAAATGCCATGGTGCTGCTTAGCTGTTGAATATTTCAGAGATAACCAAGAAATACACACTTCTGCTGCTACTTATACCACATTTCCAAAAAACCAATAAATTCTTACACCTAAGAAAACAAAAGGATGAGACGTAAATACAAAAGCCACTCTATCTTTTTGGTGTGACATAGAAAGGGGAGGTCGAGCAGAAATTTTAATGTCTGCTCATACACTGTGTTGTTATTTTGATATAAAAATAAGAAATGTTTAAAATACAGCTGGCAGCACACTCCTACCGTCAATATATTGCTTGCTGTGCTACAGGGCAACACAGAAGGCATACACAGAAGGAGGATACTCACCTGCTGTTAAATGGGCAGCATGGACAAGGATTCGAACTCCTGGCTTCAACTCAAAATGGACCAGGTTTTGGTTCAGTTTCTGGATCAGCGTTTCTGAAATCTGGAAAGGAAAAAAACAAAACAAACAAAAACAAAACAAAAACCAAACAAAAAAAAAAACACAAAAAAAGAAAAAAGAGAGAAAATAAGAAATGTATTTGTTTCTTGATAATTGGTTTAGACTGCCATTTGGTGGGTAGGAAATGGAGCAAAGATTTTGCAGACTTTCCGAGCACAGATTCCTATCACCTTACAATGAAGGAATTTGGACAGAGTTGTTTGTGTATGGTTAGCACTGACTGAGCAAAACAGTGCCCTGTCACACCTCTGTGGGAGCAGCCCGGCATCAAAAGGGAATTGAGCCCCAAAGGAAAGTTCCACCCACATGTGAAAGTGTCCACAGGACCAGCCAGCAGCAGCACGTCAGTGAACTCCTTCACTGCTCAAGGAAAAAGAAACATTTCATCTGTTAATGCACATTTGCTTGTAATAAATAACTTCTTGCTCGTTGAGTGGCCAGTTCCATGAGCTTAGAGGATGTTCATAACATGTGATATACCTGAATAACAATGAATGGTTTAGATCCTTACCACAGCTTGCAGTTAATTTTCAAGTTCTAAAAGCAAATTTCATTTAATCCAGCTCTGAGTTTCAAGACAGCTGCTCCCTAATCCTCAAATATGTACCAGAACCAGCTCGAATCTGGAAGAGTTTACTGACTACAGAATGTGGCTTAAACAAAATGCATGTTCCATCTATTCTTAAGGGTTACCATGCATAACCCACTGTCTTTCATGGGGGAGACATTCCACAGAGCTTTCAGATCATCAGATTATCTTGCCATAACTCTGATGATATCAATAGACCTCTAGCAGAAATGAAGCAGATTACTCCTCCTTTCAGGACACCTGACACAACAGAAAAGATGAGCATTGGGTGAGATAAGACCCCACGAAATCTGTATTTGTATAGTAAAGAACCCAAACGTTGTTCCAATCTGTGGGTAAACATACCTTTTTTTTAAGTCAGTTTGTCACAATATGCACAGATCCACTTTTTCCACACCACACTTCATTACGTGCAAGAAGTTCCAGGCATGTTGCCATTAAAAACAAAAAACCCAGATAGATTAATCAAGGCAATGGAAGCCTACACACATGGTGTTGATAGTTTGTTGTGTGTCTTTTGTATGTTCATTTGCCTGATGTTTCATGTATTGCACATTTTCTTACAGCAAAGATCAATTTTCCAACTGAACAGTCACAGTCCTCCAGGCTGGCTTATTAGGGAGAGGTGGTTGGAAAACTGTAAACACAACATCCCCTATAACCCTTAATATGCAGCTGCTGAAAATGTGGTTTTATAGCCATGCTAGGATCAAGAGGAATTGTATTCTAGTGCTCACCACTTAATTTAATTTGTTCTAAATAAATCCTTATTCCTTCTTGAAGATTAATGAAAAATTGTCAGAAAAAAGAACATTCCAATAATTTTACACCATCTTTTTCATGTTCTTCATTTTTGTCTGGTTGAGCTATTTCAGTAAATTCTACCCAGATATGATTAGATGTTCCTTGGCTATCATTCATCACAGTATGAGATTTATCTGCTTCTTTTATTTTTTTAACATTCTTAATGGTTCTTTCAATACTCTTGGCTCATACACTTCATTTCTGGCTGCTGATCATTTGAATAGGTGCCTTTGGTCCAATATCAATTTGGCAATAACTCTTACAGGCATTTTATTTATATTTTTAAATATATCTCTTTAAAGTTACAATTTATTTCATGAGTGCCAGAATGAGCAGTAAATATATTTCTTCCAATAGCAAGAAAAAATACCACCTGCATTCAAAGAGCCATCTGTTGAGCTCAGAGCAGCAGGGATGGTGACACAAAGATGTGCAGTACATGAAGAATGCCTGGGAAGCAAATTATAGCCCTCTTTAAGGATTTGAGCATATTAATAACCGTGATTGACAACTATAAAAAGTTTTTAATCTCTAAAACTAGAGCAACAGATGCAGATTGATATGCTATAAACCAGGTACATTAACGGCTTGTGGAACTAATGGGAAAAGTATCATCCTGGCTGTATCCAGTCCCAAACCAAACCTAACAGCTCTCCTCCATAACCCTGCAGGAATTTTTCCTTTCTGCTCTGATCCTGCTGGGCAGCTAAGCATCTGGAAAAAAAAAGAAAAAAAAAAGAAAAAAGAAAAAGCAAATACAAGACACTAAACTAAACAAAATAGCCAACCACATTGTGTCATTCCTCTTCAACGCACTCCTGATATCTGCACAAAATGGCAGGGAAATAGCAGAGGTAAGAAACATACATGATGCTTTCTATACAAACAGAGGCTTAGTGTGATATATAACTGAGTCTGCAGCTAGCAAATGTTGCTATGTAGTACTGGAGAATGGCTCCCTCAAGGATTTAGGCAAGAAGTGGAAGAATGGCAGAATCTGGAGAAAGTCAGCATGAGAAGGTACAAGAGACTTGGTTGGGCACTAGTGACTTGAAGGGACAGTGAGATATCTCTCCTGGCCTGCCTGAGGGCTCCTGTGGCACTGAGCGAAGAGGCAAAAACAGCAGCTGAGGGGTGCTGTGGCTGCCTCCCAGCAGGCAAGGTGTGTGTGAGAGAGAAGTCAGCAAGTATTCCTCTCTGGAGGGCCCATGGAAAGGAAAGACAGGAAGGAGAGAGGCAGTAAGGGTGAAGTAGTAAGGAAAAGGAAGAAAGACAGAAAGAAAGTCACAACAGAAATTTATTATTACTGTATTGCATTTCTACTTGATTATGAATGAGGACTTCATTGTACAACATGCTGTACAAATTCATCTCAGACTAAAATAATTTTTTGCCTGAGACCATCGGTGTCTCAGCAGAGGCTTGAAATAGCCGTAACTGTTCCAAGGCTACACACAAAGTGTCAAAACTGGCAGCAAAACTGTTCATTCTGCTCAGAGTATAAAGCATATTTCCTTGGCTCAATTAATACATGTTCTCCCAGTGGCTTTTTGTGTACAGCTTTTTTTTTTTTTTTTTTGCCTTGGTCTTTATGGAATCTGTACAAGTGAAAAAAGTGAGTACCAGCCTAAGATCTTCAAAAGTGCCAGAAGTTCTAGTGAGAATCAGATATCTGCCTTCCTCAGGCAGCTCTGGAGATTCCTGACACACACTTCTGAGGGAAGAACAGATGCATTCAGACATGTTTTATAAAATGTTTGCTTGTTTGGTACAATATTTTCATTTATGTGGAAAACAAGATTCTCTTCAAAATAGACATACAGAGTGAAAATGCATTTCTGTACTCCTAAAAATTATCTGAAATAGAAACCATACATAATGGCTTACAAAAGCCAGTATTTGAGGTCAGTGAGGAGCTTACATAAACCTCAAGGGCCAAATTCATGCTGGGATTGGACACGACTCTCTAAATCTGGACCTGGCAATGTTTGTGGCCCTCACAGGGTCCCGAGGGGGGACTGAAAGGTCAGTCAGGATATTTGCTTTGAGATTGGAGAAGAGACTCTTCTGCCATTCTTACTCTATCAAGCCTACTTCTAGCTCAGTTACCAGACTTTAATCTAAGAGTGGTTCTGACTTGTATAATTTGTTTACAATATCAATAAAGTGTCTTTGAAGTAAATTTCCACAAAAAGGCTGACCTCAGTTTAATAAAAAGATTTCAATGGTAAACATTTTGGGGTTTCTGCTTGCCTTTATTTCTGCACTCAAAGTGATACCAGAGATGCATTTTGGTTTAAAAAGCAGAAAAGGAAACATCAAAGTACTCTGACCTGTTTCAAAAATAGCAATGCAACTCCAGTTGAACAGCCAGACCTTCAGCTGGGGAACAGGTTGGCCTCAGGCCTCTTCCTCTTCATGTCTCCCTCCTGGAGATGCAACTAACTCAGCTGAAGACAAAACTTCTTAGAATAGCAACCTCCTAATTTATAGTCTTCAAGAGTCTCTCTTGTGAAAATAATTAGCTTTCAGAATTAGTTTTGGTCCTTAACTGAGCCTCATTGACTTTATCTGCTTCATTTGCAGAATTAAGCATGATGTGCAAAAATAATTCAGTAATAGGAACTATTCTTCATGTATCATTTTTCATCAAAGGACACATAATGAATAATAATAACAGACAATTTGTGAATGGAAAAAAAAGAGATTCCAATTTAAAAATGGAACAAAACAAAAATTAATTTGGCTTCTTTTAGCATTTTGTCAGATTTAGGACTGTAAAAGAACTATGTGCACCAAGAAGCAGAATTATCACTGAGAAGGGCATTTTCCCATACCTTTATTGACTTTTGAAACCCCTGGTGTAAATTAGTTCAGACTAATTGAATGTGATTCAACTGTGCCAGTATGCACTAGCTAAGAATCTTGATAATTTTATAGATATTGTGTAAAGATCTCAACTAATGAGTGCTGCACTTCTATTCAATTCATTGAGCAAATCAATAAACAACTAAGGAAAGAATTATGCACATTGATTTGATGGGAAGCAACTTGAACCAGCATTGGGAAAGTGCAGAGTGAGTCAGGGCCAATGTGGATTACTTTAAACTGTGCCACTTGCCCTGGATAACCTTGGACACTTCACACGGGGCCTCTAAAGCTCACTTGCCTAAGCACTGAAAAGAGCACAGTCACTGACTTATAGACTCCAGCAGGAATTTCTTCAGATCTTTAATGAAAGATGCTAAATTCAAGCTGCTGTGAGTAACCAGGGACGCTGTGAGAGCATGAGGCAGAGGATATTCCTGTGGTTACTCTGGGACAAGAATGGACCAGCAGATATGAACTCGGAGAAAACCGGGACATAAAAGCCAGGATCCACTTTTGATGAACAAAGGCAACCAAAAACAGGCTTGAGAATCAAGGGCTGCTCTGTACACTGAGCAAAAGATGAGAGGGAGCGAGGGCTGATAGTCACATGGCAGGACTTAAAGGTATTGAGGCAAGAGATATACACAGCCTCTCCTACGGCACACAAGCAGCTATCAAGAAAAGCTGCCTAAGGAAAAAAAGCCCCTGGTAAAAGGTCTTTTGGTTCATATTATTCCATTCTCTCCTCACCTGCCTTTACTTCTTAATACTGGCCCAACCTACCCCAAGTACCTGGTGGAAGACTTCATCGTCATTCAAAGGTACAGATATTAAAAAAGTATCTCCTAGTAAACATTAGATGATTTACCCCATATATCAACCTCTTCCTGGAATTTAATTTCCAGGACTGATTGTCACAATCTTCTATAAGATTTGAAGGCTTTCACTGTCATGATCTTGTTGCTAAAAATATTTTGGTGATGGGCACAGCTGAAATACATCAGATAAAAGAAAAGTACTGAAAGAAATGTGCTGAAACACTAAAGCTTAGGGGTGGGTGAAAGAAAACCCCAAACTATAAAATAAGATAGAAACTCCATCAGCTACAAAGAAGCAAATTTAAAACTTAATCTTCTTTAAGGAAAGAATCCCAAGAGGTATATGCTTATAGGCTTCCTGAATGCCACTCTCAGTGGTTTTAAATTCACAAGAGGTATTCAATCTCTGCAGTTCATCACTGTCCATTTGACATTCAGTCATCCATGTCATTCCCATCTCTTTGGCTGGATACAGACACTGGCCACAGCTGCAATGTGTTGAGTACAGTTGGCTACCAACCAGCTGATGTTACCGTTTGCCAAAGTCTCCATCCTGCTATGTCGCTGAGAGCTCTTCTCAGAGAAAAGATTGATGGCCTCAAATGCCATCAACTATTTGCTCCTACCCCTATTTTGCATTCTTTAACAGTAATTTTGAATAGGCCAGCGAAAAGCATGCAAATTGAGAGCTAAACAGAAATTCAGGATAACACTAAAACCCTTAGTTGATATGAAAACATCACTTCAGAATTCTCATGTACCTTCTGCTTCCATTTCATTTGACTAAAAGAAGATGCATCTGTTATGTCTGACAAAAAGCCTCCACTAGCAAACAACATGGAAAGAAGATAATTTTTGAAATGCATAAATAAAAAGATAACTCCCCAGAATCCTCCTATTGAGTAAAACTATACACTGAAATAAACTGAGTAATCGTAACTGCCCTCTACTGAATTTTAAGTAGAATATTTTCCTACCGAGTGTTCATTTTGAACTGGATTTGTGCTAAAATAACTCAATTTCTTGAAATGTTACTAATTAGAGATTTGCCTTTCACTAAAGAGAAAGAATTTCGTGCTTTTAAAGTGGCAGATCTGAATTCTGTAATCATCAAATTCACCAAGCCGATCCATGAAGATGGTGTAACCACTGCATCCCAGCCCAAGTAGCCAGTGGCAATTCTGTGTGCCTGTTTTTGCAAGATTTGGGATATCTCAGTGTTGTTGCAGTCATAGCATGCAAATCAAGGACCAGTGTTTGACAACTGCCAATTATTTCTTTATTTTTAAACGGGGTGGTAATCTGTCCTCAGCTACTGTTAAATGAAGCAGAGCAATCAAGTGACCCAAATTAAAAAAATAAAAAAAAAAAGGAAAGTCACAATATTCTGGTCATAAATACAAGATTTTGCGAATGTGTTTTGGGATTCTGCAGGATGAAAAGGTCTTTTGATTTTTTAGGAAACTGTGAAGAATAACTTTGCACTGACTACAGGAAGTGGAGTGGATGAAACACTTTTCTTCTATTTATGTATTAGGTGGAATTGTCCTATGTTGCACATTGAGAAAACTTCCCCAGACTCACATGTAGCAGTTTTTTTCAGCTGTCAACAGCAGCCAAACTTTTAAAAAGTATTTTAGTCTCCCATGAAAAATATTAGGAATACAGAGTTCACATTTCTAAATGCAAATAGATATGACAATAACTGATTCTACATATGCATAAAAAAAATAATTCGGGACACTTGTATGAAAGTGATACATCAAGTCAGGGAGAAAATGACATTTACCATCTAACCACAGTCTCAAAAAGAGCACAAGACGCAAATGCACTACCCTAATGGAAAACTGCATGGAATTGTACATTTGTCATGTAAGGCACTGCTGCAGTCCCACTACTACTGTATCCAAAAATTCATGGCCTACTGTGTTCAGACTCATAAAATATGAGTGGCACAGAGGAGTATTATTGACTTTGACAAATGGGAAACCAAGACCTGGATTTTCAAGGGATAGTGGACATCTAAGTGCCTCTGAAGTCAACAAGAGTTATGTACCTAGAGACCACAGAGTGGCTGGACAGAGAGACCTAGAAGTATGTTTACAAAGCCAAATGAATATGTATCAGATAAAAACAGAACAGCTTAATCCACCTCAAGGGGAAACAGCAAAATGTAAGCCTCTCATGGTTATTAAATATGAACAAGATTTACTGGTAAATGTGAAAGTCCATGAAGCCACATACACCCCTCTTTGTTACCCATGGCAGAACAGTGGTCTAGCTCAGGCGATGAAGAAAGGAATCTCTATAATTAAATGCTTCCTTAAGGAATCTTATTCCATTGCAGTACTTGTGCAAACTATTCCCATTTTATTCCCTGTATACTTTGAAATTTCTCTTCTAAATTAGAAAAAATAATTCAGAACTGTAACTCCTTTGGGTGTGCACCTGCGAACTGGCAAACTCACATACGTGCCTCTGAACAGCTTGTTCCTTGCCCATGAGCACAAAACAGACTTCTATTCCTACCAGAAAAGAGCACTATACATAATAAATACCTCAGAAGCAACTTAAGATGTAGCCATCAAAAACATCTGCTCCCAGTACTCATCCCAGTGACTTCAGGCACGGGGAGAGGCTGTTGATTGAGCTCTGAAACACTTTGGGAAAGGCATAGTGAAGGATCACAGGCAAAACGGATGACAAAACAGGAGCAGTATCAGAATGTGCTTCAGAGCAGAGGGCAGAAACACCTTTTGTGGCCCTTGGGCAGCTCTCTCTGAAAACAACACCATTACCTACTAGAGTTACCAGGAAGGGGAATGCAGCACCCACAGACCAGAAAGAAAAACATTCTGACACTCCTGAAGGAAGCAGGGAAGATATTTTGTCACAGGAAAGAGCTGGCTGCAAATGGCAAATAGTTTCTCTCTCCTCTAAAGGTTACCATTTGGACCCTGCAGGGTGCCAGAGATGTTGACGGAGTTACACTGAAAATGACATTTCTTCTTGTCCATAAAAAGGGCCATGAGAGCACTGCCAGGGCTTCCTTTCTCCTCAGCCACAAAGACTCTGTTTTTTTCAGGAGAGAAAAAAGGCATAAAGAGAGGCAGAAAGAGTAAGCTGCTGAGTGCTGGAGGGGAGCTGGGTCAGATGTAAATTCGAAAGTTTATGGACTGGCTTCCTTGCCAATTTGTGAAGGAAGCAAGGAGAAGGGGAAATGAAGGAGAAAAGGAAGGAAAGATCTCGCAGAGCAGTAAATCTCCATATTTTTTGTTTATTACATGGGTGGTGAAAATTGCAGAAGAAAGTCATTTGTCAAAAGAAAAGATGACAGCTAGGAATGCTGAGCAAGGGAAAGCTGAAGAATATGGGTGACTTGGTGGTTTGAGGCTCCCAGCTAAGTTAACATGGACATGAGTATGAGAGCCATGGACATGGAGTATGGAGAGGCAGAGGTACAGCGGTGCTTCCCTCAGGACCAGTTCTCTTTGCCCCTGGAATCTGAGGTAATAAGCTGAGAGACAGCAAAGGAGCAATGGGACAAGAGACATAGTTTAGTGGTGCACACGGCAGTGTTAGGTTATCAATTGAACTCGATGCCCATTAGAGGCCTTTTCCAGCCTTAACAATTCTATAGTTCTATGACACTTCAGGATTTTTGCCCAGCAGAGTGTTTTATCTTTTAGTTACAATCCTGCTAGGCCCATCTGGTTGGTAGGACCTTTTGGGTCTGCAGGGAGAAAGATTCCTTTAGTCACCATAAACTGTTTCAGTTGTGCACAGAGAAAACAATCTGCAGTGGCTCAGCACCAATTCCAGCACCATGAAGAGAGAGGGCAGGCAGATTGTCCAACCCCATCCCTGTGCCTTAACTTAATGAAGTTCTGAACTGCCCAGGTTTACCACCCAGCTCTGTCTTCCAGTGCTTTCTAGACTCTTTACAGTGTCATAAACTTTGCTTTATGAAGCTACTCCACAGTTCCTGTTGGCAGGAATCATCCCCTAAATCCTTCCTGGTTGCTTCCTGCTTCCATGAAGTAAACAGGACTTCTAAGGGAGAGACATGACACCACAGAGATTTATGCCAAATTAACATGACTTAGGGAATGCAAGTGGGCATCTAAACTCCAAAAGACAGCTCCAAAGCCTATTTCCAGTGTTGGGGAGAAAAAAAAAAAACAAACCACCACCAAGAAAACTGCCCAAACCAACCAACCAACAAAACCCAAACAACCAAAACCACACAAAAAACCCCACAAACAAAGAAACAAACCTAAAGAGGATGCAATGTGTAACATGTACCCCAGTGAATCGGATGCATTTCTACCACAATTATCAGTTCTAACCATATACAAATCCCATATACATACAGATATATATATCTCATATATACACACATGCAAATGCATAAACACACACTTCTCCAAGTAATGGACACAATACCTGCTCTAGGTTTGCTGCTGTTCTTTTTTTTTCTCCTGTGGCATCTTGATATGGTAAAATGAAGAGTTCAGCAGACGTGGGCAGGCCAGGGAGCACTGAGACCAGAACATGCTTGCTGGAAATACCTGTAGCCTGATACACAGATAAATAATGGACAGATAAACAGTGTGGATGGCACTAAGTGCTGAGAGCTTCTTTGTTAATGCATCACAGTACTTACATCATGTCAGGTATATCTTGTACATCTTGTTGGCCGAAATTTTTAAGTTAGGACTTTAATATCCCTAATTTTGACATATTGGACAAAATTCAGAAAGTACCCTACAGGAATTACTACCTGGGTCATCTCTGGTCATGCATTTCAGTTGATGATACCATGACACTACACGACCAGACTGTGGAGTTATTATCTAGAAAAGGACCTAGTTTGGCCCTCAGGAAGTTTTGTTAGCCAAAGGAAGGAGAAACATAATTTGATGAATCTTTCTCCATTGCCTTTCTGTTGTGAATTTTCCACCAAATGCACTTAAATCTCAAGGTTTTGATTTAACCCCAAGTTTTCAAGTGCTGACTTTAGTTGGTCACTTTTAAAGCAGTGGAAAAAAAGTGCCTTCAGATATAAGGACAGATCACAGATCCACCACAGAGATTCCCTTGCAGTAAGGACTTGGAAGCCTCTCAGACATTAACTGGACCTAAATCTCAGGAATTCTCCTCCCTATCAGCAGCAAAGACTTGGAGGAGTTGCTCATGGGAGAAAATGGTGGATGCAGGACAAGGGGTCAGCAAAGCTGATTACAAATCACCATTTTCTGAGCCTGTCCTGTGGATAACCCAAGTGTGACTGCTGACAGTCTGGGGAAAACCCTGTGGAGTAATGAAAAGAGAACCCTTCCCCTCCACCACACATCAAGGAAAAGCACATGTCTTTGTTCCCTTTTTTTTATTTTGTTTTGTTTTGTAATGTGGATTTAGGAAAAACCCCTATAAAAAAGGGCTCTTATATTCTTTCCAAGTATTCTGTGCAACCAGGGCTCGCATTATTTGTGCTTGCCTAACAGGTTGCTTTAAGGTGTCAAGAAAAAGACACAGTATTGCCTTCATTTTCAGAGGCTGGGAACAATTTTTTTTCAAAAGGGGGAGACAGGAGTCAGAAAATCAATGATGCAAGCAAATAATTATGATCAAAAGACGAAATAGGATATTTTGTGATAATATGAAATTATCCCTACTCAGAGTGAAGATCAGATTTTACTACAGAATCATAATTTTGTATGCAGAATTTTATCCAAGTCTGATGATATTCTGTAATAAGAATATAATACTTTAATAAAAGTTCATAAAAATTCTATAGCACAGCTATAATTTACTATTGAATTATTTAGTTATTTGACTCATTTCTATACCGTTTACTTAATTGCTATAGAAATCTACTGGGTTTATCTTTAATTTTTATGCGAATTTCTCACAAAGGCTTGTTTAAGGTGAATCATTTAGCTATATAAAGATGGATAATTAGCTATCAATTTTTATTTTTTTAATCAAATAACAAAAAGACTTTGAGTTTTCACTGCTCTGCTTTTGGAATGTAGCCTTGGTACTGCGGTTTTACAATTCTTTTTTTATGGTTTGTTTTTGTTTTATTGAGATGTTTATAGTCTGAAAATTCATCCTGAAAATCAATGGATCCTTGAATACTTGATACAGACATAAATAAGTCAGAAGATCAAGCTCCAGAAAAACGCTTTTTTCCCTTTCCTCCTGTCTTTTAACAAAATCTCAGAAACAATCCAGACAAGTTTGTGCACTTGGTTAGTACACAGTGATTTTCTAGAATTTTTGCACATATGATGCCACAAATAACATATAAGCTTGCTAATAACATTAACAAGCCCTGTGCCCTTTCAAAATCTGAGTATCTTTATTTTTTAAAAAGCAGAAATACAATTTCAAACAATTCCTTGCACTATTTTTCTACTAAGCTGAGAAACCCCAGCTATCTCTTCTAACTCTTCTTACCTTCTCAATTTCAAATCCAAACCTTCAACCACACTAGAATATTTTTATGACATTCTGTTCCATTGTTCAAAAGCAACTTCAGAGCTTCTCTATAGTGTTGATGGGAAAATTTCTTGATAGTGTTGATTTTCTGTGTAGTAAAAACTGTTTAAATTTTGGTCTCATAAGTTTTCTACAGCATATTTGCAATTCCATTGGAACAGCATTGCTTTACACTGAAGGCTGACTCTGGGCACCAGATTGTCACAGGACGAGATCATTTCACCTGTCTAAAATTTAGGATGCTGGCCTCAAAAACTGTCTATTCTCCATTTCTGGGTGGTGGAAAGAAAGAGACACCTTGAGAGAACAGCTGATCCAGTCCTAATGAAGGAACAAATCAGGAATTAGAATCCTTGTAACACAGGTTATGCACACAGCTTACCTCCACCAGAGCTCTCTTGACTACTCTGCTGATGTCCCTTCTCCACTCTGGGATATCTGGGTTGTAGTCATCAAGATTTGGAGAGAATGATAACCTCAGGGACTGAAATTTCTCTGCAGATACAATGACAGAGTGGTGAGTAAAGACTGAAATGCCTTAATGCCAAACGAGGGGTCAGCACCTTATGAAACCTGGTGCAGCTCATGTTTTGCTTAATCAATTTGCAGATGGTGCACAGACTGTAAGAGAATCCAGCAGTGTGCCCGAGAGACTCACTGAGAGATGTGGAGAATCTGGGAGATTCATTACTTGAGTGTCTTGGAACCAAAAAAGGTGATCAGTCCTTACTTGAGTGGATGAATAGCACTGCAAAGGGAGCTGTGTTGGGAATGTAAATGAAACGTTACCTTCATTTTGACTTCTGGAGCAGGCAAGCCGTGTGAAGGGAGCTGTGATTGGATTCTCACAGATGTGCCCCAAACCCTAGAGATCTTAACTGGATGGGAACAGGGATAAATGGGGGGAGAGGACTAGCCTTGGAAAATGTACTTAATTTCTATTGCTGTTAACAGAGGTGCCCACATTGATCACTATCAGCTAAAACTGGGATTCCCAGTGGGTTTTAGGCTCTGTCTACACTATATGGTGTTTGTGTGCCCTAACTGCTTCTGACACACGAGAACAATGTCAAATCAGTACAGATTTCTGTGCAGAACTGCAGCACGCAGCATTGATTTATCTTTCAAGCTGAGCAGCTTTTGTGTGAGTTAAGAGGCCTCTGCTGGCCAAGAAGGGGGAAAACCAGCTTACAAAACAAACTAACATTTTGACAATCATGTGGGATGATCAAATAGTGATAGAGCACATGCAGAGGGCTCTGGGAAGGAGATCCATGTTCTGCAATCATGTCAGTCTGCACTAATGTCAGTCAGTGGCCTTCAGAGATATTACACTGAACTGGTAATGCTGGAATTCAATTTATAATCTCGCTCAAAGCATCCTGGAATAAAGACCTCTTGTTTCTGCCAGCTAACCTGGCTCTCTAAATGTCAACTATGGAGAATCCTGTGTGACACAGAAGGGGGAGAACTCACCATACACTGCAATAGTCTTTGTGTCCTGAAGAATGTTGTTTCCTGCTGAGACCTGAACGGTGATGGTGTTCATCCCTTCCACTGAAAATGTGAATGTGATGCTCCCTTCCAATGTGATCAGTGGCTGCAAATACATCATAAAAGGCAAAATTCAGTTAATTTGGCTGGAAAGGAAGAGCAAAAATGAGTTTGGCTCTCTAACCTACTGGATGGTTTGGGGAGTTACAGATTGGAAATTTCAGACTCAGGAGGGGCCCTGTGACATGGCAGCTAATTTCCTGGAGAGGGCACACAAATCCCAGACACGGATGTCCTCCAGAAGCTCAAAGTAAGGTACCTAAAATTTCCAAAAGAGCTATGTTTTAAGATTACAGTGCTTCTTTCCCACTTATCATGCTGGTTGTTCTGTAACCCATATTAAAATGCCCATCTTTGCTCACTCCTCAGAGAGGCCCAGATCCTGATATAAAGGCCTGCATCACTCACTGCTCAGGTATCACCCTCCTTTCCCAAATCTAGTGTAAGTGCTTTGTTTAAGGTGTCACAGAACCAGCCAAATTAAGATTTCCCAGTTACTGTTTCATGTTATCCTTAGATACACAGACATCGTTTTTGTTAAGTGCCAGTTCTTGAGAGGACATAGATCCCTTTAGATGTGCGACCAGTTTATCAATGAGTTTTGTCCTCCAGCAGACTCTGCCTTAACTTCTCTTTTCACTTATTAATGAACTTTGGGTGAGATCTTTGGGTGAGCACCCAGTATGAAGTAAAACTGTTGCCATTGTAGTCTATAGTAAAACTCTCACTTCAATGAGAACAGAATTAGACCAACCCTGATCGTTTACAAGCTTAGGAGATCAGAGGGAAGGTTAAAAGGTGACAATCACAGCCTGTAAGTACCTCTAGGGGGAGATGATTGCTGATAGTACAGAGAGTTCTTTAATCTACACAAAAAGGTGTAATAAGATCCAACAGCTTGAATCCCAGACTAGATAAATTCAGACTACAAACACGGTGCATGAGTTCAAAGCTCAGGATAATTAGCTGTGGGGAAATATTTGGAGGAGATGGTCAGAAGGAGAAGCAGTGCATTTCCTATCATCTGAGGAAAATTATTAATGCTAAACAACAACAAAAAGTTAGGTTCTGCCTTAGTCAAAAAGAGTTAAATAAAGCAGAAAGTACTGATCAAACTCTCCAACCTGCATTATACAGAAGAGAACCATGCGTAATTACGAAGGTCCCTCTTGACTCTACAAAATCCATGACAATCTCTCCCCTCAGAAACTAATTAGGGTTTCTGGGTACTTCAGCCACAATTATACATGAAGTAACAGTTTTAATGTCTGTAAAGATTTACCAAGACTGCAAGCACAGAGGCAGCAGAATGTGATGGATGATACTCTCATATCTGAGCAGAGGCCAGGGGCAGGGAGGTGTGTTGGGAACCATTTCATCCACCTGTAGCCTAAAGGTCCTTTTGCATATGTGGTTTAGCACAGGGTGCTGGAGCTCAGCATAGGTCAGTTCCAGGTATAAAAAAGGCTTCAGCTTGAAAGGTTATTTTCCTAAAAAAACCTGCCAAAGCCCCTACTTTTTTTTTTCTTGTTGTTACTGAAGAAAGGAGGGTGAAGAAAAACAGTAGAAGCTCTTCCAGATTTTATTTAACTATGTTCACCTTGGATGGAATTAAGGAAGAAAGCTATTGGCAACTTACATGAAATAGCAATAAACCCTGCAGCTAAGTCACAGCTACAAACACAAAGCACTACTTAACATTTCCATGTTGGTACCTCAAAGAACCATTAGTGTCTTAGTCTTTGTTTTCTAATTTTCTTCTGTAGGTGACCACATAGAGGCATTCCCAGATCCCTCTCTCCCTCCCTCTTCTGTCAGAGAGCTCCTCCAGGATTATTTTGATCTCAGTCAATCAGGAATACAAACCTCTGTGTTGTTCCCAAACCACCAGACATAAGTAAGTGTTCCCACTTGGCTCGGCCACAGCACCGCTGTGGCGTTGATCTCCTTGTTCTTCGTGGTGACAAAGGGTAGGGATAAGTGAACATGTTCCAAAGGGCCTGCAGAAACAGAAGCAGCAGATGAGTCCTCTCTCCATCTGAAAAGTCAGCCTGGGTGGGAAATCCATTGGTTTAGGGAAGAAAAGTCTTCCCTAAATCACCGTGGGACATGACAGAATGTTTTGGCTTGGTACCATTTCTAGAGAGGAAGGCTTCAATCTGTTCTTTAGAGATGAGGAGCCACTCCTGCACTGGAAGCTGAAAAACCTGGACTCTGTACTGCATGAATGTCATATAGTGAGGAGCTTATATGACTTTAACAATAGGGATAGAGCCCTGTTGTGTGAATATGGCTTTCGCTGGGAAGACATAAGAACGTGCAGGACAAATGGCTTCAGCAGACATGAAGCATCTCTGCTTGAAAACTGCTATGATTTGGTGAACTTCAGCAGAAACTCTTTCTGTAGGCAGCTATTCACTGAGTGTCTGCATTTTAATGTTACCTCATACTCCCTCCTTTTCATCAATAAACTCTTTTATTTCTTCAGTATAAACAGAACATAATTCATTCGACAAGTGACATTATGCCCAGGGTTACACATTTCCCATCTTCTGGAAACAGATGGGCCTTTGTTGTTAAATCTTGTTCTATAGATTATTTTTAAAATGTGTTCTGACTGTTCACTAAGAGAACAAAGCAATTGTCCCGAGCGACAGGGAAAGAAAAATAAAGAAACCTCAGGTGACATGGGGACATGGGTTCCTTATACAAATTAAGGCCACATCTACACATCCTCTGTCTGTGAGCACCCCAGTGATGAGAACCACAGTCACAGCCTTGCATTGTTCATATGGGGTTGAGATGCATTGCTAGAGAATTTTATGTATTTCCAGGAAGGATCTTTCAGGATACATCCCATGCATGAATCACCACTTAGACCTTGCTTTTCAACCTAAATGAACACCACACACTCTGGAGAAAGCATCCTGTGTAATACCATAGGCAGACAGAGAAAAAAAATCTCCAAAATCAGACTGTATAAACAATGCCAGAATAAGGACCAGTGTTCCTGATCTATTACTGAAATGCATCTTTCTCTGGGTTGTAGACACAGCCATTGCTTAACCTGAAGCAGCCCAGTTAAGAGTTATTCATGATCAGATTCACCAAAGCCTGCTATACATGAGACCATGGTTTATTTTGCCTTTTATAAGCAGCAGTGAACACTCTTGAAAATTCATGAGATGCCACAACTTCACCCTTATGATTTTAATGGCATCCTGCTGCTCAGATCCATTTCCATCACCAGGCTGTTCTTGCTTTCAGCAAGACCCTAAGACCTGAAAAACAGCAATTTCCCCAGCTTAATGCAGTGACAGCTGCAATGATGGAGCCCATGAAAAGTCTGACACACTTCAACATAACTGCATCACTGCTCTGAACAGAGCTCAAATGATCCTGCACAGCAGAGAGTGCCCAGCACCTCCTTGGACCTTCCCCATACACTGGCTAGGAAGGGATATGAAAGAATGGCTCAAGCAACCCAATTCTGCCTGAGCACTTCCCAGCTCAGCTGGGTCAAGGAGGCTGAAAAGCTGAGCTGTTATCTGGCCAGCAGATGGGGATAGCTCACTCTGGATAGGCCCTCCTAGTAGGAGACTGCTTTCTCCCAGGTAACTTCGAAGAGGACTCAAGAAAATTAATTTGTGAGCTTCATGCACAGCCATGGAGACTACAGGCCTTCACCTGTACCAGGAAAAAAAAACTGCGTACAAGCTCCACACAGCTGAAAGGGAGAAGCTTCTCAGAAGTCTCACTTGCACAGGCGATGTTATTCCGAAGCATCCAGGCAAATCCATAACTAAACTTTCCAGAAGCAAATTTTGACATGTCAGGACAGCTAAGAGACAGGCTGTTGGCTTGAGCAGTTTACACACAACAGTTTATACTGTCCATGCGACTGAAAATGCTCCTGTCTCACAATAACCTGCATTTCTGCATCCCTGGGCCAACTGCAGGAAAGGCGCGGCTTCTGTGCACTGGCCACAAGCTGCAGCAGGATGAGAAGAGCATGGCATGAAGGCTTTATTTTTATCTCTGAGATCAGAAGCACACAAGCTTGCAGTTTTTTCCCCTCAGGAACATTGCTGGCCACAGGTAAGGAAGGTTCTGAAAGGCCCAGACCTGGCTGCAGACACTCATGTATTAACCCTGTAAGCAGGGATGACCCGGTCTGTAGCCCTTCCCAAAACTCTGGATGTTCAGGCTGCACACTGCTTTTCTGTGGATCTCACAACACAGTGTGTGTGTCTATTTTAAGGACAGATATTTTTGAAAAACTCCCCAAAGGCCAAGCTCAAATACCCCAAGCAGAATACTCAGCAGAGGGCTGAGTGGCAATGCAAGCATTCAAATAGGATTTAGAAGCTTTTATGGATCAAGGTGTTAGACTCTTGAGGGGGCTGGATTTACTGTACACCTCTGTCCTCAGCAAGTCTCTTGCTAGTCTGAGTGGCACCATGCTCATCTGTAACCTGTTTTAAATCTCTAATTCTTGTCATGTAGAGAAAGGTGAAACATATCCCTTAGAGCTGTCACTTCTCCAGGGAGTCTGGCACACATAATCTGGGCCTGGCTGCAATGATCACTCAGTGTTTAAATCCTGTGCTGGCATTACCTATGCAAAACACAGAAACATACACTACCAGCTGCTAAGTCAGACAAACAAATCTGAATATTGTTTATTTCTTGTACAGCTTAAACAATCAAAATGGTTCATAAGCCTTCAGTGACTCAATAAAATGAATTAGAGCAGCAGTAGACCAGAAAGACATTATGAGGGAGTGAAGGCTGGACACCTGCCAACCAAAGGTGTTTTTGAAGGGGAACATTCAGGGAGATATTTGCTCCTGCTCCTCTAGTCCTCCTTCACAAAAATCCTATCTCCCACAGTCATACCTCCCACTGTTCCCATCTGTTGATACAATGGTGCTCCATTAAAGAGCTGCTCTCCTGCCCTGAAGAGGGAGATGCTTTCATGCTAGATGAACTAACCCCAAAACTAGAGGTAAAGTGTTGGCAATGTGCTAAATAATCTGGACAATATGTGGAGTAAATTTGGTACAGGGTAAACAATATTTCTGTAAACACAACTTCATGTTCTGGAATTTCCTCTTTTCTCAGTTAGTCTGGCACAGAGGCACACAGTTGGAAATACAAATAATAAAAAAAAAACACACTGTAAAAAGAAAATTATGGCCCCAAACAAAATCCATTAGGAATGTTACAAAATTTCGATAAACAGGTTGAGCCTTTGGGTTCATAACCATGTGCTAGAATAAATATGAAAGAATTCAATGCTGGTTTTATCCAAGAACTTGAGATACATTTCAGTTGTAAATCAGACACATATAAAGTATAAAAATGTTTAAAAAACAACAGAAAAGCAACGTGAGGGTAATATTTTTTCTTACAATACTATTTAATACAAAGATTTTTGGTTTCTATGACAACAGAAACACTGAAATGCACTAGTTTCCATCTCAGAGATGGGTGTGTTTCATTAGAGGGCAAAACATGTACAAAGTAAAATTTAAAGCTTTTATAAGCCATTAAAGATCTCTGGGTTTCTTTGTTGTTCTGGAAGTGTAAGCTTGCTAATGAAACTGCATTTCGGAAAGGGCTGGACAGTCCTTTGAGGTATCCCAATTTAGACTACCCAAAAGGAGAGGTAGAACATGGTTTAAAAAGCAAAAGTTAATGGTTGGACTCAGTGTTCTTAGAGGTCTTACCCAGCATTAATGAATCTGTGTTTCCTCTCAGTCTGGAATCAACAGTCTGTCTGGAGGACAGGTGAACACTCATCCCATCCCACCACTCTGGACCCAGCTGCTGAATTCCAAATGTCACCTCTAGCTACAAGTAATAATTTTAAAAGAACAACAGAAGCTATCAAGGGGTATGGACACACATACACGTTACATGCAGGTAGAGGACGGCGCTGTCTGAACCCAGGCTGTTTTCCACCAGCACCGTCACTCGGAATATGCCCACGTTCTGGAAGATGTGCTTGATCCCATCTTCTGTTGAGCTGAGATTGGCATATGACACAGCAATGCCGTCTCCAAAATCCACCTGAATGAGGGATCTCTGGAGGTCTCCCTGTGGTGAAAGAGAAAGGATTGAAACAGACTCTGTTTTGCTTTTGAGAGACGGGATCAGTGAGGCGACCAAGACCAACCAGAGAATAGTAACAAGGTCTGATGCACCAGAGGAACAGCCTGCAGTGACCTGTCAAACAACCATGGCTGCTAAAGATCCCTCCCTTTCATGTAAGATGCAGTACCTTGCCTTACCTTTAAACATCCTCACTCCCTAGGAAATCCCCCTCTGGCTGTGCATGGTGCTCATGCTGGTTATGTTCACACCTGCTGGCTACTGCTGTGGAGCACCTCCACAGCCTGGTGCACTGAAGCAGGCCACTGTCCGGAATTATGGAAAATTAATAGCTGAGGGAAGTTCATAAAACTGGCTGAAAGGACATTTCATTTACTTTGGGTTTTTTCCTCTCCCTTTTCTTTTCTTTTCCTTTCCTTCTTTTTTTTCTCTCTTTTTTCCTCTGAGAGAGAAACAGTCCTCTGGATGTCCAATTCCCTTTCTGGAATGAAAGGTACCCGTGTGAATGGCTGGCATCAGGCAGGTTTCCACATCAAAAAGAGATGTGAATGCATGTGACTATAAGAGGAAATTGTAACAGAACTTTTATTTTCCTCACATTCTCTCAGTCTTTTTATAACTTGTTGTGAAGGCAGAAATAGCAGAGGCTTGCCTGAATGGAAAGCAAAAGGAGCAGAGCTATACCTGGTGATGGCATGAGCAACAAATTTTCCCAGATGCTCTCTTTTAATAGACTGAAGTTGTTTTTATACTGCCCTGGCACCCTGCTGGAAGCTCTGTTGCTTCCAAATAGATGAGACAAAAATAACTGTGCTGCTCTGTTGAGGAGAATCCCAGACTGAAGGTGTGGCAGGGGAAATGGTCTTAAGTATGTCCTTTGTTCACCTGCGTTATTTGAAATATGCGCAGTTTCAAACATGACGCAGTGCTTTGGGCACTAGTGTCTGTTTAACAGAGCCAACAGAAGCCACCAAATGTGATGCGCTTCCACAGCCAGAAGTGAACATACATGACCTCTGAACCTCTTTCAGAGAGGGACTATATTATCTCAAGTCCAGTGCTGGACTCAGATCAAATATAGAGATTGCTGAAGTACCCTTCAATGCTCTCCCAGTTCCTCCAGGTCCAGCATTATTAGGGTTTTAGCCTTTTTTTCTTACTCAAAAGGAGAGGATGTCTTTGAACAGTGAAGCCCTACTGCTGGGACAAAAGCTTTTCACATGGTTAAAACTGTGCCACCATAGTGACCCTGCTGGATTTATCAGCTCTGAGGATATTCGAGGTCATGCAGTTGAAGTCTGTTTCAGGTCGTGGAATATTCCTCCACATATCTGAGGTAGCAGCAGAAGATGAAAAGCCTTTTAGAATAGTCTTATTTCTGCAAGTGTCAAAATTTGTGTTCTGATGAAGCTTTTTTTCTCTTGTCTTCATTTTGTCTGTAGCCATGAAACTCATGCTGTCTACAGGTGTAGCCAGGGAAAGGAGCCATTTCTAAGGCATGCAAGATTTAGATTTCAGTTTCTAGGTAGAGAAGATGCTGAAAAACAACTGAAAATCTAATTAGAGAAGAACTTCAGCTGCTGTTCCCCCAGTCTTTTTCATTTGTCTTGGCCTTTCCTGTTTCAAAACCCTTTGAACTGGAAATACATTTTCCATTGAGTAAGATCCAGGCTATAACACTCCTCCGAAAATGCCACGTTTTGAAAAGCTGACATTTAAAATTCTAGCTTAGGAAGTGGGAGAGAAAAGTCAGGAAAACAAAGAGACTGTGTTTTGATTTGTTCTAATATTTTATCTGTGCCAGGTAAGAGTAAGACAGGAAGAGAAAGCAGATGAGCCAAAATCCAAACATTTCCCATACAGCCCACACCTGATTTAAACCAACCCAGCTGTCACTGTCACTGCCTCTGTCTCCGGCATCTCTCCAGAGCCATTTGTTGCCAACCTCTCCAGAGGTTGTTTTACCAACAGAAGACTTGTTTTGCAACAATTGACGCATATCCATACATCTTGCAAAAACCTCTCCTGTTGTTTTTTCCAGCTTCTCCTTTTTAATTTGTCAAGTTCAATACTCCACAATAGGATTTTTCTGAAGCTTTTAGCCCAATTAAGACAGACACAAAACTCCCTGCATTACTTGCATGAGACAGACACTGCTGCTGTTGGAGTGTTTTCATGAATTAATTAATTGTGTTTTCTTTAGATTAACCCCTTTTTCTTCGATATGCACAAGCTTGGATTTAACCTGAAGTACACTGCAGTCTTGATAAAGGCTTTTGTGCAGCCAAAGGCTTAAGTATATGCTGAACCTTAAGAACTTTTAGCCTGAAAAGAAGCCCTCATAATTAAAAACAAGCTTCCCAAGGCCCCATATTAAACCCTTTACCTACCTAGACAACATTAGTTGCTAAAACGTAAATCAGAAATTTATTATTTTCTAAGGGGTATTCTCATTAAATGTCCGGGTTTTTTTCAAGCCTACATAAAATATCCCACTCCCTCTCCTTCCTGGTCCTGCCTCCTAAGCCAAGTGCACCTTTTTTCCTGCATCTTGACAAAAGGAGCCTAGAGTGCACATAAGACCTGGATGTTTCCAAAAAACTCTGAAGCTTGTATCAGCATGTATCAAGACACATCCCATACAGTTTGCAAAAATATTTTGGTGGATGTGATATGTGAGACCCACCTATCAGGATTCTCCCTCTCAAACACACCACTGGAATCTTGCCCTGAAAGTTGTAGTAACGCATTTTCCATACAGACTTCGAGTATTTGTATCTAAATGGAAGTATTAAAAAATGGAACAAACACAGCTCAAGGTTTTTAATTTTGGTTCCCATGTTTCAGATTTCATTTTTAAGTCTTCAATTATGCACCGACTTGTGTGTCTTCCTTAGAGATGTTGACAATAGATTTAATTATCCTTTGCAAGAAACAGACACTGCTGCTCTTGGAGGGTTTTCATCGATTAATTCATTGTGCTTTCTTTGGATTAACTCCTTTCCCTCTTTGGCATTTTTCTGTCATCAAAAGAAACAATTTATCAAAGATATTTTTACTGGAAATTAGTATCTACACACGGCATACCTTTAGCCTGGATCTGTTTAAAGTATATTCTTAATTTTTAACAGATACATAATTCCAACTTGATCAAGAACTGAAAAACATGCTTTCCCATGTAAATCCCCGCTTTCAGAGAGATGGCCTTGATTTTTCAAATCAGAAACTGAATAGAAAGGTGTCTTTTAGCAGGGCAAATAGCTTGATACTTTTCACATGTACTTCTTTTTCAACATGAAACAAAAATTGTACTGATCACATCATTCATCCTGATTTCCAGTTGTGCCACCTCAACTCAGTTATGAGCTCCTTTTACAGTACTAGATCTTCTGTGCCCCACAGGAATCAATAACAGCCTCTCAGGATTATGCAGAATAATTCAACTTGTGTGACTGGAAGTGCATTACAAGACTGTAGTGCTGTGTGTCATTAGGAAGGCAAGGTCCACTTTCATACATTTTCATGGAATTTCAACGGTGATTTAAAAATGCATGAAAGACTCTGATTTCTCCCAACCAGCTTGTCATCATCGGAAAATGCAATTATAATTCAGATGACAGTGGTGCAGGGGAGGGTACACACTGATCTTTCATTTGTGTGTTATTACAGGAGTGTAGTGCTGTTAGCAGGATAAACAGCCGTGATTCAGCATGTGCATTGAAAGTTAGGATGAAGGTTTCATACTTCTGTAATCATCACTAGCAAACTTGTGATATCAAAACAGGGAACACAGTGGGATACCGCAAAAAAAAAAAAAAANAAAAAAAAAAAAAAAAAAAAAATACAGACTGTGCTTTTAATTACTACTAGCTTTGCATCTTTAATTTGAGTACATCAACAATCAAAACAATCCTAACACTAAGCTCCTCTCCAGAAACTTCAGCTGAGTTGAATACTGAATTGCACCAAACAAGAGTGCTGAGGTGGGAAATGTTAATGGCATTGTGCCCCCAGCAGGATCCCCAAGCTCATTAAGTGTACCCTAGACACAGTGTACCTTGTACAGCCATGTATCAACATTGTCATCACAGAGAGCCATGGCACTCTTTAGGAAATTCAGGGCTTCATTTGTATGTGGTAAGAGAGAGTTCTCTGGATTTATGAGCATTCACCACACAAATGCAAGGCATGGGGGGTATGAGGCAGAAAGCAAAGCTCTATTTTCACATGAGGGAATAAAACATCAGGAAGTTTAAGTTTCTCACTCAAGGTCATGCAGAAGGAGCTCAGAGCACGGTTCAGGAATGAGTTCAGATTGCCTGAATTCTAGCCTGTGGCTTGAAGTGTAGGAACAAATTAGCTTTCCCCACACATTAGTCTAATCCAAACATCACATAGTAGCAGCAAGCAGTTAAAAGCAAGCCAAAATCTACTCCCAGTGGAGTGACTTTGCCAAGTGAGAACTGAGGCAGACCTGGAATGTCAAAGACTTTTGGCTGTCATTTTATCAAGATAAAAAATAAATTAGAGGAGGCAGTTTCTCTGTGAATTATCTGTAATGAAACAGTCAAAGCCCTGAACCTTCCTGCCCCAAATGTCTTTACCATCCATTTCCTCAGCAAAGATGTGTGAGCAATCAGATGAAACAAGTTTGAAAGCCATTGTGCTGAACAGCGTTGCTGTGGAGGCTGCAGCTTTCAGTGTCTCTGCTGAAGCAGTACAGCAAGCACAAGCGTCTGATGTTCATACAAATAACTCTAACGTACAAATAACAGTTGTGGTTGTGACAGGCAAGAGACCTACGTGACCATGTGATCAGGAAGGCACACAGAAACAACACACATTTAATAAAATCCCTCTATTCTCTACAACAGAGATGCAAAATATGTCAAGGACATTGTGTTGAATAACTTAAATAGGAAATAAAAAGTGCCTTCGTAACTTTGCATTTTGGTTTTCTTTTGTTGCTGTCCAAAAATAAAGCAAGGATTCAGGTTTTTAGGCTGAGAAACAACTCTGTTGTTAAAAGCTGCAGCGTGAGAGGTAGCAGCCCTGGGTCTGTGCATGTAGCCCAGGCCAGGACAAAGGATTAAGCTTTAAACTGGCAGCATTTCTAGGCAATGAAAATTTTGCTTTTAAGCATAGCTAGTTTTCTCATGTGCTGTCATGTAATGTCAAAAATACTGTTGATATTCTGCTTATCTCTACAGAAATTTAGGAACAAAATTCCCAGCTTAAGTATGATGATTTGCTTATTAAACAATTGCAAAATACTTCATAAAATGCAACACATGCTAGTTAGTAAAGGAAATATTGATGCTTCCTGGTTATTGTCACCTAGTGATAATATCATGATGATTATATCCAGATTAATTGGTCAAGTAACTTGGCCAAACCTTTCCAATAAAAGGGACCATAAATATTAAGTGCAAGGTGACCTTGCAAACAGTTTTGAGGAAGTCATACAGAAATTCTAAAAGGTGACAGGAGACTTAGATCACTTTTGAAAGAATTCTTACATTCAGATGATTTAAATATGACCTGTTGGTTGGGTTTGCTTTTAATGATATTTATATGCTGCCAGATATAAATGCTTCACAGGAAAATTTCATGTGAGTCAGGGTTAGAGAAACTGGGCCAGAATCCCAGCTCTCAGAAATCAGCAATGCTCACTGTGCTCCTGGGTTTGGCTCCTGCCCTCCCTCCACTTGCACAGACTTCAGTGATGATTTTCTTTTGTGTCTTCTTCAATAGCAGAACATTTCTGAATGCCTTGTCCTTGTTTCTCTCGGGGCATCTTTTGCTCACATTGTGTTTTTTTCAGAATGCACAGTCGTGGCTCTCAGCATCACCACAGGCACAAGCAGGCTCTACAAGGAACCACTGTGCTGTGGTTCCTGCCCCCGAATCCCGCACCTGAGTGAAAACATCAGCTTTTTACTGCTCCCATTTGTCTCTCCCTGCCCTCTCAGCAATCTGCCCCACTACGGAGATGCAGTGAATTTTCAGGGCCTCCAGTGAACCTGCTTGTGCAGTTCATTCCTCTTTTCAAACCCAGGTGGATTCCTAGATGGAGCAGAAGCCCTGGAAAGATAACAGGAGTACAAATCTCAAACGAACTCTTGTACCTGGGCTCAACAGCTTCTCTTTTTTTTTTTTTGGTCTTTTTCCTGCAGATCAAGTGGAACATGGGCATGAAAAAAGAGAGCTGGGAGGCTGCAGTGTATGAAACAGCTCTGCAGATTTGAAGGCTTCAAACAAACTGTCTCAAAGGGATACAGGAGATGTTAAGATGCAAAGGGAAAGGCCATTGCTTTTTCACATCCTAAAAGATATCAGCTGTCACTCACACTAAAGGAGGAGTCCTTACCAGGGTGTAGCACTCTAAAATATTGCCCACCACTCCAGGAGGCAGGGGTTGAATAGGACACACTTTTTTCACATGCTGTTGGGGGAAAAAAATGTGCAAGAGGACATATCCAGACCTTTTTAACTTGACTGATGCCTTTCCTTCAGTAAAAATGGAGTGGCATAGATTTTTTGGATGCTGAACATCCTGGATTGTACTGTGCTGCATACCTGCCCAAGACAGAACTAAATAGAAATAGCCAAATTCTTGTCTTGTGATACCTCTGCCTTGTACGCAAGGGAAAGAAACTTCCCTTTGAGAAGTGGGGTTGGATTAAACAATCTCCAGAGATCCCTTTCAACCTCAATTATTCTGTGAAATCAATATCCATTTTATAAAAGGATGCTTGTTCTTTTGATGGGTTGTTTAACTTTTCTAGTGAGTGGTGTGATTCTTGTTACTGAAACAGTTAAATTGGTAAATTGTTTAGTCTACATACAGTTATGCTGCTATTACATTTTATTCCCCTACAGCTTGCACATAACTGGGCAAATATTCCTCTCTGTTGAATACTTCTTCTGTTGCAACACTCACACAAAGTCATTGCCAGACTGGGTTAAATTCACCCAAAGGTTTTGTTAGTTGCTCTTTAAGTTGACAAACCTAGGAGCAGGAGGTCAAGATTCATCTAACAGGGAGAGTAATTGGAAAGGATGGAGGCTGATCAATACTGTTTCAGCCCTCAGAGCAATTCCTAACCTCTTCCTTATCAGATATACTGGAAGAAGAGCTCCCTTTAGATCTCCTCAGAACTGACTCGCTCACTCATCAAAACATACGTTCTGTACTGCTTGACACCCAGCATGAGAGAGACACCATCTCATACTGAAGAAGGTGTTGCTTCCAGACTCTGGTCAGCACTGAAGCAGAGCTGCCAAAAAAGATGAAAATGAACAAAAAAGACAGAACAATGCACAGCAGCTCCCTGTATGACAGAGTGGTCAGGGTACTCTTGGATGATATGTGAGCTGAAGCACTCACAGAAGAACGAGAAGGACATTTGTCCTGAGTTTCCCACACTGTGGGGGATTGTCTCTCCCTATGACTATTTTCACAATTCTTTGACAGTTTTGTGACTGACTATTCAAGATTATCCATCTCCTCCTCACAGTCTGTTTTAAAACTTTGCTGAGAATAGAAAGGTGATGCAAAGCACACTTTTTTTTTTTTTAAAGCCTGGAGACTGACTCTTGTTTTGGACCTTTTCCTTTTCATCTTTAAATGCAGAAATCAGTAATTTAACCAGATGAAATTATATGTTCACACTGCTATTACAGCATCACAGTAGCAATGTTGTATGACTGTCAGTACTGAAATAAAGTGACCATATTTTGGAGAAAATAAACATTCAGGTCAAAAAACTGCTTCGGGTTAGATATGATTCATCATATGGTGTTGCCTTTACAAATCAGGACACCTGTTTGCTGGGGAAAGCATCAATAACAGAGATGTGAAAAAAAAAAGAAATTCTCTTTGCTCACAGATGATATTTACTATGGAGCAGGTCAGAAGTAATTTCCATGAATACTCGAAGCTATAAAGGGATGTACGTTGTCCCTTAGTGTTAAAGCATACTTGTTTTAGGATTTATTGGCCAGTTACAGAGGAAAAGGGGGAGAAATTTAAAGGAATCAAATCAGATTAGGGAAAATGAGAAAACTGCTACTGTGTGAATGTTCTTACTTGTGCACCTGCAATTAAACACAATTGTGTTTTAAATAAAGAAGTGATGAAACGGAAAAAGAGGTGAAAAGATTTAAATTTTGTTTATCTATGAATTCAGGAATGGAGGTAGCAGAACAATGAAATACCAAGTTAAGTTACAGGTGTAACAAAAACACAGATCAGAGCCTGAATCAGCTTTGTATTAGCAATGAATTTCAGACTTAACCCTGCTTAGGACATCTTGAGATTTCACCCATAAATGCCTAAACAATATGTACCAACTTGTGTGATGGGGACCCAGCTGCACGTGTAGTATTTGTCATCTTTGGTTTAAAGTCAGTGGAAAATAAATATGGAAATTCAGTTCCAAAAACAGCAGGAAGCAAAAAGCACAGTTAAATGTGGGGATCAGAATTCAAACCTGCAGTCTTCAGTTCTCCTGGGAAATTCCCAAATTAAACCAGTTCCCGGTTTTTATCAACTTCTCCCAGATATTACCCTGGGCACCCCAACACTCTGACAACCCTTTCATTTCCATACATCACCCACTACATTTCAGAGCAAATTCCACCCTGCTACTTCCTGGCCCTGACTGACTTGATACCACTCTGTCTGGCTTCACCTCTTCGCAAACTTTGCCTGGCACGAACCACACTCAAACACACCCACGGCGCCCAGGATGCAACGTGAAAACAGAGCCTACCTCCTCCAGCTGCACCAGGAAGGTGACGTTGTGCCCCTGCTCGGCCGTGAGCCGGCCATCGGCCGTGACGATGCGGAGACCCTGGGGGGGTTTGCCCGGGCACTGCTGGGGCTTGGCCGTGTACCTCTCCCGCACCCCGTCCGTGCAGTTGTTGGAAACAACCTTCCGGTACCTGCAAAGGGACGGGGAAATCCGTGCAAGATGCTGACAAGGAGCACAGCAGGATTAACTGGGAACAGGTTCCTTTAGGCTAAGGAGATTGTAAGAAAACAAAGATTCCAAAATATGTTTCAGCATTTGTCTCGGCCAAGCATCCCTCATGTGCCAAACACACCAGTCAGTAGTCCATGCTGTTGTTGACGGCATGTGGCAATTTCCTGCATAGAGTACCTTGATATCATATAAGGTACCATAAATTGCCTAAACTGCTACATGTTAAGTAACTATAAAGTTATAAATAAATTACATACACATACAGTATGGCATTGTATTCAATTATTACACTGCTAGGCAAAATTTAACAACTTTCCTCACACGTTCTCCACTTCTTCTTAGTTGTGAGGCAAGCATCTCTAAAGATGTAACCCTCAGGGCTAGAAAAATAAGAGTTGAAGCAAAAAGCAAATTCTGCCCATCTTTCAGTGAACAAACCCTTCAAACACAGCTTGGGTTGCTTTGTTTGCTTTAATCATTTGCATCATAAATGAAGTCTGCCAGTATCTTAACTTAAACTACATCTTCCATTAACTTCCAAGAGGGCCAAAGAACAATCATTCGAGCTAGCTGCCCGCCTATTACTTCAGTTCACAGATACATCAGTTTCATCTCTCTCCACTGATTTATTTTCCAGTGTTTCTGCCTTCAGCCAGCTTTGACACACCTACAGTACGTGTAATCTGTAGTTGTCATTGGGTTGAATCCGTATGGGTGCTCTAGCTAAATAAAGCCTGGTGAGCCACTTACCCAGTGCTGTTGAGATAACTCTGTCCAAGGCTGCAGTCTTTCGACAAGGAAGATGGGTTATACCAAAATGCTGGTAAGCACTGGCCATTGCTGTGGCGTTCATATCCATAATCACTGTTTTAACATTAAAAGAAACCATCACATAAAACCCCAAAAGAACAAACACAGGTATTAGCTCATGCTCTCTACTAATAATGCAAGTTTTGATTTTCCTCCATCTGTTTACTAGGATTTCTGATTTTATTTTTACTGATAGAACACATTATTTATTCTCCTTCAGCTTTTTTAATTGCAGTAGTTATCTTGCATAAATCCCAGTATAAAAAAAGAAGAAGCAGAGCAGGTAGTTTATGAGTATTGCATCAATTTTTCTCTCTCCGTAGACTAACGGTACCTCTCACGATCAAACCTAGGCTCAAATATAAAAAAACCCCAGAAATCTATGCTAAGTCACCACTGTCTCAATCATATCTTAAAAAACTGAAGGGCTAAAAAGCTAATTGCATTTGGAAACTACAACCCACTGTATGCAGAGGAAAATTTATAGCCCTGAGAGAGCCCTCGCCTGAAGGCATTAACAGCGTATTTGGTAATGGGAAAGAAGTCTGTGATCTTCAATTCTCTTTTTGTTTGGAAGAGGAAATGCTACCAAAAATCCCATGTTAGAAACAATGAGTCAAACTTTAATATTTTGACACAATTTGAGTTTAGTTATGACTAAATTTGCTTTGGTTTCACTAAAAACATTTCAAATTGTTTCTGATTCCAAGAAAACAAAGACTCTATAAAAAATTTTATTATGGGGAAAAAAAGCCTCCAACAAACAGAAAACCTCTTTAATCAGTATTCCATTCACATGTGAGCTTACTTCCCAGCAGCTGAGTAATGAGGACTGCTTGGTTGGATAATCATTCTTATTCCTTTTACTAAGCCTTCTCCATAGCTCATAATGGAGAAGTAATGGGATGTCGTTTCTGAGAACTGCTATACGGAGTCCACCAACTCCATTCCAATATTCCAGTTGCAACACAACCCTTGATCTGAAAACGGCACTTTTCTGCAAAGCTTGTTTTTTAGTTATTATCTATAATGTCTTGGTATCAAGTAGCCTGATTTTCTAAGAAAAGAAGATTAAGGCAGCATTAGATTATGTGACTAAGGCCTCGTATCTGTATATGAATATAAAGAAGCAGAGAGAAAAAACAGGAGATGGATGAACTCCCAACCACCTGATCAGAGTTTGTGGAGCCCCTGCTCCAGCTCCTCCCAGGGCTGTCAGAGCACAGCCATCAGTCCATGGCCAGGGTGAGACCTACCAGATCATCAACAAGAGAGAAATTTATAGAAAAAATATTAACAACAAGAAGAAGAATGTTGAACTTAATGAAGACTTCTTTCAAGTGTCTTGGAAAAGCATGATGACTTAAAAAAAATGCTTAATGAGTCACTAGTAAACAATGCTAAGTTTGGTACTGGTCGAAGACATAAGACGAAGAAAAAAGGAAGAGAATATGTTTCAATTTATCTTTGTTAAGTGTCTTGTACTGGTTATCAAGAAAAGACATTGAAAAGAATTCTGTAACCACTTTTTACTTCTGCTTCAACTTTTTCTTCTGAATAAAGAAAAAAATGTTTTGAGGCAATCCTAAATTGGCAAAATTAAAAAGATGACATTAAGCAAAAGAAAATTAACGCTGCATATCACTTGGGAAAACTCCTAAACATCTATTAGGCTGCATGACTCTTCCAAAGGAACATTTTGGCAACTGTGGTGCTTTGGGTATCTACAACAAGTAACTGAGAACATACTCCAGGAAACAGTGATGAAGTAGATGACCTAAATGGTCTTTTCCTCATTTTTTTGACTGAATTTTCATCAATCTATTTACTCAGATGGTTGCAACTCAGTGTTGCTTAATTGCTTTGGAAGCATCAGCCAGCCAACTCTCCCAGTGCCATGTGCTTCTATAATCATCCTTGTTGGAATAAGAAGGCTATAGCTGCAGAATACTCTTTGTAATGAAGAATAACACCATTCTGATTTGCTTGGAGAAAACAAATATTTACATACAACCGAGACTCATGCATTTTTGTAATTCATTTGTAAACACTCCGCAGCACCGTATTCCTAAGTTATCATGTGTGACTCTAATTAAAAAGCTGTAACACTGTACACACACAATGTTCTGTAATCAGGTGAAAACAAAACTAACTAATACAGCAAAATCTGCCTCAGAGGGGATCAATACTCACAGCCAAATTTGATGCAGTAGTCTGGGATTTCTTACTATTCACGTGTCTAGATTCAAGCTACTATTTTAGTTCCAGTCCTACCTGTACATCTGGGCAACCCAAGCTGGACTTAACTGGTTTTGACTGTACTTGGATCATATTTCTCAAAGTCAAGAGAAAGAAATCCTAGGATTTTCCACAGCAGAAATAGTTACAAGCACAGAAGTTTCACAGTGTTGTTTTCAGGCTTGCAAATCATCTGGCTCATTAAGGCCCGACAGAAATATCATCCCAGTAAATGACATGAATTGCTGCTCCATATCCCTCTACAGATGCAGCAGCCGCCAGTTCACCTCTGCAGTCTTGGAATCTGATGAATTCCTTGGCTACAGGCTGGTGCACGCAGAACACTGACGCTGACAACAAATTGCTGCCCACAATTTGGCACAACAGGCTTTGTAGCAATCAAGAAGCATTACCATCAATTGGACTGCCATAGCACGAGCCAGTACAGCAAAGTCTGGAGATGGGGAAGGCATCAGCCTCAGCCTGCAATCAGCTCCCGGAGTCATCGCCTGGGAACTCTGAACTGGAATTTGCATATATTGATGATATTTTTTGCCTGCCTGAAAAGAACTCAGGTGACATAGATAATGTATCTTCTAAAAAGGAGTGAAGCTTTTGCCATCAGGGATTGCTTTATCAGTGTGAAGCAGCCTATCTTGTGGCTCTCACTGATTATGGTTTTACCCTTTTACTGGTTTAAACTGGAATCCTATTTGTCTTAGTCAAGTAGAACTGCAAGTTCTTTTCTGTAATTAGACACAAATTCATTCCAGACATTTGGTATCTCTTCTCAATGCTCATGATAAATTCCTTTATCTAATGTTATTTTCAGCATAGGTAATAATCAAAGAAAAGAAATCTCTTAAGGAAGTTTGTAATTTGAAAACAAACCTGACAAACGTACTGTTTGGAAGAGCTGTAAATGCACATGAAATTATTAAAATCCTACTGCTCTAAGATACAGAAATAACCAGTTAATTTGGTTTGAGTGATCGCCATGTTCATAGCTTCTAAAAATAAAGATATGACTTAGCATGTAACCATAGAAATTCCTTAAGATTACCAGCTTCACTTTAAGGTCAACTACGCCTGAAGCTGGAAATGCTACTTGTGTTTTTCCATGCTGTGCTTTCCAAATATTTTGGACATTAAATGGGGTGGAATTGAGCTATCTCTGAAAATAGTCACAGTTTTTTCTTCAGTTACCAAAAGCCCTAGTGGGAGAAAAAAACTGGAAAAGTCATGGAAATGACAGCAACGGAAAAGTCTTATTAGCTTTTTATTCACTTAATACCACTGTCTAATATTTAACTATGATGCAAGTGCAGATTTGTGTTTAAGGGGAGCCGTGCTTGCTCCCCAGTTCTACAAGACCTGACACGGGATTAAACTCACAGAAGGATGGATTCATCTACAGTCTGAACTGTGGATCTACAAAGGTGTATGATTACAATTGCATCACAGTATTTTGAGTTGAGCTATACCAGCTTATGTTAATACAGAACCTAAAATCCCCAGAATCTTTTCAGTAAATCCATGCCCAGTAGAAATCCAGGCCCTTAACGATGCAGAGATGCACTGTAGACTTTGCATAGTGAATCTGCATTTTCCACAAGCACTCAGATGAACTGAAATTTCATTCTAAATTACTATTTGTTAGCTAACCAAGGCCATCTCAATGAAAAAGCAAAGTTAGTTAACTGAAGGGTGCAAATGTCGGAGTATTTCAGAGCTGGCACCTGCACGATCTGAACTGATGGGTGGTGACACAAAGGCAGCAGAATCTAACCACACTCAGTGTCCATCCTCTGCCTCCGTGTGGCTGGTCAGAACAGTTTTTCCTGATGCAGGACCCTGATGTTTTAGCATAGGAACTAACCCCAGCAGGCAGGGCTGTAATTTAAGTGCCAGAGAATATAAAAAGAGCCAGCCACATCCCTGCTGATATAATCTGTGAAATAAATAGACCTGATTCCCAATTTCACTACGGCTCCTTTGTGCCTCTCTGGCTATCCAAAACCACTAGCACCAGCATCAACAGGTGCATACTTCTCAGGAAGGTGTGAGATATGGGAACGCTGGTAGAAGAAGCCCTCAGTATTAATGACAGTGGGTTCAGAGGGAGGAGTGACAGTGAGACACTTTACTCAAAGTTCCTGCTAAAGGACCTGGGAGACAGGTGGCTGAAGGATGAACACCACCAAAGGTTTCCATCTGTGTCTAGGAGGTGTTTCTGCTGAAGAGATATCGCTGTAATAATGCTCAGACAGCAGGAAGGAACACAATGTGAGGAAACCGGGTAAATTAATGCTTTAATAACACCCAAGTAACGGTGTCATCCATTTACCCAAATCAATTAAATGAAGGAGATTCTCGTTTCTAGGCCGTTGCTAGGACAGATTTGCCGAGGGTTCTTGTGCATCCCCAGTCCCCCATTCCTGAAGCGCTATTGCCCTCTGGCTGCGAGCCTCATTCCCTGCACCTGCTCCCAGCCCTTCCCTGCCCCTTTGGCTTCCAGCCCGGGATAAAAGGGGTCTGCTGGCAGAAGAGTCCAGGTTCCAAGGCTGGAAAAAACAGTCACTTCTAATGTCACTCAGCGTTGTTGCTGCGAAAAAGAACAAACAAATGTGCCCTCTTCCCTGAGAAAGGAGTACCAATGGGCTGCATACAGATTTGAAATGAATCTGGAGTTCTGTGATATTAAAAGGAGAAAAAAACATTAGAAAATCTTTATGTCTTTTATATCTGGTATTTTTCCCCTGAACTGATAAAAAAAGACTTGCAGGATTAACAGCAATAACACTTTTTCTCACTTTGCCTGACCACAGAGATATAATTTTTTACTCCAATCTCTGACAAGCTTAGATAATAAAATTTTCTCCACACAAATTTATTGTTTAAACAGCAAAGACAGCACAATGACAGGGTTTGTTGTTGTCTTCTCTGTATACACGTCTATATATATACTGGGTCCTGTAACCACTGATGCTAATATAAAAAGCTGCCCAATTTATTTCAAGATTGAAAAATCAAGGGTTGGCAGCTAAGGGGCTTCTCCCTGTCTGGGGGATTCATGTCCCCTTCAATCGCCTTCACTTAAGAGCCCTGCCCAGCAAAAAAGACTAAAAAAAAAAAAAAAAAGGAAATAGAGAATTCAAAAGTACTGAAATGTCATGAGTGAGGATGATGAAAATGCTTTTTTCTTCCTGAAAAGGAAAGACCTCCACAGAGGGCATCCTTCCATAGCAAGAATTCATTCCCTGATTTTCCTCCAAACCTCCCTCCAACTTCTGCAGGGTGAATTGGCAGTGAAGGCTTGTACAGAGTTCAACAAGGCAGGCACTGAAAGTTACAGTGGTGCAGCAGCAGCTTTGCCTTTCTTAGCAGACAGAATTGCTTTTTTCTCGCTTCTTTCTCTTCTTCCTTTCTGTCCTTCTCTGGCAGACCTATGTAAAATTATGCTCCTGGTGGGTATTGTTGATAAATATTTCTGAACTGGATGCTTAAAGCAGTATTTCAGTCTTTTTTCATCAGATGCAGCAGGGAAGGAAGCTGAAATGGATAAAGTAGAAATCCAGGTCTGAGGACTGTAGGAATAACTTGAGCTCAGGGAGAACTGGAGGGGATCACGGCAGTCTGTTCTAAACCAAAACTGACTCCATGAGAAGGAGAAAGGTCCTTCTTGGTCAAAAAGGTCCTAATTCTGCCTCTTCCAACAGATTTGAGGTGTCTTGTTTGTGCATGTGAACTGTGAGCTCCTGTTGTAAGTCCCAAATCATCCAATCTTTCTCTTACATTCTCCCACAGCCCAGCAGAGCTTTTAAAGAAAGTTTCCTTGAGGTGAACATTAAAGAAATAAAAGCATGTTTCTCCCAGCAAATGTCACTGTGGTACTTTTGTTCTGTACCTAGCAACAAAGTTTTGTAGTGGCAAGCCACACAGTTAATTTTAATGAAATAAATATATTCATTCTCAGAGAGAAGTTCTGGAAGGAAAGCATATTTTTATCAGAAGGTTCAGGTATGTGTGTCCCTTACAAGTGCCAGGGATTTAAACACTAATGGACTGACTGTGAGTCAATTCCATCAACTATTTTATAAGGCCATGAGGTTGGCTCAGCATTGTACTGCATGCCCTATAAGAGGGTCAAATTCTTCAGGGAATTTCCTTGCTTTAATGATGGTTTGGGGTTTTTGGTTTGGTTGTTATCTTTTTTACATTACCAGAGGAATGTTAAATGATTGACATTCAGGACCTTTGGACACCTAAATGATGAACTACACACAGATCTTCTCCCTAGAAAAGAACTAAACGGAAAACAGGGAAAGCATCAAGAAACCATATTGACAGAATCTGTGCCAAAATATGTTTATAATTGTTATTGTTTGGAGCAAAAGGATTGACTTTTTTTGACACAATATAGAAGCCTCCTGCGATTCTGTGATTTTATGTAGAAAAAATATTCTATATTTATGGAGAAGTGAGAAGGGAAACACCATAAATCTCCCTAGAAATATTGATGAGATGAACTTTTTCAGGATTCATGTAGCAGATTCTGGGTTTAATTAGTAACATGACATAGATCTGGGTGGGTGAGGCACAAAGGGAGTTTATCAGCATTGCCAAAGAGCCAACATTTCTCTCATCCAAGATACTCAGGAACTTGCAGAGTTGGAGAAAAGAGGTAAGAAAGAGATTTCAATAATGTGGTTCCCTGCCTTTTTTGTACAAATTGCTGTGAGTCAGCAGTAATACTGAAATGAAACCAGCAGCTGAAGATTTTATCACGCCATGCATAACTCACCAATGGACTCTTATTTCCCACAGCAAACATGAGAGAAGAAAAGGCTTCAGGAGATTAACTCAAATCATGAGGGCAATGTCTGCTGGACACTGCCAAACAAGATGGTCCAGATGCAACAAATGACCCAGGAATTTCCTAAGATACTTGATTCTAGAAGTTGAAGGCATACTTTGCATATGCATATATTTACTTTCACTCATATATACGTGTGTACATGTTAAGAATTTATTTTATTTTTTACACAATGCTATTATATGTCTTCAGACTACTTTCAGCCACCCTGGTCACCGCTAAGGTTAGATGTGCTAAATTGACCTGTTATCTTACTGCTGCGCAGAGCTGAGATGTGACCTGGAAAATGGCCTGTTCAGCGTCAATTTCGTGGGAACCTTCAGAGATTACAGATACCTATCCCACCCTTCCTTGACACACCTGCACTACCAGGGAGCCGCCTATTTCGATACCTACATGTTTATTAATTTCCACTCTCTGCAAGCCTACAGCCTAAGGATCTCTGTGCTGCCGTGTGAGAGCACCCAGCCCTTCTGCCCACTGCTCACCAGTCAAAGTCTGCCTCTGTGCACACGCACGGCTCCGAGGTCATAGCCCCAGCATACTTCCCTTGCATGCATTTCTTCTCTGACTTGCGCTTCCTGTAGATCCTTTTTGCTCCCATGATGCAGGCTTCTCCCTGGAAACAAAACCAGAAATATTTCTGACGCCCACCAGGCTATTTGTGTCACCCGGTTTTTCCAAGGCTGTGCAATGGGAGGTGTTACTCAAGGGAAGAGGATGGGAAGCCAAATGCCATCTCAGTGCACTGGAGTTAATTAAAGCTACCGAAGCTCTAACTGAAACGAAACCAACTTTTCCAATACAGAGTAAGAAATTATCTGAGATTACTTATATATCTTATTCAGTTCTGAATTTGTTCCAAAGACAATAAACATTTGATACAGGCCCATTTCACAGCAACTGAAAACACGGTCTGATTCCTCTGCAATTTGAGGCACAGAGCAGGTTTATTTTTTCGGTCTGATCTCTCTGGGAATATTTTCATTCAGTAGAAACTAGTAATGGGTGTTTATGTAAATACTTTCCATGGACAAGTTCAGTTTTATGGGGTCCGACTTTTTACGGAGATGCTAAAACTTCCTATCTTCAACACCTTGCTTAATATTTCCATCTAGGGAACAAGGCTCAGCCTTGCAATCTCAGTGGAAAGGAATTCAAAGGCAAGAGTACACAGAAGCCTTCCTAAAAATAGTTCTGCAAGCTCCAAAGCCAACACCCTCAAAGAAATACTGCAAAATCCTTGGCATTTTTGCTTATTCAAGCACAAGAAAGCAAAGAACAAAATACAGTGGAGTCTCACTTACTACCTTTTATGCGGTTAAAATCATTGTGGAAAACTTTTTCATGGCTTTGATTTGATGATTTGATGGCATGAAACAGAAGGGCCTGAATAGCAACTGGTGTAAAATGCTGTGCTTCCTTGAATTTCAAGGAAGCTGTACTGATTTTCAGCATCAAAAGATCTAAATAATAACGGGTATTTTTAGTGTAGAGTTGTGCCTTGTATGAGCAGCTACTCTGAGTCAAGCTACTTTCATTTCATATTCATTATTAAATTCTTGCCCAGCAAGATATATACAGAAAGACAACCTTTGATGATATAAATGTGTGCTTTGCTGTAGACTTCACTGGAGCCTGTGGTGTTTATATAACCACAGAATTTGGGCCATATTTTATTCTAACCTGATGAAACACAGGCTGTTGTGTCAAACTTGGCAGAGATGGGAAGGTGCCCCGAGGCAGGTGCAGGCACTGTGCAGAGCACCTCACCTTGCTGGGCATGAATTCCGTGGTTCAGAGAGTGATGCAGCAGCTGCATCCAGGATGCACAGGGCAGGGCATGGGGGCCAATGAACTGGGGAAGAAAAGTGCCCAACTCCCATAGCAGCAACAGACAAAACAGGGATGGAACCAAGTGAGCAAGGAATGAGGCTAAGAGGGCCAGAAACTGGAGAAACAAATGTGAAACAACTAAAATGGTCTTAAGACACTGACTCTGAGGACATGGAAGGATGGAGGAGAGAAAGGAGGAAAGGATGGGGAAGTTGGATGTGAGATGTAAGAGTGAAGGAGTTGAGGCCTCAGTGGCAGTCCTTCTGCTGCTGTTGCATTGTTCAAGTCTGCATAAGTCTGAGGTAACTGCCTGTGTGCAGGATGATACCCAAAAGACAGCTGCTCATCCTTCAGGGATCACAGAGCCTCAGTCTCAGGCCAACACACGGATGTAACAAAACAGACCCACCCAGTGAGGGATAAGCTGATACACCAAACTGTTAGGAAAAGATATTGGATCATGCTGATGTTGAACTGCAGGATCATGAGCTACTTCAGGTCAGATCCCAGCCTCCTCGCTTCTCACCTGGCTGTGGAGTTGCCAAGGCCTGTAGTCCTCTTCTGCACACCTCCGATCGAAAATGGACTTGTAGTCTACTTTCACCAGCTGCCACTCTGAGCGGTGGCTGAAATGTCCAAACACACTACAGAATGCAGCAGGAAGAGCATACAGTAAAAGGAGGTCTGGTAGTTATAGAGCTAGAGTCACCACAATTTCCAACACAGATCAATTGCTTTAGGAGTGACAGTCCTACTCATTTTCACTGGACTGACAAAGTGAAAGTGAACTTAGCCTGCTAAATATCTATAACCCTATTAGAAACTGCAAATTTGAATGTAGCTTTTATTCTGTTCACTAAGACCCTTATGACAGTATCCAAAATGACTCAACTGAAGGAGAAGAGTGAAGAGAAGACTCGATGTGGGGCTGGAGACAGTAATAGCTTCAGGAGTTTTATCTCAGTTGTAAGCTTTGGGAATCCCTTCCATGCAAATTAAAATCAGAACCTGAAGGAACATTCTTCATACATCTTTATTAGCTCAGGTTAGTTTCCAGGCCACATATTCTGCTTATTACAGGTCAGTCAGAAGCTGAATTTACCTCCTGTTTTTACAAATCTGATCTCAGATAAAAATCACAGTTTCTGGCATGATGAGTCCAGATTTATACATCATGCAGAACTCAGCAAAGCACATTGAAACTAAACATAATTTTTCATGAGTCAGCCTCCAGGCAACATTTTGTCATTCATTTTTACAAAAGAATGTCTTCACTTATCTGTGTCTCATTAAAAAAAAAAAAGAATGTAGCAGCAAAAATACAGTTATAAAAATACTGCACCATTTTTCTTTCAAATATTAATCTGTCAGGAGTGACTCTGCTTTACATCACATTCAATTTGAGGAGTCAGGTTTCATGCTGATAAGCGAAGTGGTAATGTGTTTGCAGCTTGTAAGGAACCATGTTGCTAATCCTTCCATCCTATCACAAATTGATGATGTAGCAAGAGAAGACTGCACACTCTTGGCTTCAGATCGTACTTGGTTTGGGCCCCAACCAGAAATGCCACTGTTCTGAAAAGCAGTGTGTGGTTCCCCTCAACAGCATCATTATGGCATGCCCACTTACGTCATGATGAGGGTTTCCTCTCCAGGCTCCCCTAAAACTCCATCTACAAACAGTGGGAGGGATGTGAAACTGTACTTGCTCCAAGATCTCCCTTCATCAAAACTTAACCTAGCGGAGAAAGCAGAATTAGTGTCTTCTTTCCTTACTCTCCTATTTTATTCAAGAGGACTCTCTAGTCCACTACAGCTGCTATGAAGAAGTGGAAAACAGCTTCTCTTATTGGATTCTGATTTTTTAGTCCTTTAAATAACTATTTTTCTGGGGAAGCATCATAAATCAGAGCATTGATCAAGCTTGTCTGGCATCATACCACTAACCCACAGCCAATATTTAAGTAATACAAACTAGTAGTTATGTTAAAGATTGATGCTCAAAGGGAAAAATGTAGCCTACGGATAAGATTTTCTAAAAAATAAACAAGTGATTTTGAACATCTGGTTTTTGAGTCCCCAGTAGAAAACATTTTAAGGGGGTTAGTTTTCTGGACCACAACAGTTTCTTCAGACCAGCAGTCCTCGCTGTGGGGAGTGTAAAGTGAAAGCCTGGAACAACTCATCGTTTCTTAAGACTTGGGTCTGGGTGTTTCAGATTCTGATATGACACTGAGTATGGTGGAAGAAAACGATGCAGAACAGCACAAAGCTCTGCTCTACCTCCTCACTCGAGTGCTAACTGGCGAGGACACTTTTGCATTACCAGTTATGTAACCCTGAATATATTCAACAGAATTCTGGTTCATAAGTGCTGCCTGCCACATAGAAGGCAGGTTCATCAATAATTTTGAAAATTAAGACTACTTCGATAACTTAATGAGAGACAAAGGCATAAACCAGATATAGATGATTGATAGATAGATAGATAGATAGGAAGGAAGGAAGGAAGGAAGGCAGGAAGGAAGGAAGGAAGGCAGGAAGGCAGGAAGAAAAAAAGAAAGAAAGAAAGAAAGAAAGAAAGAAAGAAAGAAAGAAAGAGAAAGAAAGAAAGAAAAAGAAAGAAAGAAAGAAAGAAAGAAAGAAAGAAAGAAAGAAAGAAAGAAAGAAAGAAAGAAAGAAAGAGAAAGAAAGAAAGAAAAGAAAGAAAGAAAGAAAGAAAGAAAGAAAGAGAGAAAGAGAGAGAAAGAAAGAAAGAAAAAGAAAGAAAGAAAGAAAAAAAGAAAGAAAGAAAAAGAAAGGAAGAAAGAAAGAAGGAAAGAAAGAAAGAAAAGAAAGAAAGAAAGAAAGAAAGAAAGAAAGAAAGAAAGAAAGAAAGAAAGAAAGAAAGAAAGAAAGAAAGAAAGAAAGAAAGAAAGAAAGAAAGAAAGAAAGAAAGAAAGAAAGAAAGAAAGAAAGAAAGAAAGAAAGAAAGAAAGAGAGAGAGAAAGAAAGAATAATCAAACTCAAGAAGCCAAGCTGTGGTAAACCAGGAGTGTTGTGGAATTACACTGATGATATCTCAGATCTGGCCAAGCCAGAATTACGTAAACTGCAATTTCCAGGATTTCTTAGCTTTATCTGACTTAATGTTTGCCAGTATCTTAACTAATACTGTCTAGACTATAGCTGCAGAAAATTGGATGCATACTAACTGCCTATTTCCTGGCATCTGAAAAGAGGGAGAGCGGACATTTAGCATAGATGGAGTCATTACCAGAGGTGTCTGATAGGCAGAGATGTGTGTTTCATGGCCACGAGTACTCCACCTTGATCCAGGTACAGAACACTGTGCTCTTCCTCAAAGATCTGGAAAAAAAATGTGTTTATTTAAACCTACTATCCTTAGTATCAAGAAAATGTCACAGTTCTTTAAGTAGGATCATGACAGAGGACAGTTATGTTCTAAGAAAATTATAAGGTAGAGGAAATTGTAGATATAGTTTCTGGACTAGTTTTTTTATTGTTTGTAGTTTTTGCCCATAGTTTTTCCAGGTCCATGGAAAATTCATTCTTTCCCTCCTTGACGGAAAGTTAGAAATATGATTTTTTTGCAACGATCAACAATTTCCCTCATTTTGATGACAAATTTTTGTTTAAAGAAGAATTTAATGTGTTTGCACATGTCTGGCCCTATCTCAAATAATTGATTTAGATAGAAAAATGAGGCTGGTCAAACAGTGAAAAATAATTAGATTCTTGGATTATCAAATATTGGAAAAGATTTTCTCTCCTTGTGTCTTTTTTGTATTAACTTTCTGCAAACATCTGCTCTCCAGCCTATACAGCAGCATTTGTTAGTCTGAGAAGGTTACTCATTCTCTCCATGACTTGATATCCCATTCAGAAAATAGGAGTAACAGAATTTCCTGAATTGAGGACAAACACATTAGAGGGTATTTCTTAACAGGTGAGACTCCACTTAATATTAGCAACTAGATATAATATCATCTTTTAGTGTATATATATATATATATATATACATTTTTATATATCATATTATAATATCATATATTCATCATCCAGTCTCTCTCCACGATTAATGGAGGGGTAGGTAGCTTTGGAACAAGGCAAACTGAATTCTGTCTTTTTCTGCATTAGCTTAAGAGCAAGGCAAAAAAATCCATTTATATGGACAACGAACTTAGGACAACTCAGCTTAGGTAAAATGAGTCCCACATGGAGTGAGAAAAATTAGACCAGTGCAACTGCTGATTTTTGGTTAAGTATAGTCATGGACAAAGATAAAAATAGTTTGGTTGGCACAAGGGATGTACAACAGTAAAAGGTAACACTTTATCTCCCCTCATCATTCATAATTTATTCTGTTCTCTTTGCTATGGGGTTAAACCGAAGTCAAACTCTGAGTAGAATAATAAAAGTAATTTTCTGTTATATGAAGTCTAACAACATATTCAGTCTTTTTCTTTTAACATCTCTGTACCTTAGAGAAGGGAAGTTTACTCCTTTGTAAAGATTTGCACAAAGCTACCCTGAACCAAATGAAACAAAAATTGACAGACTGAATCTACTTTTATGAAATTTCCTATGATTAATATTTAAACCAGGTGATTCTGTGTCATTTACCTGCCTCCAAGTGTTCCCAGCATCAGAAGTCACAAACATGCTGATGTCATTGTCTGACAGTTCAGTGCCTATATTACCTGTAAGATGAGCACTTGTTAGTGATGGAACCCTCTCAGAAACAGCAGAATTAGCAAATCAGGGGAGTAAATGTATTTATTTATTTTGCAATTGTAGAACTTCTGGGTTTGGGAGGAAAATGAGAGGGAAGGGAAGAGGGAAGGGGTTTCAGTTTGAAAAAATATATATAAAAGACCCAATATATAGAATTACACACCTCCATATGCAAAGGAAATGCCCTGATTTGATCTTAAACTCACAGGAGCAGAGGACTAGACATGATCTTCTCAGTCTTGAAGGCCAGTTTCCACAAAAAGCATGTGACAAGCTTTCATCTGACAGCCTGCCTCCTTTCCCAGTACTAATGGTGCGACACCCCACAGCCACCCAGCACCCTCCACAAACTCCAGAGTTAGTCCAGGTTTGCACATCATACCCAGGCAATTTCGAAATGTTTCATACCTGAAGCTACAATAATACTGGGGGCAGTGTCTCGGCTGGCAATGTTTCCTGAGGTATAGGGGTTGTCTGAGACCTTCAAGTGAAGATGAAGAGAGCAATAGGGCTATGGAGAAAGGGGAAATAAAAGTAAAAAGCAAATACAACAATGCATGCTCCTATTTCTACAGGCTTAGAAACATAACAGTGTCTTTCTGTATTTCTTCCTAATCATTGCATCCAGTAACTCTTAGAAAGGCACAGACACTTTGCTATCATTTTCTGACACAACCCATTCCCAGTGGGAAACTGATCCACCAGGCTGAAACTCTCCCAAGGACAAGATCTTTGAGGCTGTACCTCAAAGGAGGGGACCAGGCTTGCACGGGTAGGTGATGGTAAGGACTACCTGACTCTCCTGGCTCCTACTCTTTGAGAAGCAATCACGGATGCAGATATGAAATGACTCTCTGAGCAGCACGGCCCAAGCTATCTCTGAAACAAGAAGCAATATAACCCCACTGGTGTGGTGCTGAATCACCTCCAATTAGCCAAGAAAAACAACTTATTTCATGCCATTTCTTAACTCTTTTTGACATATGACTGTTCTGAAATGCACTGCAATAAACACAAAGAAGTACCACGAATGCAAAGTGTTAGTTTCACATTCAAAGCAAAGCTTCATTGCCCGTCTGGATGTGACCTTTAAGATTCCAATACAAATACATCCATGGAAACCTCACCTATTTGCTATTGATTCTGTATGCTGGGTACTCAGGTAAGACACGAGTGGTACAGAATAAATCAGCTGAGCAAGAGGGTGAGACAGACAGGCAGATTTTCAAAGCTGCCATTACAATTCCCTCCAAATCTGTAATGTGATAATTTCTGAAAATTTCTGAATGCTATTTCCTTCCCTCAGGTTTCATTTCCAGTATTTTTTTTCTTTCAAACCTCATGAAGAGTCCTTCATGAAACATGCTAAGGGAAGAGAAGGGGAAAAATATTGGCAAGAAAACCTGAAGGAAACTGACCCAGTCCAGGTGGACATCACACAGGAACAGCTGGGGCAAAGCCCATGCTTCAGCTTCCCCAGCTCTGTAGGAGAAAGAGGGGCTGTGCAGGGGGACCTTCAGGCTCAAAGGAGACAGGTTTTCCTGAATCATACCAGCTGCCTAAAGGCTAGATCTGCAGCCCCAAGAGTCTGCCAGGCTTCCTCTGCAAGAGACCTAGTTCCATAGGTCACTGGAGGAAGACCACTTATCCATCCTGTCTCAAAGAAGGTGAATATGACTGAAATGAGAAGTGCCCTGTGGAGAATGGCAGGGTTCTTTTGGCAAAGGCAAATGAGGGTGGTGAGGAGAGATGAGAGCTCTCACTTATGTGAGACAGGAGAAGGGGACGTGGGCTGTGCAGCAGGGAACACGAGCTGCCAAGTGGAATGTACTGAGCAGCCTAACTCCAAGTGACAGCCTTGCGAGGGCAGCCGCTGGAGCAGCCCGGGGCGCCGGGAGGGAGTGGAAAACAAATTGAGCTGACATGAATGCAGGAAGTGGAAAAGCACTGCAAGAGCATGAACTCCTTCCTTTTACATTTTGATAGGTTGTGAGAAGACTAAATAGAGAACGTATTTTTAAAACTAACATGTTCAAGCCCACTTCAGCATTTTGAAGACAGAACCTAATGGCAACTCAGCCAATTCCCAACTCAGATGAGACCTTGTTAAGATTCAATCTTTGTGCTACCAGAGGCTTCCTTTCAAATTTATCTCATTTCACAGATATAGTATATAGAAATGGAATATATCTCTCAAATATTAAAAGCCAGGCCATCTGTCCAAGCAGACAGATGGTCTTTTTAATGGCATGACATCTTACTTGTTGGAGTGCACTAATGCTTTGAGTCTCTAGTGACAACTGGGTATGGTGCAAAAGCCAACCTTTTCTCTCCAAGCCAAACACCTGAAGTTACTGCCCATGGCCACCCCACATCCTGACTGTGTTAGCATTCTCTTCCTCATCCCCGATGTACACCTTCTCTATCTCTGTCCTTAGAGTTCATCAACAGATATTTTTCCAGCTATTTTGTGTTCTGCTGGTCCTTTTGTGTTCCTCCTCTAGCTCCCACAGCTTAATTAACATACAGACATCTCACTGGTTTTCCGAATTTTCATCAATTGTCTCTGCCCTTTTTGTTATTACCAACAGTCTACTAAAATAATTATTACCACCAGAATCACAAGTTTGGGTTTCCCCGTAGTTGCCTAGTTTCCAGCCATGCCAACTGCTGCACAGCCACCAAGGGAAAGGCAACCACAGCATGGAACATTAAGACCCTAGACAGAAGATAAAGCACAGGTGACACAGGCCATTGCTCTGCTCACTGTCACAGTTTTTACAATTATGCTGGATTTCATTACCTGCTTCCTAACATTTTCAGCCAGCGCTCTTATGCTTCCCCCTCAGGAAGCTCATCAGTCCTTAGTAAAATTTCTCACAAAGATCCACAAACCCACTTTTAGCTGTTCTGCAAAGCCCACCTGAACTGTCTCCAATGGCATGACACATACAAACCCGCTATTAGTGGCTGTCTCTCATCAGAAGTGGGAGAAATTATTATAAAACAAGGATGATGCTGGTCACCATTCACAAACTTAGGGGTAGTCACAGTATTTGCTCACCTGCAACAGCAAGGAGCAATGAAGAGAGATGAACACTTCCAAGAGAAATATCCAAAACACCTCACTTAGATGCTTATAATACTCTGTAGCAGATGGCACAAATGCCCTCCCTTATGAGAAGAGGGTCTTTGTCCTCAAATCCTTATAAATTCATATGGAAAAGACAAACAAAATGTGGGAGGGAATAAACAGATGTCTGGGGAAGCGAGGCACAGAGAAAATAAATGACTTGCCCAAGGTCACATAGGAAAGTGGAAATAGGCCCAAAAATTGAATCAAGATTCTCCTGAGATTCAACCCTGTGTTTGAACCACAAGTCCATCCTTGAAAGCTAATTGATTAACTCTCCCAGGCAGATGCTCATTTCTTGCCAGACAGAATTACTCCTCAGTTAACCACTTCACAACACATGGTAAGTATCAAACTAAACCAGCATCTTTGGGATAAAATACCTTGCCAGCTATTTCATGAAGATTAAGTGAATTCATCTTAGGAAACAGGTTGTATACACAAGAAAAACAAAACCCAGGGATTAGATGGAATTTAATTGCTTTCCTCCTTCCTCATTATTTAGAGCTGTCTCACAAAAAAAAGTGAAGAAATTCTGAGTCCCTATGAAAAACCACCTTGTGTTGTACTGTCAGTAGAGGGATGGTTCTGTCTGGCTCGCCTCGTGCTTCAACCAGATTCCTTCTTAACCTCCCAGTCAACAACTTAGCTGCTATGTACTTATTTCTGTTTTAATTCTCACTTAGTTGAGGTTTAAAGACCAGATGCACGGAGGACACAGCACTGCACTCGCAGGCTGGGGACTGTACTGTCACTCTGGGAAATGGCAGATCCCATTTTGCCAATGAGCTGGAACATGCGTCATTGCTGAGTCCTGAGCTACTGCTGGAGACAATTATGCTGAAAAGCAGCAGTGGGAAAGCATTAGTATCTGCCGTGGAGCAAGGATGGGAGCTAAACTACATGTACAATGGACTATGAAGAATTCACTTATCTATGCCATAAGGAAAACCAGGATCGTGTCAGGAACAGTTATGTCTAGAAGGAAAAGGAGCAATTGACATAAGGAGGTAAAACTGGTGATGCAGGGGTGGCTAAAGAGGTGAGTGGAGTTCGTGAAGTGTTTAAATGCTAAGCTACGCCACACTAACAAGGAACAGAACTGCCTCAGAGCAGAGGAAAATTCCTTTTCTGTGCATTTTCCCTCAGCAGAAAACCTTTATGTATCCCTGACATATTTCCAGGAATGTACACTTACAGTGCTTTTGCTTCAAAAATTTCCCTCCCTCCCACTCCCAACTTCTGTGGTTTATTCTCTGCAATTTCTAGAATTCTTTGATTCCATATTCTGCCTTCATCTTCCCCACCATTAAGTGTGAACCTCAGACGGGATTTTTAAATAGCTTGTCTCTCTTGCAGAATTGCTATTTTGGTTTGAGGTTTGGTACATTTTCTGTACTTCTATCCCTCCCTTTCTCTGGCAGGCAGACTGCCTGTTCCTGTAAAAACCTAACGAATTAGTTTAGTTCAGATTTCAGCTATTTGCCTTCCTTCAAATTTGCAAGTTGTCCACCTGAGAGTGTTCATGCTCAGCTGAGGTTTCCTGCTCCTCTGCCATTCCAAAAGCTTATGAAAACCTAAACATGGAAGAGTGCTTAGACAATGAAAGAGGCCTCTTGCCTGTTTTACCCAATGTTAAGGGAAGAGAAAAAATAAACATGGCTAAATATTCCTCTGGCCTTATCACAGGGAAGGGCTGATAAATTACTTTCCATTCTTCTGAAAGGACAAATACTGAGATACAAAGTTAAAGTCTGTTGAGGATTTGTCCCTCAGCACCCCCAAATCACAGAACAATTCCTACACTCCAGCCCAAGTCACGGAGCACTTAAGAAGTGTAAACAGCTTGACAAGCCTCCATCGAGCTTGCACAGGTGGAAGTAATTCTCAGAGCAAGTACATAGTTGCATAGAGAGTAAAATAAAAATGAACTAATGTTTAAAGAGTGGTTTATGCACAGGGAGCTCCAAGGATGTCAATGCAATCCACAGAGAAACATGAGCTCCTCTGGGACAGTTCTCACTGTGTTCCTACAAGTGCCCATGCTTCTGCTCCTCCTCTTGACCCTTTGTCTGGCTTGTTCAAATTTACCACCCTCAAAGGAATTCCATCTTGTTCAGGCACATCTAGTCCAATTTTAAATGAAGTTTATTGTGTTCTCTGGTGCCCATGGGTACAGTACCAGATACAGTATGGATGGGAAGGCTTAAGGGAGCCATAACTCTCTCTCTCCCCATAAGAACTGTCCATTTCTGTTTCATACACAGATACATGACCACTTCCATTACATAATGGGCAACTACAGTGGCAGGCATAGCCTTGTATATAAAACACCCAATTCCTGCAAACAACTGTTCCATAAGGGCCACACATTGCAGTATCCCTGGCTCACTTATAACCAGAATGGAATCTTAGACTTTGCATGATCACTGCACAAAAATACCAGGAAAGACCTCTCAGAACTCTAACTTCAAATTTATGGAAAAAAAATAGTCTTCTTTTATTATTTTACTTGCTTATGTGCTTTTTTTTTCCTTCTGCCTTGCCAGCCCCCTAGAATATTATACTGTCATATCATATAAAAAAAACTTGAGTTTCTGATAAAATTGGTTATAATTTGAGAAGGTCAAGATGTCATTTTTTTACTGTTCACTTGAGTTGAAACTAGATTATACAATCTACTTGAAACACAAAGGCTTCTCTACATAGTCCCTTCCAAAGAATTGAATTGTTTTATGCCTGCAAAGTTTTTTGCACATCATCTTTTCTGGTTTTCACCTCATAGAAACATCTAATTAAAAATTCACTTAGTTACAATTTTTAAAAACTTGAAAGAAGAAAACAAACCCAAACAAATTTAGTCATGCTCTGAAATAATTCTCCTGTCTTACCCCCAGTCTCTCCTATTTATTTTTTTCCAAACTGGACAGAAAATGAAGGGCTTGCATTTTGGCTCAATCAAAAAATCAATTATTTGAACAGCTTCAAATATTTATTCTTTGCTCTTGCAGTAGTGCATAACATTCAGTTAAGAGATTAATGTAGCATTCAGCTACAAAATATAACGCTGATTCAGATTCTAATGCCTCAAAATGAGAAACTTGTTTTTTTTTTAAGATGGAAAACAACATGCAAGTACAGGACAGCAGCAGGAAGAACAGTCTAAATAGTGTCCCTGATTCTGCCTGGAACCATATTAGAATTAGTATAATATGAAAGCTATTGAGAATCCCAAACACAGGGGTTCTGAGTATTATCTCACTACTGGGTATAGATTGTATCAGTTGAAAAATATGTCCAGATCAGTTTAAGCTTTCTGATTTGATAGAGATCTCCAATTCTGTTCACATTCCTTATATTTCACTTTCCCTCTTGGAAACTGTTTGCACATAATGATGATTAAAGACTTAGCTACATGTGGATCTATATCAGTAAGTACAGAGACAGATACAATTTACACCAACACCAAGCTGTACATTGGATGAATGTGTCGATTCTCACTTCTGAGCTCAAAGAGAAAATGATGAATGTTAATAAATATTAATGCCAACAGAGCAGCCTGAAAGAAATCCAAGCTCTCTTTTGCTTTGAGCCTGTTTCCAGTTACTGGGTCCCTAAGAGTTCTGAGCTACAGCAGCTCTCGCCTCCCATCTAGTGTCCAGAGAACCGACTGCCAGACATGGCATCCAGCTTCCCCTGCTCTTCCAGGAGACACAGCCCTTCTGCAGAAGGCAGCTGATCCAGGATGCTTACTTTTGTTCCAGAAATTAAATTAAATTAAGCTAAATTACAATGCCAGCTCTTGCAATAACCCCTGGCAGCCCAAGCCTGAAGCACTACACTCCATGAGATACACTTCATGGAGAGGAGAGCTGCCCTCTCTTTGTTGTGTTACCTAGCAGAAAAAGATTGTTCTGGGGTATTACCACCCGCCAAGTTCCCCCCTCAGGTACTTACTAGGAGACAGTGAATGGGATTTCCTCTCAGATCCGTGTGTGGAGCCTGCAACAAACTCCAGTCTCTCCCTTTATTGTAGGTGATGAAAGTTTTCACTTGGTTGTCGATCTTCTTGTTAGCCAAGAACATTCCCTTTATCCCTGCTACCTAGGAAAAATTGACATGGCTGAAAAATAGATCAAGTCCATGCAGGTTCTGTGCATGCCCCTTTTTCTCTGTCAAACCCACCAGGGCTCTGGTGGCTGTGTCAGTGTGGTTGGTGTCAGGGCCAGAATTGCCAATGTACATCAAAGGAAGGCAAGTTGGAGTGCTGGGGAAAAGACAACCCAAAAAAGCCATCACAGGTGCAAAGATGACAAATGGGAAAGAAATCTTTTATTTCAGAATCATCAGGGGAACATGGCAGGATGTCAATAGCATTATCTGTAAAGTGACAACCTCTCAACTGTGTAGGCATCCTTCCCCCTGAAAGATGAAACATGTACAGGCAATTATTTTTCTCTTGTACAGCAGCAGCAGGAAACAGCAGCAAATTTGGTCTTGTGAAGAAAACAGCAACACACACACATAAACTTGCAGTTTCTATTCTCATCCAGCCTTCTTCAGACAGGTCATCTAAGGATCTCAATGTGTTTCATAATTATCAGTGTTTCAACAGGATAACTTGGGGCACAGAGCTATTTTTATTACGGTTTTGTATTTTGAGGAAACCAAAGCACTGGTGACTCAAGCAAGGCCATACAGAATGCTAGTTACAGAGCTGGCAACAAGATCCTCATCCTTTTACTTTTTCCTGGTGTTTTACCCAACAGTTTAAATCCACAGACCTGCAGGAGGATTTTGCAAAGACATGACGCTAACAGATTCACATTGGAACCAAGCCTAAAAGTATCTTAGTGAGGAGAAAAAAAAGTCAACCTCAAACCACAACTCACACTGCAGAATGTTCCCATCTTCTCAGCACACTGAAAATCAATAGCCCAATAGCTGCTGCAGCTTGCGAATGAATTTGTTAGGCTGTCATTCTGCAATCTGAGTGCTGCAATAAAAAGGGAAGTGAAATCAGGAGAAGGAGGGGGAAAGCGAGAAACTTTTCGATTTCCAGCAAGTCTGTTCAGTCATCCACCTCACCTCTGCTTATTATGTACAATTAGCAGACAGAATCATTCACCAAGACTTTTTATTCACAGAGATTATTACTTAAATGACATCGCATGGCAAACAGTTACACAGAAGATGCAGAGCCTTTTCCAGCTCAACCCATTTAATTATGTGTCTGGATTTGGATGCTGCAGCTACCAGTGAACAGGACCTTATTGCACTTTTAGTCACGTGCTGTGAGACTACTTGTGTACAGTGCTTTGGCACAGTGCAGTGAAGTAGTCATTCAAATAGCACCTTCCTGAATTTCATTTGAAGTTGCATAAAGACTTTGACATGGCTTGCTATAAAGGCCAATAGTCTTTAAATTAAATAGCTAACTACTTCATTGTTGATATAAGCAGAAAAAAGATAACCTTTTCAATTTCTCAGCTGGATTGTTTGATCCCACCCAACTAAGTATTTAGGATTTCTTTGTTGTAGTAGAAAGGCACCCTCAAAAGACAAGGGTACTCCTGTCTCCCAGTGATATTGCATGAATAGACAGGGATAGAAAAATAACATAGTTCTGCCTTTACTACCAGAGGCTAGAGCCTATAGTTCCAGTTGTACTTTGCTTTGTTGCTGTCCCAAAATAGTTCTATTATATAGTCCCTGTGAAATGTTGGCCATAAATGATTAAAGAGCATTTTATATATCAGGCGATAAAAGTGTTCTGAAATCCTGTGAATTTTTTCTTTTTATGATTCTAGTCACGGGCTGGGACTCAGAATCCTTTCCCGAGAAAGCAAAGTTATTCTGTCAGTGTTGGACAGCTTTATCTTAAAAAAAAGACTGCACACACTATCCATGCTTGTGTACTCTCAGAAGGAAGAGACAGACCTATTGCATACACACCCCTGGCACACACAGGGAGCTGTTCAGCTCTGCTGCTCACACAGTCATAACAGAGAAAGACCCAGGCAAGCAAGTGCATGACCACCAGTGGCCAGAGAGGAAAGCACTCCATCAGCTCCCACACAGGAACTGTAGAATCTTCACCACCGTGAATGCATTGTGTGCAGATACAAATGCTGCCCTGCAGCTTCAGAAAGATCCATACAAGATACTTGAACACACGACTCCAAAGACATTTTTCTCTCCCCATCACCACCTTCATACATCAAACGTATACTTCTCAGCCAACATACATACTGCTAGAAAAAAGTAAGTTCCAGAGTGGTAGGCATATATACCACAGCTATAGGCACACCTCCTCACAGTCTGTTATCAGTCATGGATTATCACAGACAGGACTGTCTTGCTGTGGACCATTCCAACAGAGCCATACCACATCACTGGGGAGACACAGGAACTAGAAAGGGTGCTCAGACACGGCGGTCAGTGATTTAGCTCTTCCCTTACTTTAGGAGGTGGTCAATAGGACAGCCTTTTTGTGAACTCAATGAGAGACCGTGAAAGAACTTTTCTCTTTGTTCCCAGTGCAATTCCCTGCTGAGCAGCATTGAGCAGATTTATCCTTGATTTAGAATCATTTTAAGAATTACACATACAGACATGTTCACTAAAATTCAACTAGAAGAACTTACTTCTAACACCTGACAAATATGCACATAGACACCTGCACATTAAACAGGCGTTTCTCTGGCATCTTCTCTAATGATGATGCTTTTTTAAATATACAGCTGCCACCAGAGAAGGACTCTTTTTTGCAGTCTCTCCACTTACTTTTAATTTACCTATGGATTTTTTTTCCTTCTCTTGCCTTCCTCTCCATTTTCCCCTAGATCACTATAACAATCCAACTCAGAAAACCATGTTGGCTGGCTCTCTGTTCCCTTCCAGCAAGAACATCAAACTGAAAGGAAGGTTTGTGCCAGGTTCCATGTCAGCCAATATTCCTTCTGTCTAGATAATCAGCAGATATGACCCTGTAAGTCTGATTCCATCAATTTCAATCCAGGTTGCTGTGGGGTGTCAGCTGAATAAAACAAAACAAAAGATTTTCTTTACCCCCTGGGATGTAGGACACCTTTATATAATGCAGTAAAGCTGCTTCCCCAGCTGACAGTAATAAGAGGCAACAGTTTTTCCATGGGCTGCCAGCACTGCAGAGAGATTATTGGTAAAAAATGTCCAAATGACTGAAATGGCAGTGCCCATCCTCCTCCAGTCCATCTGCACTGATGTATAACTTCCGGGCTCTCCGGACAACTCAAGGTGGTTTCCAAGTAGAGGGCAGTTGAAGGAAAACTACAGAGCAGAGCTAATATTGAGACAGGGATGGGGAAATACGGGAAGCATCTTCATCTTCAAAGGTACTCAGATCTACTTCATGACCATTATTCTAAATGGTCAGAAAATACTCTGGAGGAGACCTGAAAACAGAACCTGACCCTCAGAACAGCAGCTGAGGACTGAGTTTGTCCTCAGCTGAGTGCTGTCTCCAGAGTGAAAATAGGCAGCAGAGCAAGAGATGTACAAAGGCACATTAGAAGTCCTACTCTTAGGATGAGATGTCATAGAAGACAACACAAATTGGCCTTTTTACAGGTGAGCTCAAGCAGAGCACACTTGTTCAGAAAAAAGGCCCAGGGGTAAAGTGGGCATCAAAATGAGGTAGGAGTTCCCATGCTCATGGGATAGCCCAAGAGGGCATATATATAACCACTTAAGTTCCCAGAATAGTCCAAGCTGAGAAAGGTGACAAGGACAGCTGAAAACTGCAGACTCTCCTCAACTTCTAAAACAAGAGATTAGACTGCCAGAAATGCAACAAAAATCGGAGAATGATACTATTACGACTGTTGGGAGCTTTCAGAGCCATAGAGCCAATGTGGGTCCAAGCAGGATTTTGGCTGACAGAGTTCCTCTTAGCAACTGAATGAACTCTCCCACGACTTTTTCCTACGCATCAGAGAACCATGAGCTGCTCCTCACCTGGGAACCTACTGGTGAATACAGCAGTGCATCTAGGGAGGGTAAAACTGTGTTTAGTCATTTGTTGGCTTTGCTGTTCACATGCATATTACGAGACTGATGTGCAAGGAGGAAACGGTACTGGCATCATGTGAGCTCCTGAGATAGCAATGAGATGTTTTGAGTTATGACATACCTCATAGAGGTCAATCATCACATTCCCCTCCAGCCCTTGACTACTCTTGACGTTTTCCAAGGCCAGGGTGAAGTAGATCCCTCGGGTGTCGGAGATGTACAGATTGTATGTGTCATTCTGGTTCCACTCTTGTACAGCTGCAAACACCTGATTCTCATCTGTGCTGATAACATGCATGTCCTGGGGAAAGACAAGAGAGGCAGGTTACCAGAGGGAGCTCTGTACCACCACTTCCAAGGGCACCAAAGTAACTGGGGAGGAGCAAGGGATATATTTAGGCTGGGTGAACTAAGTTGACAATACTGCTGCATTGTACTATTGAATTGTCTACAGCCACTGTAAGCAGGTAATTCCATCCAGGAATATTTTACACCACCTCTCTTCTGCCAATTTGCAAAGCAGTAATTAACTGATGAGGTGCTAATTGAACATTTACATGGGCACTACAGCGTTATACAGCAGCACTTTCACTCCCCTTACCAACACCTTCATTTTAATGAACACTTTGTCTGGGGAATAGGGAGGGTTGTTTATTTGTTATTTTGGGTTTTTTTCCTTTTGGCACCTGAGTGATTCCACTCCTGACTGTGCAATCACAGACATTAAAAATGTAGGGGGTTTCAAAAAGAAAAAAAAAGATCATCTGAAACATCTGTTTCTTGCCCAGCATTCAGAAGCCAAATATGCTCAGGACCTGATACAAGTAGGATCTAATGAGGAAACATCTGCCGTTATCTACTGTTTCTAATGGAAATGTGGGCTGGAGCCAAGGCCCTGGATCATTGTACCAAACAGCACACCCCAAGAAATAAAACAGAAAAACAACCCTAATCTTCACTAGATATAAAGAACAGAAATGTAGTTAGATCACTAGCATCATGAGTAAAGGTTTTGTTTTACTCTGTTTGTTCTGTGTGTTACAGCAGGCAGAAAGAAATGAAAAGATTGCATAAGTAAAGAAAAAACAGTAACTGTTAAACCAGATCCCATCTTTCAATGCTGGGAGAAATTATTACCCATTTTGTTTTATTTTCTATTACAATGGAAAAAGCCACCAAGAGAGAGATTGTTATAATGAAATTCCCAGGCTCTATCAGCCCAGCACAGGCACCCTGAGTTCTTTGGTGCCATAAAAATCTGTGAAGGTAGGAAAAGAAACGAAGATTTCTTAGCACCAGGTGATTCCCAGAAGACTCAGCTGCTCGGTCTGTTTTGGGCAGATATCCCAAAGTTATTCTGTTCCCATGAATCTCAGCCAGGATTTTCTATATGCAAAACTGGGAACTTTATCAGAAAATATACTCTTTGGAAGCTGATGCTACTTCTCCCTTCTGCTAATAATAGTCTTTGAAAATTCGGTGTCTGGTGGCTTTTTAGGGAGGATTAATACTTCCAGATGAAGCATTGTAATGTAAAAATAAAAAGTAATATAATGAAGAAATTTGATCTATAAATTTGAAAGTGGATTCACCGTGGAGTTAAGATTCAGAACAGTTGCTTGTTCATCCAGATCCAGATCTGAATACAGAGTGGATGAATACGCACTTGATTTACTTTCTGCTTTGCACTGGAGAAAATCATATCCCAGAAGATGGGCTCATTTTGGGAAGGAACAGATTGGTTTAATTCCCGAGGCAACAGGAAAGGTAATATAAGTCCCACTGACTTCTACTAATTTTGGCTGTGAACAGATCCTCTCTCAGCTCCAGCTGTGCCAGTAGGAGTTACAGCCACAGCTGTTTGTCTGTGGCTCCGTATTTCAGACTGTCACCCTGGTTCAATCTGCTGGTAGATCTACATCAGCAGGTGTTCCCAATGTGCTTCAGGCAACATTGGCTAGCACAGCTCTAATCTCAAGTGTTAATTTCTGCATATGTGCACACATGGGCAGGCCTCTCCATTTAAACATAGACAGAAATTATAAGTAAAACTTGTTTGTCTGGTGAATGGACTTTTTCATTATCTTACCATGTCATTCAAGAGTTTTGTAAAAATTGGGGGAGAGCGGAAAAAAGATACTTTGATCAACACCAGAGAAAACTAAAGGCAATTTCACAAATGCTAAACAAGCAAACAAGTTAGTTTATTCACTAGATGCTTCCTGCATTTGATCAGAGCATGCTGTAAGATGGAAGTCTAAAGAAGATTCCAGTAAGGCTGAAGAATCTCAAGCGTAGGGAAGCAGAGACTGAGACTGAATTGGCATAATATATGTAATGCAGAAAGTCAAATAAGATAACATTCCAACTACGTGCCTTTGGGGATAAATTAACTTTTCCTCTTAATATGGCCTTGTCCAATAGATGCAGCAATGATGCAAAGCTTTGATAGAAAAGAATTTATACATGGGCATCAAACAGGTCTTGGACCAGCATCAGGAATTTCTTCATTTCCACAATGGGAAAATTAAAATTAATCAGCATTTCTTTTTTTTTTTTTCTTTTCCCAGGGTGGGGATTAATTTCTTGGTGGGAGGAATAACACAAAAAGACAGCCTTCACCTTGATATGGCACAAGCTCCTCACAGAGATGGAAGAGGACAGGAATGTGATGCAAGGCACCTTTCTCAAACAGTCATCATCAACTTCAGGGGCTCCCCTTGCATCTGTCTACTGAGAGCCTGAGCTTTTTTCTCTCTGTTCCAGAACATACTGGAAGTACATTAATATGCAGTTCTACTATCTGTCCCTTTTGCCTTTCCAAAGACAAAACGAACATGATGCTGTACATGAGTTTGATCAGGTTTCTTCTCAAATGACTAAAAGCCACGGCTTTCTGAATTACTAAACAATTGCCCTTTTTGCATTTGGTCAGGGAACTTTTTTCCTGGCAAGTTAAATAGTAGGGATGTGTAATGCCAGTTTTATTCTGCCAGCTCAGTTGGTCAGAGCGCGGTGCTAATAACAACAAGGTTGTGGGATCAATCCCCATATGGGCCATTCACTTAAGAGTTGGACCTGGTGATCCTTGTGGGTCCCTTCCAACTCAGAATATTCTGTATGAAGATGCTGGCTCTTGCCTTTGCCTTCTGTGAAATTACTGGGGCTGTCAGCTCTTTTAAGATCTGCATTTAAGGATTTTATTTATTTATTTTTGTTATTGCTTCTTCCATCAGGACGTGCATCCTGAGGTTGAAATGAGGTGATGAATTTAAAACAGAGGTACCACATGCACCCATCCCATCACTATCCAACCCAACACCAGTTAAGACAGGTCTTTTTAAAACAGAAATTGCTTGACTTGTTTCAGTATTCTCAAATGTCTGCCCAGTGCATTCGTCTAACCTGGAGTAAATGCACCCTGTGTGATTATCATGAGTGACACTACAGTGTGTGAGAGAGCCCTCATTGTGGTGCTGGGGTACAGAACAGGCAGAATCAACCCACAGATCAATGTCACTGCAACAATTAACAGGTCTCAATAAAGACTATTTACAGGGTTAACACAACCTGTATGCACATCCACTTGAATGGAACAGAGGTTCAAGTTTATTTAGGCTTTTAATCAAAGTAGCTACGAGGCCATTAATGTCAACAGGAATAATATTTTCACTTGATTTGCTGTAGGCCATCCTGCCTGAGCAGCAGCATCACCTGCCAAGGCTGCTTGCCATCACACACCTCCAGTTCAGGAAGAGTGACACGCAGAGACAAAAAGCTTGATATTTCCATCCTCAGCTCCAGAAGTCACTTAGTACTGTTTACCATATTTGGCCCCTCTTTCTTAGTTGAAGGAGATAAAAGAGAATTTGGGCATAAAAGAAGATGTATGTTCCAATTCCTTGAATAATGTAACTCTCTGTGCATTTTTCATAAAAGTGACTATCTTGCTTTGATAGAAGCCTCCTAGACAGCCACAGTTCCACTGTAGTTCCTTCCAAGCCAAATGTAGCTCTTCTGTCTTTGAAGATATTCTGAGATTGTGACAAAGCATCTTTCTTTGGGTCAAATAACATGAATATATTGCTCCAATTCCTGTTCTCTCGAACACATTGTAATTTAATTCTAGCGCATTTTCCCCGGCTCTCCAGTGATCTCTTTGAAAAGGTGGACAAAAAAATAAGTGTGGGATAAAGGACACAATAAGTTTAAAGCAAACAGTGTCTCTACAGACAGTCTGAATTGGATGTAAATGAAAATTTTTATTTTGCTTTTACAATAACCATTCTAAAATGCAACTCCATTGCTAAGGGCTCCTTCAAATAACACCTGTTTAAATCTGATCTGAATTTACAAAGTAATTTCTCTTTCTTGGACAGGAAGTTTCAAACCAACCTATCTTAAAATGTGACTGAAAATTTTGAGGCAGACCACGGGTCTCCTCTGTCAGAGCTAAGATCTCATGGCTTCTGGTATGGTTCTCAATGTCCTCCAAGCTGGGCTTCCAGGTGCTGTGAGCAGGAGCAAAGGCTCCAACAACAGAGTAAAGAAGCAAAGGCACAAAAGGGTTGGGTTTGAGCTGCAGTCTGTTTATATGAAGGTCACCCAGTCAATCCACTATAAACAGGTCTGTTGGGTTGAGGAATCAAAGATAGCCAGCTGTGAAAGTAGCCAAGTTATCCCTTTGAACATTTCCACGTACAAAATCTGGTGCACCTTCAACTTCTAGGAATAAGCTAACCTTGCATTTCCTTTTTTTCCTTTTGACAACCCCTGCTTAGTTTCTGGGAATACATTTGTCTTCTGATGTTAGACCTCATATAGAATCCCTAAGATCATTTGCTACCTTTCAGCTTAAATCTCATTTAAGACAGACTATATCAAGAACGAAAAGGCAAAAGAAAAAGTCGTCTGTCTTTGTTAAGAACCCATTAGGACCCCAGCTGCAAATTGGTGGTTTCTTCAAAATGGAGCTAACATTTTATATAGGTCTTTCAAAAAATTCAGCTTCAGAAGGCAGAAATATCCTTTCAAGCTCCAATGCTAATTCACCATTGTTAATTAGGCCAGATACAGAGTAGGCACACAAAGACATCTTTCTGCTTGGTTCCTATTAAAATCTACTAATGAGGCAAAGCACAAAAAGCAACCTATAGCGAGAGGAGAGGGGAATTTTAATACAAAAAAAAAAAAAACCAGAGAGAGAGAATCCCTTCCAAAACTTAATTAACTAGCCATAAAGAAATGGTAATTGACGTGGGCCGTCGTATCTGTCTACATTTCATGCTCATGTCCTTGACAAGCCAAAGTGCTGACTTTTGGTTTTAGTCCTTTCTTGCCTGCAAATGTTCTGTTAAAGAAAAATGCTGTTTTCACTCACTGCATCTCATCTTGCAGTTACTTGTGTTGGACTCAAGATCTTCTGTGCAATCAAAATATCTGTAGGCTCATACGGGCATTCTAGCAGCAGCAACACCTACCTTGGGCAAGGAGTACTTTGGCAGCTTCATCTGTGCAAATGGGCTCCTCCTATAAGAAACGTAATAATGTGGTCTTCCTCCTGATGTCAGCTATGAGAGAAGCAGGAGAGTTATCATCAGATTTTTCTTAATATTTTTTTTATTATCAGAAAGAATATCAGACAAAAGCTGTTAAGAGAAAAACGACAGTGTAGTGGCAATGGCTTAAAACTGCAGCGCTGTTACAGCTGAGGAATAAACATTGATCCAACTGACAGAGGCTGAAAAAGAAAACAAGAGGAATCCCATTTTCAGCAAAGAGACACAAAGGCTAGAATCTCACAAGTGGAAACTTGTGAAAAGTGAAGTCTTGACTTCAGTGGGGCCATTATGTCACTTGATGATACCACAGCTCTCCTGCACCTTACCAGAAAAATCTCTGCTCTTTGCTATCTGCAGAGCTGCCCTGTAGGCTGTTGGTTAGATCAGCAGATTGGCAGACATGAGGCTTGATTTCTATTGCTGCTTCCAGCTTTGGTTCCTGCGTGGCCCTGGACAAGCCATCACAGGTATCTGCTACGAGATCAGCTAAATATTCACAGATACGGAGGGCAGGAGAAACTCGGTCAATCTCGCATTTTTGTGAATCTGGCCCTATATTTAAGTGCATAAATACTGATGGCAGACATTGAAAACGCTGGGTCAGAGCAATGTGAGGTATCATTTTCTACCACCTATTAAAGGAGGGGAAAAAAAAGAAAAAAGCTGTCCATTTTATCTGGCTTCCAGTGCTGCTGAAGTATAATCAATGTTTGTAAAGTACTTTGAAATCTTTGGATAAAAGATACTGAAGAACAAATATTCCAAGGGATTATCCATGCAGAACTTTGCTTTAATTGCGTGATACCTGAGCTTATCAAGACTTTTCTTTAGTAGCAAGTGTTTTAAAATGCACTGCAGTAGTTCAAAATGCAAGATATACAGAGGCCGGGTTAAGTAAAATAAGCACTATTTCTCATTCTAAAGCTCTTCAACATTTTTTTTAAGGGAACTGGGCAAAAGTTAGGGAAGAAAAGCCAGAAATATTTTTTAATGAGAGAGTGTGAGTTTGTAAATAAAACAAGTTTAGTAGGAAAATAAACTCCCATTCCTTTACTCTAGTGCTTTTGAGCCTACTAATTCGTTTCAAATGGCTTAGTTGCAGAAGAGCCAGATGGAGATCAAGGAAGGAAGGGAAGGCTAGAAGGAGGGTGTTCATCTCTTCTTCCAAGCAAACACAGCCTGACACAGGGTTATTCCTCCTTTGAAGAACAGAAGGGATAACACTGGGTCCAGAGTCATCCACGATGGCTGAAGAGAAATACTCCAGCTCCTGTGTCACTCGAGCCACAAACACAGTCATTCTGGAATGAGAGAGCACGGCTAAACAGTGACGCACGCCCCTGTTTTCCCTGCCACATAAACATTTCCTTTTTGCTCAGACATACTAGGCACAGAAGCTGTTCTCGAGCGTATGTCCCAGATTTATTTGTGGATTATTTAGACTGGTGTTTCAAGACTGAGTTCATTAACTGAAGCCAATTAGCAATCAACTAACCCAATGTAAAATATCAATCCTCTCTCTTCACTCACAAGCATGCTAAAATATAAACTGTCTGGGAGCCCAGTTTAGTGCTAATGATCTCCAGTTCACCTCCATGTTCCCTACAATTCTGTTGTTATTTCTTTCCTCTTCAGCTCACGTTAAATGGACACTGGCAGCAGCCTAATGAAACCCACAGCGGTTCAAACCTATTCACCAGCTCTCACCTGGAACACAGCTTGGCTGAGTACATCCCATCTTCTGCCTTTTCACTATAATCACAACTGAGGCATAACAATAAAGCCTGATTACTCCTTTGGTGCTTTCTCTGACTCCCTCCCTTCTTTCGTATTTCCCTCTCATACTCTAAAAAGCTTTGGTCTACTCCCTTGTAATAGCAGATGAGTGACACACCACTTCCAGCTGGGGGGCTAAAGCAGTAATTTTAGAGTGCTGATGAGATTGCAGGGAGTGGCACAGAGCACTCCAGCACACACACTGCATACTCCAGGCAGGAACCCTATGGCCCTACAGTGACAAGATACTAGAGCTTAAAGGAACACAGTTAGCATTGTAACCATCTGATAGAATCCACTCAGTGCCTTTATGGATCCGGTGTTGTCTGACTCATTGCAAGCTAACACACATGCACACACATGCAGAGGAATGCGAGAGAAAATAATAGAATACAGAATAATATAATATAAAGTAGTAGAATAAATAAGAGAAGAGGGTGTTCTGCACCTGAACAAAGACATAATCACCCTGGACGATCAGGGAGTTATGGTCAATGTAGCCTGGAAAGGGTTTGCTGCGAGTGGCTTCACTGCAGTTCTGCATCTTGCAGGTGATGTATTGGGCATCTGAAAGGAAAAGAACAAAAACAATACACTTGAGATCCTGAGCACGGATTCTTCCTACTGTCATAAACCTGTTTGCTGAGACAGCACTTTTGCTTCCCAGATTCATGAGAAGTGAATTGACATCATCCATTCAACACCACACAACCCTTCTTTCCCCTACATCCTTCGTAAATCCACCCTTGATTACCTTCTTCCTTTAAATTCTTTGCCTGCCTCAGCCTCCCATTATTTCTTTCATTCTGCCCTAGATCAGACATCAGAGTATACATTTTTACTAAGGGAGAGCCTTCTATGATGCACCTTTCATTTCCTACAGCACTTACACTCTGTAGAGTAATTCGGATCAGCTTGGGAACTACCTCAGAGCACCTCCTGCTCAGGGGTTTTACCTACTTCTCTGTTGACAGCGTAGGTAGATGCACCCTGGCAGACCTGGGCAATCATTCCACACTCTTGAAACTAGAGGTCTTAGCAATTGCAAATTAAATGGCCTAAATGCAGCCGTCTTGCAGCCATGCAAGCCATCTCATCCACTGTCACTGTGTGGGATGTCCTCACCTCCTGCTCTGAAGCACCGCAAGGTGCTCATCTCATAATCTTTCACCTGAAGAAAAACAATTTGAATTTCTTAATGGAGGCAATTTATCCTAGAATACAGAACCAGGTTCTCAGTATTCTGTTTGGACTCTTTCAGACTGAGTAAGAATTTGCACTTAGTTTTACGACAAACCTGATCCACACGAGGAACAATTTTGGCTTTTTAACATTATTACTTACATGACAGGAACACTACATTGCATTTAATGTTAGAAGTACTTCTAATCATTTTCCGTGGACAGACACAGCTCCTTGTTTGATATAATTACCACCTTCAGATCAGAGAAACAGCATTTTACACTGAAATAGAAACGGCTGGAATTTTACAATCTCATATTTAATCTCGGTTTTAATTAAAACTATCATTTGACATTTCTTTCCTTGCTTCTAAGGGCTGTTGACTTCTGCTTGAAACAGACATGCAGGGTAACAAACCTTCAGGAAAGTTTGATGAGGGATGATTTTTCTCTGGCATTTGCAGAGTTCTTGGAATATATAAAGTGCTAAGTATTATTAGTCGCTGCCGTTTATAACATTTTATGCTTTCGCAGCTCACTGCAAAACATTAATGAATACAGCCCGGGCAGCATGATCAAAATGTATTTCCCTTCAGAGGAACATGATTTTTTCCACATTAGCCACGAGAGGGCGGGGAACAACGTAATTCCCAGCCTGCTCATTCCTGTGATCTCAGGAAAGTTCCCTTTCAGAGCCGTTCAGCCCTCTGTCCCTCTGCATCTTGGAAGAAGGACAGGGGAGCCACAGCCTCTCCCACCACCCAGCAGTGCTGTGTTGTGCAGTATGTCCCCTCCTTGTCCTAAGACAGAGTATTGAAAGGTCACAATAAGGTCTCCTCGGAGCCTCCTCTTCCCCAGGCTGAGCAACCCCAGGAGGGAGAGGTGTTTCAGCCCTGTGATCATCTTTGTGGCCTCCTCTGGACTTGCTCCAACAGATCCACAGCTTTCCTGTGCTGAGGGCTCCAGAGCTGGACACAGAACACCAGGTGGGGTCTCTCACTCTGTCACAACAAAGTTCCTGAGTGAAATGTGTGACAATCCTGAGCTTCAGCAAAGCAGCCTCAGTTGAAATGGTCCTACTGCCACCTGAGCTGCTGAAAAGACTGGGTGGCTTTTCATACATGGAATTGAACCACCAAGCATGGAGATAACACAGGATCAGACCTCTGTTTCCCACATTGTTTCCTTCTCTCCCCCCGCCTTGTCTTCTTTTCCTTCCACAGGCGCACCAGCTGTCTGGGACACACTAAGAGGAGAGATTCCAGTGCCATCCTACTTCCCATGCAGAGGGGTTATCTAAGCTGAGAGCACAGGGAGGTAACAGGATGTGTGTTTCTAGGACCAGCCAGCAAAGAAGATTAAGCAATCTCCTCCACAAGAGGTTTTAAAGAGCAGGCCAGGTTGACATCCATTAGGGGAGGGTGAGGTTCTTTCGATCCTGCTTTAATGGAGGAATGGGGACTATCCCTGTTTCTGCTGGGATCGCAGGAGTCTGTGCAGCAGTGATTGTACCATTGACGAAGATTTACTAAGGCAATTCCTGTGAACTTCCACAGTGCAATTCTCCATGGCTTCAATTCTAAAATGCCAGTAATAACTACTAAAGGGCAGAGCACTGAAATTGCTTAAGCTAATCTCCCAAACAGCCAAACACTGAGATGTGCACAACAAGAAAAGCTCCTTTTGCTACAGGAGACAGAAAGAAGGAAAAGCAGGCTTCTTGCAGTGCCTGGTTCCCACTTTTTTTTCCTACGGGAAGATTTTCTGTGTTCACATTAACTCAACGATTTTTTTCATTCCATTCTCACGGACATTTTATGTGGCTCCATTGGAAGAGGTTTGTAATTTAGCATTAATTAATGTCAATTAATGCATTCAGTTGCTAAGCTCTGGAATTAATTTCATTAGTTTTCCTGCACAGATGTTTTCCCTGCCATAGGTAATTAGGACATTATGCTTTTCATTTCCAGAACCCTCACCTCCAACAACAGCTGCTGTTTTCAACATACAACAACAAAGTCACACTGTGCCTGGAGAGAAGAACATAGCAAGTTCCAGCTCTTACACCCCCAGACACTTTGATTTTGACAGGTTTAGATATCCAGAGTAGGAATCTTCTCGGGGAATGGCAGCTATTTCTAAAGAGGAAGCAAGAAAAGTCACAGAACACACGAACGGAGGAGACATCTTGTATGGGAAACCTCTGACAAAATTAATCTGTTTCAGTGGTGAAAAAGAATTGCAAATGCTAACACATAGAACAAGTTAAGAGGCAGGGGGACCCTGTGCCATGAAATATTTTAGTCTTTTCCATGCTCCATGCTCATATGTTCTCAACGGAAATGGATCCAGCCTGTCCCAGAGACATTTCTTGGCTCAGCTGGTGGAGATGGAAGGTTATTGGTGGTTACTGGAGGCTGGTGAGCCTCTGGAAAAGTAAATAGGAGTTTTAGATCCCTTCCTAAAGCAGTGGGACTTTCTTCAGGATATTTTGTTGACAACTGCTTTTTTTTTGGATTAAATATCAAACCTTAATATCCACGGCTTCCTAGTGTAAGCTTGCACGTATATCTTCTGAAAACCTTATCTGATCACAGGGAGCATCAGAGAAAATAGTCACTGTACTCGGCAAATGTATAACTTACATTTTTCTTGTCTTTAGTTCATTGAGGAATGTGTCTTTCCCTCTATCAACAAACCCACTGAGGACAAATCAGGAGTTTTATACAACGTAATCAATGATCTGCTTCTCTCCCAGATTTTCTGTGGAGTATCCCAGTTCATTACTGAGCAACTTAGACATCAGGGATAGTTTCTGCATCAAAAGGATGACTGGCATCCTGTAACTAATGAACCATAAGAACATGGTAGGAACACATCACTGAAAGACCCAGGCCTGATAACAGAAGTTGAGGTTGCCTTAGCAGTCCAGGTACATCTTCAGCATTCCCAACCTGCCATGGCAATAAATTCCACAGTTTAATTAGATGTTCTCCTGTACTTTCATCTTTATTTTTGAGAAACACATAAAATGACTGTTCTTTATCCGTTTCCATCTGGTCTGAATGTTGATTTGTGAAACATTCATGGTATGGGAATATGTTCACAACTCTCCAGGACTCAGCAACTGCAAAGCAATTAACCAGTAATGAAGATCAGTGAAACGAAACCATCCCATTTACTAACTACTCACAAATCTGCTTTTATCCTGCTGCTACTCTTTCTTCATTGCATGTCAGCATCAGAAATCTTTCTTTACATAGGGAAGTATATCCTGTGCCATTTCTGGCATAAAGCTTTAATGAGAGAAACTAACAGATGTCATTCTCCAGGACAAATACTAATCATGATCAGGAAAAGCAATAATCACAATCAGGAAAAAAAAAAAAAATCACTGCACAGGTTTAGGGTACTATGGGAATGAATTCACCACTGTAGCTATGTTAGGAAAAGATTGCCAGGCTAGGTTGCTTACTCCTTTTTTTCCACAACAGTGATTATTTTATTCTTCCCAGCAATTTTCTGTGAAAATAAAATTAAAGTGCTAGTGCAACTTTGTGATGCAGACACTATTGGCCAGATGCTCAGTCCCTGTGGATCAGGAAGCAGAACATGCCTGCTGTCCCCAGGTGAGACTTTTGTCTTACCTGCATCACAGCAACACCTAAATTACCTTTCAGTAAGAAAAGCTGCTGTGTAAATCAGGACAGCAGAAGAAAGGCAAAGGAAACAAAACTACTTTTTAAATATCAGGACCTCTCTAAATTTTTGCCAGCACATTAGAAAACCCCTTAGTTTCTTTCATCCATACTTAAAAAAAAATAAATTAAAAACTTTACTCCAAATAAATTGGTGTCTTATCTACAAAAGCAAATGCATGTGTCATAAATGTAACAGTTGTTTTACTCTTTTACTGTCTATAGAAACTGTCATTTAGACATCCGCTGAGTCAGTTTTGCCATTCTCTGGAGGGCCAGCAGGTACCCAGTTAGTTTCCAAATGCCTTGTAGGAATCCATCTTTCTAATTTGCACCAACAGTCTGGATTCCTCAGTAGGCACCACCTGAATAAAAATTACCTCCCATTTAATTAGCTTGAATCAGGCTTTGCTGGGATAACCCTACCATGCTCAAATCAGATAAGCCTGTTAATTTTAGGATCTTGTGTATTCTTTACAAACCTGAACCCCACGTGTCGTTAAGTTTTCACCTTCTGAAAGCACTTCAAGTTGCATTTGAGCAAATGTAGGTTTAACTTCCACCATCACCCTGCCTGCTGACTGTGGTGGTGAATGCAACAAAGAGAAGCTTATCATGCGATTAAGAACCGTAGGGGATTAATTGTCTTACCAGGGTGTTGACCTGAAGCCAGACAAAAAAAAAAAATCACAATTCCTGCTGACTTTGCTGGCTTTCCTTTGATCCTGTTCCAAAATCAAAGCGAAACACCAGGGACACCCAAGCGTACAAATGGAAATGTGAGATAACATTCATATGAACTTCTTCCAACCAGAAAAATCAGTTTTAACACTATAGTCTCAGCCCTAGATTGATACGGATTGGGCCTGAAGCCTTTAAAAATAAACAAAACCATCACATTCCATGAGATGAAAATTTGCGTTGTGCTCTCCAAAACTTACACAACAGGATGAAAAACATAAACGGCGAAGATTAGCCCTGCAAATCTGTCTCCACCATAGAACTAAATTAAGCAGGCTGTACTCAGCTTGTTCATCACTGCCTGCACTCTAGTTTGATGAGACACGGTGTGCTCAGAAGGACTCCATCTTTTTTCTGGATCTCAAGGGGGAAAAAAAAAAAAGTGTGGAGAACCTGCACTCAGGAACATTTCTAGCCAGATCCTCAGGAGGTGTAAATCAACACGCCACTGAAGTTATACTGATTTATGCCTGCTAAGAGCCTCTTGTTTTGGTCCTTGCAAACCTTTTACATTATGTACATAAGCACAATAAATTAAATGCACAGACAGACCATAATCAGAGAGCAGAGATAGAGAGTTCCTGGTGTTCTAGCAAGGAGAGCCCAATGCTAAGGTTGTTGCTCACAGATGTTCTCAAACAACTCGGTCAGGGAGACCTGGTACCCTGCTGACATTTCTGCTTCTTCTCACCTAAAGTTGCAGTTGTACTGTTGTTCAGCTTCTGCTGGAAAAGATACCAGCACAAAAATAAAGGGTTTTTTTGTTATCTGTATTTAGTTCAGCAGGTTTTTGCTTAGCCCTTACATTTCCACTTCAGGATCGTTTGTTTTATTGTACAGATTGTGGTTGTTTACACACTACTCCCCTTTCTTTACTTCTTTCTCTCTGCTTTGTTTTGGCAAATCTACCTTCTCAAATTTAATCCCTTTATTGAAATTTTACACTTGGTTAACTCTCAAAAGAGATATTCCAAACAAAGTATAAATAAGTAAATGCAAGGACATAAAAAAAAAACCAAACCAAAAACCATAAAAACTCAAGAAAAATTATTTGCAGATTACTCTGTCTGGAGTAAAGTATCCTTCTCACTTCAGCACACTTCCCTCCACTACCCCACTGGTAGAAATACACCTGCTCCATTCCAGAGGTAAAGGTTTGTTCATCCATTGGAGGGTGATGATTACTTTGTGCAGGAAAAGGAGACTGATGTAGTTCTTGGAAGAAAGGTCTAGTGGACAAGAGACCTGTACATACCCGGTTGCTCATGGTAACTGCAGTAATGGACCATGTGCACACTCTTTCTCTGTCTTGGCCTTAAAATCCTGTGACCTGCAGTGCTTCCAAATATCTAGCAAAAAAATGCTGTGATATGTTCCAAGGTTACTGCTTCCAGCCACCCACCACAGTCCTATAGGTAGAGACCAACACTCCTTGGAACAAGGGGTAAACAGAGCACGCAGTTACAGAAAATCCAACCCATTTCCTTACATCACCAATGAGGTGAGCTGGGGACCTCCTGATTCATTACAAGAAGTTTCATCCAAACAACTGATTTCTAAGAAGGGTCACCACTGGCTGACACCACTGATATATTTGTAGTTCTGACACTGAATAAACCGAAAAACTTCAGTTGTGCTGTCTCACAACTAAGCCAATATAAGTGTGCGGAATCCGCTACTGGTGTTGAGTTGATGAACAATACTTTGTTATTCCACAATTCTTCTTCCCAATACGCCTTACTCCTCAGTGAAGCCAGTTTTATCTGCCTGGTTTTTGGTTTCCACTTTAAGAGCTATAATGAAGCTTACTAATTTGTTAGGAACTCAAGAAGTGTTTTGCAGAAATGTGCTATAGCTGTGCAAAATGCTCTTATTTCAGCCTAGGAACACAAACAAGACTGTTCAAGTCATTTGGAATATGGCACTTTCTCTGCCCACTGTGAGCTGAACATCCCTCAAATGCATCACCAGAATACAACTCCTCAAACATCACTTGTAGTGCTTCATCTCAATGACCTCAAATTTTTAATGACTTCTAACAGCAGTATTTTGTGCTGAAACAGACATTGCCGTGTTAGAATATTTCCTTCTTATTAGCACGTTACAGGAAATAGAAAGCCTCATGTTCCCAGCCTTGCTGCCACAACAGCTAAGTGAAATTGAGAGCAGAAATAATAATCACAGATCACAAATTATAAGAAATGGAGATCATATGTTCTTTCACTGTCACTAATCCTGCATATCTTGAAATGAAAAGACCTTTAAAACTTTATGGTTTCTATCGCAACTGTTTCTTTTCAAAATTCATCTTCCAAAAAATTCTCTTTGAAGCTAAATTTCTGTAAGTTAAAAACCAGATTACCTTACAATTAACTTTTCAGGTATTTTTTAAGTTTCCAATGACAAAATGCACATTTTAAGTAACACCACTGTATTTGAGGGTACAATTCAAGGCAGAACTTTATCCATTTAAAAAAGAATTAATTGAAGACATCATTAATGCTTATGTATTACAAATGGTAAAAACCTTCTTAAGTTGCAAGAAAACTGCTATTTACTGAAGAAACAATATGGAGTTAAAATGACTAGATCTCTGGCAGCTGGGTTTTTAGTGTGATGCCTGCCTGAGGCAATCCAATGTTGTGGAAAAGAAATCCACGGAGAAAGATCTGCAAAGGCAGTAGAGCTCAAAGATAAACCTTGAGAAAGCCTGGATGGGAGGAGAAAAGGCCAGCAGGTGGCCGAGGGTGCCTAAGAGAATTTACAGCCAATTAGGAGAATATTTTGGAGTTACAAACAAAGGAGGCTCCTGGAATAGGAAAAAATAAAATAAGAAAAAAAACACCTCAAGAGGCAAAGCAGGGAGGGAAAGAAGCTGATGAAAGTGAAGGACAACAACAGGACATTAAGTAACAGTGAAGAATGCACTTAGACTGGTCATTAAAAGGTTTCTAATGTGAGAGAAATTAGGTATTTTCAAAGGTAGTACCTAAGGCAGAGTATCCCTGGTCTGCTAAAACTTTAAAGCTACGAACAAGGTGATGTTATGTACTGTGTGAACAAACAGCAGCTAGACTTTGTGACCCAGGAACTTCTCTTCAATATTGTATTCCCATCAACAAAAATCATATAAGAAGAAATAAAGGAGTTTTGTGTAGTAACTCCAGTTACTGCTTATTACCTGTTCTTCCTTACCATGTCCTTAGTTCATTCACAGCCTGTTAAACCCAACTTTTTGCCTTGCTGGAAAGGCTTCTCTTCTGACAGACCTAACTTGGAACAGCCAAACTCCTCGTACTAAATGAGAGAATCACTAAAAAGAAGTGAGATTTCTATTGTCATATTGTGTGGTTACAAGAATATGAGGAGACCCCAGTATACCACAATATTTGGAAGCTGATGTACTTACGACCATCCACTGTCCTTGCCTCCAGGTGCACGAGGTCAGGCTCTCTTCCATTTCCCATCATAGACCTGTAAAAGACAGATAGAGACAAGGGCATTAAAACCAACATATACCATGAATGAGATATGGCTTTCAAAGGAGATCCTGTTTAGCTGGACATAAACTCATACTCACAAATAAGAACTGATAATTTTGAAAGAATTTTGGAGTTTTCCCTAAAATGAACTTGAATATTTTAAAGAAACTCTACCATTTTATCTAATCAATGTCATTGTACTTATGATTTCTTTATTTCCCACCCCTTACTTCACTTCTTTCCACCTGGAGACTTGTTCCTGTTCTCGTTGGCACCTGAAACGTTGGTGTTTCTCCTGGTTTGGTCAGAAGGATGCATTTCAGTGCAGGGTTGGATACAGAAGACCTTAATTGACGGGATAATAGTATTTGCCAGCATACTAATTATAGCTGTTCCTTTATATTGGATGTTTTATGCACATTTGCTTAATCGACACTCTTAATGATCAAATGTTCCCTCATTAATTAATAAGTTTTAAAAACTCATTTTATCCTGAGACATTTTATCACTTCTGATCTAATAAAAACAGTGTTCCATTAATAAAAGAAATGTCACATTGAAAATGACTATTTGTCCCCTCTGAATTAACAAGTAACAAAGTAAAGACATTGAGCACTGCAAGTTATGCAAGGAGTTTACGGAATTAAGCTTTGCTTCCATTGTTGAGGTTCCCCTGGACTGGCACTGCTGGCCTCATCAATTCCCTGGAAGAGTCCAAATAGCCAGTGGTTTGATGGACAGCCTGAATGATGGAAATACTGACTGCAATATGTGCCAATCCCGTTGTAGAGCAGCCTCAGCAGCATCTCTGACAATCGGCCTTGTTTCCGGTCTTGATCCTATCATCCAAGTCATAATCCTGGATTAAAGCTAAGGGTTAAACAACCAGTTTCTTGTTAGCTGCCTGACCTCTTAGTTAATAGAGGCATGAGAGAAGACACACATTCATTTCCAGTGATAGACAAATTAGATGCTCTCTTCAAAGGCTCATTATTTTTCAGGAAATCAGAAGAGAGATTCAAACAGTGATTTAGACCTTAATTCAGTTCCCACTGACTGCAATCAGAGGCACCTCCAGTGCTTAATCACCATGTGCATTAACTAATAACTATTATAAAAACGTTAATAATAACAAGACTGTGTCCTGATTAAACCTTACCTTTGCTTGACAAAACATGTAGCAATTCACTAGAAAAGGTTTTGTTCTCCTTTGTCAGAGACTGAAATTTCAGAAAACACTCTGAGCTAGCACTGCTTTTACCTCTTCTCCATTTTTAATAAATGGAGAGCCATTTTTAATCAGTTTATGACAAGGTGTTATTCCCCTAAATATGTAACTTCCACTTAAAATCTCTGCTTCCTGGTAACTGACACCAAGTGAGAGGGGAAGGAAGCACCTTCCGAGGACATTTTTATTATGCCTGCTATGATCAGCAGATTTAGGGGCAAAATGCTGGGCCTGCTCGTTACAATTCAGTTCAAGATAGACAGATGCCAGTGACAAACCTCAGAAGACAAAGCTTGCACTGTAGCACATCTCCTCTTCATTCTTGTTTATTTAAGTGGGCTTTAAATACTGAAACTGGAATATTGGAATAGCCCACCTGGAACTGAGCTATTGCAGAAGACACAGGACAGTGTCAGTTCATTCCTCCTCCTGACCTCACACACCCCCACAGGGACATGAACTCTCCAAAGAAACAAGGAATATATTCCACAAATTTGAACATTTTGTCTCCTCAGAGCGCAGCAATGATGTTCATCTAGCAAAGATCCTGCTGTCCTAGTTAAAGCACATGAGTCTACACTCAGGTGTTTTGTGAGCTTCCTCCTCACAGTGCTATTCTGACCCCAAGAAAAACCTCTTTTGCATCTTCTCAGGCAAAGACAGCCAATTTTATGAGCCATAATTTACATCAAACTCTTAGGTGTCTTAAGAGCAGCATATAAAGATTGGGACCCCTCAAGCCCTGAAGGTAGTCACCTGCATATGACTTAGTCTCACACTACAGTAGCCAGTATTGGGGCTGCAGAAGCTTCAACTCAAGGTAGAATTAAGCCATCAATTGTCCCAATGGAGTACAGAACAAGGACAGCTGAAACATGGCTGGTAATAAACCCCTAGGACTTCTTTTCTTTTGATATCTCCTAACCCCTGAGACTTAGAAATGTGATGACAAAGTTGAAAACTAAGATCTAGAGGAGGAAATTCCTAAAGTCAAATAGGACATCTGAGGTAGAGTCAAGAGCCAGTCCTATCTGCCAGATCTTTCTCCCTACCTTAGAAAATATACATTTCATTGTTTTGATAAATAATAGGCTTAATTTATTTGTGACAGCACAAGGTCACAGTGAGGCCCGTAATATTAAATGACAACATGAACAATCAGTTGTAAAGAACGGGCAAAATACAAATACACATCTACTCAAATCAGTATTAACTGTACAGAGCTGACAGCTAGAAACATATCACTTCCATCTGGATTCTGCTGAGAGCTTACTGACCAGCATTTTTGTAATGTCACTTTTTTTTTTTGGATGCTGCTGTCTTGTTCCATGGTAGACCTGGGATATTTCTCTATACATCCCTCCATACCACCTGAAAAGCCACACAAAGTAATACTCATCTTACCCAGTCATATATTATAGATTTTTAACTCTGAACTAACCACACTCAACTCTCTTTGCAGGCAGAGAGATGAAACAGGCATTTTTGCACTGTGGATCAGCTGAACAGTGTTAGATATGAGTTTATGAGAGGAATTTATCCTAGAAAGGCCTGTTCCCCTTTCACTGAATTTAAGATCTCTGGACACCTACACTAGAGACACCCACATGTGATCACACAAAGGTCCCAAAGCAACAGACCTGAAATATGTTTATTACCTAATTTTAAAAACGCAAATTACAGATGAGCTATGGATTGCAATTAAAGGGGTAATTGAATGTCCTGAGCAGTCCTCTTTCTGAGAAATGCTTTATCCAGCTTATATCAGCCTTATTATTTACTCCAGGACATATAAAAGCCTAGAAGACATTCAGAAATGCAATATTGACCACAGTGAGCATATACAGGAGATAAATACTGTGCTTTTGGTTGCACTGCCCCTGAGAACACGCTCTCTGTAGGAAGGCAGACATATCTTTTTACATGCATAGGACAATCTGTTCCTAAAGCATCTACTAGAAAAAAGGTGTTAGGAACTGTAGGATATATATCAGAAATCTCGAATTTTTAGTATGTCAACCAAATCCATCACAACACTACCAAGCATCCAGTTATTCTATCAGTGGGTTTTCTTGTCTTTTTCGATTGGCTAGGAAAGAAAAAAAACATCATCCTTAGAAACTGAGAAAGTCAACCTACTTCTACAAGCCTGAGTATTATTAAGTAACAGTTTTGAACCCAAAGCATCAGTGTGAAAAAGAATCAATAACTGATTACAAAGAAATTCCATTCCTTACGTGATTGGAAGGTTCTTAAACGAAAGCTAGAATGCTCAAAAAACACAAGCTTCACACGTGGAAGAAGGAAACTACGTGCTCGATTGGCCCAAGACAGCACCAAAGCCTCCAACTCAGCGTTTCTAACTCGATACAAGTGCCCACTATACTTCATTATCTTTTGTGCACGTGGTCAATGCAACATGGTCAATGCAATGCTTCACAAGCTAGACACAGAAGAGTCCTGTGTGTTCAACAGCTGATAAACCACCCTACAAAGAACAGGAGTACAGATGAACAACATTCTGGAACCCACTCAGCTACTGATTTCTCTCAGAAATTTCTCTAAAAATAACAACAGTCCAAAATTTGCCATGCCCTATTCTGAACAACTTCTGTTCGCTAAAAACCAACATATACCATGAAATATTTCTCAAATCCATTCTTCTCTTTCAGCATCTGTTCTCAAAGACCAAACACTCATATATCCACAAACTTTTCTTCTTGCCTCAGTCTAAGATTTCACTTTTTGGTAAAATGCCAGCATGTCCTTTGTCTGTCCCTTTAATCTCAGGCTTTCTGTAATACTCCCAGAAACTTCAGGACACCAGGGATATCCTTGCAACGCTTTCTGTTGAATGGTGCCTATTGTATTTTTGTGATTAACTTTTAGTGTTTTCTTGGTATAATTGTCTGGATGTTTCCAAAAAAAGAAAAAAGAAAAGAAAAAAGAAAGGAAAAGAAAAAAAAATCTTTTGGGAAAAGGAGGATTTAGAAAAGCCAAAGGGAGTGCAAGGCAGTGACCCTGCTGCCTTTACACTGAAGAGGCTTACATTTTGAAAAATTTAGGACCCCCACGGTCCTATTACAAAGTTGCTTCCTAAAATTTTAATCACTATCAAGCCTGCTAAGTAGTTATCTGCACTTGAGAGCCTCACAAATCGATACCACTGGCTGCAGCACAGTAATTGCTCTGAATGCAGATTCTACATCCACCGTGAGAAGCGGCACAGGGAAAAGACCCCAAATCATCCCCTGGTTTAGAACTAGGCTGAACTAAACAAAAGCAGCCTGGCACTGCCCATTGCTCAGTAAATGCTAGTTGGCATATTTCTGTAGTGACCAGCCCCTTGCCATCTTCTCTGTCTAAAACATTTCTAAAACCTTGGCTTCCTTGGCCTGTCAGCTCCTCTGAGCCAAGAAAATTCAATAGAGACCCTGTTATCCTGGGGTTTCCATCTCTTCTATCTTTTTTCACTTCTAGGGACAAAAGCAATTGTTTATGGATGCTGGGAACTGATGAGGCTTGCAAGGCAGTCAGACCACTCAGAACTGCAAAAAGGCATCATTGTGAAGAAAGCAAAAGCTTCTACTTGCTGCACCTAATTTCAAACTACCATTTTTTCATAAACAATGAACTCGAAACACCACACAATAAGGGCTGCATCTCAAGGATTTGTGCATTCTGGAAGGTAGCTTTGGGTGTCTTTGGTTTTGGATGCTTGACTTCAGACACAGACACACTGTATTTGGGACTGTATTTGGGACTGTATGCACAAGAACTAGATGGCAATCTTTTCATATGTCTTTCTTTTATCATACATGCTCACAGCAGCCAAGATCAAACATCTTTTAAGACAGGCAGTAAAAGACATTGTTATTTTACAGAATCCTCAATGCAAATGGTTCAGAATGCCAAATGCTACCATGTCCTTTTCACACACAGAACCAATGTGAATGTCCCTGATTCTTTATATGGACACAGAGGCCTTACGCAGCTTTCCCATGTCTGAGAGGAAGTGACCAAATGCAGAATTAGGACTCCTGTGACCGTACCTCACCTTCTTTGGGGGTAAAGAGGTATGATTTGTTCATGCAGCAAAGGTTGGCAGACAAATGACATAACAGCATGTCTCTACTAAGGTGGATGGAAGGAGATCACACAGTTCTGGCCATTTTGAGCTTATCAATGCTGAGTGGGACTAGCTCAGATGTGGCTGCAGTGTAATGCCAAACAGAAAACTGACACATTGCTTGGAAAATCCAGTTTCACTATTCAGCATGAAAAACGCTCACGTGCCTCCACTGCATTCTGCAGATGACTTTGTTCTTAACAAGCTTTATATTCAAGATGTCTCCTGACCCTCAGCATTCCTTCCTCCTAGGCCAAATTTGAGCGAATCCCCATCTCCACATACACTGCACTACACAGAAGGACTAACTAGCTGCAACAGTCATGTGGAAGAGGGAATGTACTCCTAGAGATCCTTATGCCAAAGTTGTCCTATGAACATAAATATTCTAACAAGCTTTCTCCTGTCACAATAAAGCTATAAAGTTGCTTTGTTCAGCACATGATAATGGCTTTGTAATTCAATTATTGGTAGAATTTGCCTTTGGGGATTTATATTCCTTTAGCCTCAGCACTCATGCGAATCCCTTATCGTAAATCTTGCCAATGCAAAACCAGCTCCTCCACTGCCTCTGGACATGTCCTGTCACTTCATGTTAAAAACTGACACCTTCCTCCAACTTACTGAATGGCAGGTTTTTGGTTTTCTTTTAAAGGACAGAATGAAAACAACAACAGTGGATGACGCTCATGTTGTCCTCAGTAGCATCAATTTTTTGGTCCCACTGATGCTTCTGTAACACTAAATCTTCATTGCCATTCATAAAAATAGTAACATGTAGCACTGAACAGGGAGCTTTTTGTCCAAAGATACAAAAGTACTTGACAATCAACCTTTAAGTAACCTTCCCTGCATGGTACTGATTTGTTCAAGACCTATGGAAAAGTACAAGACAAGCAGACCAAGCTAGAAATAGGGACTGAGGAAAATTTTTGTTCCCAGCTTTATAGATAAACTTCACTGATTAGTCAAGAGCACAGGGGCCTCATTGATTTGACCAAGATCACACAGTTGCTATGTGGCAGAGACAAAAATAGAGCCTGAGAGTCCTCCAGGCTCCTTTTTCTTTTACTACTATATTGACTCCATGAGGACTTTGCAGATACTCTCTGTTCCTTTTTTTGCTTGCAGAGGTCAGTGAATCTGCCCCAGGGAGCTTAGTGTGGGAGGCAATTCTTGTGGTTTCCTTAGTTCAGTCCCTATTATGTGAAATTTCATAGATTTTACTATTCCTGGAACAGACTTTGAAAACTGCTTTCTAGCTTTAACATCTCTTAACCACATCCTCCTGACATGTTTTAGAAACACAGGGACAGATTCCAAATAGGCATAAATCAGCACTTCACTTCTTTATATCTGGCTAATAAATCTCCCGACCATAATTTAATTAGTTTTTCCCTGCTACCTCTCTGCACTGTTCTTTCCCACATTGTCCAATCACATGAAATTATACCATTAGGTGCAATTTAACTGGCAGCCACTGGGCCAGATCCGTTCTATGGTTTGCTTTACTCAGTTTGTCACCCTTTCTTTAGAACTGATAGAAAACAGCAGTGCAGTGAGTAAAGCCCAGCTTCTCCCAGTTGTGCCACCTCACAGCACTGACCCAGAAAAGCAGGGGGCTGTTGCTGCTAACACTGGAATAGGTGAGTAGGTAAATGGGAGCAGTGGTGAGACTTTCAGGCCACGGGGAGTCACTTTTACTCTCACCACCTCAGCCCCTTTTAGAGCCCTAGTGCATAATGACCCACACCCTTCCACACTCTGCGGTCTACATAGCCCACAGCTTTGAGGGCAGTAGCAAAGGAAGCCTTCTCCCCTGCTGCTGTAACACCACAGCTCTCCGTGGGAGGCTCCAGAGAGGAAACTTGGCTAAAACCGAAATAGATGGATGCAAATTCTCTGGAGGTAGCTGTCTATTGCTGGTAACACAGGGTGGGAAGAATGGCTTAAAACAAGGATCTAAACTAAGTGGATAAAATTCAGTTAACCAGGACTAGATCCTGATTTTAAGATAGCCCTTCAATCCTATATCTCTTTTTCATATATTGCAGGAAACTTAAGACTTCAGGCTGGCTTGAAGAGAAAGGAGGAGGAAGGTACCCCCTTAGTTATAGCCTCTGAGCTCCCCTCCTTGATGTCATGGACCAAACCTACCCGATTTACAGCTTTGCTGCTGGTACAGTCTAATAGGATCACAATTTCCTACTGTGTTAAGACCATGTCTCTTGCATCTTCTAGCACTGTGGCCCAGTCAGGCAGCTCTGGAGGAGGCCAGCAAGTCATTTAGAGCAGGAGTGGAAAGTCAACTCTGGTACCCCGGTGTGCTGCTCATTAAACACACAAGAGAACACAGCAGTGCAACCTTCCTGACACAGATCCAGACAAATCCACAGGTGACTTAACTGTGCACTGCTTCACCTTCTCAAGGTCAGTCCTTTACAGATGCATACAGAAAAATCAGCTGCTTAGTCCAATGCCTGCTGGAGACTGACACGTTCCAGGGTGCTGCACAGCACTGCAGGCTCCTGCTGCTGATTAGCCCCCAAATCAAGATTTTGAACATGGTGTATGGATGCCTGCCTACTTCTGCAGAACTTTAATGAGGGAAAGTGGATGGTATAGAAAAGCTGAAGATCATGGGAGCCTGTACTCGTTTATAAAGTATCTCTGGACGATTTTTTAAGAAATATCTGCTGAACTGGGAAAACTACAACACACACCAACCTATGCATCAATCAGACTGGGTCTTCTTGGTCCCAAAAGGCTTACTCAGATGAATATTTGCTTCATTCAGATATCCTGAAAACTGTCGTGGGTTTCTCTGGCATGTACCCATAACCACCATATTTAAGCTATGAAATACATACATTTTAAATTAAATTTCTTCCTTTCAACTCGCTGAATAAGGCTTGTGTGTTAGATCAAGTGGATGATTTTCTGGACAGGCTGTCACAATGCACTTTGATTGGCATCTTTCCCATCAGCCTCCAGCAGTTGCCCTGTAGTGATTAAAAGGTCTTGTTCAGCCATACACAGCATCATTTGTAAACAGCCCAGATACTGAGGCATTTAAATTGCCTCAGCCCACCTGGGTGGGCGTGCAAATCTCACCAAGCCAAGAACTGACAGGAATACTGGGACAGTGCACACAGCTTGCTCCAAGTGCTTGAATATAATGAAGTTTTTAACATGGCTTTGACACCTCATCCCCTTGATTTTCAGCTCTTTCAGCTGCTCCAGTGAACACAGTCAGAGCTTTTAAAATACAGTTACCAGCCTCCTCTGGAAAAGAAAATATATATACTCTGTAATTATGCTCTGAAGATTAACTTTCTTTGCCACTACTCATAAAAGAAACACAAATATAGCCCTATCTACTTATCTGTCCTCCCAGCTGCTTACAGGTTTTCCTCCCCTTCAGTGTGTGTGCATATTTTTGTATTATTTGATGGGAAAGGTTGGTTGGCTGCTTTTTTTGCAATGTTTGCCTCCATTTTCTTCTCCTACTCTCCATTTTTTTCTCATTCTCAGAAAAACACAAGACTGAGTGGAGACCAAGCAACATCTCTTACCAAACTGATGAATCTCCTTTAATTTCTTCAGGGAATCATTAACATCATGAACACGTGACCCTAGTGCAAATCATAAATGGTGTGGATGGGAGTAGATCCTAAAGATCATCTAGTTCCAGTTCTCTTGCCATGGGCAGGGACACCTTCCACAAATCAGATTGCTCAAGCCCCATGCAACTTGGCCTTGAATACTTCTAGAGATGGGGCATCCACAACTTCTCTGGGCAACCTGTGCCAGTGCCCCACCACCCTAAAAGGAAAGAATCTCCTCCCAATATCTTATCTAGACCTACTGGATTTCAGCTTAAAGCCATTACCCCTTATCTTATCACCCCATGCCCTTGACAAAAGACCCTCTCCAGCTCTGTGGTAGTCCTTTTTAGGCACTGGAAGGTGCTCTAAGGTCTCCCCAAAGCCTTCTCTTCTCCAGACTCAACAACCCCAGCTCTCTCAGACTCATAGGAGAGGTGTTCCAGCCCTCTCATTATTACAGCCCTCTGATCTTCTTGAAGTATGGCGTGATATTACTTTTGTATTTCTCCTACTTGCTTGTCTGGGTGCAACACTCAAATAAGTAAAAAAATAAAATCAATACCACTGATAGAGATAATGACTGTAATTTGATGATCTAATTTACTAGCTGGGCTTTTCAATTGTTCATTTTATGTTAGTTTTTAAGACACTTTTATTATTTGAGTTTATTTCTTTCCTCCCCCTCCAAGTTTCACAAGGTTAGGTTCTGATTAGAATTAGATGAGAATCTTTTCAGAAAAATGTCTCATTTTGATTAAAAAACATTACATTTTGCAGACATTGTAATGAGATTTTTTGACATTCTATTTTTTTTTTTTTAAGGACCAGCTCTAATTGTGATGCCTTGACTTACTGACTTTTAGAAAATAATTTCTGGTGGAAGGCATGACTTGCTCTGAGGACCAGAATAAAAACCTGGCTTTTAATGACCAACAAATGTCTGCATTTATATTTTGGCTGTATTGAATTACATGCAATTTGAGCTGTCTTTCTGCTACTGCTGGTCATGGATGTTCAGATTTGCAAGTCACAAAGTGTCACGACTGAACTTTGACTAAATGACCGGACCACTTTAAAAATGGAAGAAAAAAGCACCATAATTCCCAGTGCGACTGGTTCACCAATTGTGTTCACATTTGTATTCACTACAAACCAATATCTACACCAGCAAAATTCCCCAATAGGAATTATACCAAAACCCACCAAGTATCACAAAAATAAACCCAGAACTATTTAAATAAAGCATTTTTATCCAACTTTTTTAACTAGGATCTACTGCATTCTCTTTCCCTAATGCCAACTACATTAGCAAACACTGTGCTGTCAGCAATAATCCATGTATATTAACTTGTTGTTTCTGTATTACGCTGCTGAATTAATATTGCCTAGAACACTCCTTCCTAGTAATTAGGGTATTTTCAAAGAGCACAGTTCCAGAATTACCAAGTACCTTGATAACTTTCATGTGTTTTTCTGTCACAGTACATTTAACAGCCAAATCTCAAGAAGCTGCTGGAAAAGTAATAAAGAACATGAAAATTGTTGATATAGTGCAGAACTGCTGTGCCTTGGGCTTGTAAGGCAGTGTGGATTCTTCCATGTCTCCACCTGACACGTGACTGACTCTCTGAGTGGAGTACATTTTCCTCAGTACACCACTTCCACATTCCTAGATTAGGCAAACAGATATGTGATGATACCCAAATTACAGCAATTATTAGAGGTATCAGTTTTAGAGCAGCCCATCACTAAAGCCTGCCCAGCCACAAGTGTGTCCTAACAAATTTTTAATGAGGTAGAAGACTACAGATCCCTTTTTTCAACTTTTGTTTTATTTTGATTTTTGGTGGAGTTTTTTTAAGACAAGAAGTCTCCAGTCACCTCTCATTTTAAAGGTTTGACTTCATCTGCTCAACTCCCACCTGGTATCTCCTTTCACAGAGTGACATTACACCTCTGTCATCACAAGTGTGGATGTCAGAGCTGCAGGTGGAAGAATGAAAAGGGGGAACAGAAGAGCTTTGAATAAAAAATATCGTATTTCCATATTAATGACTCGTCTTAATGAAACAGAGGATGCAAGCATAAAAAGTACATGTGGGCTACAAGGACCTGAGCTGTGTCTACACAGAGTGTTTTCTCAGATTTATATAGTAAGCATCATCAGACTGTTTTTCTCCAGGGGTTTAAACTTCTCTGGAGTGGTAGGAGGAAGAGGTGTTTCACAGAGCATCCAAAAATAAGAAAATAAAGAAGAAAATTCTCTTGGCAAGAGATACAAGAAATGCAGCTGTAAAAGACGCTACAGCTCTGAGAGTGTTTGCAGGCAGAGCCTTTTCAGGACTAAAACTAGCAGTCACGGTGGAGTTTATTCACAAGACTCTGAGTGACCCACAAGCTATTTACAAGACAACATGACAGACTAAAATGGCAATGAAAATATCAGTGAGCAATCAGGAAAATGCATCTTTGCTTTCACCAACCATTCAAATCCATGTAAAATTCTTTAAGGTCTTCCAGGTGCACCTTCCCTGTCAAAACAAGCGGCGCAACCAAATGCAGCCTCAAGAAGGCTGATGCCAGAGGCCTTGCTGTGTGTCTTCCGATTTCAGAGAAGTCCTAGTTTAGATAGTACTGGAAGCAGTCTGTACTAAAGCAACTCCTCAGCCTTCCTCAGATATCAGAATATTCCCCTCATTCTCTGCCCAGTACAGCTGTGTCCTGGCTGATCCCCTCAAAGCCATTTGATTTAGATAAAGCACCAGGAACAGGAGAGAGCATCCCCGTATTCTGCTTTAAGTTGTGACTTCAGGACATTTTACTTCACCATTTATTTCTGCTTTTAAGAATAAGTGAAGTCAATCTTCTCACTTTTCAGGTTGATTACACTCTGCATATTTACAAGCCAAAATATATATTAATAAATTTAAAAAGCTCAATCAACAATAAATCACGGGACACTGACCAAGGCTTTACCCAACTTGTACACCAGCACTGGCTACAGAGATGGTGCTGCAGAAATCTGGATTTCAACTGTACTTCTGCACACCCTTATGCCCCAGTTCCCTTTCGCTTTTCTTGCATGGGGAGTCAAGTGTGACCACGCACTGAGTGCAAAGGGCTTCGCTTCTGATTCAGCATTTCAGTGCTGTGTTATCCTCAGATACCTGGCTGCACAGAATGGAAATGCATATTAAAGACCAGTGTTGCTCTCTGTGGTGTTCTCAATCACACATGCACAGGTGTTTTCTACAGTGGATGTGTTTGAGGACAGACAGTGGCCACAGAACTGCAGCTAAAAGCATTCTTTTTGTCCTAGGGTCATTATGATCATCCTAAATAAGCCAGAATGAGATGCAACAATGTCTCCACAAATTGTATTATTTTCACTTTTGACAGCAGAAGTGCAATCTAGCTTACACTGAGGTGTGTTATGCAAGGGGCATTCTGTTCAAGGTGAAAATACAGGCTTGCAGTCTCACACTTTGTGAATGGCTGTAGGGAAATTAGATGGGTGGTTGGAACATCTTTTCATCTTTTAACTTGCTCTCTGCCTTTGAAGCTCCAAGCCAAAGTTCCCTTATTTTTTAGGTTCTAAGAAGCCTTCAAAGTTTGAGCTCCACAGAAAGGGAAAATTATAACTTCATCATTTTTCTTATTGCAGGTGGCCAGCAGCTCATTTCACAATAAAACAGAACTGTAAGCAATGACAGGAAACTTCAAAAGGTTTGGAATGCTATATAGAACATGGCGATCCAGGAACAAGGACAGTCTTTTCAGCCCTCTGAGCCCCTTCAGCGATTACAATTTTGGTACCCAATAAGTGTACCCAGATTTCTATGACCTTCTTCTTTTATTAGCCAAAAAAATCCCCAGAAAATATATAGAGCTCTGTGCTTGCATCTGCCATTTTGAGACCCTTTTAGGAGTCCTCCAGGAAAGAAATAAGTGATATAAATAGGCATGTGACTGTCTATAGAGACACTTCCACAAAAATGAGTTTAAGTTAAAAATGGAATTTAGCTTGCATTTGCTTCAGCTAATACAGGTTCTGAGAAAGGATTAAAAAGCAGAAGCAGCAAACAAAATCTCTGGTATACCCTTTACAGACCAAATATAAATTCAACTTTAGAAGTAAATTTGACCTAGAGCTCTTCCTTCTTTTATAAATTAAAAGAAAATATTTGACTGAACCACTCATGAATCTTGCTATGTTCAAAACCTGTGGGTTTGACATAAATTTAAGTTTAGAAACTATGCCGCTGGTCTCATTTTAATCACTGGGTTCAGCTCCTCCTGATTTCAAGATGAGTATTTTATCAAAAGCTTCTCTTCAAAAGGTACATTCACAGGACATAAGCCCACTTCTGCTCACAGGCAGACTACTGCCTCCATGCTGAGAAGTCCCAGAGATTTACACCAAAACACAAGAAAACCTTATCTTTGATTTGGACTATACAACCATGTTTACAGGGAACAAAAAGTTCAGCAACTCCTTCATCCCTCAGCTTTCTTTTCCATGTAAGTCAAAGCTACACTAATTGCTGCCCAGACTAAGTAGGTCTAACAGTAATTAAAGCACAGCACCAGCCACTAGAGGCTGTCTACCTGTGGCAGAAATGCTGGTGTCCTCCAAGACTCCAAGACTTCACACTTTGTCCCTTAACTGTAGCAGGACCAGACTGAACTCTTTACTCTCCCACTCTAAGGCAATGCTTTCTGCAGACAATTCAGTATATTTCAGTTCTGTATTGCTCTTAGATCAAAGACCCAATATTCCAATGTTGTATAAACACATAATGACCCTTTCATACCAGCTCTAAATTAATCTCAACAGTTCAGCAGTGCAGACTGCATTCAGCCACATTGCCTTCAAGACCTCATTCCAACACCTCTGTATGTGTGGGGAAGTTGTGTCAAGGAACTCAGGAAGAGGGTTTTGTTCTTACCAGTAGAACCTGTTTGGTGTAACTCCCTCATGAAGCAGCAGCCATCTTCTGCCAAACTCCACGGAACTGAATAACTGTGGACAAAAACGAGCAGTCATGAACCACAGTAAAACACAAAGACACCAGAGAAATTAGAATTAACCTGAAAAACCCTCTACCATTTCTGAGATAGTGACTTGGACTTTTATTTATCCCAGTCTCAAAGGGACACGCCTGGGGCAGCTGAAACATGTCTATGGTGCCTTTTACTGGCATAGAGAATACTGAGATATGTGATCAGCTGGTATTTCCTGAGGGATCACTTTATGGGTACACCCTGCCCCGAATGAAAACTCGTCATCCAGTTACCTTCCCCAATATTATGTCAGAAGGACATTCTCTTTCCATCAGCAGTGCCATCCTTAGGAAGCTTTTTCAACCTGGCACCAAAAAATGTTCTAACATACCTAGACTTCCCTTGCAGGACTGGATGAGTTTAAATAGCACAGGTTACTTGTTCCAAGGAAACCCGTGATTCCCCCTCTGCTCTTGTCCTTCTCCTGCAAACAATGTGACACTTTCTCCTCGTCTGGTTACGCAAACAATATCCAAATACATCAATCAATTCAGAAAATCTGTCCATGGTAAATACCAAACCAGGCTGAGAAAGGTCAGCAAAAAGGCATGTAACAGCTATTATAAATCCTTTGACATGTCTTTGTGAAATGATATACAAATGTTACTATTACAGAGCACTTACTAACAGCTGCTCTCCGTAAGTGCTGCCAACAGGTAATTCTCAGAAGGCCAGAGAGGGAAGGATCACTTGGGTTCTGTTATTTCTTTTGCTTTATTTAGCTTCAAATTTATTATATGGAAGGATTGAGAGCCAGTCAGCCCTACACTTTACTTGCAGATTCGTCCCATTTCCCCTCCTTCCTTTGCCCGGTAGACTTGGTCAGTCCCCTTTTCTGGCAAGGCAGATGTTGAACATGGTTTTTGAACTATGATTTCCCTTTTCATGACACCTATTAAGGGATCTTGCATAAAATGCAAAAGATCTGAATCTTTATGTGCAAACCATGGCACATTTTTTTGGAACATGTAGTGGCAGCGGATTAGTAGGAAAGAGAAAGATGGATGCCTGTGAGAATAACTGAAAAGAAAAAATAATGATTTAAAAGCTTTGGGTTCGTCAGAAAGACAATTTGAATGTATTTTAAGAATTATGAGACTGGGATGTAAAAAACCTTGAGGTCTACTTATTTGGGTATTGATTCCAAATACAAAACCCAATATCCCTCACCCTTCCTATGGTAAAAACTTGGGAGAACATGAAGAAACGAATTAAAAAAGCTTTTTAGTAAACAGTAGACTGGCATGTGTTAAAATTTACTTTTTCATGGCAAAGTTGTTTCTTCTGTGCCAAATAATGTATTTGACATACAGTAATTTAAGTTTCAGTAAAGCTCATATGATCCTTTAATTAAGAACAGGGAGCAATCCAAACTCAGCAAATACCTCTGTGTTGCCAGACCAGGGATAAACAGGATGTAAGATTTCCAGGGACATTGATGTTCTGATGGTTGAAGCCATCATATTGAATCTTGTTTTCCCACCTTTGTATCTCTCACCCTTATCCCTCTCTGGTTTCCCCGAGCACAGCTTTCAGCAGGTTATTCCCTCTCTGAATTAGCTGGTGACAGTAATGGTATCCAGAATGAATTAATTACAGCCTGCAAAAGCTTTCTCTGTGCTCGTGTAGCACCCTCCTCCATGCCTGCAGCCCCACTGCAGTGCCAGGTGCTTGACAGCCCCAGTGGCACAGCTTCCCTCTGGCTCTCCCAGCACAACTCTTCCTCCCGAGGGGCCTTTACCTGGAGCATCTGTCAACGCCCCCATCAGAACAGAGGCTGTGAAGCTGCACAGCAGCCAGACAGCCCTGCTTTCTCCTAATCTGTGCCCTGAGGAAGGCGTGATTCAGCCAAAAAACTGGAGAAATCCAAGAGTTTCTAAGTCTGTTTCAAAGGTAGGAAACGGATACAGCAATTCTACTGTCAGGGCTGGACTCTTAAATGAGAAGCCAGAGCCCAGTGAGCTGGAGACAGCGTGTGAGAAAAGGCAACACCTCTCAAAGGGAAATACCAGCTCCCTGGGAACCCATATCCAAAGCTCTCATTGTCTTTGATAAGACACTTTAATAACCAGGCTTTAGAAGGTTTTTCATCCTCTGCCATTATCTCAGCACCAGCCTTGGCCTTTATTGACTCACAGCAGCAGAAGCAGCACTAATGTATCTTTACCAAAGGGGGAATTCCCCAACTTATGTAGAATCCCCCTCACCCCCCCAAAAACTCTTTGAAGTAAGGATTTTTTCAGGTATTTTATTTTAAGTATCATTCATTTTTAAACCGAGTTCATTCAGTTGGACCAAAAAAAAAAAAAAAAAAGTATTTGAAGGCTATGTTTTTGTCACGTTATTGGTTATGATACAGCTGGGATTATTTTTCCCCTTTTAGCAATTGTAGTGCTTGTATAGATATTTTTTAAACCCAGCATGGTATTTTGTTCTTGTTACAAAATCCCTCTCTCTCCTGGGACTTCTTGTGATAGCCTTGTGCATGCAGTCCCTTCAAAGATGACATTCTGTTTTCTTTGGCAAGCACTGCTGTCTGATGAGAATTTGCATTATTAGACTGAAGTTAGACAATGTTCTTTGCTACACTTACTTTTCAAGCTCAGATAGCAAAGGAACCTATTACAGTTTTATAGTATGTTTTCATCTGAGGGCCAAGCTGGCATTTCTGTTTTCACAGAGACAAAACTGTTATGAAGTACAAATCTTGTACTGATCTCTCAGATTTGACCCTTGTTCATCAGGGAATAATTCTCTTCTTGCTTCTTCTCTTGTACATTTATTTTTCTGTGTAATATGCAGGTTGTGTAACCACCATTAACAGTCTGGGTTTGCTTTGTTTTGCTTTTTTAGATCCTAATATCCTGTGAAGTAGAAACCTACCACCTACCTCATTTATATAAGAAAACAGAAATGCAAAGGAAAAGAAAAGGCTGTTGTGAGGCTGAAGGTTTATTCAAATAAACCCTTTGAATGGTGAGACAATTCCCCAGCCTTCTCCCAACACGACACCACTGTCTCCTGGAGTAGGGAAAGCCGACATCTGAAAACTGAACTTCTTTCCTTATCTACACCAGACATGTTCTGATACTCCCCCCTCCCTCTTTTTTTTTTCCCAACCTGTGTGAAAAACATAAGAGCTGCTCATGTACTTCATAGGGATAGTGTAAGCTTCACCTTAAAATGCTCTGGGATATCTAGGTAATAGCAGGATACAGCTGCCATGTATCATTCTTTTTCCTTTCTAATTTCCTGATCTTTCCAGCACTTACTTCAGACTTGACTAATTATTTTTTTCTTTTGAATTTCATAGTATAAAAAACCCAACTAAATTCTATAAAATGTAGGGAGAAAGCATGATGTTTTCCAAAATGTTCCATTAAGAATAACTGGGATTTATCTGACCCACCCATTCTGATATAATGCCATCTGAAGGGTCATTATTCCAGTCAAGACCTACCATCACCCCTTCTGTTTTCAACAGATTATTTTTCCTAGCCAAAGCTTTTATGTGAGGAATGTCTTGTGCTCCCATCTTCACTTTAGTGCCTATACAGACTGCTGCAGATAGAACTGAACCCTGAGTGTCCATCATGTTTCATATTCAGCATTTAAACTAACTGGATTAAATATTTGATTATGATGCTTCTCCACATACAGATCTTGAGTCATGTAGCAGTTCCATGCTGATGAGGGTATTAAAGTTTATACATTGATTTAATCTCATGCAAAAAAAAAAAAAAAATGCACATAGAAATTCAAAACCTGGTTAAATAAAGGGTGATTTAAATTACATGTTGGAAGAGATATTAGGGAAATACTTTGAGAAAGCTCCTAATATTTTTCTTTCACTTAAGAGATTTCCTGTAAGCAACTTATAATGGAATACAGCATGGAGTCCGTTTGTTGACTGGGTTTACCAACTTTGGTATTCTAGCACTCAAAAAAAAAGGCTCTCTCCCCCCTAGTTTCCATGCACTCTCCACTCATTCTCCATGGACACAGATCAGACCAAAGCAAATCAATCTACACTACATTATTGACCTGAAAAAAACCAGATGCAACTGGAAAACTAGCTCAGAACAGCTTTGAAAGCTGGGTTTGATTCAAATTCACCTCTAATTCTGTGAGAAGGTTTCTACTAGCCAGTGCTCCTGATACTTTCTTCACATATGCTGACTTCTTGATTTGTATGCTTCTTGGTGTTTCTATGAGATGATTAAAACTAATGCTATTCATGGTGTTTCCCCTTCACCCCTTCACACAGAATTTATTCACGTACAAAAATCCTCAAAACACCAGTGCACCTAAGCCACAGATTTTGCACTGGTGAACCACATAAATATTTTAAGAGATCTTTTTTTTTCCCTCAAATTTCAAATTCACCAGAGAATGCAAAATCCCAAAAGCACAGTTTAGCTTTAACTATAAATGTAACAGAGTCCACCTGGATAAAGACAATTTTTTCTGAAGATGCAGCAACGCAATTTGAAATACATGCCAGCAAGTCCTTCTTCTTATTCATTTATGCAGAATACATTTATTGCTGATAAATTGTACTTTACTACTACTACTTTTACTACTAGTAGTAGTAAATGCAGGTGCATTTGAAGAAATTCTAGTCTTCTATAGGGTTTCAGTCATCATTCTCGTTGTTCATAAGAGCATTTTCCAAATATTATTAAACTGTGAAAGACCATATTTTGAACTCTTCTAGAATCTCAGGAAAACAAAGAACAGTAGGGAAGGCACCATGTGGATTGTTGCAATTTTGGTGATGTACTTCTCCAATTTAAATCTCTCTTGCCTTTCTTTTGCTTTCTACGCAGTCTGCAGAAAAAGTGGGGTTAGTGCATCAGGGAAGGACTTCAGACTGAACATGCTTATGTAGGCATATACAATACTCCTTTATGGTCTTTCACACCCTTTTGCCCCGACTCTATCTGTTGGATGAAAAAATTATCACAATGGGAAAGAAGTTTCCACGGTGGCAAAAGAGACATCTCAAAACAGGAATGAAATGGAATGAACAGGGACTTGGATGGACACATGTTCCCAACATGCATCCAGTGCAGCTTACTTGGGTATCAAACAAAGTACATTTAAAGAAATTGCTGCACAGGGCATTTCTTCTTCAGAGCAGCCAAAGGTTGGGAGGTATGTTGCTATTCCCTGAATCAGACTATGGACCAGGCTTTTCTCTTCCAACACTGCATTTAACAGAACGGTATTTTTCGTATAAAAAAGCATCTGAAATCATGCATAGTATTTCCTTCCTAAAATAAAGTGTAAGACTCATGATTGAGGATACAGAAATGGGCTACAAGGCTGATACTCATTTACCTCCCTGATCTCTGATCTATTTGTAAGTTCCACCGTTAAGAAGCTTAAATATCCTTGAAGCAATAAAGTTCACAGGATGCTGCATAGACTTTGAACATTTTAAGTTGCAGGCAATGCATTAATCATGTACGTGGAAGCCATCAATAAGGTTACCCAATAATTGGTGTTTATTGAATGCTGATGGAAACACATCAGAGTGATAAAGCTGTCAGATACCTGCTTCACAGCCCACTCAAACACCAGTGATGTCTGCAGCTCTGCAGCTGCTTTTGCTGATGAACCACACGCTAATGCCATGCAGAGTTGATCGGTATGGTCATAACACAGCAATGGCTTCTGTGAATGTTCAGCAGATCAAAGCATCCTGAACATGACCCTCAGCTTTCTTCCTACCTATCCCTCAATAACTCCTCACACGTTGTCAGCTATGAGCCACATCAGCCAGTGTTCTGGTTTTGTGGCAGTTTGCAAGCAACTGCATTAGGATGATGTCCCCAGTTCATTCAATTCACACGCTAAAAAAGCGACAGGAAGCATATTTTTTGCCAGGAGATATTTAAAGGACTCTGACTGGCATATATATTTAAAAGACAGAAGGAGCCTCTAGGATCATCAGTGTGTTCTCCTCCTAACAGATGCTGCAGCATCTTTACCAGTAACTCAAGCAGTAGAGAGAATTATTCAGGCCAACAACTGATGGCTGAACTAGATTGTATCATTTGGAAAGACACCCAATCTCAAGTCCAAGGGATGATGAATTTACCACTCCACTTAGTATGTTGTCCTCAAGGTTAATTCCCTTCTCTACTAAAATATACTATCTCTGTTACAGGCAACAGGGCACCCAGCACTTGCTTTCTGCTCTGTTGTAAATTTACTAAGTAGATTCATAATTGCTTAGATAACTGCAATAAATAAGTGCATTTTTGTTTAAAAAGTATCATATTTGAATGAGAACAGAAGGGAAAAGGCTTACTACAGCAGAATTTAGGGCAAAGTGTCAGAATTTTCATGCACACATGCACGGCTTTAAATTTTAAAATAAATTATTGTTGATCATTTGCATTATGTTAAAATCTACAGCTTCAAGTGAACGTAGTGTTGACAGGCAGTTTGTATAATAAGGAACTGGAGACATATTGGAGATTACAGTCAACCAAAGGACAGAGACAGAGAAAGAGGAGACAGAGGTGAGTCACATACAGAAAAGTGAAGGGAGTTGCTCAACACCACAGAGATCAGTAGCATATCCAGTGATATGGAGTACATGTCTTTATTCCTAATCCAGTGAACCATCCAACTCTGATGGAAAGGAAAAAGTTTGTTTTTTTTTTCAGGAAAGTAGGAAAAGTGGAGTTATATAGAGCACAGAAAATCTTGCAGAGAAACAACAGATCTACCTTTAACTAAAAGTATGTATCCAAGGATCCCAAACCAGAAAAAGAACAAGTTATCTAAGGGTACAGAGGGCTGATGTTTATACAGATGGATAAGCAAGGACATATTGATTTGCCTTAAGATGAGTGAGTCAGTGGTAAAGAGCACAGTGATTACTGCTTGAGAGTCTTTCCTTCTGTTTCACTGATCACACTCCTGGCCCAGAAATCCGTCTTCCACTGGGCTCTGCTAGTTGACTTTTTTCTTTTTCCTTTTTATTATTAGAGTAGGAAACAACATTAGAGATTCCTATCACTTTTAATTCCATTCTTTATTTTAAATTGTTACCCCAGCACATTATGCTTGGTGAGGTCTGTAAAAGACTGATGGGTACTCTAGGAAACTATATTTTTCAACACACTTTCTACACTGGCTTATGGCCAATTTAAAAGGGAAAGGAAAAAAAAAGAAGATACAATCTGGCACCATTATTCTTCTTTTGATGTCCCTTCCTTGTTTATTTTCAGGATGCTGGCTGACACCAAACACATCAATTTGCCTAGAGATAGCAAGGGATGTTTGCAAAGGGTTGTGTGCAAGATGTGTTATCAGGATGCCCAACAGGTGTCTGTGCTTCGAGTCCTCACACACAACCCTAGCTACAAATGAGGTGCATCACTTACTTAAAAACATAACCACACGGAATGTCTTAAAAACAGGGAACAGCATTCACAAGGCCTTTGTGTGGAAGGCCATATCCATCCCTGGCACAAGTGCTGGTAACCCAGAGGAGTTATCTAAGATCGAGCAGAAAGTGCAATGTTGCAAAAGCTGCAGCAAACAACTTTTCACATGGAAATTACTCGCTACTTTTTCATCATCAACAATGTGCGTCAAAGAGAATCAAGTCTGCTGGAAAACTGGTTTGGATTATTAGTGGTGCCCCAAATATTAACACAAATAGTGTAAGACTGTTGCAGGAGTAATGCCGTAGGGAAAGGGGAGTTATTCACATATGCTAATGTTAGCTTTATGCAAACTAGCTCCCTGGTTGTGTCCACAGTCCGTCAAAAGAGATAGGCTTTTCCAGAGGCTGATTCAAAGTGGCTAATGCTTACCACTCTAGAGAAGCTTTTTTCCTCTCCATTAATTTTAGATGGGATTAGCCTCCCTCAGCTAACATTAGCCCAAGTGAATAGTCCTCTAAATTGTTGTCACTACTGCTGTCAGCAGTGTGGGAGAAAAAAAAACCACACCAAAAGGAGGTCACTTGATGGTAACAGCTTTTGGCTTTTTTTTTTTTTGTTTTCTTTTTCACCTATTGTGAAAAATGAGGTTCACTCTCCTGTTAGAATTTAAAAGTTTAATAAAGGAAAATAGGGGACAAAGACAATAAAGCAAAAAGAACAGCACGCTGGGTGCTTGGCACTCAGCCAAGAGCACCCCTGCTATTTCGGAGACAGCCTTCACATACCTTTCTTATTGCATCAGCTTAATGCATATTCACAATCAATTATGCATATACAAACTTTTCCCCAAACTAGTTTACATGTTCCAGGAACTGTTTAGCATGGCTCCGCCTCGGGCCCGCCTTTTTAGAGCATGTGTTCCTTGGCTGTGATTTTGGTCAGTCTTTATTATCACCTTCAGCTTGGGCTTTGGTCCATGGGTTTTGCAGGAGGTAGTTGCTGATAGTTGGCATGTCAGTAGTAGGGGTCTTCATCACACGTTCATTGGGTGTTATCCAACCAGGCAGACAGTTCAATTACCACAAGCATAACTACATCAGCTATTTCACTATTATGTCTAAGTTTAGTTAGTAACAGAAATAAAAGCATTAGTTATTGCTACAAAACTATATCTCTACAACAAAGTTACTCTAACATTAGACATATAGCATCCATTTTAATATTTGTGAAAAGCCAATACTATAATATGTATTTATAACACCTATGATGCAATTTCTGATAAAATTAATCTGGATATTTTTCTCCCTTCTCTGGTCTAGGTAGGAAATGACTGTTACCATTGAAACTAAGAGTGTGTAAATACAAAAAGAATAATTTATGTTGAAAGGAACCTCTGGAGGTTCCAGGTGTGATCCTTTCCAAGCAGATTCACCCTCAAAGTAAGATTCTAATACAGTGAAATGAAAGGTTTAAAAATTATAGAGTGTAATCAGAATAGCCCATCACATCTTGAAGAGTGAATACTGGCTGCATCTAGGGCAGATACTCTACTGTCAGACGCATGTAATAGACCAAAATACATGGATAGATGGGGCTAAAGGTACTTTTAAGTGTTGGCCTGTTCCCTCACAGACATCCTGTGGCCATACAAATCTGTATCTCCTCTCTAAGTGGTTTCTCTATCATCCCAGATGTAAGAATATCTTTCTCTTCCACTTACATGCAGGAGGAGTGGACATCCTTTAATGCAGAAAAATGAAGAAGATTATATGGCTTGATGTCAGAAGATGGATTGTCTCAAAAGTACCAGAATCCTGATTTGCCAAACTTCAGCACTTTAGAAATACAGCCCCAAGTATCTGTCCCTAACTTTCATCTTCAGCATGATACACAGAGTAAATAAAGGTGGATGGATAGAATCAGATATTTGGAAAAGGTCAAAATGAATAAAGAAAGAAAAAAAAAACCCAAAACATAAACCTCTTCATTTACTAGTGCTATGTTGACAGGGCTCCTTTAATTTGGGGTGCCTGGCTTTTCAAGAGTTACTTTAAAATGAGAGAGGAGAAGCAACAACAATAACTCCATTTTAAACCTGCTTTTCAGACTCTGTTGCTGCCTTTCAATGCTTGAGTGCCTCTGTGCATTTATTCCTGAGCTGGGCAATTACGACTCTGCATTTTGCCTGTCTGACTTGTGTTTCCCAATTCCACCTTTATTTCATCTCCCCAAATAGCTGTTATTCTTGGCTGATTACTAACCACTCCTCTGTGTGTCTGACCCATCTGAATAGCAGAAGATGTCTCCACATGAACTAGAAGCCCTTATATTCCACGGTCTGATTACACAGCAAACCACTTTTGAAGATTACACAGTAATACATAAATAATACTCCCATAAAATACAGCCCCTCATTCTACAAGCAAGCTGATTAAACCCACGAGAGCTCACATGTACAAGACCTCCAAAAAGCTTTTGCCTCACAAGCACTGCTTTACTGTGTCTGGAGTTTCCTTCTGATTTGTAACTCCTTTACCCAGAAAATGGAGAAGCATGCAGTAGTTCTGCAATTATGTGGTAAGAATCAGCCAAGTAACAACTGTACTTTCAGCCAGAACAATTAATGCAATCATGAAGCAATTAGTGCAGGCAGCAGATGGTTTGCTGCTCTTTTTTTTTCTCAAGACTGGCAGGAGAAAGCCATGACTGAATAAGGGACTGGTCTGTCAGCAGTGGTAATTCAAGCCCACTGCTCAAGGCAGAGACACAGGAGAAAGATATGTGAACAAAAGCAACCGAGCCACTGAAGCTTAACGAGTTATTGTTCGTCAGCTGAACCCCAGTAATTAACCACATTCACTCACAAACAACACCCAAAAAACTGGGACATAAAATTACCTCAGATAAAACAGATTTCCCTATCACTGAGTAAATCCCTATTCAAACAACCAGTAAAAGATTTTATCATATTGATACACTCATCGGGCTGTGAAGAGATTGAGGGATGATTCTGTGTGACCCATTTACTGTTTATTACAACTGAGCAACGAGAGGCATCCTCTACTGCTGGCTTTGCCCTCATCAGTCCTCAACTGCATGGACAACTTCTGAGAACCAAAACAGTCCAGATCCAATGTGATTCCTGTCTCTCCAGCTCTTGCTCTATTCACCACCTGATTTTCCCCATCCCATTTGCTGCAACGACATGATGCAAATGGATGACAACAATCAAGCAGCTTGCTAGAAGGATGTAAAAGTGTTTTCTAGTTGATTATCACCTCCCTCCTGTCAACAGCAAAATTAAATGACTGCACCAATCCTAACTGGTCAAAATCCAATTTACACTTCAAAGTCCCCATCAAGAAAACCTTCACAGCCTCTTGAGTCTGTGGCATCAAAGTTAGAGGCCTCAAAATGTAAATTCCTTACCATGCAGATATGTTTCCCTTGCCTCCCTGGGTGACTCTCAGTCAGTATGCACACAGAGACTGGAATCCAAGGAGTAATGGATTCTCTTCCCTTAAATAAGGCCTTAGCACAAGATCAGGAAACAGCTAACAGCAGTGTCATTTGTTGTAAAGCACCCCTCAGCTCCCATTGCAATTATCTAAATATCTGCAGGACCTCTTAATTACTCTGAGAAAATTCTGCCTTTGGATATACAAACACAAAACCAATGGGAGTCATTTGCACTTAGCCATAGGCTGAAGTTGACCCTTAGTTCGAGTTACATTTAATTTAGTCCAAGCTGATTAATACTCTTTGCCTGCTGGTTACCCTCTGCAGCTCTTGGCCAAAGCTTGCTGAAGTCAGAAAATGTATCCATTAGGCTTTAAAGTAGAAACCAGGCCTGTGACTCATACCCATTCAATGTACTTTTAAAATTCTATTTTGGAGTTAATTGGTACAGATCTACAGACTTTGTGCTACCTGATTTTTGTCTTGCAACTACAGTATTGAATTGCCAACAGTTATCCAATTTGCTAATCAATGCCATAACAAAAGAATTTTACAATACAGCGTACATCCTCTCTCTCCAAACACCCAACACACACCCCACACCCACAACTTCAACATCATTCACATTAACACAAAAATGGACCCTTTGTTCTTATATCCAGATTGTCTTTTAGGATTCTGTGGAAGAGTGGGAGTTTTCTGTGGAATAGTGACAATATACTCCTTGGTAGCCATCAACCATAAATTAAATAAGCCTTAGCTGTATGGCCTCTAATTTAGAATTACTTCCTGATCAGACTGAATACCCTAACAACTGAAATGAATTTTCTACTATATCCTACTTTCATTTGACAAAGTTCCCATTGAAAGTTTCACTGATCTTCATGTAAAAAATTTCCTGTGTACTAAAACACAGTAACTTTCATTGCAATGTCCTAAAAAGACATCAGAGACCAGCTTCTGTTCTGTTTCATATCAGTCCAGAGAACTCAACAGCCACAAGGGAAAGGAAACATTTTGGCCTTGTCTAATCACACACTGTACACACAGAAATAGTTTAATCTGCACCTTCCTCTGAATGAAGTATAACCCTAGTACACTCTACAAAATGCTGTGAGAGGGGTGAGTGAGAAGTATCGCACGCAACTGACTGTACAGGAAGAATTTTAGGAGGCAAGATGCATTTCTCAGTTGCAAAGGGTATTAAGCAACAGTCCTGGAAGGATTCTGGTTTTGAGTGTGAAGGATGGAAATATTCCAAAAATTTCAGTATGATCATTTTGCAACTTTACTTACTTAGTTTCCTCATGCCTTTGTTTTCTCAGGCTTACAGTAACAACATGCCTAATTTATGCAAAATTAAAATGAGTAGTTTAATTATTTTACAATTAATTTAACTACACAGATGGAAAACATCACAGATTTCAACCTTTTATGTTGATCGTAACATTAATGGATAACCTAAACAATTCAGCCGAGTTAGATTATTGATTCTATTCATAGATTCTACTCTCATAGATTCATCATACACAAAATAAAAGGAAGACCATTAAATTATTTTGTATAAAAGCTTATATGCTAAATGTCAAGATATTCCACTCTTTTACCTTTGCTGGGAGTTCAACAAACTCTTTTGGTCTTTTTCCAGTTTTATTCAAAAACTTTAAAACGTCAGGATGTGAAATCTGCAGTTCACTGAGCAGTTTGCTCCAAATGCTAGTTACTTTACAGATGAGTTTATCTGCCATTGACTCCTAACCATCAATTTTTGTTAGAATTTTTTATCACTAAATCAAAATAGTTTCTCCTATGATTTGTCTTCCCCCATGGAAACGTTTGTGTGCAACAATATAGTTTTCTTTCAATATGCTTTTTGTTGAACTAAACAGATTGAGATCTATCAAGTCCTTCAGTGTAAAAAAACTGATTTGTGAGTATTGATGTGTCTGATTTTCAAAAAATTCCAACGAGTTCTCCACAATAAAGTCCTGTGTTGTTGTTTTAGGTTGGGCAGCAAAAAATGAAGGCAAATCTCACAGCATATTTATTTGGCTGATGGATTACCCATACTGAGAGAACTGGACTTCAAAGGAAATTGATTCACTGCTACTTTTTCCTCTTAGAAAATCAAAAACTACTTGAAAACATGCCAACCAGAGAGGAACAAGGAGTGTCTTATACTGTTCTTGGAGCTGATACTACACTGGAGGAAGAGAATTTTTGAATAAGAGGCCAAAAGCCTCATTAGAGGTTTGTGAAGGATCCTAGCTGTCTTCTCTGCCCATTGCCTGTCACACAATATTGCCAAAAGGATGGATGAATAAAAAGACTGCCAGATCAGTAATAGAGGGCTAGGCCCCAGGAACACAGCAGATGCCCACATCCTTTATTTTGACCTTTACACTGAGGCTTGGTCAATGTTTCCTGCTTGGACTGTCCTGGTATCACCCTGAAGACTGTCCTGAATGCTCTGCAGCAGTTGCACAAAGAGAAAGGAAAACTCTAGGTTCTGCCTAAGCAAACAAACCCACAATTCTTACCTTCTGATCTTGGCTGTAGGCTAAGATCCAATCTTCCTGTTTGGGGTGGAAGAGCAGACTGTGGATGTAGAAGTTCAGACGGTATTTTTGATAGGTGGCTCCTTCATCAGAACTGATTAATAAGCTGCTTTCAACCTCTGGATCAGTCAGCAGCATAATCTGTATGGAAGGGAGAGATGAAAATACAGTGGTTAAGAGGAGTAAGATGGAAAAGTAAGCAAGCAGCTAGGAACTTCAGATACGCTTATTAAATATGACTATTTTCAAATGTTTCAATGTAATGTCAAAACCAGCATAGCCAATGTTTCAGTAATGAAAACACTATGTTTCAGCTATGTATATAAACACATAACATATGATCAAATAGGCAGAATGACTTTACCACTAGTTAAACCAGACCTAAATGAAGCTGTGCTTAGGTTATTTGAAAAATTAAACATGGAATTTTTAACACTAGAGCACAAAAGTTACTGGCAGGTACAGTGGGGGCTGCTAGGGTTTTCAGGAATGGTCCACTGGAGTGGCAGACAGAAAGTTAGGTTTTAAGAAAAAAAAAAAACACAGAGAGAGGAGAGAGACTGATCTCTAATAGTGGGTTTTGTTAGACTCTGGCAGTCATTTCAGTGAAAGCAGTTTCACTGCCTGAAATGTTATAACCTGACTGTCTGCAAAACAAGCAGACTTGCTTTGGCACAAGAACACATTTGATAACAGGCTGCGTTCTTTCCACCTCCAGTTTCTAAGGTGCTGGGAATTATAGATCTGGTAGTGTATCAAAAATAATCTCTGCATAGCAAATTTGCTTTCTAGCTTTGTCCAGGAGTGTTAGCTTAGGAGTGACAAAAGATGTATGGCTTACAGTTGTAGTAGCTACTTCACCCCATTATCTGTGGTATTAATTAATTGGTCTGCATTGCTGATGAATCAGTGACAATAACGAGTTACTCCTCTCATGTGTCTCTGCACGAAAAAATAGATAGGTCTGAGCAGTAAAAAGTATTTCAGTATTTCAGCAAGCAACAGAGTTAACACCCCTAAGGAATGGGAATGAGGTATCATGACTGAAAAACATGAAAAATTTTAAAGAATATTTGCCTTGGAAAGGTATTAAAGGCTCGAACCACTAGCATTTTTATTTTACTTTTTCTAAGTTGCTTTGCAAATGGCAAACACTGATCTGTTTTTAGACAAGCCTGAAATGAAAGGATCCACACCTGGCATTTCTCAGAATGAATTCCTATCTGGGTTTGAGCACTGCAAAAATCACACACTCTATTTCCTTCTCTTTTTTCATTTAGGCAGGAAGAGTTAGAAAAAACTCGCTACCTATGAATTACAAGGAAACATAGCATCTGGTGTCTGTGAGACACCAGATGCTGAAGAAGTATTTGTAGGTGAAGGTGTAAATACACATATAATCTACACAGAATACGTCCTTCATTCTTGTGCAGCTGCCAAATCTTTTTTCTACCTCTAGAAACCCCCTTGATAGCGTAAAAATTTGGCCTGTGACTTAGAAGTTTGGAGTTCCACAAAATCCCTGAACTTTCAGATCCTGAATAATCTCAGACCAGTTACATAACTCCACTGTATCTCTAACATAAAATAGGGTAATGTTTCCATCGTAGCATAAAGGTAGAATCTCCTATTATATCTGATTTACTTTAGAAATCTGTAATGTGCATTTTTAAACATTTTTATTTTCATTTAACACTTTCAAATACACCAAGCATATAATTAATGTGATTTCTAAACTGATGATTGATAGATGATAGAAGCTACACAGAAAGGATTAATAATCAAACTATCAATATATATAAATATAATATATTGTCACTAGGTAGCCTATCCAGCTTCTGAAGCCAAAAATTGTGATGTTTATCAGTTGGTTCCTTTTCCTTATCACACTAATTTCTGGGACAAGGTTCCTATGTTTAACATTTATTGATTCAGTACTGTGATTCAAGCATGATGATTTTCCTATTTTTATGACTTCCTTCTTGAGTGGATTTTGTTTATGTTGGTATTTGGGAATATCACAGCACAGCATTAATTTGGACTAGAGCAACTAGAGCAGAAATAAGCACAAATCAATGGGCTTGATCCGAGCTCCCTGAAGTTAATAGGAGTCTTGTCATTGACTTTGGATTGTGCCTCCAAGGCAAGTTGTTAATCAAGATCCACTCTAGTCTCACATACTTCCCTCTACCTGTGCAAGGAACTCATCTGACCTCATCACTGTCACATCCAAGCACATCACTGCCTTAACACATTTTCTGTCAGGCCACTCCTCTGAAATGTGAAAGTGCTCTTATCTGCATTTCTTAGAAAGGGATTGGAGGGAGGGAGGGAGGGAGAAACTGTTGAGGCACTGAAGCACCTAATTCCTCACCCAATCAATAAAAGTTAAGTGCCTAAACAGACTTTCAAACACTGCTGACTTTGGCTTTAATCTGCTAACTACCACCCCGGGCTATTAGTACTTTGTTTTCAGGTGTCCCTGGTCTCCAAAAGCCTTGGCTTTGCATTGTGAAAACCAGCAATTCCGTAGGTAAAAGTGCTTCAGGACACACCAGTTTTCTTTCCCATGCCAATAGCACCTCAGATGTGGCAGAGCTGTACCGAACTGCCGTGAATTTATGCGAGGGCACACAGAGAGTGGGAGACAGGGCAGGGAGTTGATGGATGACTCTATCCACCAGTGAGATTGCTAACTATGAGACCAGCTTTCAGCATTATCTGCTCCACTGTTGCACGTTGTATTGCTAATCACTGCACACGTGTCATAAAGCAAAACAAGCTAGAGTTGACTATCAGTCACTACTCGCATCACAGCACAGCACCATGTTTTTTTTAATGAAAAGCAAATTTCATTACAACGTGTGTGTGTGTAAATAATCAGAGTTACAAGCCCAAAAGATAGCATTTATCGGGTAAGTAGAATAAATTGATACCTGTATGAAAAGTATGTCAAAACAAGAGGAAAATGCTGTGTGCATCTATATAAACCTTCCAGAGCAGACCAGGAGTATGCTCCGGAAATTAAACCTCCAAAATTTTGGGGGAAACCCGTGTAGCAAGTCCTTGTGTTCTGACTCAGGCCACGGTGATCTCAGAGCACAGGAAATGCATTCCTTTTCAAGGAAACGAAATGTTTTCCAACCACTTCCTGGCATTCATATCACAGTATCACGTTAGCACTACTCTGAAGTCAGACCCTCTACCTCCAAAATGCCCATACTGCAGATGTCATCTCAACATCAACCATTTCATTCTACAAACACGCTTTCACTGAGCTGCACTACATGCTAATGTAGTCGAAGTCACGTTAGTTTGGTTTTATTGCCTAAGCTGCCTGGAATATAAATGAGAAAGGAGAGAAAGTACAATTAATTTTAATGCTTTTGTTGTTTCAGCATATGAAATACAGAGTAAGTACACTTAAGCATTTCCTTTTAAATAAATTAGGCCAATTTCTGCTTTTAAGTAGTGTATTACCCATTGACTTTATGCAGCTGCTTATACAGAAAATACAACCGGACACAAACATGTTGAACACATAAAGCATGAAAACCAAAACCAGGAGCAATAACAAAAATTAATCTAAGTTGAGATGCAATAAACTTTAATAGCTAAGAATATCTAAGATAAAGAGATTAGAAAGAAACTATTTTTATAATTTTGGGCTTCACTGTAGAAAGCATGCTGGATTTCCTGAAATGTGAGCTGCTTAAAGAAGCATCAAACATCTTGCTCTGCTTCTACAGCATATTACTGCTTTGCCAGAAATACTGATTTTTGGATGAGTTTATTCAAAACATCACAGAGGAATGAACATGACTCTTCCACATGAAAATCACGCCTTTAATTTGTCCAGGTCCCTAGAGCCTGTAGGGAAAGGCAACCTAGCTCATGAAGTCAAATATTATTTTTGAGGTGTTCCCTTGCCAAAGGATGTGAAATTGCCATGGGATAAAAGGCTGGAAAATACTTCTAAGATCAAGTCCAACCATTAGTCTAACACTACCAGGTCCATCCCTAAACCATGTCCCTAAGCACCACATCTACACACTTCTCAAACTTTATTTCCTGGGATGGTGACTCCACCACTTCCCTGGACAGGCTGTTCCAATGCCTGACCACCCTTTCAGTGAAGAAATTTTTCCTAGTATATAATCTAAACCCCCTCTGGTGCAACTTGAGGCCATTTCCCCTTGTCCTATTGCTTGTCACCTGAGAGAAATGACCAACCCCCACCTATCTACACAACAATAACATTATCAGCTTGTTGGGGCTGTATGTGAAGACTTGGGCCCATGATTTTCATGTTGACAGTTTTTAAACCACCTCTGATTCCACCATGAGAAAATTAAGTTATTAATGCAGGAGTAAGAAGAGCCATATTCATCTGCCTCTCACTTCCAGCAAAAGCCCTTTGTAGTGGGAGCCCAACCTTAGAATGCCTCTGGCCTGGTTTATTGTTTTCTTATGTTAAATAGAAGCAAAGAGTGTGTATGAGCAAAGACTCTACTTCTCCCCAGCGAGAGTAATTACTCTCTGTTCAGATCAGTGTTCAGCAATGATCAGAATCTGCTTATTCACACCAGGCAGAGCAAGCACACACTGCACTTCCTGATGCTCCAGATGGATGGGTTTTTTTCCTCTGTAATAAAAAGCCAATACAGTTGACACAGGCTTTTGCAACCAAATGTAAGGCACCCATTAATCATCTTCCCACTAAAAAGGGAGAAACGTGATTTGCTTTTCCTAGAAACGACAAATGAAAATGAAACATAATTTATAGACCTTAAAACAGTCCACACTTTTTTCACCCCATTTTCAGCGCTAACTCTGCTGATGACATTGCCATTGACAATTATATATAGTTTTCCTGTTGTCACCAAAAAACCCAGGAATTCTTAGCAAGAGGACTCAGATTTTGCTTCTAGAGATGAATTGTGGTCCTTATACACCTGCCATGAATGCCAGATTTAGTGGCTTACTTTAAAAAGTCCAGAATTGCTCTCAATCTTTTATTTTGGCCACTCATATCTCTACTTGGACCAGCTTTTTGCTAACACTTTGTAGGAAAGAGCATAGTACAAGAGAAATAGAACAGCATGAAAAAAAAAACCAACTACATAGATTCACATCTTCTTTCATTCACTTCTGATGTATCAACAGATATCATCTGACCAGAAATGGGGATAAAATACAAATCAGGTCAAATCCACTGAAAGAACCTTCACCTTCCTTACCTATCATGTGCTTCATGCAGAGACCCAACCCTGGTGACCCACACGGAACAAGTAATATTTCTCACAAGACACAGCAAAAGAGGAAATCAGCAACAGAAACCAAAAAAGTCCTACTCCTAATGAAAGCAGGGCATTCCCTACTCAAATTCTCCAAAAAGCTGCATTTCTTCCCAGCTTCTCTGCATGTCAGTTGCATAATTTTAGAGGTTTGTGGGGTTTGTTTTTTTCACACGGTGATTGATTGAGTGGAGTCCCAACATAATGAAATGTAATTTCTGCCACTTTACACATCACTTTTGAATTCGGATTGCCTTTTACAAGTGAGTGTGAGTGTGCATGAGTGTGTAAGAGTGTGTGCGTGAAAGTTTGTGTGAGTGTATAACTGTGTGTGAGTGTGAGTAAGTAAAGAGAGAATCTGCTCCTCCAGATTCAGCACTTCACACGTGCACTTCAAAGAAACGTGCTCTGCTTTTAATTAGTTGAACTCGTTCATTGCTTAAGCTTTCTCAAGTCCTAGAATAAGATATAAAGCGAAACAGTGCAAAGAAAGGAATTGCTTTGGTCATGAAACTCTGAAATAAATGCAACACTACTGTAAAGCAAATTAGACATATTCCTTTTACAGGACTGAGTTGCTGGAAGCAGTACATGTTTGCAAGAGCAAACAAATTAGAGAAAAAATTACAAAAGAAATAACCCAAGCATTTAGTTGGATATTAATAGGGAAAAGAGGAGACTGAAGCCTTCGTGAAGTTTTAACAATCTTTCCTCATGGGTGACACCAGCTGCTGTAGAATTGTGCACATGAGTAATGCCACTAAAATTTGGCCCACGTTTCTGCTTCAAATAAATTGGGAACCAGTATGAGCACCTAAATGAAAACATGAAATGAGCTAGAGCTGACAGTTTTGAATCTGTCTCTAATGCCAACTAAAAGACAAGGTTAGTTGCTGAGCAATTTCATTAAGACACCATTAAAATAATATACCAATAATTCAATTGAAGCATTGTGGAGTATTTCATTGCCAGAAGTTCTTGTTAACTCAGAAAGTGCAGCAATTTTGTAAGGAAAGAAAGGCTTCAGTGGCAGAATTACACTTTTAGCACTGAAGAAAAAAGAAGAATATTGCCTTTGAATGATGACCTGGTTTGGAATGGTCTCAGAAGTAAGTAGAAATGACCTCTTTAATACAAGGCAAAGGTCTGTGAACAAGTTATTTTGCAACTATTACTCAGTGACACAAGAAGAAAGAAGTTCTTATTCATACAAAGGCGCATAACCCAAACTCATTAAATCAGCTTGCACTTTGCTGATATGGAGGGTAACATAATTCAAGTCACTGTCAAAAAAAATCATAGTCATGATGACTAGAGAGTGTAATTCAGATTCAGACTGAATCCAGATCCAAACAGAGGAAACTATCATCACTTCCCCCAAGAACCCACAGGAGGTCCATCCATAACTGGTAGGATATGATCATCTTCTTCAAATCCTGGCTGTTTAAGAGAAATGACATGGTGAAAAGTTCAGACAGTGAATTCATCTTTTTTGGAACCAAGAAAGATTTAGTGCTCATTGAGTGATAAGACAATCTCTTGTCACCAGAATATTAGATGGCAAAGGACTATCTTTTAAGAGAGAAAAATTACCACCTGCCAATATTTTTGAAAGCTGGGATTGCACAGTATTCCTAATAAAATAATTGTTGAGAGTTGCATTTGGCATCTTGATGAATGTCATTTGACATAAAAAGGTGGCTAGTGGATGGGAAAAAAAATCCATCTACCTGTTCTGTGTTATTTAAGATGTTCATAACAGGCCAAAAGTGACCGCAGAATAAAGCAGCCAATGAAAGTTCTATTTTTTATTATCTGTGGGAATCATCTGTGGTTGTTTTACTAAATAGAAAGTGAGTGTATGTATGAACAACAACTTACAAATATTTTATATGGTGGTGTGTACCATATATCACCAATGTCCCAGGTATAGGGTTGGGTCAGTGCAATATAAACTCAAGTAAAGCAATCATGAGGCTGAGACACCTGAGCAGATGTGATTCAGTTGTTGTCTCTGTTAATCCTACCTGATATGAATGGGGGTATACAAAAAGTCCAGAGGTGCAGGGAGAAGATTTTTTCCTAAGAGACAACAGCGTACAAAAACAACCCCTCCTTACTCTGAACGTCACCTCGGCAAACCTCTGAAAGCACCAGCTGGGATGGGACTGTTCCTGTTCCTACCAAAATCCAAGAGAGGGCAGTGCACTCCCACAAGCCCTTCTCGTTACTCAGCGTCGGGACATCCATCAGGGGCACAGGTTCCTGCCTGCAGCCTTTTCTCTCTGTAGCTGAGCTCTGGCAGAAGCCCCGTTTTCAAAAGTGCCTCACCTTGGACCAGACCCGAATAGATTCAGCTACTTCTTTTTTTCCATTAAAGCTGAAGAAGTTGTGGCATCTCAGGGTTTTTGTGAGCTGCTGAGTCACTGCTCGTGGGCTGGGCTGTGCCCAGAGAGAAACATCGACCTTCACCTTCCCAAGAGTAAGCTGCAATCCCAACAGCCAGGGTGAATTATCAAAATAGATACTTTTGCTTTGAGGTAATAATTAATCAAAGGATGAAAATAGATGAGATGGGGGAGAAAGGAATCATTGAAGATTTGTGTCATTTTTTAAATCTTAGGGTTTTTAAGTCCAGCTTCCATTTCCATTACATCAGAATTAAATGAAAATAAAGATTCTACATTTTGTCCTTACCTGACTTAATGCACCTAGTGTTTTAATGAGGACTGTAAAAAAGGACACAAGCTCTTATTTGTATCATCCTTACTGAAAAATAAAAATGTAATGCTAAAAATGATAAAGAAAGCCTTTCATTAATATAACTTAATAGATTACTGCAGGATGTTTCTGAGCTACTTCTGCCTTACCTAGAACTATACAGTGATAAACAATTTAAATTATTTAATTTAGGTGTGTAAAGACATGTAGAGGTCATTTATTTCAAATTCCTTCACACTGAGCCAGCTTCAAAGGTACAGATAGGTTCTCAGGACCTTGTCCTGTCAATATTTAAATAACTTCAAGGATTGAGACTCCACAAACTCTCGGGGCCTATCCAATCTAATACTGTTTAGTTTTCATTCAGTGTTAATTTTAAATACCTGGGGTTATGTCGGTTCTAGAATAAACAAAAACACCTTCAGTTTTACATTCCTTTTATCTTAAAAGTCTATCTCAACTTAGCAAGAGCTTTGGAAGCTGGAAGTGCTGTATGAGCCCAAAGCACCAAGGTTAGTTTCACCCACTGGGATCCTGTAGCAGTGCTGAAAATAGAACTCGTCAGGCTCAGCTCCTAATCACAGGCATAAACATGAGCTCTGGAGCAATCAGTTCTGGGGGAAGGAACATGAAAAGATTAAGCTTCTTGGTTTTTCAAATCTCCCTCAAATCAAATTCTAGATTTTTATCTCTTCATTCCACAGAATGGGTCTAATTTAGTAACCTGTCATGAAATGAAAATTTCTTTTTCCTGTTTCATTATTACTGCACACTGCTTTCTCTTCCTTTACATTTGACATAAAAAGCTTTATCACCATAACCAGCTTGAAAATATATTACTCAAAACTTAAGTAAAACACAGTAGAAACTTCCCTTCTGAAATCTAATTCGTAACAATGACAGATTATTATACTTCAAGAAGAAATAAAGAAACAAAGGCAAAAAACTCAGGAAATCTACAAGTACTGTAGGCACTTTATTTTGGACAGTGCAATCTAGTTTCAATTATTAATTATCCATTCTTTTGCAGCAGATGTTCTGCATTGTATTGAACAGAGAAAGAAAAAAATTAAGCCGAGACATTCTTACAGTCTTACTTGCTTAGGGGAGAAAAAGATCCTCAGCTTTGTAGACATCTGGAATGAGCTGCGGTCATACATACTGCCCGCACTTTGTTCTGTTGCTCAGTAAGGCATTCCTTTCACTAAAGAATCTCATGAGATTAATTAGTTAATCTTCACACCAACTTTGTGCTGGAGGAGTAAAGCGCACATATCAAGAGGGAAAATTACTTGGACAAACTCCACTAATCAATCAATGGCACAAAAAGAAAGAAGCCACTTGCACTGTAAGCGTATTACAAACAATAGCATTTCGCAGCCCCAAACACTGGGCCCTAAGGGTTGTTAATCCAAATGAAAGCAAGAGGAAACTTTTGGCCTAAAAGTGTGGTAACTCAAGCAGAGCTACAAAAGGGGTAGGGAAAAGAGGGTCACTAAGGGAGCAAATTTTCCCTGAAGGGTGAGTTAGTGATAAATGCACAATTCACATGATGAGACCTGGCAGGGTTCCAGTCCAGGTTGGATGGGTCCTGAGCTACCTGGTCTGGTGGAAGATGTCCCTGGTCATGGCAGGGGAATTGGAATGAGATGATCTTCAAGATCCCTTCCAACCCAAACCATTCTATGATTCTGTCTGATAGTTATGCCAAGCCTGGGCAGATGGTCAATTCACTGAACACTTGGTTTCACAGCCAACTGTTTCAAGCCATGCCACTTGCCTCTGGCCAGCCCTGGCACCTGTGTGCCACTGTGCTGTTTAATATTTCGGGGTTCTTACTTTTGCCTATGTTTTATAGCACACCCAAAGTGAAGAGACAAAGGGGAGGGAACATCACAAAGCAAATGCATCTCAGACTGGGCAGAGGTGACCTGCTGGTCTCAAGGACATTAATATCCATACCTGCTCACCTCCATCTCTCTGCAAAATGCTGTTGTACCTCCATTTCTTACAAATGATCTCATTTCACCTAAAATTCACCAGCTGAAACTGTTCAATGAACATGGCTGATTTTATCTAGAACACTTAAACCAGTCCATCAGTTTTCAGGGGGGGACTGGTGCTTCCAGCAAGAAGAGTCCTCATGAACCCCCAGAACCCAGTAATAACTTTGAATAAAAGCTGCTTAAACCAGGTAGGGTTAGTAAGAAACTGCTAATTTTCCTTCAACTGTTTTCCTTTTACTGGCCAAATTATTGGGACTGACTTCATTGCAGCTGGTGGCACTATACCTGCTGAGACAAATATCAGATCCTTTAGCATCTGCTGCTTTTGTGTTCTGAAAGTGAGAAACTTAACTGAAAGTGCAACAAGACAGAAATTGGAGTATTCAGTTGCTACTCAGTATATACGTTCTGGGTGGTAGAAACCAGAGGAAAAGCAAAAGCACAGTTTTTCAGGATAATTATCAATGTTTTGGAAAAAGAGTAATTCACATTTCAGATTTTTCTTTCTTTCCTGAAATTGTATAGAATCTATGTGAAAGAAAATGAAAACTTACACACAGCAAAAATAAGAGCAGTAAGTTTACTAAATTGTTTGCAATAATAAAGGATATTTTTCACATAGTGGAAGAATTTTTTTCCATTTACTTTGCTCTCATGTTTTATGAAGACTTAGTATTTTAAAGCTTAACTACCTGAAAAATAAGGATCTGGTTTCAAAGAGTCATTCATAAAAATATAATTTCATTTAAGATTTTTGTTTACCTTTTTACTGGTTTTAGGGTGAGGAAAGGAGGTTATTAGTCACTGTTTACTTCTTAAAAGCTTTTCTACAGAACTCTGAAGTCTAGAAGCTTTATTTTAACAAAGATTTAAATTCTTTCCAATTTAAAATTAGTTCTACCAGCTGACAACTTTAGAAAAGATACATATTATAAAACTCCCGACATAATCATCAGAGTTAGCACCACAATTTCTGCACTGAGTTAAAATTCTTTTCTCGCGAGAGATGGCTATAAAATCTAAGGGTTCTTAGTGATATTTTCTTACTAGATTTAAATGGAATTGCTTTCAAGTAATTATCTATCACCACACATCTACACAACAGATGACGGTAACAGCTGAGCATACATTGCTGGATCAGTATCAACTTTGTCATGGTACACCTGGTTCTGCTACTTTTTAGGCATGAAGATGGGGAAAAAAATGAGTACAGGGACTAGAACTGAACATGAATGAAGTCTCTTTCTTGCGGGTGTGAATCAGGTTGATTTTCCTACCCTACGACGGTCACGAAAACAAGCATGGACTTAGAGTAGAAAGCAGCAAACACAGCACAGAATCTTCTGACCTGATCTTTAATTTTCCACTTCTCACTGTATAGTATAAAGTCTCTTAGATTCATGGCATGCAGTCCTGTTCTACAATCTACCTGCTTCCAGGCTTTGAGTCATCTTTAACCAGGATATGCGCTCATACAGCTGGAAATTCTTCCTTATTCACACAAGTAACTGAGCTTTTCCCAAACACATGACATGACTCTTTTTGTACCTTTTAATTCCAAAGCATGTGTCTATGTGTTAGCTTTGCTGAAGCTCTATGCTTTATTTCATTTTGGCTTCTTACATGGTAATTCTCAAATGTTCTCTAAAATTTCTACTTAGTTTAGTTTTAATTTTTCCCTCTGACTGTGAATAAAGCACAGCTTCACTAATTATGTCTACAGCTAATTCTTTTTATGCACATTTATCTGATTTGCTTCTCTCCAAAGCATTTTTTGTATTAATGCAATAATTTCATAATCACTTCAAATTATGTTCCATGTTGCATGAACAATTGGGGAATTAGCATCTGCTTGCAAATTGTTAGCTTGGCTTTTCATTTTTGTTGTTGCAGTTGATGAACTCAAATTATCCATACCGAACGTGCCTGAAAATAATTCCACCTCCAACAATAAATAATTCTCTTTAATTTCTGTATTGGTTTTTGTTAAGGGAATTCAGTGCAGTTATGCAATAGAATAAAACACTGTTTTTCCTTATCAGTTTTGGTATAACAGTTGATTACTATGTAGAGTCACCATGTGACACAGTCTTTCATAGACTCTCCTAGGTAGCTACTGTGCTGAATTTTTCAACTCTATTATCATTCTCTGGTTACCACGACTCAGGCTCTCAAATGGAACCAAAGTGTCACAGACCACCCCTGACATCAAAGGGGTATCTAATATATATATTTAATGCGAGCACTGAGCTCGCACCAAGCAAGGGCAGCGTTGTTCAGCTGCCAGAGACCCAGTACAGCTGTTTTTCACAGAGGTGACCTCCCGAGCCTATTCAGACACGGGGACATGGAAGCTATTCTGGGTCACACCGAGATGCTGCAAGAGCACGAGGGCTAAAATATTCATGAAGGAATGATGCCCCACGCCTCATTTCCCTCCTTGCATATACCATGTGACATCCAAGGTAGATGGCAATGTAGAAAGTAAAGTGCTCTTATCCTATTACTACTCCATTTCAGAGCTGCCGATGTTTCTTCTCCTTGACCTCTCATTTTCCCATTTCTTTCCATGCAATTTTCCTTCTTAAATCAGTCATTTCCCCCAGATTTTAAAATAAGGGTGGCAAAAAGAGTATGATACATCAATCTGCTGAGATTTTGTTACTACCCCATCTTCGGTTCATGATCTAATCTACATTTACAATGTCTAAAGCAAAGGATCAGCATTCTTGGTTTGTGTTCATATACCATCACAGCAGGCATGATCAATTAGTTCAATACAGAGAGAAAACCAATTTTTAAAACAGAACCTCAGTTGGTGCAAAAGCCTACTGAAGTTAATAGAGCGTGATTAGAACTTAATGGCATTATTAAAGGTTGAACCAACTGAGGCTATACCTTTCTGTCTTCATCACCCAGTGCACAGTTTCACCAACGAAAAGAGATCCACTTTTTTTAAGAACACTGGTTTTACAGAAATACTACAGCAAGTTGTATGTTTTCATGTTATCATCTCCAAATAGAGCCTTCTTTAAGGCTGAATGTCCCCTGTCTGTGACATGCTGATGGAAAATTCAATCCATAACCCTCCTTGACTTTTTAATAAGGCGACTAAAGCTTTTAGCAGTCACACCGTGGTGGAACTTGCAAGAAGGCTTTCTTGCACAATAGACATTTTAGTTATTAAAACCAAACCAGGGCAAAGCATTAGCTGGATTTTTGCATGAATATTGCTATAACAGAACTTATCTTTCTGCTTAAAATGGAGCATACAAGGATGAGCATTAAAACCTACTCTAATTTTAGGGGTTTTTTTTTTAAGGAATGAAAGATGGTGGGTACTTTAAAGTGACCTTCCTAGCTGTGCAGCTGATCTTGCCAAATCAGAATCCTACTCATTATTAGACTAATTGCCAAAACTGCAGAGAAGCAATCCTCTAGTGAAGAAAGAGAGGGATCATACTTAGCAGCAGTTTTAAGACTACAGAATTTTTGGTATTTTTACTGACTTGAAGCCATGGAGTCAAAGATCTGCTTCCACCCTTAGCAAAGCTCTGTGAGAGCATGAACTGTCCTTCTGTGTCATAGTTCATGTCAGGTATTTGGGTGTCTGCTCACCAAACTTCAATTAATGTTTGAGAGGCTGAGGCACTAACGACTTCAAGCAGTGCTATTACTCATGAGATGACAAAGGAAACTTGGACTAAGCCTGTAATGCTTTAATGGCTTCACAGAGCTGGATGTTAAACCCTTTGATAACTCACTCCTAATTATGGAGAGTATGGAAGCAATTTAACTCAATCAACTAGTTGGCTTCAAAGACAGAGTTGTATTTTCTTTATCAGAAGCCAGTGATCAGTATCAGCTTCAGCAGCACTGATAACACATGCAACAATGGCTGTTGAGTGCCAATGACTGCTAATGAGAACTTGATCAATAGCATTTCTAATGATGCAATTCTGACGGTAATGGGGCTGCTTCTGATGAGAAGGAAAATAAGTTAGGAATGATTATATCCTTCAGCCACTGCAAATTCCAGTGCTGCCTATTTCTTGCTATTCCACCTGCTGCTTAATATTCAGTAAGTATTTCTCCACTTGTTTCTGCATGATCCAACCTCTCATTAAAGACTCCAAGGGTCACAATGCTTAGGTGTTTATAGGTATTATGCTGTAGAACTCCTGAGTTACCTACTACTAGTTTGTTTTTTCTATAATGCCTAGTGGATGCAAGGTGAGAGCAAAGCTACTGTTTTTTACCATTCAGGCAGCATCAAACAGGATCATCTATTACCAGCATTTTCTCGCACAGCTTCCTGGAGGGTGCACTCCAGATACAGACAGGTATGAATGTCCAGGTCTGTCTGCTGCTCAGTGACACAGACAAGGCTGTTTGATTGGATGCTCCCAGCAATATTTCTATATCTGCACTCAACATATCCGGTTTAAGCTTTCTCTCTGGCCACGTTCACCTCACAAGCAAAAACCAAATAATAGACCTTTTGGCCCCTGGGAAAACTATCTGCACTGCAATAGGGGGCAACTGCATAATACAGTGCAACTGATTTCTCTAAGCTCTTTTGTGCATAAGTTTAAAAAGTGTCCCCAACATGTTATTTCAGGTAGCACCACATTTCAGACATAAAGAAAGCAAGATGTGGTGAGGTAGTGATTGAAAGAACATGCTCTAGATATGTTGCAGAGAAATCACACAAGCATGGGAAAAAGTGGAAAGCTGAGGAAATAGATTCTAACAACTTTACTACAGAAAGGGTTTAGGTAAGTCAGAAGCTAGAGAGGAGGACTGCATTTCAAAGTGAAATTTCAGAACATTCTCGGTTAAGACAAATGTACCAGAATTACATGCAGTGAAAAACCTTTCACAACAAATATGATTGGTATGAAAAACAGAGAGAACAGAGGTAAAGTCAAACTACACTGTGAAGTCCCTACTATTCTGGATCATTTACTGTCATTGTCAGCTGGAGTCATAAAAGAGTCAATTATATTCTGTTTGTGCATGGCAAGTATTAATAACCCCAAAACATAGGGATCCCACCAATGAAAGACATCAGTTTCATTTCACTGCACGTGTGTGGGTGAATGAAAAAAAATTGTATGTAATAAGAAAGCTAGAAAAGTAAAAACTATGGCTATATAAGTCAATTCCCACAGACAATGTAACTGTCTTATTTATTGTACATTAGGTGCCCATGTGTACATATTTCTCCTCACTCTCACTAAGGCTTAAGCACCACCAAATTTATCACACTGTTGGAGTGAGCATGTGGACAGTAACTAGGCAGTAGTTAACACGCCAGAAATCGACAGCCCAAGGTGCTTGACAGTCATTCGTTATGGAGACACAACCAGAAGTAGAAAACAATCAAGGACTGGCAGGCAGAAAAAAAGACAGAGGCAAAAAAATCAAGAGTGTTAGTGGTCTTGGCAACCAATTTTAACCACAGCCTCTGCTCATAAATGTGTTATTAAGCCCAGTCATTACAGATAAATGGAGCATTCAGAACAAAAATGTATCCTTCTCTAGATGATGCACTAACCCTGCTAAAAGAATACTTCGGCTGTGAATAAGACCAAATCACACAGAGACACAGATTTCATGCTGAATTTTCTGCTTCCCTCAGTCTACCAGCAGGAGAAACCTCCTCTTGAGGCCACATTATGCTCCAGGGGAACAAAATCCTTGAGGAGCCAGGAGGATACGCTTAACATCCGGGTCCAGAAAAGGAAGAGAGGATAGATTGATATTGTCACGTCAATAAACTGAAAGATGTTCTTCCTGACTATAGTGGGTCATCAAATGGTGCTCAGGATTACAAGTGGTGTGATTTTGTAATAATTATTGAATGTGGTGAAGACATTCTTTTTCACATAATTACTTAATCTTCTTGAGTCTCTCAGGGTATTTGCCATTCTCATCAGCTGAACAGTTACTATATAAAACAGAATTCACTGAATTAGAGCTAGGAACATGACAAATAACAGACTTTGCTAGGACTTTTTATTGAAAAAATTACTTGGAAAGTATTTCCTTAATAAGTTCTCATTATATTATTCTATTGTACCTGTTCCATCAAAAAAATGTCAAAGATGTCTTTTCCCTCCTTTTCCCAAATTCTAATGGATAATGATGTACTCAATTGTTAACATTCAAAAGCAGAGAAATTATTAACATTTCTATAAATGATTTGTGAATTTTAGGGATTTTTTACTTTAGAAATAATTGGCATCAAATTTACATCAATCTCATAATGATAATTACATTTATCTAACATTGATTTCTGTGGGGCAAATGATCCTCAGAAAATTTGATTACCTCACATGTATTCATTGAGTTATCCTTTGAATATCATAAGTACAGCAAATATTCTCACCTTCACTTTTAATCATGGAAAGATAAGGCACAAAGCAATTAAACAGCATATTCATTAAAAGACTTAAGAAAGCCTGTGCCAAGGCTCAAATGCTCAAGTGCAGTATCTCTAACAGAAGACTTTCCTTCTTCATATCGCATGTTTCTGGGCCAAGTGTCTTCTCTGGAAGACAATCAGGCTATAGACACAGTGTCAACAAAGGGAAGTGTTGTTGTCAAACACGAATTTTGTGACATTTCAGTCCCAGTCTCTGAATAGCTTTGAATACAGCGATTCTCTCCTTTTAGAAATAAGGTCAAAATCCATCCAGCTGAATGACTCAGTCTGAGAAAATATCTGAAGCAGAGATTACATTACTGGAAGTTGGAGGTTGAAGGGCTCCTCCAGGTCACCAGCTCTGTTGCTATGTTTTTAAAGAATATTTAATATATTTTGTATACTTCTTGTCTTTTTGTTAACTTCCAAAGTTCCTGAATAAGAGGATGTTTACTGCAACTTTTCATACAGTGTCACTGAGAAATAGGTCTCTAAACTGACTTGCACAAAGTCTTTCTGAACTGCTTTATGAAAAACTGCCAAACAACACTGCACCTTCTCTGATGTTTGTTCCAAAGCTCCCTGGAGTCAAGAGAAGTCTCTCCTGAGGATTCGAGCTGCTGGAAGCCTGAAGTTTTTTATTAATTCACAGAACACAAAACAGTAAATGGCTATCCCCTAGCCTCTGTTCAAGTGCCTGAAGTATAGATGCAGACAAACTGAATTTCAGCCATGCATGTAGTTTTGAACCCCTGGACACTGAAGTGAGCAGCTCCAGTGCTGGCACAGTTGAGCACAGGGAGGTTTCCCAAACTGGGGGAACCTGAAGGGAGTGCAGAGAGACACAGTTAAGGGATAGCAGCAGCTGGGATATATTCCTGCTCCACACAGCACATCAATCTTCTCTGTGCCTGCCCCACCTCCCCATGAGCTAGGACTAATATTCAGAAAAATTTCATCACCAGCAGGGTTGTCAGGCATTGGAACAGGAGGCTGTGGGAAGCAGCTGAACCACCACCCCTGGAGATATCTAAAAGACACAGATATGGCCCTTAGGGACAAGGTTTCTGTTAACTCGGACTGGGTCAACAGTTGAACTCAATGACCTTAAAGGTCTTTTCCAACCCAGATGATTCTATGATTTTGAGCTTTCTAAGACCACTGACCAATTCATGTAAATTTTTATGAATAATGACATTTGTCCCTCTAGAGCTGGCTGGCTTACTCTGCATAGCCAGGATGTAACACACAGTATGTCCTATTCTTGGTATGCTGGATATCCCTCTTCTTCAGTGAGATTCCCTCCACAGCCTAGACCAAATGTCATGGAAACCAATGAAATCTCATTACTATGTGATAACAATTAACTGCTTTTCTTAATAAGCCAATGTTTCCTTCTCCGCATATCCTGATTTCTTTATTAACCTTGGATAGAAGTCGCATTCAGAAACCTTTATCAATGACTCAGACTGAGACAAGAAGTCAGTAAAGAAAACAGTATTGCCCAAAGCACCCTTTCAGCTTTAGTTTCTTCTTTGGTTTATGGGTCATTTGCAAATCTGTTCTGACAGGAATATTAGGCTGCTATATAGCTATAGCAGAAAATTCACCAGAGATTTAAACTCCGGTGAATGTGCACATTCCCATGGGCCGTGAATGAGAGAGTTTTTATATCAGCACTCAGTTCTGAATTGTCAGCCAGCTTTTCTCACCTATTAAAATGAATTTTAAAAGCCTTTATAAAGAAAGCCCAATTTGTGTGCTAACCAGCTCTCTAGGAATCTGATTACATGCCCTCTCTCAAACAAATATTTAAGTTATAAACATTTTTTCAGCAGTTGTGAGCATGTGGATTCCCTCCTAGTTCCAGAGCACTTGAACAGAAAAATGCAAAGCTTATATCTTTCCAGCATTGCAAGCCCTCTGAAACATTTGCAATTTTTTTGTAGGCATGTGTCTGAGCTAATTGCATATATTTTTTACCTGACAAGCGAAAGAGATGTCAGATGACTAAATTCATTGATTCAGGTGCTGATTTGGCACAGCTTTCCCCCTTTTATTATATTCAGATCTGCCTTGTCCATGTTCTCCTGCATGATAAAGTCACTGGAACAACTTAGACAGCGAGTAAAATGGCAGAACTCCAGAAAACTCACTGATTTCAACCTTCTTACACTCTGCAAACAACCTTCTTGAACTCTGAGAAGTATGGTATAAACTTCTATACTTTGAGAAAAGCCAGATCAAAATCCAAGCATGAGAATGGTGCCAGTTTCCACATTTAGTTGTGAATTTTCTAAGAGGCACTGAAAAACTGCACTGAACTCTGTGAACGTAGTCATTAGCCATGTTCTTCTCTCCAGGGTCTTTCATGGAGTTGGCAGAAGGCTAATTAAGGACACTGCAGCTCAGTGTATCCTGTCCATATTGACATATTTCCTCCCAAGTTCATCAACTAACAAGACAAAACAGGTATGGAAGAATGAAGAATCTTGAATTCTGAGTTTATTATGGCTTCATCACCTGTTTCTCAGATGGGAGATGATGGAGAGAAGTGAACATTGCTTCACATCACACATATCATATACACACCTCTGGACCCTCTGGGCCAGCAGAGAGAAACAGGTTTTTTAAGATACTGCTTCAGAAAATCTAGTGCCATAGCAGGGATTAGGATCACAGGTCATGGGTGCTGAGATCCTCCTGTCTCCTTCACTTCTACCTGCAGATTTTCTTGTCCTTCTTCTTGTGTTATCATTGGCACTCATTCAACTCAATCTGCCAACCGGTTTAGTGACCTGACCATTGCAGGGACACACAGCCCTAAATCAACTAGGAAATGATTACTGAGTAAGGTGCTAAGAGGGACACAGGGGACTTAATCCTGACACAAGCTGTTGCAGTGGAACCTTTTGTTTGATTGCTGGAGTCCTCTGCTTACACATCCATGATCTTGATGACAAGAACAAGTCAAGAATGATAACCTCATGGCTTTGCAATCTTAATGACAGGCTAAACCAGGCAAGGTGAACACTGTAAGACTGTTTCGTCCCTTACTTGAAAGGTTAATGGCTTGATTTGTATCAGAATAAGGTTTTATTTGGAAGCAAATCGTCATGCCAGGTTGCGTCAATACTGCTTAATCTCCCCAAATTCTTTTTCAGACCCAGAAGAATTAGCTCTTCTGCAGATCAGAATTAGGGGCTTTACAATCTAACCTTTTTCCCTTTCCACTCTAACTCTTTATACCAATGAGAGTCTTTAATATCAGAAAGCCCCAGAAATTAAGCTCTTGAACAGCGGCAAAGAAGAAGAGCTGATCAAAGGGTTAGTGGCAGATATGGGACTTCATACCTCAAAGAGCATCCAGCCTACAACTACATTTTATATCTTTGAAAGCATGGAATTCTCTACCTTCCAATCAGAGCACTATTTATACAGCCCCAGAGGCACTGCAGTTACAAATAAAATGGGAGGTACTTGCCCTAGAGATCTTAAATAATTTCTACAATGAGCGGTGACAACAAAGAGACCAACGATGTTACGCAAGAGTCAAGACTGCAGAAGTGAGAAACTGTCAGATACTCTGTTACATACCCTTAATATTATATTCAGGCCTCTTGCTTGCTATTTCTCATCCAGCTTCAGTTTCCACCCCATTCCCTACAAATCACGAGATATGAGATCCTAAAATTCTGCTACTCTGAAACGGGAAGATTTTATACTCTATCTCATTTTAGTGGTCCATTCTCAAGGATAACTAGTTACACTAAAAATCAATACTTCACAAAACCTAGTCACATTTTCATGGGTTTTTTAAGAATCATCACCCAGTTTTGATCTTGGTTACACCAGGAAAAGTCAGAAGTAAATCTAAAGACTTGCAGCCAATTCATCTCAGCTTAACAATTTACTGTGTGTTACCTGAGGCATTTCCCTTTCTATAAACATACTTTTATCCCCAATACATTAGACTTAGTTTAGGCATTTATTTATTTTAGCCTAAGCTTAGTTCTCCTATCTTGCATTGCCAAGCAAAGAGCACATACATGGATATTGATGCTATCAACCCATTAACATCTATCAGCCTGCTAAACTCTTTATTTAACTGTGTACCTGAGACTACAATTCTAGACTGTCAATCAAAGATAAAACCAGAGTAAAGAAGTTTAAGGGCAGCAGGTAAGGGAGAGGTACAGGCTGCAGGCATTATGGAAGTTATTTCATAGTATCTGTGACCATGTACTAGAAGTCACATGGCTGATGATCTGGCCCCCCACTTCTCCTTCTAGAATATACTTTATGAGTTTTGCTAACTGAAAACACTGCTGGGAGGAAGCCACACTGACCTCAGGTCCTAATAATCCTGTTCCACAAAAACCAAAACAGCTACTAGAACAACAAAAAGTTAAAATAATTTTAACCTATTTCACATAATAGATATTCCCATATTTAGAAGAACACGTGTGTGCAAATACACACGCAACTATTTGTGTGCAAACATAGCATTTTAAGAAGGAAAGGTTTGTTTTACAAACTCGTCAACATTTTAATATGTAAGATGGTCTTACTCGATAGGCCCTGAGTAAGTTTCCAGTCAGTATAAATGACTTCAGGGTATGTCCACTTTTTCTTTTTTCTTATTTCTTTTTTTTTTAAAGGGGAAAAATACATGACTTTCAATGTTAATGGAAAAAAACCCTCCAAAAGCAGGCATTATTTGCAGCATCAAGCCATTCCCCTGAGGACTCAGCTACTGAAGAAACAGTTAATAGTTATAAGTAATATTCAAAGACATTAAATAAAATTCCTCTGACAAATTCCTCCAACACTGCCTAAAAATGAGCAATACCAGCACCACAAAGGTCTTTGAATGATGAAGCTGCATTTTAGAAGCTGATTTTAATTTGTTTTTCCTCCAATACAACTTCAGCAGATTTCATCTGTATCCTCAGAAAAATCCTACACACCCTGTACAGGTTCGGAAGCCCATGTCCAGACATATTAATGAACCAGTAAACAGAATATATTGCCTATATCCCTAAATAGGCTGGAATTAGGAAGAGCAGGTGCAGGATTAGCAGAGAATCCAGAGTAGAGAAAGGATTACACAGACAGGATTTGAAAAACCCAGCAATAATCAGCTCTCGGACAGAATTTAGAGCTGCTTTGGCTTAGCAGATAATGTTTCATAGGGTCTTCCCTGGCGTTCCTTTTAAGAACATTTGAGGGAGTTGCAAGTTTTGTTTGTGTTTGCTTTTCTTATCTTTTCCCGCAAAAAACAGCTGGATGTGGATGAAACCAATATGGATATATATATAGGACATGAGAAGCTGAGAGTGCACAAAGCTCCTGAGACAAGAAAAATCCTGTGTCGCTTGACACGATGAGCCAGATAAGGGCCTTCATTTAGAGCAGGGCCCTGACTGCTCCTACAGATAAAAACAGGTGTACAAGCAAGGACAAGAAGAACAGCTGGAAGACAAAAAAAAAACATTGTTAAATACTACGGCAGTAAGAGAGATTTTATTCAGACTGGCCTCACTAGTTATTTAGTAAAGTCCCTGTTTTCCTTACTGTAAAAATTGCTCACAAAACACAGATAATGCCATGTATCTAAATCAAAAACAGGAAGAAAACAGGTGAAGTGACAGATTCTTAAAAATCTACATGCAGGACACAGTTTGTTCAGGACAACCAAGGAAAAGCCCGTATTTTATGACTATGCTGGCTGATAAGCAGTTCTGGTTTCAAATAAGCAGAAATATATATTTTTGTTGCAAATATTTTATGCATTTCAAAAACCTGAAGTTTCAGGAGAACCACTGTAAAGTCACACGTTTGAAATCTCAGAAAAAACAATTTAATCTGAAAGATCTTCAGGGGGAAAAAAAAAAAAGAAAAAAACATGAGGAAAGCCTAATTTTTTTATCTACTTCAAAATGAAATGTGAAATGTTTAAAAATGTGTCACAAAACGTGGCTTTGTTTTGCAAATTTTGGCAATTTAATAAAAATTAATTATAAAATGTTTGAGTCTCAACAGAACTGACACGTAGGAGGAAATCAAACAAATTTTTTGACCCTAAGTTATGTTTCCTCCATCTCTTATTTCAGAAAAATGAAATATCAACCTTCCATAAATAAAATTTTTAAAAAAGAACAAAGTCCTAACTATACAGAAGGCTAAATATTTAAGTCCTAATTACGTGTGCACTTCCCAGCATAGTAAAAAGAAGAAAAGAATTGGTACTAACCCTCCTTGTAGACCTGGCCCTGAATTCTTCAGAGAATTTAATCCCCCTCAAACAAAGGATGGTTCAGAACTGTAAGTTTAAGCTGGAGGGCCTGGGAATGTTATGCAAATGTTTTAATGCATTATGCACCCATCAAACAAAGAAAATAATCAACTTGATTTGCAAGAACCCCCTACCTATGATTCTGTAAAGTCCCTCTTCTTAATCCTCTAAATTCCTCCCCCACCTTGACTCCATCCTTTCTTTTCTTTTATCCTCTGACTCCACCTCTTTTATTTTTTCTCTCCTTGCTATTCCAGCAGGCAGGTGACTGCCTGCTCCCTCTCTGGTTCATTATTTTGCAGACGTCTTTCCAACTACTTTATTAATTATTACTTGTGTTAACTCAGCATCACAACAGTCCAGTCATAGTCCAGGAGTCTGTTGCTCTAATTACAATACAAGTATCAACAAAGCAGTGGGTTTTGCTGCAGAGAACTAAAAAGAACAGTACCTGCAAAGGTATAAACTAAAGGCAGCCAAAAGTAAGCTGAAACCCAACTATGATCAAGGCTTTTTTTTGTCATAAATGACAGAAGAAAAAAAAAAAAAAAAAGAGGAAAAAAAGAGAAAACCTCTCAGGTTTTTAAAGTATTGGCATAGGGCAGTGGATGTTCCTTAGAAAGCATCTCCTCCCATTCATGATGGGCACACTGAGAAACCATGTAAAGGCTTAATTGAAAAGGCTGCAAGCAGAAGTGGGGACTAGAGCCACAGGTTAATGGGAGGCAGCAGCTGACCTACTAAACAGTGAGGTATGGCAAAGACAGCAAAGTCTGGAAAGCGAAGACCTGCAGCTCTACTTTCAGTGTAAAAAGCTGGGGAGCATTCCAAAGAGATGTGTCCTGTGGCTGCAGCAGAAATCAAGGTGTCTGATTTCTGCAGCTGCATTCTCTGTGAATCAGAGATGGCCACATTTGTGGGGGACAGGGCACTGCAGTAACTGAGACATGAGGTGCTGAAGGCCTAAACAGGAGCATTAGCCCTGCAGCCAGCGAGGAAAGGCAGCATGTTAGAAACAGGAGTGCCAAAAGAATTCACTGGGCTTTGACACAACCTGCATAGAAAACCTGGCCTGATATAAACCAGCTTTATGGCTCCCTGCAGCTGGAGCCATAGGATGGATGGAGCTGTTTCTCCTTTCTAATGACCACCACCTACAGAGCCAGTCATCTGGATCAAAGAGGGGTTGCCATGCTGCCCTCCAGTAGTCCTCTTAATCCACAGCAGCACACTAAAATAGCAACTAACATCTTTAAGGCAGCTCAGAAAGACATCTCCTCCTCCTTGTCTTTAGCATTAACATTTCAAAAGCAAATAAATCCTGATTCACAGAAAAGGACTCAATGTCCCCACAGACGGGCTCATGCAGTGAGTTATTTGGAAGTGAGCAAGGCAGACACTGGGTTTTTCTGGTTCAGAATATCAGGGATGTTTCACTCCACAGCAATGAAGGGGAAGCTAGAAGGGAGCAGGATCCAGTGCATACCTAAGTGTGGGTGAGTTCAGGCAAACTGCTACTAAATTAATAGTAAAGAATACAGCTATATCTATAAATAAACCTATTCATTGCAGCAGTACCTGAGTTACTGCTGTGGCTGCAGTGGGTAGCTGTACTTAGCTACACAGTTCTGATGAGGAAAGTTACAGTTCCCAAACCCTGCTGAGGGATAAGAAATGAGGAGACCATCAGAGCATCTACCATCTGTGTCTCCCCACTTGTCAGCAGTTTAGGCCAGCAGACTTTGGCCCAACTTGTAAAGGAAAGAAGGAACCCATCTCCTGTTTAATTCTTGAGAAGCCAGGGAAGCAAGACATGTATAAACTTTCACAGATCCTGACATCAGGGACTTCAGAAAAAGCCCAGATGAAGTCAGTGATAAAGTAAAACAGTATCAAGCAGGATCATGCAGCTGGATCCCTTCATCTGCAGGTTACAGTATCTCCCAGCAGACCTGTGATACCCAAACTGTGACAAGCAATTCAACTGCAAGAAATCCTATGGCATGCAGCCAAAAATGATGTTACACTGCTTCATGGTCCAGTGGGCAGTCTAAACCCTGACTAGGAGGAAAAAGTAAGAAGACACTTCTCTAAAAACATATCTGTGCTATTACAGAGACTGTTAGCTCTATCGTGCAATGACTGGGAGCCATCACCAAACTCACAACTGAAAAACCATCTCAGAGCTTCCCCGCCCTCTGTAGTGTAATGTCTGTGGGATGAACGCTCCAGGGGGTGGGATAGCTGGTCATAGATAGAGATGGACCAAAGAAGGAAGGGTGGACTTATAGATCCTGTGATATGTATGATTACACGTGTGTGTGTGTATTCCATCAGTGTCACACTTCACTTACATCTCTAGAATGCACTGGGAAAATTATTTATGCTAAAAACTCATGTTACCAGTGTTGCAAGCCATGTATATACTGCATTTATCTTGAACACAGAACATACACCAGTAGTGTATATAGGGAAACCACAGTGACAGCTGAGTACCATATGAAACCAATAAATGTTAAATATGTAGGTTTATATATGGGGCTTGAGCACAAATAAGTATGAAATACGAAAGAATTATATTTATCAGGGTAACCTCTGTAGCACCTCAGAGGTTTACAGGTTCTGACACCTACTGAAATGACACATTAGAAGATCTGAAGTCCAGTACGTTGCCTGTGAGCCCAGGCTCATCCACAGGCTCAGAAAGAAACTTTTACTTTCTTGCCAAATATTTTACTCTGGTTTTCCGTGCTGCAATGGTGGAATACTGCAAGAGGAAGCTCTTCTGACATGCTAAGAAGAATAATTTGATTTTGCATTCAAAATGAGTCTTTTTATGGACTTCAGTGGATTTTGGATCAAGATCTGAGACTAGTAAAATGAATGTTAACCAAGTGAGAGCCTGTGTGGCTGATTTTCAAACAGTGGAATACCGATTAAAAATGAGATCCATGGCTTACAAAAAGCTTTGATAAATTTGCATTTAAAAGCTTGTAAACCATTCCCAAGACAGGCTTGGATTCTTTTTTCCCAAGTTTTCCTTCTAATTCACTTAGCAGTCTTCTCTGTACATCCATATTTTTAATTTATAATGGACCTTGTTCTTATTTTCACTAAAGACTGCAATAATTTACTACATCAGTAACTGCAATTTAAGAAGGGTAAAAAGATCTTGTTTAACATGATAATCAAACATTTGTTTTTTAAATTACTCCAGCTATAATCACAATTAAAATCAGAGCAAAATATTTTAATTATTCTGATTATTACTCAGCTTAACAAGGCTACGGTCTAATAATTAGATTTTATTGCTTAGAAAACTTTTGGGCTTCTTAGTCCTTTCTGCTTTTCTTTACTATTATTTATTGTAGCTATTTTAACTTATTTTATTACATGTCACAGAACAGACACATTTCAGAGACATGTAATGAACAAGTTTTTAATGGGCATATTCTCAATACTGCAAGAACCAAGGTCACCTCAGGGTGGTGGGGTAGCAGAGATGAAACCTCCCTTTCCTTTATGTTCTGGAATCTAGAACATTGGTGGCCACATGGAAGTAGTTTCTCTCACATATGCAAATGTCTATCCAAATGCAGCTTTTAAAAGTCAATAAATGCTTTTACTAACTGAACACTGAAGTGTAAGCAAATTTCCCTTTAAATGATCAAAAAATATACTTACCCTTTCCAAATATCCTTGCTGTGGATTACACATTTATGACAAATATTAACATAAGTAACTTAAGTATCCTCTTGAAAAAAGTACCTCTAATTTTGCGGTAGTTATTGGGTCTGCTTGTCGTGTTTTTTTACTGCAGGCCTCCAGACTATACTTAAAACGACTGTGCTGATCGCTTGCATTTATTAAAGTTCTCAAAACTCTGTGCAGGAACAATGCTGGCAACTTCTGTTCTCTCAGGCATTTTTTAGGCTGGCTAATTACAGTCCTCTGCCTAAATTTCCCCTGCAGCTTCAGAAAGAGATGATTTCCTTCTTCCTTTCCACACAAATACTTTTGCAGTTTCACCACATGCTGTTAGAGAGGCCCAAATACATTCTGACCTAGAAGAAGGTATATTTCAGGTACAATAGAGAAAGGAAAGGGAGGTTTTTTTTGTTTATTTCACTGCTTCTTAGAAATGTTAGCTTATGCCAGCTGAGACAGGCTAGCAGGTGGTTTTGTATTTTGTGTGTGTTTGTTTGCAGGGCCCTTCCACATACTCAAAGAGGGGAAAAACTTATCTTTCCTGCTCTCCACAGATCAGTGAGGTGGAGTATTTTTTCTGGATTGAAACACATTAGGAAGGAGACTTTCATTTAAAGAATATTCACTGAAGGTACTTGCTGAGAGCTGGGGACTTGTCTGACCCTCTGTGGAAATCACTCCTTCCATCACACACCCATCACCATTAACTCTGTCTGTGGTCACAGCCACCCTGTCCCTGGAGAACCCCAGGAAAGAACCCCCCTGGGATCAATGTCTGACCCAGAAGGAAGAAACGTGTGGACTAATTTCACTTTAGATTAAACTCAAGCCGGACCACAGCAGCCAAAGTGTGAATGATTTGACAGATTACCAAGTAATATTTTGTGACATTTAGGGATGGATTTTTCAGAAGGATGGGGCATTTATTTTTTCTGAGGTTTTGCATTTTAAGGAGAGAATAGCCTTTCAACTGCTTGGATTTTGAAAGCAGGCAAACAGAGAGAGAGAGAGTGAGAGAGGTTTTTCATTTTTATTTTTAAACTCTCCCCCTCCCCAGCAAAAAAAATATCATTTTCTTTTGATGAATCTGCTTCATTTATTCACAATTTCATTAAATACTGGTGCAGCAAGCCTAGGAAATATCTTTTTACTGAAAGACATGGTTTTTTTCATCTCAAGTGGTAGAGACCATATATCTCTCACACAGCAATAATACACAAGTGTGTATAGTATAATGTAGCACCTATTCATATAATTCCAAACAGAACACATACACACAGCTTTAGTATGGCTGTAATGTAGATATATTGAACAATATTAACCTTCTTTATAGTGGGAACATACTTTTTATTATGCACATGAATTGACTGTTAATAAAAACGGTTTGCACTTGCACAGCACCTCACCCCAAAAAAACTCAGTGAGATTTTCCTAGTGAAATACATTTCTGTTTTGCAGAATTCAGGAGCTACCACTTCCCAGTGCAAAGCTTCGATGCAGCTTTTTCAAAGTTACGTGCCAAATGAGGAAGCAGGTAAGGAAATAAAAAGTTATCGTTTATTAAAAATTTTTACATTTGTTAAGGTCACCTCTCCACTTTGCAGAAGTAAGACTCCTACAGATATGAAAATAACTCAGTTAACTTGAGCACTGACATCTGTGGAGATGCAGTGACACAGGTTGTAGTCACACAAGGAAAGCACTCCAAGTTCCTGGCAGGCTGTTGTAACCTATATTGAAGTCTGTGCCCCTTTTGGTGGTAGCTGAACCAGCTGAAGGTGATACCTTGGGCTGTGCCAGCCTATCACTGGTAGGAGTCAGCTACAACAGAGACAGACTCCAAGGCTAAGCTTTATTCACACTGGGATCCTCCTCATCAACCCACGTCTGGCTTTGTCAAGGAGGTGCCCTCGTAAAATAAAACTATATACAGATTTGGCTGTATCTACAGTGCCTTCAGGGACCTAGATAAAGAAAGAATCTAAACCTCAGTTCCTTCTGACTTAGCTCCACAAGGTTACACTGCTGAACATGCCAACTGGTTATGCTGCATCTGCTGTCCAAATGGTGGAAAAACCAGCTAAACTCAGGCTGCCTGCAGATCCTGCCTGGGTGCAAACACCAGCAACACCCTCAAAGAGCCACTTCATGGCTGACTTTTCTGATCCACATCAACCATTTGGTGAGTATCAATCACATACTTTTAGCTTAGAATATCCTCACTGAAAGCAAGGGAATCCCAAGGCCCGAAGAGGTGTGGGGTTTTTTTCTCCCTGAATTTCTTTTTAGCACAGACCTGGCATGTTCGCAAATCTCACCTTTAGGGTAGGCTTAGATTCACTCTTGAAAGACACCGAGGTGCCAGCCATTCTTACATAAGAGCAGCTGTATGTAGCATGATTTTAGTGGTTCTAACGTCACTGAAGCAGACTGAGCAATGGGTAAATGCTGGAATCTGGAACAGTTCCAGAAAGGACCTAGCCTTAAACATTTTTTTACCCACAACTCTGCTAGTCCTTTGCAGTGTTTTTTTTTTTTTTTTCTTTTACTGCATCTGTATCCACAGCCTCAATCTGAACAGCTCATGGCAGAATCCTAAACATATGGTCAAGTAAACAGGAAGGTTGACACATCTTAAAAAAAATACATACCACTTTTTTTACATGTCTGAGTCTGAGCTTGTGGGTCTCTGCTGTGACAAGCACAGCACTTTCTGCTAGCCAGTTAAGATACACAGCTTGATCATTATCAACCACCATGAGAGAAAAATGCCTTTATCGATATTATTTTACTGTTTATTTAGAGATGTGAGCTGCAGACATACTCTAGGAAGAAAAGTACACCTATGCAGTGTATTGTCACACAAGAAAGGATGGGCCCTGATGCTCAAGAGAGTTGTCAGGTACAAAAGCTCTTGCTTCCCTCAACTTTCAGAGCACAGTATTTTCACTAGCAAGGCTCACAGCATGTTTGTCCTACAGCTGCTGGAAAACTTCTTCTGTAGAATACTTGGGGCAACATTAGATGAAGGAAGAAAACAAAAAGAGGAAGGAAGTGAGCCTTGTCATCATGTGAAACATATCTATTCTTTCACTTGGATTTTTCTTACACTCCTGATGACAAATGAAAGAGAGATTAAATTAAAAGTCTCATTAAAATGTTGATTTTGTCCCCAGGGTATATACCTATGTGATTTGGAATTTTCACTCTTGCCATCTTTAGCAAAGTTTCAGTAATAATGAAAAGGAGAAGAAAACCCAACAAGTTCTACCAGGCAAAGAGCCAGACCTCCAATTACAGCAAGCACTATGGGAAAGAAGTAATAGATTTTAATTGGTGCCCAAAGGGGGAAGGTCAGTCTCTTTGGAACAATGGGAGTCTTTGGCGGTAATTGACTGAATGCTCCTGTGAGAGCTTGCAAATGGCAGCAACACACTTGAACGAGTAGCAACAGGAAAGGTTTGGTATCCTGGAACACATGGAGAAGTTTTGCAGGTAGAGGTAGTACAGAAAGAGAGCAGTGACACACTTTAACAAGGAACATGACTTGTAAGACAGCTCTCAGCTCCAAGGTTTGAAATGTCAGACATACTTTCATTAGAGAAATTTATTTAAGTTTAGAAAGGAATACTGCCATGCCACTGGTGTTAGGCACACAGGGGTCTGGAGCAGCAATGATTTGCCCACTGCTACACTGAATCATTGAATGACTGAATTAAGCTTCCTCTATCCCTCCACGATAACCTAGTGCTACTCTCCCAAACAGGTTCAAATGATTGATGCTTTCCTTTCTGCATCTTTTTTTTCCTTTTTTTGTGAAAAGGTTTGTTTATATCCTTAAGCAATACCAATGAAGGGCACAAACTTGCACAGGTGGATTGAAGTTTGCGATTACCTCTCAGAAAGAAATGGTACAAAAGGAGATCTGGAAGACTGGAAGATTGTGATCTTCCAGAATCACAAGAATTAGGAGAAAAGATGATTTTGTGTCTAGAATTTGCACCAAAATCCTGTGTTCAGTTTCTGTCTGCAGCTGATTATTTTTTGACCTTAGCAAAACATACATTTGTTCTCATTCATAAACTAGGACTGACAATATTTCTCCTGAACTGCCTCTTAACAAAAAAACCATAAATGAGCAAAGGCATCGAGTAGAAGCAGAGAAACTCGCACTTTCTTCCCCGGTTGATACTACTTTGGTTCATCTGCAATTGTTCTTTACTTTCTGGGAGCTGAGTAACACGACATTAGGGAGGGTATATAGATATATTTGTGTTTCTCCCTTAACTGCCTAAAACTAAGCACAAACTGCTGTCATCAGATTTGCTGTGCTATTACATTGATTATTTACCCATTTATTACTATTAGTAATAGTAATAAACGGGAGACCAGTTGTACACCAGAACCCAAAGGAACAGATACTGTTCAAACATGGAGAAAAAAAATCTCTTCCTAAAAATTCCTAACTTATAAATAGGACAGAAGAACCTTGGTCTTGACGCAGAAGGGTGAGTCACGATAAGATGATTTTATGTTCTCAGGGCTGCATAATGTCCAGGAACAGCTGTAAGCCCATTGCCATACTTATTATTATGGAATTATTTCTAATGGATTGTCTTCACCAGAGAGCTGCATCCAGAGCACACAACATGCTCAAGAGTAGGGTTCATAGAAATTGCCTATGAGGAAACAAAGAGAGCCCAGCAACCAGACCACACACAGAAGGCTAAATCCTCTAAAACATATTTGGTCTGAAAAAAACAACACAGAAAAATAGTATTCAAACTCTGAGCAATGTGCTGTGCAAAGGAGCCCTAAACCAGGAGAACATACTTTTTTTTAACCATATCTGATGAAGATACATCTTCTAATTTTGGATTAAGATTAGGCAACACAAACTGAGGCTCTGTTGGTAACTGTGCAGTTGCATAAAGAACGTATTCCACAGCTTTCTATGTGGAAAAAGGTACCGATACAAACACATAAGCATCTCATCACTCCTCAAAAGAGACAAAACCCTGAGAAATGCCTGCACACAGAGACTTCCTAATGCAAGGACCAGATAACAGTTCCCTTCTAATTCTCCTTATTATCTCTAATTAAGGAATTAGGTACATGGGACTGGAGAGTGAAGAGATTTTATATTTACATGGAGGCAAACAGAGACCTAAATGCATATGGGCAGTGGAGAATTCAGTGTTTTACTGCATTGAAGCTGTTCAGAGAAGACTTTTAACAATAGAATCAGCAAAGTGATTAAAAATGTAATTTCAGTACCATTATTATGTTCCACTGTTTTTAGAAGAATTTATCTTAGTAAATCTCTAAAGAATAAGAAAAGGAAACATTTCAAAACAAAATGGTTTTAGCTTTTCACACCCGAAACATTGTTATTCTAACATCAATCTCTTCAAGACAGAAAAGTCTTAGATGACCTCAGCAGAAAAAAAATAATGTTTTGACTAGGAATAAGTGCTTTCAATCAATATGACTTTTTTTCTTTCTCTAAATAACAAAATCTATGATTCATAATATAATATTCTATATGCAATACAAAACTGCACATTTGATTTTTGCTTGTCAAATACTGTGCTAATTTAAATATTTCTGTAAAACATTATCTTTTGAAAATATTTCACCAGCTTTTTAACTGCACCATCAGTTTAAGAAAAAGCAACAAAAGTGTGTCGGCTCACAGATTTATGGTAACAGTTGGCCACACTCAAAATTTACTACCAAGTACTTCTCTCACATCCTCACATGTTCTTCTTAGTAAATGTGCACAGAAACACTGTGAAGGTACAAGTGTGCCCTGCATATTCACCACGGTCTGATTTCACTCCCCTATCCATGAAAAAGTGCTTAGGAAACAGTGGTCTAGGGCTTGTTCCATTGAATCAGAATACACAGCAAGAACTCCTCTGATAATTCTTTATGGGCATATTTTGGTCTACTTGGTGAATGTCACTCTCAACAGCACCCTCAGCACTGCCTCCAGTGATTGCCATTATCATTGCTTCGCTTCCCCAACAGCTTTCTCACCTTTGCTCTCACTTATCCCTAAAACACTTACCTTTACAGAAATATCATCAACAGTTCTGAACATGGTAGAAGAGATTCCTCCACAGAAAAACTGAGCTTGGCAAATTTATGGGAGACCTTGCCCATATGAAAGCCACGTCGTGGTAAACAGAAAGAGAATGAATCCCGTGTTTCCATCCACAGCCTCCCTGTGCCACTACTCTCAAAGCAGTGGCAAGCATTGTATTTTCCTTGCTCCCCAAGTTATATGCCCTTCCTAAATGTTTTAATTCCTTTTTTGACTAGTATTGAGAAAGAGGTGGAGAGATAGGAATCAAAAGACACAATAGAAAATGTACGGATTGCAGTGCCTTATTTTCAGGAAGTTTTGACCCTTGAATTCTTTGTTTTCTGTTAAATTCTACTTTTTTCTTTTTTTTTTAAATTATTATTATTCTGGCTCAGGAAAATCTCTCTTTGTCTGTACAACAAGCAACCTAAGCCTTTCACTTAGTAGCACTAAAAGGAAAATGTCACTTATGGTTTTTGCAATATCTTTTCCATACCAGACACTTAATTATTCCCATTTTCTCCATGAAGCTTGGCTGCTTCCTCAAGGACCTCTTACTCTCAATTTGATATGAGTCATCACTTGTTGGTCTCTAATTCTCATGCTATTTGCATACAAGTCAAATTCCACATTTTCTTAGCAGTAGATGGCTTTCTAATTACATCCATTAATCTTTGCCATCATTCCCCTCTCTCTGCATTTACTAGCACTTATCAATCAGAAGTTTAATAATCAAGAACATTTTTCTTGTTTATTTTCTTCACTTTCTTCTCCCTGTACTCCAAGTACAGCTTGACAGAAGGCAAAACCCTCGAGTATCCTGTCATTTCATCATTCATTTGTTCATAACAACATATCTAGACTGCAGAAGGAGTGAGCAGTTGCAATCTGCTGGCAAACGTGCCCTACAGATTACACTATCTGTTAATTAACAGATAGTACTTTGTTGCAGGCCTAGCAACGGAGGGTTGAGTGGTCAATATGCAAACAACAATTGGATTTTTTTTCCATTATCATTTCCAGCATGCCACAAAACAGCCATCGTATGGTTATGTCACACTATCACCTTCTTTTTCCCTTGAAGGTGAACTTCTGAAGATATATAGCATGAAGACAACTTCCAAATTTCCTGAGCAAAAAAGTATGCTCCTACAAGAACACAACAGGAAAAGGAGATAAAGCAGAGATTTAGTTACATATCTTTAATACCTCCAAATCCAGAAGGTAACTGAAAACAACCCTGCTGTACATGTTTCTAGCCCAACTTTATGGGACACCGAACAAACTGATTTTCAACTGCTTGGGACCAGTTTTTCACAGGGAAAAAATATCAATATTATGGCAACTGCCTTTCTTCCTGGTTTAAACAGCCTGTCTTACTTAAGGAAATGGATGGAGCTACAAGTTCGAAAATAAGGCAGGTCTGTTCTTGCACTACCATCAGCCCCAGCTGCCTGTATATGGTCTGCAACTAACAACATATTGCTCCTGTGCTCTCTAAGCTGCTGGCATATATCCTTCTTTGCCAAAAGGGATATCATCTGTTCCAGAGTATTTGGTAAATCAGGGAGGAATTAAAAAGGGATAAAAGAATTGAAGGACATTCAACAAGAGATTATCTTGCATAAATTTTAATTGTCCAGTTTGCAGAAAACAGGGAACAGACTCAGAATGGAAAGAACACTTTTAAAACTCTAAAGTTGAATTCCATGGCTTATACCTCCCTGTCATTAGTTTCAATACCTGGTGTGCCCTTGGAGACTTCTGTGAAATACAAAGGCATGCTGAAGTGCTACTATGAGTGAGGAAATGTCAAAACTGCCACTATTTTTGATAGGCTTACAAGAGCAGAAGTGGAATAAATGGGCTTTGATTTCACTTCATATCCAAGAAGAGATATGGATGTAGAGTGATGGCAAGGGATTTGTGTGTAATGGCTACTGTCATGTATTGCAGCCATGAATCAGAAAGTTTGGAAGCAAATGCTGCCAGAGACTTCAAAAGTAAAAATATTCACCTGGAAAGATGAGGCTTTGCCTTCAGATTGTTACCGTGGACCAAACGATCGTTAATTATGGGTTTCCCCATGAACTCGGTATTAAAGACAGCACCAGCTCTACAGACACTCCACTTGACACATCTTCATTGACTCCAGAGAAACAACCTGACTGCCAGATCACATCCAACAGATGTGAGGAACAATCCACCTTTCTAAACTGGTAAAAATTATCCTTGTTTTCATGTGAGATGGGAGGCAGAAAAGACAGTCTTCTGAAACAGAAATCAAGTCTATTCTTGTTTATCTGGTTCACAGCTTGAATTACTCTTGAATCTAAAGGTATTACAAGCAAAAGAGAAAGCTGTAATTGCATTAACCCAAGGACATCCCAAGATTATCAGATTTTCCAGTTACCACCACCAGAGGCTTGTAAAGCAGTCGCCTTAATCCATCATTATTGCTGAACTGCAGAAAATTAAAGACTTCTTAATTCTCAGTGTGAGACATTCCTTTTCCCATGGGTAGTGAACTGTTTGCATGTGTACAGTGCTTTCCACTGAACCACCCCTGCAGTCCAAGATAATCTCTTGTGGGTTCAGGATTTCAACCCTTTTCTGGTGAGATGGAATCTTTAGCTCAAACTGCTGAATGAAACAGATTTAGGCCACTGTATTTAGAGAAAAAATAGAAGTGAAGAAGAATCCCCAGGTTCTCCCACTGGAAGACCACTGGATTAAAGGCATGTGTAGTACTGTTTAACCCAAACTGCCTCTCAGGTAAGTGAAAATAGGAGATAAATCCCACACCACAGTCTCTCGACTCCCTCCCTCCAAAACACTCTCTCTGAAGCAAATTATGAGGCTGTAAAGAATCATTACTTATGGTCATAGCATAGGAGACATTTCATGCACCATCCTGTGCTATGTTTGTTTAAAACAGAAGTTTTCATTTGAACAAATTTATGTTTTGATCTCCAAAATGCTACAGTACAAGGTAGTTTCCCCCTTTAAAAAGGTAGGAAAACATTCTCAGTAAACATCTCCTTGAAATCTCCTGTCCACTACAACATCAAAAAAAAAAACAACAACAAAAAAAACCCAAACCCAAAAAAACACCAACCACAAAACCCCAAACAATTCCAACCATTCACAGATGCCTTTTGGTCCCTTATGACTGTCTCTTTGAAGGCTGCACTCACAGCCTGCAGCTAACAAGGACCTTTCCTTCCAAATGAAAAGAGGAGAGCAAGAAAATAATTGATTTTATCTCAGCAAGAGTGGACTGCAATCACACAATGTGCTATCTGCATGACTGACAGAGGCTGGTTTCCCACTGTGCCTAATTTGCTAAGGATGCCATTCCTTGACCACCACGGGACTGACTCAGTCTACAGTGAGGTGTGCTCAGAGCTCTGCGGAGCTCTAACCTCTCCAGTATAAACTGAGAGCCTTCACACTAAGATTTACAGAGGCTGCAAGGAGGACATTGCCGGAAATATCTGTTTTGCCTTGACTGAGAAAATCAAGACCTGCCATCACATCAGAATTCTGAAAGCTTCCATGATGAGGCAGGTCAGAGAATTTTTAGGAGTGTTCCCAACCTGATTTTAGCAACTGAGGGTAAGCAGACTCTCAAGAAACAGCAATGCCAGGTGGAAGTGTTCGCCTCTATGGACATTTTCCCCAACTCTCAGAAGAGTGAGTACAAAGGTAAGTGTAAAGCACACAGCTCTAGGTCTTACCCTTTATACAACAGGGCAGTTTACATTTCAGAAATGGAACTTCCCTAAAGCAAATAAACTTGCCTAATACCACAGGACAGAAAGTAGCAATCAATTATTCCCATTTCAGCTAATAAGGGTAAATTTTCTACAGTCCTGACTAACAGAAACTTCTGCCAACTATTTTGTGCAGCACCACCGGCCAATGCTAGAAAGAACAGAATGCTAGGCTGCCATTCCTTTAATTTCCTTTCATTTAAAACTCATTAATAGAAATAAATTCGAAGTAGTTGGAAATCTAGCCAGCATTGAAACCCATGCAATTATATTTACAATAAATATCTGCTATCTTGGTGCTACACACTCAACAGGACAACACTTAACACACTGTGATAAAGGTGATAAACACAGCAGTGAATATCAAGGAAGAGGAAGGCATCTGTAATCCATTCATCTTTAAAGAGAGAGAAAAAAAAGGCAACACTGGTTCCACACAGCAATTAAAATCTGAACAGTTGGAAGAATAAAACGAAAAAAATCAAGCAGGCCTGCGGAAAGGGAGAGAAAAAAATAAACAAACAAACAAACACTACCACAAAAATTCAAACCCACGGGAAATATCTGATGTACTAGTCCTATTAATAGCATAAAAGTCACTGGCAGATACTATCACCCAGCATTTATTAATTAACTGAAGAGACACAGATACAAGGGGCTCGAAAGTACAAGGAACGAATGGGCTGCACAAACTGGCTCTTTGCAGAGAACAGAGTGTGCTTCCTACAAGGATACAGCATCTAAATTAGCCAGCAGCACTTTCTGAGTCAAAGAAAACCAGAAAACCTCCAGTTAAATTCTAGAGTCCCCACCACAACCCATTCACCTTTTATGCGCGTATGCCTATGATTTTCCATGCAATGAGTGAAAATAACCTATCTGAAAGGCTTTTATAGAGAAAGACTGTAAAGCTTAGTGCATGTGAGTTTCTAGGAAAATGAACGACACACTTCTGTGAAAATGAAATTTCAAGGTATCAGCTTGGAATTCTATTTTAGTTTAGTTTGTAACCCATCAGCATTATTCCCGAGCAGTATTTCTTCATGCAGAAGCATTCAAATAATTTTCTTTCTCATCACAGAAGGATCTATGAACCTAACAAATAAACCAGTGTTGATATATCTAAGCCTAGGGATTTATTGCACATTGCACATATCTCTCCCAGAGACTTGTTGACAAATACTCAGACAGGCTCTGTGTCTTTGGCAAGATCCATGTGGTACATTTTTTACCCCCTGATCTGTGTCATCAGTCATATGACCAGGTAGCACAGTAATTCAGTAAAAGGAAAGAATACTAAAAAATGTTTCCACTTCTCTTTGCCAGGACTTATACATCACTATGTTACTAACCACTTTCTGTCATTCCCTTCAGAAAATATTGTAATTCAGAAAAATGCCAAGCAACAGCAATAGGTCATCAGTTTAAATTGTAAATAATGGTTGACTTTGTTTTGATTTTTGGTTTCCAAGCACCTTTTTGCAATATGACATTGACTGCAATGTCTGGTTAAAGGATTTAATTTTGTTCAATAAAGAGACAAGAATTGGAAGTCAAAAGCTTTTAGAAATAAATTGGCATTCATGGGCTGTGGGATGCTCTGCAAATACTGAGTATTTATAGACTTTTTTTTTTCTAGATGGAGAAGAGCAAATAAATTACAACAAACAATTTATTCAACACGATGTTGTTTGTTCTTTTCCAGAATGTGAAAATAATCAGAAATTCATGAACAAATCTATCAATTATTTTAATAAATCCAATAATATGCATGCTGCCATTCACTGTTCTAACTGCTCTGCTTTGCAAAGAAGAGACAAGACTTACATAAATGGTACACTTGCTATTTTCCATTACAAGCAATCAGTCCTGAGTCAGCTAAGCTCAAAATTTACCTTCTGTTTGAATGGAACTACTCCTGAAAGTTAAATACGTGCTAAAAGAATTTTTTTTTTTTCCAAAACAAGGCAACTTCAGTAAGTTAAGTACATGCTGACCCCACTTATGGATCACTGCTGGAGCAAGGTTTCTCATCCAATAACTTCAAGATGAAAAATGCACCTTTTCCACTACTGAAGAAGGAAGGCCTTGTGGAACAAAGGACATAGAAGGCTACAGGTGCAGTCAGAGAAATCACCACACATAACCAATATTAAGGGAAAACACACTGTTAGCATTTGCCCAGCACTAACTGCAGCAGTGTGTAAACTCTTCACATGAAGAGTATGAGTTTTCTAAAATTCATGGAGTTTAGAGCAGTTGAGTTCTACATTTTAAAAATACTTCTGCCGCTCTCCACCCAGCCCACATTAGCAAAACAAGATACAACTTTCAAAATGACCAGAGTTTCTGAAAGTGTTACCAGAATTTCAGGGGAGGAGAAGGGATGAGGTCCCAGGATTCATAGATTTTTCCTTGGTGGCAAAATTCATAAATATGTTTCCTTCCGCTTTTCATTCCCCAACAAGCATAATAAAGACGTCAACTTTTAGTATTTTTGCTTTCACTGTAGAAGTATTCTTAGGGTGGAAACATAAGATAGCTCTACACTTTCTCGCCTGCGCCCTCTTAGCCTCAGGGAACTACTTGGGTGTCTAAAATTAAATGTTTATTGATGGAATGGCCTGATATTCTATAGAAACAGCACAAGCAGGGCCTCCAAAAGTTCTCCCTGCAAGCCTAACTCTGCTCCTGCTGAAATAAACTTTGAAAAATTCAATCTTAGACCATGACATAGGTCCTCTCATCCCAGGTGTTGCAGTTTTCCTCTGGCATTGTCCCATATTGACTGTAGGCCAACTTTACAGCAGACTTCTGCCAGAAAAGATAGTTCCACACTTCTGCCAGAAAGCTTCTTCCTTTCATCTATTCAGTTTTTGAGCTGGAAAGGGATTAGTTTTCAGGCAGGTCAGTCCTGGATCCAGCTCACCAGATGGCTGCACAAACAAGGGTGGCAGAGCAAGGCAGGGAGTGGGAGGGTGCAGGATGCAGCCAGAGGTGATGAAGGCTGTTCAGAGCCAGCCTGCACTTCAGCTGGCTTAAAAAACCTGCTGAAGGACATTTAAGTGATCTGATAATTTCATTCTTTAGCTCCTAGAGAAGAGCTTCGTATCTTCTTAAGGGTCAGCTGTAATGAGATGACATCTCTCCACTAATTTGGGGCCATTTAATTGCAATTTAAACTGCTAAGCATTGTCCTCTCTGGTTAGGACAGCTCCCTCTTCCTTCCACAGTCTGTCTTAAAAGAACACACAACTGTTTCAGTACAGTGAGAACAGCATTATAGTGACCTCAGCTGCCCAAACACACCCAGCCTCCTTCGGAGGTGAGTCTTTACTAACATCTTCTGCCAATGCAGTTCAGTTTTGCCTGGAGTGACTCGAACTATGCACAAGGACTGGAAAACAAGGAGTAGAGAACACAAAATTTTATCAAAATTGTATCCCAAAGAAGGCATCCAGATTCCTTTCATGACTATGTCAGCATTATAAATTCATGTAAATTGTTAGTCAGTAGGGTGTCTGAATGATTAAAACCTTCTGGGCTTTGAAGGCATTTTCTCTGCAGGAATTTGTCAAATCCTGTTCAGTTCACTATTGGGAGCACTTAAAAGACAAATAATGTTACATACAATCTGGTCACTGTAGATGCATTTCTGCCATTTTAACGAGTCTCTCTCCCTTTCAGACAACAAAATCAACACCATCCAGAAGGTGAGCAAACAATTACATGCATGGTACCTGTGATGCTTATCCATTTAATAGCCATCTTTCCCTCAAGTATTACTGGTAAGAGGTATAGGGGGTACAATTTGGTTTATGTTTTGATAAAGCCACATATTTTTTCAAGGCAAGAGTGACAGAGAGATTCCTGGCATCTAAGTAGTAACAACTATTGACAAAATTGGAAGAGATCTCCAGGACAGAAACAGCATCATAAAGCCAAAATGAGCCAACCACATCATCACCTACCTTACGTTTGTTTGTTGGGCAAACATACAAGTAGCTCAAAATAGTCTTCAGACCAACTTTATCATTCAGTTTCTCATATGTTGTCCCATAATCTGTTGACCTACAATTCAAGAGAGATTCTTATAAGCACAAACACTTAATCACAAAACCACAAGTCACTTGGCAGCTTTTCAATATAAGTCATGCTTTATATAGCGGAATGGCTCTCTAGAGCTTTTTCAATGATTCATGTAGTATATAATGATACTTAATTATATACACACAGCATCATGTGAGTGTTTATAATTTGCATTTAAATTAGATTAGGAAAAATTAAACCAGCATCTTCCCAAAGCATCTTAAACACGCACAATAAGAAATGCTACATTCTGCATATAGAAGATGATAATGATTGTCAGAAATGCCAAACAGCAGAAAGCAAGAGACTAAGGTTATCAATTCATCCTATACTCCAAGCTTAGACTAATTTTGTTAAGATGGCTTATCTCAGTGTATGCCAAAGTACCTTCTCTGACACTGACTAGCAGAGAGGATGGACACACGTGCTTTATTCTTGCTTTAAAAGCCACCATTCAGTAGAGAAAATAAAATACTTCTGAAATGAGGGTTGCCTATAAAAGCACTGACAACATGTCTTAGAGAAGAACAAAATAAGTGAACAAATGAGACTTTCCAGTGTTCCTGTAGGAGTTACTCTTAACATGTGACTAGAACCAGGATCGATCATCAGCAGAGGTTTTGTTCATTATGCAGCTCATACTTGCCTGAATTCTGTCCCAGTATCACAGGGATTTAGATTATCAGCCCAAACCAGTACAGTTGGTGCCCATAAATTGCAGAAAGGGACATGTATCTGGGTAACAGACATTCAAAAGCATAACATATTCCTGTATCTCATCTGTAACATGTACAAATGGGCCCATATAGAACTTCACCTGCAAGCAGTAACATGAATTTTCCCTTTTGCTAAGCACTCCAAAACCAGACATTCTGGTTTTGTAAAATAAAATAAAAGTAAAATAAAGTAAAATCTTGGCTCATTATTTGTGGGTTCTCTCCCATCAGGGCAACAGTGGTTAAATTCATAATGGCATTTAAGACCTTTAATGCTTACTCTCTTGTTTTGGTGGAATATGGAGGGTGTTAGATTTCTGAATCAAGTACCATACCTACATCACAGCTTCTGGGATTTCAGATTTTGCAATCAGTACATGAATAAAACAAGAAAGCAGCAGCCTAGGGTTTTATCCACGAAAGATGAATTGCACTAAAATGTGAATCTGCATTAAAGTTGAGTCTTTCTCTTTAGGAACTTTATAAAAGCCTTTGCACGTAGCTACCCGCTCATATGGCCTATGATTTATGTCCATAGATTTCTCTTTTCCTCCAATAAACCCACGCCCTCCTGTGTGCATGTATGACCTTTAGTGTTTAGAACATTAATGTCAAGTTCTCATCTGCTGACTGATCTTTCCTTTTATAAGGTTATCTCTCTCAGGAGCACATAGAAACTCACTGAGCTATCTCCTCCATGGACCGAGGAGCAGGATATGGTTGTTTCTGTTACCACATATTTCAGAAATGCTCCAGCACCCAGGTGAAGGGATCCACAGCAAGATGCTGAACACAGCCTGGTCAAGGACTGCACCTTCCCTTTGCTACCTCGCCCCACCTCACCACCCAGTTACCTCAGAAATGAGTATTTCTGCTGTTCTCTGCCTAAACCCCAAAACCTACCCTTTGTGAAGTTTGAGCTGACAAAGACATGCAAAGATTGTATGGAGTAAATCTGACCTGCTGAGTTAGGAAAAATATATTAAAAATAATGCTGCCTTTTCTTATACACCAGTGACAGTGAATTCAAAATGGGATCTTTCAAAAGGGGATAGGAGCAAAGAAAATCTGAGACATAAAGCTTGCTTTGAAATTGTTCAAGAAAGGCAGCCAGCACCCCTGCCACAACACAGGCAAACTTATGTCAACAGCCTATTGCAAATGCTAATCTCAGAATTGCCAGCCACTTCTTACTTTAAATCTCTAGGCAATTGTTTTGCATTCATAGCTTTATTTACAGGTAACACTCTATACAGATGGAAGCGTGTGCTTCTGTCAACATCTATAAAAGAAACTGAAAGATTTAAAGGCTTAGAAAAACATCATTTTTTGTTCAGATGAACGAATTCACAAGCAATCAGAGGAACTACTATTAGATCTCACTCTCATTATCGTGTTCTAAACTGACAATAGCCAGTCCTTCTACCTTCCCAGTTTCCAGTTTTTTCTTTTGTACCACTTTACAATTACCCTTAATTTTAATGGGGAGGCAGATGTTATATATACAAAAGCAGATAGGCATCCATAAGGGTTTCAACACAAAGAAATGGTAATATATATATTCGCAGAGCAGTGGAAAAAAAGAATTCTATCAAAGGAAACACAGCACACATGGGAAGTCTCTGTTAGGATCTAACCCAGGGGTATCACCAACCTGCATTCATCTTATTGCTATTTTTTATATATGTGTATATATATATATATATATATGTATATGTATATGTATATGTATATGTATATGTATATGTATATGTATATGTATATGTATATGTATATGTATATGTATATGTATATGTATATGTATATGTATATGTATGTATGTATATATGTATACAAGCCAGCACTGATTAGCAGCCTAGATAATGAGCTCTTTGCTTATCTTATTAAATAGGTGTTATAAAGCAGCATGAGACTCCTAATCCCTGAAAACACATCACCTATGCATGGCCCAGGAAGCCAGCCTAACCTGGAAGTGCTGCAAAAGACAGATGCACCTCAGCAGGGTGTAGGCACCAACAACAGAATAGGATCAACAAATTCAATCCCAGTTATCTGAAGGGAAAAGGATATGTAGCAACCAACATCTCCACGCTTCGTGTGGAAGGCTGCTCCTCTGAAGTTCTGCACAGAGAAATCAATTTTAGTCCATCCATGACAGGAGCAAGCAAATGCCTGGATAAATCATCAGAAATTACTAAACCCAGGACACATCAAGCTTAAAACACAAAAATTAAACTCTGCTTTCTAAACAGCTACAGCTAATGAAATAACTATATGTAAATGAGCGAACAGGAAGCCCTATTTTATTGTGTCTTGTGTAGATGTGTGCTGCAATGGCTTCTCAAACTGTTTGGGGGGAGAAAGGGGATGTGAGTGTTACATTGCGGATGCCACTGAAATGCAGATGGCAGTAGAATAATAATATTCAGAAAATATAAGTATTTAGACTCAATTCTGAACTTCACATTTGTCCCACCATATTAGTTGTAACTGCTATCATTAAATCCCAAATTTTACCAGTAGCTGTTGAAAATCTAACTCCCTATTTTTTCAGTGAAGCGGAAGACAATGCAAGAAGATAAACATTTTCATGATTACTAGCTCATTTCATGGTATAAAAAAGTACCAAAATTATGGGATTGAAGCACTGATTTTCCCAGTAATAAATTAAAACAAAACTAGAAACATGTGGAATAATTTCTATTTTGCAAACTATTTGCAAGAAAGCTGACATTTAAATAACTTCATTATTATTCATTGGCAGGGCTTTTCCCTCTCCTCCCGTCAGGGTAAATGACATTTCTATTACAGTATTATAATAAACTCCTGCACATTTTAAATAAAGTCACTGAATTCCATTAGTCCACCTACTGTCATGAATATATCTCAATCCATTCCTACCAATATTTCACAATTATAATAGGCATTCTGAATCAACCAGCAACATAAACCCTATGGAAATTTTCTTCTTTCTCAAGAAGCACCAACTGACATTCAAAGTACTGTCAGCTTGAATATACAGATTAAATAAATTCCCTAGCAAGTTGCTGTTTTCTCCTTCGTTACAAATTTAAGGTTGGCTGTAGTTACTTTACATAAGATGCTGAAGACCTGAAGAATCGAACAGTTGATCATTGGGCCAAGAGGAGCTTTTTTTTGCATCAAGATCTTTCCAGAACACTCCATGAGAAAAAAAGAAAAACATAACTTGCAGACTTTAAGCTGTCTCATGTCTCCTGCTTATTAGAGTACAGCCTTCTTCCCATGTTAACAGATTAAGTTACTTGTTATAACACACATCATTAAGAAGCAATCACTTTAATTGGCACCATTTGCTTTTTTTTTTCCTTTCCCACCAGTCACACCTGGTTTTCACATATTAACTTGACTGCTTCCCCCAAATCCACCATGAGAACACTGTCTTTCATGTCCTTATTCCCCCCTTTCCTCCACAGTTTAATTTGCTGCTCTAACCATGGTCCAAGTGGCAGGCAGCCCTGGGAGGTAGGACCAGAAGCATCTATAATGTGAGCAGCAGAGCAGGGCAGCCTGTCCTGACCAGCAGCAGTGTGAAGAGACAGGCTCTGGCCTTTTTCTCCTTCTGCACACGGATTTACTTACCCCTGGCGCAAGCCAGGCATTTTTAAGTTAAGCAATGACTATTAGATCTTGTGTTCCAACCTCGCACATAACTGAGTTTGCACCTGGTTTGCCTCCAAAGGGAACGGTCAGGTGAACACAAGATTTGCCAGTTGCTATCATATTAATCTCTATAAGAGCAAATTTTTGGAAAGAAGCCTTTCAGATCGCAGAAGGCAAAACTGTGGAGTCAGAGGCTGCACTTATAAAAGGCTTTCAGATGAACAAGTTTTTGAACAAGGAATAATTAAGACACTAAAAATGATCTTTCATGTCTGAGTGCAAAAAAATATTGGAGCTGATAATTCTGGAGCAAATTTGTATTCCTGTATGCAATGTTTTAAGCCTGTTTGTAAACTCTGCTGTAGAGTTGTCGACTTTTGCACTCTTTTGTTCTGGGGAGACTTTGAGGTTTAGGTGTTATTCCTTCATCCCTTAAATTGAAACTCTTTACTTTGGTTTCATAGCCAGGTAGTAAAGTTTCCCATTGATTTTTGCCATGCCACCATGTTTCACAAAAGCTAGTAATGTCAAAGTCTTCTTCAACAGCTAGCCGTTTATGTTCACATGTTCCTCCTGTTAGCCTTTCACAAGGCACTGATAGATATCACTTCTGGTCTAATGCCTCTTTTGAGTTAACTCCTTCATGTGAAACCCTGGTATTTCTTCCAGAAAGTACTAATGTCTCATCTCAGTTTCTTAGGGTGAAACTTTTTTTTAAAAAATTCATTCTTTATTTTCATAGAAAGTTAATCTTGCTTTGCAAATTATCTTGCTTCACCAGGACACTTCTCACCACTGTCTTTTTAATTCATTGTATAAATAATTCCCCAAGGCTTTTCACATTTCTGATGGATCTGTTTGCTTAGCTCATGGAGACTGACACATTTTGAATGGAGTTTTACAATTTCACCTGGAAGAGCAACTGCAGGATGTAAACACAGTAAGTTCTGTGTCCTTGGAAAGAATTTCCTTGTAGAAAAGAGTTTCATAAGAGTATCATAGGAGTTTGGTTTAAGAGGGCAGTGTTAAGTGGTCTGACAGCAGTGACAAGCTGAACAGTTGGTCAGCGTTTCTTTAAATATCTGTAACAGCACTGCACATGTCACAACATTAAAACACTTCAAATTTATCCAGGCAGGTTGAAATTAAATTTATTAAATCTAGACATCTCCAGGGTAAAAAAAAATAAGCTATTTCAAAACTCAAGGGACCCACATGTCTCACTCCCTAAGTGAACACATTTCTGATTACTTTTTTCTCGTGAGGCCCTCAGCGGGCTGGCAAATAGGACTGTTCTCATTGTCTAGGTGGGGAAACAGAGGGAAAGACTAGATAACTAATCCTGCATTTGAAGGAAGTCCATGACAGAGCCAAATTCAAGTCCCCTCAGGCTCCACCATCTTCCCACTCCATCCTGACAGTTTTAAATTTTCTGGGGTTTTGTGTGTGCAAATAAGGATTGGAAAAAGTCTTGCTATCAATGGTAAAAGGATGAAACACAAAATTATAAACAGTTTAAACTGGCATTTTAAAACAGATTTAAACCTCCATTTTGAAAATATTTTGCTTCCAGTCTGAGTTGTGACTGTAGGTTTTACTAGAAATTAAGTCATAAATTTCTATGAGTTTAATGAAATGTGCATTTTTTTCTCATGGGAAGAATTTTTTCATTACAAAATAAAGTTTCTCACCTGCAGAAGCCACCGAAAAGACTTGGAGAGGGAGTAAAAAAAATTACAAAGAAACAATAGGAAACTATTAAATTGACATTTCTCTGCATAATCAGGTAAAGTAATTCAATTTTCTTCTTTTCATTTTCAATCAACTTTTATTTGGAGTAATCTAAATGAACAGAAACCTACACACTCAAATTTCTTGTAATTTTTTGGCTTAATAGAGTTCAGCTGATTATTGCTATAAATAATTTAAAGATGTGACAAGCAGGAAAAGTAGCTCATATTTTATCATCCAATCCCCAGTCTACATATGGCATTGGATAATTTTTCAAAATATTACCCAATTCAGAAAGAAAGAAAATAGGGGAGTGAGAGGGCTATGAGACGTCATCTGTAGGCGACACAGATGCTTGTTTCTCCTTCAAATAATGGTTGAAGAAAAATAAATTTGCCTAATTGCCTTCCATGCTGTTTCAGTGGAGAGTTAGTAACTCAGGTTACCAACCCATGGAAACAGAGAATAGTTGTTCCTCTGTCAAGATTAACAAGGATTTGGTCAATTGCTTCAGAAGTCGTAGGATGATCACAGTGGGAATATTCCAACAGGAGACAAGACAGGTTGCATGGGATGAAAGGAAATTGGGCAATCAGGGTGAGGTTATTTCTTACTCTTATCTATGTTAGATGAAAGGTGAAGGAAATGGTCTATTATGATGAACATGCAAGAGTTCCCATTCGGACAAGACAGAAGAGCAAATCCACGCATACCATAATGCACAGCATTAGACAGCAACAACACTTATGGTTGTCAAACGCAAGGACAGGGAAAAGAAGAATTCTCATAATAATCAGGGTAGCACATGAATGAGAACCATTATCCTGGTTTTGGCTGGGATAGAGTTCATTTCTTCTTAGCAGCTGGTGCAGTGTTCGTTTTGGATTTAGCTGAGAATAATGTTGATAACACACGAACGTTTTGGTAACTTACCATAAGTCAAGGATTGTTTAGTGTCAGTGAGGAAGTGCACAAAAAGCTGGGAGGAAGCATAGCCAGGACAGCTGACCCAAACTGGCCAAAGGAGTATTCTAACCATCATGCCAGGTTAATACAAACTGGGGGAGTTACCTGGAAGAGAAGCCGACGGCAGTTTGGGAACAGTTTGGTGTCAGTTAGCAGGTGGTGATCAATTGTATTGTGCATCACTTGTTTTTCTTAGGGTTCACCTCTCTCTCTCGCCCCTTGCTCCCTTTAATTGTTATATTTTACTTTGTTTCAGTAACTGTTCTTGTCTCAAGAAATGAGTTTTGGGGTTTTTTTCTGATTCTCCTCCCTATCCTACTGTGGTGGGGGGTGAGTGAGTGAGCAGCTGGGTGGTGCCTGGCTGCCAGCTGGGGTTAAACCACACCACCAGGCTGGCAGGACTGAAAGTTGACATAAAGTCTCTGCACTTGTCCAAGCATGAGGCTCTAAGTCTTGTAAGTGCTTTTTTATCACCAGAAAGCTTGGACGAATTGTGCTGAACAGGCTTCAGTACTCTTGTCCTGAGATCAAAATGATCCAACTGAATTGATGTGCACTGCCCTTGCTGTGATGCAAACCTTGTGCCTCTGAACTGCTAAAGACTGGCTGATATCTATTCTGCTAAAGCATAGCATTCTTTGCAGAGATCAATCACACCTGTACAAGCCATGGTGAACAACCCTTAGAATAAACTGATCCATGTTGCTCACTCAGCTTCTTTTTGGAGACACCTGGTAAATTCACCGGAAAATAAAATCTAGGGAGGAAATAGTCTGTGGCACAGATAATCAATAGTACAGAATCAAAAATATTTTTGAGGTAAAGCTAAAACACCAGTGTGGATGTACCTATTTTAGCTCTGGTGACACGTGTATAATTCCACTTCAGATCCTCTTATCTTCCCAACTAGCCATGGAACAGCATAATTCAGAACAAACTTTCATGTGAAAAAATTTAGAGACATTCTGTGCTTGTAAGATGTCATCAAACAATTTTTTAAATATCAGTTTCTGATGCCACTGCCTTTTTTAGCAGAAGTAACATTCTGCTGTATTGTGGAAAAAGGCTTTTTATCTTCAGGCTTCAGAGACATTGCTGCATAAAGGTTGGATACCCAAAGAAAAGAGCAACATCAAATATTTTAGCCTGAAAAAAGATCAAATTTGGAGTAGATGGGAATGATTCACTTTTCCCCTCCTCCTTTTACTGCCTCTCTAATTTTAGATGTCTCTCCTGTCTTGTTTGATGGATAAACCCCCTTTAACTGCACAGTGCAATGGTTTCTCATGTCAGCAGGTTAAGAACAGAAGATTCTGGCAGTTGATAAAATCCATATTCAGATTCCCCACTCCTCTACCTACTAATCAGATATCAGATCCTGATCACACTCTCATGTAAATCCAAATTATTTACTGTGGAGATGAACCATCAGAAACATGGAACTGAATAACTTCAATGATCAATTTGCCCTAACTTGGAAGCAACTGCTTCCAGGAAATCAGAAGGATCTTTGCTGTCAGAATGCAACATGAAGATTTTTTTTCCAAGTGTATAATTACCAAGCTTTTGTGTGAAAAATAACACACTGAGATTTGACGGGACTCTGTTCTGGAAGTGTTTTCAAGGCACTGTTTTGCAGGAGTGGACTGTAAATCCACTATTTCCTATGGGCAACCCCATTTTGGGGGGTCACCTACATTCTGGAACCCCTCTCTGCTGTGCTAAATGAGCCAGATTAGCTCTGGGAAAGCGGATAAGATGTCAAGGGCAGAGGACTTTGGAAAAACAACTGTGGATTTACCACCTATTTTGCCTGGTTGCCAGACTCCCAGCAAGGCTGGCGTTTGCCACTGAATAAGGGGAAGGAACTGGGTCTTCCCTCTCCAATGCTTGAGCAGCAGAGTGGGTGACTTTCCAGAACTTTCCCCCTCAAATCTCCCTTTCAGCTCCTCATCTCCCTGTGGCCTCAAAGACTCATCTCCAGTCCCTCACTGACGGAAGCAGCAGAAGTCAAGAGCAGCATCGGGAGGTTGGCAATCACAACCCCTTTAACTATTCTAATCCAATGCTGGGTGAAAGCCAGACGTGAGAAACAAAGGAGTAGCCATCAAAGCAAGACCTCCACTTGACCCTCTCAGTGAAAGGCTCAAGAGGCTGGCTCAACCTCTGCTCTGGCTGAAACATTAGTGCCATCTCTCCTGCTCTTTCTGTGAGTCATTTTGTGCCACAGTATCTGGATGCACGTGGGAAGGACCAGTAACGCCACATACGTTTGGTGGCTAATTAATATATACCAAAAATATGATACCAAGTACATACCAAAAGCTGACAGGTTATTGACGCTTGTTCCTCTGATGGTGTGTATGATCCAAGCGTTTTCTCTGTCCTTAAGTCCATAGTACTGGTTGTCAATAAATTTCCATTTGCCATCACAACACTATTTTCAGTGAAAGACCCCGAAGAAGGGAATGAAAGTTTACTGACAACAGGCTTTTTCCTTGCTACCTTAGGAGAATTCTGGGAGATCAGTGGAATATAAGTGGAAGAGCACCAGTCTGGAAGGTCTCCTTGTTCACCTGACTTGTTTGTCAAAACAAACAAGGAGGGTAGGATGCAAATTTCTGCCCTTCCTTCATCAGGGTGGTGAACACCCTGCAACACTGCAGCTCAGAATGCAGCCATTCCCACAGGCCCAGCCTCACTCAAGGCTTACGGTCATCAACAAAACAAATCTCAGCTTAGCCGTGATGGATATTAAAGTCATTCTTCCATATGTTTAAATCAAAAGCTGCCTTTTAAATTAGGATTGAGAATGACTGATGATTCTTCTTGCCATATGTTTACAGGGGCATACTGACATCAGCACACCCTTAATGCCAAATTCTTGCTCATAAAGTGGTTCCTTGAGTGTTGATTCTTCTCATTTTCACCCCAGTCTGGTGTAAATCACACAAATAGCTAGGACTGGAGCCCAGCAATCATCACGCTATTAACTTTCTAATTGATGGTAATGGCCAGAATAAATTTCAGGCACCCCAAGGGGTGGTTAATGGATTTTGTAGCTTGAGGGCAGAGCAACAGGAAGCTTTTCCATTAATCAGGGAGATGAGACAACTGTACATGTCCTACACTTCCCACCCCATCATAACACTGAGGTCATTGCAGCTCGGCTAAAAAAAAACCTCACAGCAGGCTGAGCTCAGTTAGAAAGTTTGAGACTTGCTCAGTAGAGCTGCCTGAGCATCCACAGCCACATTATACATCCAGAAAGCCGCTTTAGCCCACCTCCAGTTAAGAGTAAGGAGCAGTTTTACTGTCTCATAAATGCGTTGCAGGTCTTCTGCAGGGTATGTGCTAAAAGCCAGAGAAAAGATTTTCTGGCTAGCACCATCCAAGCATTTGCAACACAATATGCAATCTTCATTCTATCCTGCCAGTGCAAATCAACAGCTAGAAAGCTTAAAAGATCCAGACAGCCCAAGACATTATTGTCAAAATCACTGTCCGAGCCCCTTAGTTGTTATAATGGAGTAACTCCCAAGGACCAGTAGCATTTTAAAACCAGCTAAAAATGTGCTTCATGCATTAATTCATACTAAAGTTAGTTGGAAGATGCAATTCTCATCCCTTAGGCAATGCTATTTTTTTTTTTTTTTGCCTTACTTTAAAATATCATTATTCCCAGAATCTGGATCGAGTAAGAACACAAGAGGGAAAGAGATTAAATTAAAAAAATAGTAATTCAGAGTGTTTCATTTCACTTGTACCAGTGTTATCATTATCCATTCAATCGAATATTTTGTAACACAGTCTGGCTGTCACCCTACAGGAAAAAAAGCTCCAGTGAAACAAGGAGAAAAATCAAAATGAAACACACTTTCGGTTTCAGATTATTCCTATATTTTCTGTCAAGATTTCATTTTTAAAATACTGCAGAAGATTTTTCTGAATAATGCTGCATTTCCCAAAAGAAATTTGTTCCACTGGAAAGATTTTCAATTCATTCTGAATCCAAGCAGTGAACACACTAAGCTGTTAGCTCTGCTCTCACCACACCACAGTACCTAAGAAAGAATTTGTTGTTGCTGAATCCGGTAAAAGCTACCGGACTACTCGACCCAAGAATCACTAATTAATGCTTTAAAGCAGACAAATACAACGAGTGTTATTTTTTTTTTCTTTTTAAAGCAGTTTAAGTGGTGCATCTCTACCATTTGTGTCAGCTTCAAATCACAGACACCACCCAGAGCCACGCAGCTTTATTTTTTTTTTCCTCTTGGTTGGTAGAAGCATATTTATCACTATGTATCTCAAGGATCAGTGGGGTTATAAAGATGGCTATTTATAGCTACTCTTGGGGTATCGAGCAAGTGACAGTAATTTGTTCCTCTGACATCTAACCTTAGGACAACTCCAGTAGCAGAAGATGGATTTTTACAGGAAATGAAATGAAAGTACACAGCAGAAGATTAATACTGTTTTCCAGGCCTGTGGAGAATGCATGCTCCCAATCACTCCGCAGAAAAAATGGTCAGGAGCACGTGCTGTGAGTTAAGAATAGAGCAAGCTGTGGTCAAGGTGAGTTGTTCAAACAGTCTATTAGCAAACTGATACACTGGCATTTGTGCATAGAGAAATTGCAGGCTGACAGTCTAGAAATGAGCTCAGCTCTTCGGGTTCTTTGATTTTGAAAGTCATCTTTAAGTCAGCACCAGCTACAGATAACATGAGATTTGCTTTTATGTTAGTGGTAAAAGACGAAAGTAAGTTAAAGGATAAAAGTAAGCTAAAGCTTGGCTGTAAATTCCATTAAGAAACATTTTGCACAAGACCAGGTTACTATTTTGCCCTGCATTGCAGCATCTTGTTTTAATTACATTTCTGTTTGTGAGAAAATAAGGACTGCAGATTGAAACATCTTTAAAAGATTCTCTGATACTAAAATCCTTACTGATGGGCCATATTCATCCACTACTCACAACCTACATTCAAGTCTCTTAAAAAAAATATTGACCAGAAGACTTATTTTCCCCACAAGCCAACTGTTTTTAATTTATTTGGAATTAAAATGATAAGGAAGGTCTTTCCAAAGATGTGGGTGTGTTAAGACATTAATTATACAATCTAGTCATTAAAATAATGCTAACAGGAACTCAGCCAAGTACCTGAAATTTCTTTTCGCCTTCTTGTAATAAGACCTGTCATCCTTAACCACCACCGACGCCCTTAATAAAGGTGTGTCTTCTAACATGCTCAAAAAATTTCAGCTTTGCCAAACAAATTTCACACTCGACCACTGAAGCCATATAAGCCCCCAATGTCCCAAAACAGCTGGAAAAAGCCATGCTAATTTCACTTGTGTGAAAGCCAAAGCTAGTAGAAAAAGTGTTATTAATTACAAAAGGTTCAATTTGCACTTGGAATGACAAAGGTCACACAACTACATAACGATAATACCCTCAAAAAGGACCTTCATAAGTCCCTGGACATCTCTCTGGGAGATGGCTGCCAAGTCCTATCCCGCTGTGTGAGAGAAAGTCACTGATAAATGACTGTAAGTGGAAGGTCTTCAATTCAGTTTTGATTTATTAGTGTCCAATTAGAATAGACACTTTAAGTAACAGTTGCTACAGTAGCCAAACACTGGAGCTGTGACTCTGGGTGGTGGGGAAGGGAAGGAGTCAAGAACAAGAAGGTGCAAGATTTTAAGTATGCAGTTCAAGTGGGGAGCAGACATTCATGGATCACAGGTATGCCCCACATCCCCCTTTCAGCACTATCTACACACACCTTCACCACCTACCACGCTTCCAGAAATCTAATAATTTGTTGCTTAAAGGTCCTGTAGCAGGTGAAATAAGACCAGACAACTGTGACTGATCCTTCTCCATCTTCACAGGTCAAATTCCTGCCAAAAATGCACTGAATTCGCTTTTTCAACAGGTGAGAACTGGAGGACTGTAAATACACCAAAAAAAAGTAGTCTATGATTTTTCACTGCTTCAGAATAAAGTTCCCTGTTCAGCTCATCTAATTTTTGGGTGAATAAGGCACCTTAACCTTCACATCATGTATGGGTTTTTCTGTCTCCATCCTCTTCCCCCTGTTTTAAAATTTATGGTTACCATTTAGGCTGATTTCAATTTCCATTAATAATATGTGCAACTGATGTACATTTAAGTGATTTTAATCATGTTGTAGTGACAGGTTTAGCTTAAAGCAGGGCTTCGCTTAGAACTATCAAGTAAATTTCTCTTGAAAAGGTCAGTTTAACATTTAACAGGAGGGCCCATTCCAGACAAATTAGAATTTGCTCCACTTGCTTCAAGTGCAAACACTTTTCAAGCTGGCTTCAAGAGAGGCATGTCAATCAAAAGAGAGAAGTGTCAGGCACCCAAGAGAGAAGGTTCACTGATGCCTCCCCGCACAGCCAGCCCAAGGACTGCTCAGACACGTGGGCGAAACTGAAACATTCCTGCCTCACTGTTCAAGATCTGGGGCCAGAACACCCCACAGAAAGTACGGAAGGCAGAGCTGAGGGAGATTGGGCAAGCCCTTGACAAGTCAGACTTCTTATTTCTAGTTGCTGCAGCGACAGGAATGCAGTGGGAGCAGCTTTCTGTGCGAGAGAGGGGTTATTGTGTGTGCATCCCATGAGGATTTGTTATTGCTCCTGTGCCTGGTAGAGGCATTTGGGCTCTCCAGGAGAGCAGCACAGTAACCAGAGAGGCAACACCTGTAATGCTGTCTCAGTGGCACTCTCAGCAGTAGCCCAATTCCCTGCACCCTGCAGCTGGTGACAGCTGGCATCACCACAAATAAAACACAAGAAATAAGCCTGTGCTTGTAGCACTTGAATCCTTGAACCAGAACCTCTGGAGAACACAGTGACATCAGATTTTGTGGTACCTGCACACTGTTGATGAGCCTTTCACTGTTAGCAGTAAAGCGGAGCCTGTGACCTCCTGTTACTGTGCCACCCATGCAAGAACGTAATGTGTCCTAGATCCTTTTCATTGAAAATAAATTCTCCCTAAGGATGTTCTCCATCAAGTGACAGTTTCTGAATAAAATCAAAACATCTTCCAGGGACCTGTCCAACCTTCCTAGTAGCTGCCTGAATGACATCATCCATTTAGTGACAGGTTTCACAGTCTTTTTTACTATCAGGTTTTACTAGTTTCAAAAATGCAAAAATCCTCATAAAACAGAAATTCTGTTTGTCTAGACAGCCAAGTAAGTTTGTCCAGAGAGCTAAGTAAGTTCATCATGGTGTAAATTTCCCCTGACAACTCCCAAGTTCTCCAGGAGTCCTGGAGAAGCCTCAAAGAGTATTTTTGACATCTCTGCTGTCACACTGCCTGAACAATCTTCATTAGTTCACAGGTTTGTGCTTCTGCCTAGAAAGAGTGGTTGGGGGAAAAAAAAAACAACAAAAAGAACAAAAAACAAAACCACAATAAAACAAAAAACAAAGCCACATACATACAAACACAGTGTTTGAAAGTTCAGGGATAAAACTGAAATTTAATTCAGTCATCTGCAGGGTCACTTGGAAATGCTTCAGACACATTTTCACTTTAGGAAATGCCAACTTGCCAAATCAAAACTTTTCAGAAAAGCTTCCGAATGGAATTTCCTTGGAAAACATCAGGAGCAGATTTTTTTAGTTCTGAGATGGAAAGGTCCAGGCTTTGCAGGAAAGAGAGGACAGTCTGCTCAAGTACTGATGCATCCGTAGCTGTCTAAGCATTAAAACAGCTGGGGCTGTTACTGGAGCAACCACCAAAACACTGAAATTAGTTTCAAGCAAATCATGCTTTCAGCAAGGCAAACACTGAGATGCAGTCATTCTCAAATGACACAAAAACTTCAATTTAGGAGCATCATCCATCTGAAGAGCGCTCTCTCAGCCACTGTACTACTAATTATTGTGGATTGGTGCTCTCCTTCACCCCTTTGAACTCTGTTTGTATGTAGGACAGAGAAAGATGTTTAATAATGCAACCACACTCATGATTATGGAGAAGAGTAAAAGATGCACCAGCAATTTGACTAATCAAGCTGACAAAGTGATTGGGTTCAAAAAGGGAAGGATTCTCCCAGCAGCAGTTCATTAAAATAAAAATGAAACTCTGCACATTTCCAGTGTAACAAAATCTACTGGTTCAAAAGAGGGAAGAAAAGGAATAGCCTGTATAATCTCAACTGCCAGCAAGAAAAATCAGGTATAGGGTGCAGCTAAGACTGGATCGGCTCTTTTAACTTCATTACAATTGGCAAACAAAACCTGCAAAGAGGAGGTTCTGCAAGGAAAGCCCTTGCACCTAGAACCATTAGGTCAGGCGATTGGAAACAGTGGTTGAACATGACAGGTGTTCTCATAGCAATGGAGACAACCACGGCTCTGAGGGAGGACCATGACAAACCTCAGAAAGTAAACCAGAGTTTTTTTTATGAGAAATGTGCGTTTGCAAGAAAAAAGTAAAGCTACTTTGAAAATAGAAAGCTGACTCATCCACACACAGCACAGCAGTGGTCCCATGAAGTTATCAACACTGTGTGAGGTTGCTGAGAGTCAAGGAACTCAGCCTGGGTGGCAGTGTGAGAATATATTAAAACAAGTGTCTTTTTGTGGGAATGTTCTATTTATAAGAGTAGAACAGAACTGTTGAAAAGAATTAAAGAAAACCCCTTTGATTTTATTTATCATCTTACTTCATGTTAAAACTTAATGGGAAAAATCCTGAAGTTATTAGCAGTTAAAAAAAATACATGTTTTATTGGATTCCTGAGCTGCTAACAGTTTTTAAAAAGAACATTTCAAAATGGTGTAAAAGATGAGATAGATGGGAGAAGCTGCTCCTTCACAAGAAAACAAACAAAAAAACCATGGCTCAGGAAAAGCTACCTCTTAAATGGCCCTTAAGGACCATTTAGGGACACTGACAGAATCAGGCAGTGGAAGGGCTTTAACCTGCAGGTGAAGAAGCAATTGTGTCTGCAGAAGAAATGTGTTATGATCCAAACTAGTTCAAACCACCCAGAAAATCCATCAGTCAGGCATCCAAGTGGGACAAACAATTCCAAACACTGTAAACAGGAAGCCAAAAAAGAAGGTACTAGAAGGTAGTGCTGGCTTGATGGCCTGGTCACTGATGCAGGACAGTAGAAGAGGGAACCTGAGGGTGGGAGAGAAACTGCACACTCCAAAATTCCTTGTGGCAACACCAGACACTGAACCCCTTGCTACCGAAAAAAGAAAATTGCCCTGAACTCTTCTACCTTTGCATAAGCCAGATACACTTTTCATCCCAGTGGTGTACAGACACCAAAAGAGCATATGTTTCCAAATTTAATCAGCCCTGTTGAAAAGCATGGAACTGTATTTAGGCCCAGACTCAGGAACATAATCAAATTCTACAGAACAGATGTAACCACCAATGCTGGGAGTTCTTATTGGCCAGGAAGTAGAAATAAGGCTAATCTTAGGACTGTGAAACACTTATAGTCCCACTTTCACATTCCAGACATTTACAGTTCTTTGGGAAATTTCTATTGATTAGGTCCCAGTTCTTTACTGAGTTTCTATTCCCAAGGAAGGAGATATTTAACTGAAGCCACCATTCCCAAGTATGACGTTGCTCAACTATCAAAGAAAAAAATGGACAGCCAAGGTAAAATGCCTGTTTGTCACTTTTTTTGTCTGAGAATGAACTCATTGAGCTCAAATGTATCTTCTGAGGGCTGTGTGCAAAGGTGAGCAGGTAAAGGAATCTTATTCTACAGGGAAACAGAGAAGGACAAGTGGACAACTCTAGTGATGGCACTGTCACTCCTGAAACATGAGGCCTCTATTGCCTCCATTAATTAAGGCTGTTGAGCTGGATCAGAGGCTGATCAGTCTTCAACCCCTGGACTTGTGCATAGTGATTAACTCCTAGCTCACCTTAATAAAACCTTGAACCAAACATCTCCTTTGGGTACTCAGAGAGGGAGAAACCAGCTCAGCTAATTAGACAGAGTTGTCGCGGTAGCTAATCAGCACACCTACAGTCATCCCAGTGATTGGTACCAGCTGGGGAATCATTTCAAAAATTTACCAGGGAATTAAGAAAGCACACCTTTGGGACCTGCTGGAATAGAATTCTTTGGCTGACAGAGCAAAAAAGATGCAGGAGATGAAGCAGCAGCTAAAAGTAAAGTTTGCTTTAGAAAATCAGGAGTGAAGACAGGCAAAACACACAAGAAGTGGTTCTTGTGGAAATTGATAGATCATCTGATCTGCAGCGCTGGTGGGCAATGGAGCAGTAGTCTACTTTAGGGGAAGCACTTGTAAGAAAGAATCATAAATTAATCCCAGCAAGTCAGCCTAGAGTGCAGCAAATGACAGCACTGGAACACAAACAGTAAGTAAATCACATCTACCCCTGCCTGGGGACTGGGTCTAGATCTCTGTTCTCTACCTCCAGACAAACCCAGTCCTAGTCTATTATTTCAATTAATGGAACAGTCTTTTTGTACTGAATGAAGACATTATTACTTGTCTACTCTATGACTCTGACAGAAAGGCAACACTAACAGTGGATCTTCCTTACTGTACCACTGGGCATTAACTCAGCTGGTAGTGCTGACAAGTCCTGTCCGATTTAGAGACTGGTAAGTTCAGCTCCTTGAGTACAACTACCTCATCTCTGCAGGACTCTGTCAGCAGATGAGTTATGCTGCCAGCCCTGTTCCTTCAAAGAATCTAGGCTTCTTGGCAGTTTATCCTTTTTTTTTTTTTTTTTCCTTTTTTTCCTTTGGCATTTAGACATTTCAGAGTGATATTTCAGATATAGCTGGGGTTCTGAACTGACTGTCCTGTGAGCTCTGTAAATCAGGAGCAGCAAGCTTGGGCCTTCTGGCAGGACTACTGACAGCTCATGATCTGAGCAGAGGAGATTGGTCTGCCACAGGTCTCTGCCACAGCTGTACAGCACTGTTACAGCCACACACTGGGCACAGCTGGTGCCTAAAACTAGGGCAAGCACCTGCACCCACTCCATAGAACCACAGAGCAAGAGAGGTTGTGGCACCCTGCTGCAGAGAAACAGGAGCTAAGCTTGGTCAGGAAAGTCTAACAGCTACTGTGGGATGCCTCACAAATTTCTTTTTTCCTGTTTTGTCTCCCAGAAAGGGCACAGTGACCCCAATAACACATAACAAGGACAAGAGCCTTAGCTGGCCATTGATCAAACCTATCCACCCCCACCCATTTGATCCTCAGACAAATGCTTCCTTAAAATTTCCCTCTGCCTTAACATCTCGAATTCCATGGATGGTAACCCTATTCATTCTGTTGAGGCAACTGAGTTTGATTCTTCATAGAGCCCTCTAAGTTCACTAATCTCTTTATTAACTTTAGCACCTATTCACACGCTGCAAATCTCCCCTAGGAATAAGATGCCAACACCAGAAGGTGTGAACTCCTCCAAGAATTAGGGCAGCAACCTGAGAGTCACTGCCTGATGTGCCAGCAACACTTCCTTCCCTGCTGCCCCGGGCTCACCTGTGTGCTATATCCACCCAAACCACAGGATACTCAGCTGGAACAGTCACAGTGCAAGGACTGTGGTAAGTTATTGGTTGGTGCACAAACAAACAGAAAGGAGAACTTTGTATTCTTATGGACAATAGAGAAGAGACAAAACAAATCAGACAAAAAAAATTCTGTCTTTTTGGATAGGTAATGAGCCTGACAGAAAGCTTACTGAAATCTGCACAAGCCTTTCCACAGACTTAATGATAGTTTACAGGAGAGTCTGTGTAATTACCCTATATAATTACATAAAAGCCTGCTAGAGGTTTAGTGATGGAGAAGACAAATGTTTATGACATCAGGAAAGTTCTGGACTGCCGTGTGATGCTCCAGAAGAAAATATAAATACATTATTTAGCTTTCAGAGCAAGACTTAAAGCTTCTTGAAACTAACAATGAAAACGTCAGAAGCAGGGAGGCCAGAGAAGCAACATTTCAGAAAGGAAAGGAAGGGACAAACCTACGTGGGAGGACACGATGACAATGCCCAGTGGGATATTAAGGCATGTACATGATCACTGTCAAGTGTAGTCCAAATACACATGTAAATTAAGGCTCTGAGGCATCTGAGATGTTGCTGATTCACTCAGCATCCTCTACCCCTTCCTGGACGAATTGTAGCTCATTAGGTGCAGCTGGAAGACATCAGCTCCTACGAGAAATAAATTGGGTGCCATAACAAATGGAATTATGCAACCAGATTTTGACCACACAACTCATGTACTTTCCCAATGTGTCAGACTAAGCTACGGCCTCTTGGTGTTTTCCAAATTAGGAAAAAGCCCACCACCAAAAACAGAGCTCTAAAGTTACTAACACAGGTGCCAGTGCTCAATCTTTAAGGGAGAGGGGGAATTTCTGCCTAAGGACAGATAGACAGGGTGAGTGTTGGTACAATCCCATGCAAGGCGTTACCTGCAGCCACTGAGAACAATGCTGGCAATATTCCCCAATGCTGCATGATTCCCCTTTTCCCCAACTTTCCAGCAGTGAAGAGCTATTTTGCAGCCAGTAAAGGTTGATTCATCCTATCAGATGGTGAACTTCCAGACCTTACAGAAGCTAACATGGCCTTTCAGATTTCATTCTCATTGTCAGAGAAGACACAGCTTGCTAGAATTTTCATTTCCTTTGCTTTTCGCTTTCTGACCAACTTTCTACAGGTGCTTTTGGAGAGGCTCTTTCTCACAGGAAGTCAGATCTATCATATAGGGAAGGAGAAGGTAGATTCAATTCTCTACATCATGTTCAACCAGAAGAAGGTGGAGAAGCTACCAAATTCTTTCAGAAAATTCAACTACTAAGCCAATAATGCCCCCATTGTAGGTTTAGACCCACAAATTAAATAGGAGTAACTGATGGTTTTCATCACGTCCCAAGCAAGTGGGTCTTAAGAGTCAAGGTTGTTGCTACTTCTCTGAAAAGAAAAATATTTCTGAGCTGGTAGAAACAATCTGGCCAGCCTGCAAGCAATACAGAGGTGAAGATCATCCAAAACCATCTCTACTTTATTCTTCCATACTTCCATTCTCTAGTAAGCATCGTGATACAAACGTACAACAGCATGAGTTTACTGAAGAGGCAGAATTTTTCTTAACTACTGAATGGAGCTTTCCAAAGTTTCCCTTTTGACTTTCTCCGTTAAAAGGATAAGGCAATGCTTAAAGAGCAATCAATAGAACTCAAGAACACACTGTTCTTCAGCTGCCATATGAAGCTCCTTGCCATAAAGGCTGCACACAAGTGAAATTTTGTGTCATTTACTGCCTTTTCACTTTCACTCTCCAATATGCTGAGTGGCCAGTTCATTTAGAAGTTAAAAAAGAGCTAGGTGAGTTTTCCTTCATCACACAGTAAGATTTCAAATATATAAAGAGGAGTGGGAAAAAGAAACTGGATGGCTAAAGGTGCAGAAAAATCTGTTCCTTCTCAAGCACTGATTCAGTCCTCTACAGCTGACAGAGGCCAACAACTACCTGGTGCTTTTCAGCTGTCCATCCTCCTAGGTCCTTAAAGATTGTACTGGTTCAAATGATGGATACATTCTGAGAACAAAAAGTGACCGCACAAATACACCCACCAGGGGCTAATAAATACCTCCACTAAGCACTTCTGCTGTTTTAGAAAGTTGTGGAGCCAGAAGTCAGTATTAGCTGAAAGGCTACATCAAAAAAGTAACACACATGGCCTGGCCTTGTTGCTATACCCTTGTCATCTTTACCTGCTGCAGGTTCACAGTGAAGATACTGCATCAAATGGATCTTTGGTTCAATCCAAAACAGTCCTCTGTACAACTGCAATGGATCTTCCTTGTTCAGTGATCAACTCTCACTGACTTGATGGAATTACTTACAATAAAATAGGCTAGAGTGCTAGTTATTATAACAGGAGTAAATAGCCTCACACATTCCCCCAGTTAAATGAGACAGACTTGCATTATGGATTTAGTTTGGGGGTAAATTGCAACATGCAGCTCCTCTGCGTAATAGCTCTAGATCTTTCATTTTCTTCAATACCAAACTGAAAACCACATTTTTTCCCCTTTTTTGTAGAGCACTGATCAGCATTTCAGGAGTTACTGTGCATCAGAGATAACCCACAAATATAAATGAGGCTATTATATCTCTATACATGTTCTTTTCATGCAATTTCAACAGAAATTCTGAAAATTAACAAGCCCTGTTTACTCTGAGAGCCTTATTACATCTTCTTTCTAAACCAATTGACTCAGCAGGTTTCTTCTGAAACAAAAAACAGCAACTGAATGTAGGAGAAGCCCAGTGCTTTTATAATTATGTTAATAGAGGGCCTGAAGAATGAATTTATACTTATTACAATACTTATCATTATTTTCTAATAGGACATAGATTAAATAGATTTTACAGCTACACTAACTGTATTTTCACCCACCTTTTCTGTTTATTTTGCATTTTAAAGATGTTAAAAAGCTAAGTGGTAATAGTAGCCATCAAAATAATATCAATAATGAGGAGAAAAGCCTTTCAAGAAGGGTGATACTGCTTTTATATCACTGGCTAGAAGTAATTTCTGGAGCTTGTGGAAAGTGGTGCTGTTTGACTCAGGTCAGCAAGTTAATACCAGCTTCTACAAGCAGAAGGGCTGACTCCTCGCACAACCCTTCTCACCTTAACCATGTCTAATCTTTGCTCCAAAAATCAGATTTCCTCCCCCTACCTCTCATCGGTATTTGTCACCTGTCCCGAGTAATCATTCGGCCACCTTATTCCACCATTCATATCTTCTTCCCTTTGTTGTACCTCTCAAGCCACTATTTTAACAAACAGACACCAAATTTGGTTCAGTTGCAATTTTATGCATTTGCTATATCCGTGACCTTAGGAGGATGTTTCTGATCTGTTTAATTTTACATCTATTCTTTAATTCAAATCAACATTTCAATTAGTCTCTTTAATTTCTCCCCAGAAATCCCACCTTGGGAAGCATTTTATTGAAATTTGTATGCTGTCTTAAAAATCCTTACATGCCAAGTCAGTATCTTAAACATATCAAAATTCTAATTTCTTCAAAAGTTCAGCTCCTGGCTCCTTACCTTACGTAGTCATTGATCAGATCAATGCATTTTGGTTTTTTCACAATGGGATATGAAGTCCAGTTTGCTGCCTATTGCGGACGCTGAAATGCCTTTAGCAGAGAAATCCTTCAGTAAAATGCTACTGTGAGAACTCTACTTTTCTCATAGAAACTATGGAAAACACTGTTAAGGTTTTTGTAAACTAAACTTTCTATCTTGCACCTGCAACTTGTTTTTCAGACTTTGTTATGAAGTTAACTAGAAAAATATTTTTGAATGGGTGTTGTGAGTCTTAGCCAATTAGCATGAGAGGTGGATAGTTACTGACCAATGATCTTATGCCATCTTTGCGAACTAAGGTATTTAAACCTGTCAGAAATTAATTAACTGATCGCAGAAATTAATTAATAAATGACATCGCATCTAAGGGCCTCCTATGGCTCATTCATGATTCTCGGAACGGATTTCGTGTAATTATTGCTCTCGGACCGTGGAACTCAGCGACAGCCTATTACACATTGTCCAGTCTTTTTCCATGCTCTAAGTAGGTATTACATAGTCCTGTAAGTTCAACCTTCAGCCCCCGTCCCTGAAATTATTCTTTGTTGAACTAAAATACATTTTTTCAAGTGAGCTCAGCTTACTGAGCCATCCATTTGCCCACTGTGACTACCTCAGGTCTAATTTTGATTCACTACCCCACCTGTCTCAAAACTTGGAAATTATACCAGATTTATTACCAGACTAATGGCAAAGAGGCCCTCTATCACTGTACCTACAGCTAACCTTGCTGAATGTCATTAGACATACCTTGCCAGGAGAGGATTCCTCGCATATGAATTTTGCTTCTCATTAATTTGCTGATTCTTGATTACGCCTAACCAAATATTTCACTATCCAACAGCCACAAACCCATACAGCGACAGAACGCAAATCTCCAAACCACAGCCAGTATCCTGTTCCCTGAATCATGCAGCTCTCTCATATCACAGTAAGTTCATTCATACTCCTGCTCACTCAGATCACAAACTGGGCTGATTAACGCACAAAGAAACACTAAATAAGAAGTAGAATCCCTGTTCTGAATCCAGGGCCCTTTTGCTTCTATCAAACAAATTACTGTGTTGAGGAAGAAAAGTCAGGAGATTGAAAACAACTCCTCCAAGTCTTGCCTAAGGCAGCGTTTGGCTTCCAAATGCTGTTGTGCATCATCTTAATAAAGCACTTAGGGAAATAAATCATAGACTATTAAAACACTTGTGACATCACAGTTGCTTCTTTGAGCAACATCCACATCTTGAATTTACAATACATGTGTGCTGAGTAGCTGGTGGACTGTAAAGAAAAAAATTTTAAAAAGTGTATTGGCTTCTTCCTTCTTTGGCTCCTTTACCAGAGATAAAGTCGACTGGGATTGTAATGTGCTTTTCTTACAAAAGAGTTAGCATTTTGAAAGCTGTTAACATACAGGGAGAGATTACAAAGAATAAGACCATTTACCTTTGAAAAGGGAATACTTAGAAGGAAAATTTACTGAGGTCTTTGAGTTTCTTTCTTACTACCTTCACCGTGACTAGCCTCTAAATTTTATGCTGCCTCATAACAAGAGAGCACATCGTCACTTGAGCATTGGCAGGGAAGTGAAGAGAAATTATATTTCCACAATGCCTGTAGTCAGTGCACACTGCTCACAGCCAAAGGAGGTCAGAGTCCCTGCAAGCCACAGATGCGCTCACTGGAAAGGGCCAACAGTCTGTAATTGAGATAACTTACATTTTTAACTAGATAATAATGTCATATGGCAAGTCATCAAAACTCATGTTTTGGGGCATAAGCTGATTCCTGCAGCAGTGCAAGAAAGAAAAGTTATCCCAGACGTAGTAGGTTTCTCATTGAAAGTTTAACACTGGTAATAGCTGTCATTTATTGGGCACTGCTGGAGGCAGGCTAGGAAAAAAGAAGTCCCTCTCTTGAAAACTCTATCAAGGAAAACTCATTATGAGGAAGAACTGTGCAAAAACTTCACATTCTTACCTACTCCACAGAATGGCATTGCCTTCACTTAGGCAGTCCTACCACGGAGTAAGGAGAAAAAGAAAGGCTCTAGTTCTGCCTCACTCACCTCACAGAAAACACAAGAACAGAGGAGCTGAAAAGTTACAAACACAATTAGGAAAAAAACTTGTTCCATCTCTTCATAAAGAGAACAAAAATTTAATGTTTCTGCTGCCTCTAGTGCTTCTCCCAGCAATGGCACAGAGTCTGTGGTCATAAAACATCTTCTGTGGTGATTTTCCTTCCTTGGAAACAGTTTAAAAGGACTGGTTTCTGATTTGGTTCTGATTTCTTATCCTTTTGCAGGGATTAGCCTCTGTTCAGGCAAAATCCAAACTAACAACATCGCACACCGGCCCAAAGATGGCAATCCACGCTGCCTGCAAAGGCATACAAGGGTTTCTCATGGTTCTCTTAGGTATTGGAAGAGAATATATCAGACATCTGGCTTGGTAAAGCAGAGTTCAAATCTCTGTTAGGCTTTACCCATGGATAGAGACTGTAGGCTTATGCAGCTGTGTCTCCACTCCCACTTTCTAAGACTGGATTTTATTAGCCAGTTTAATCCAAAACTCTCAGCTCATGTATTGCAGATGGGCAGGTAACATAACCCTATTACCCACACATGCAGCGGTGAAGAAGCTTGCCTAAAGCTGGATGTAGGAAGGCCAGGACTCAGAGCTGTCCTTCTCATTCCACAGCTCTAAACTGAGGAGAAATAAAGGAGACCAAAAATGTGTGGTTTTCAGCCTCGTAGATTGATCTTTTGGAGCTGACAATGTAAACACTGAACTATCAGTAAGAAAACAGTGACTTGTTGGTAAAGCAGAATGGGAGCTTAGAGCTGCCTAAAAATTCCTTTTATCTTGCTGTATTACAGAAGGGTAATTAAACAGACAGTTATTCTGGCCTCCTATTTCCCTTTCAGGTTATTTGAAAAAGGTTTTCTATTCAAATACAAAAAGACAATGCTGGCCTGATTTTGACTGCATCCCTTTTTCCCCAGAGGTTACAGGGCCCATCAGACTGGCAGCTGAGTGCTGTGCAGATTATAAAGCCTGCAGCTTAACAAAAATCTCCCAGCAGCTCAAGACAGGCAGTCAGGGCCTGCTGGAGAAGACTGGCAGCTATTAATAAGTGACAAGGAACCTGCCATCTCTTCTGTGTCCTTTCTACCCAGCTTTGCTTCTTCCTAATATATGGGAAATACTTAGCATCCAGTTAACTCTGAGGGGTGTCTCCTTTGTTCCTGTTCCAACTGAAGAGAGAGCATCTTTGTAGCATTACAACTATGAAAGAGAAAAAATCCTCCAATTTCATCAAAAATAAACACTAATAGAAGTTCAGTAACAGAACAGAATGGCTGCTTGTTTGTTTATTTTAATGCTGGACAGTGTAATCATATAAGCCAATGGCCAACATTCAGCTGGTTTTCAGGAAAGCCAGTCTCAAGGCTCTGCTTGCCTGACCAGAGCTGTGACCCAAATCTTAGCCTTTGGTATGACAAAGAGGTACCTACATGCTCAGTTCATGGAGGAACCCACCACATTTTTATTCCATTTCCATCCTGTCCTGATTTGTCTTCACAGCTGAGACACTTCAAGCAATTAAGAAAAAAGCTCTCAGGAACCAAGTGTGAAGAATCTGTGTTTGGGCTTTCCCATCTGTACAGCAATTGAAGCTATTCAATTCTCTCTTCACTAGGTGAAAACCTGGAAGTGAGGCTCTCTCCTACCACAGAAAAGCTGAGATTCTGAACAACTACCCACCTCCGGCAGCTCAGGCTTGAAGGAAAACCAGAAAAAAATTAATAGGAACACCTACACAGATATGTACATAGCCATAAAATACAGCAGTAAAAGTACATTAGTAGAATGAACAACACTCTTTCTGCAGGAAATTTGCCTTGGAGAAAGATCAGATATCAGTCTCTATCTCCTCATGAAGTCATTTAATGCACAATACATGTGGTGTTTCTGAATTTCTATTCCTTTTCAACTCAGCATCTCTCATAGATACGCCCATCTATCTAAACTGCAAGATCATTGAAAAGAGATTTTATCTTCACACCCAACTACACAGCACACACTAAAATGCATGCTATGGAAATTCATATAACTTCCTTGCAGAAGGAACTCATTTGGGGGATAGGGGGAAATAATGGGTGAAAGGAAAGGAGGGCTTTTAACCTCCCACTGGCAAAGCACAGTATCGGTTTAGAGCACATTACAAGTGATGTTCATAATCAAGAGGACACATCTTCCTCTGCCACTTAATGCATCTCACCAGTGAAACAACTTGGTGTCATAGCAGCAGGAAGCTGCCAGCCAGGAGAGAAAAGTTCCTGAATTCCCCCATGCCTCCTCCTACGTAAAGGAAACTCGAGCTGCAAATTAATTCCTTGCTCACCAGGAATGGAGTCTCCCTCATGTTGTCCCTGTCATACAAGCACAAACTTTCACAGTGTTGAGTACACAGAGGCCCTCAATGGTACAGCCTAACAACAAGGGCAAAATGACCCTTTCTTGCCCTAGCTGGAGGCTCACCCAGCAGCTTCAGCCTTCCTAAAGGACTCTGTGCCTTCCTACTGAACAGCTCATGCCTTAATGTCCTACTTACACACACACCCCCCCCTCCACAGGCACAGGAGCCACTGGCAGCATCACACTCAAAAGCCAGCTTTGCCATCATTACTGAAGACACAAGTTGATTCATTGTGAGCTTTATTTGTCCTTTTCTATTTTGCCCAATTATTATTTGGTAGGTTAGAGAAATCAGAAAAAAAAAAGGACACTGCCAAGCAAGCCATTATGTTTCAATGTAAATGGCAGTCAGTTTATGCTGCACAGCAAACATACCATTGATACATGTTTAAATATGCATTTTTACAGCACATCTTTTCAGGGTACTTCACTAAGTCCTCCAAGAAAGACCTAATGACATATGCCTGGCTCTTTCTGCAGTAACAAGAAACTTTGGCTGTTTGCCTGGATAGCTCCTGAAGTGCAGATGCAAAAATATTTGGGACCCGGATCCGAAAACCTTAGAGTTCAGATCTCAAGCTAGTATAATGCATTCAACTGAGCTAGCTCTCTGTTAACCCAAGCTAAGCCCCAAATACATTTTTTCCTTTTGGTGTTTAGTAGTGGACATATCCCTCTGAAGAAAGGAGTACAATTTTACCCAGCTCTGCAAAACGACTGCATAGGTACGGGAGGAATGGATATATCGTAACACAAAGGGTGTGTTGCTTTCTCTTTATGAACTGGTAAGTACTGTGTGGTCTGTCTTTCCCCTTGACATCAGCTCCAGTCCAGTTTGTCTGCAGTTATTACACAGCCACAGCAGGTGGATGAACCCCATGGACCAGAACCAGAGATAGTTCTGTTATTTTTTACCAGCATCATTTGAGCAAACAGGTACAGCGTAGGAAACAGATATGGAAGTTCATCATCTAATCTGCAGAGTAAGAGTGACAAAGTACACTGAAACACTGTATGCCTATAAAGTGGCACGAACATGGTGCATTTGTTATTTACAGTATAGTGCTAATATATGTCAGCATTAATATTCATTATCTTGATTTACATGTTTCTTTCATGCAGAAAATGGATTTGGATTCTTTCTGATTTACTTGGTAACACTCTTCATGACTGGCTGCAACAGAGAACACATTTTTAATAGGCTTAATAAATTTACATCATCATTAGCGCTGAATATTTTATCCTGACAGAGCAGGGAGTGAGAAGCACATCACTAAATCCTCAAATGAATCTGATCCTTCATAATATCAGGGTATGACTCTTCAAGCTAAGTCAAGGAAGAACTTACATGAGATTGATCAGACAAACATACATTATATGCCATAAAATGATATGGTTTTACTAGCCCTTATTCTTTGGGGAATGTGAACCTGGTAAAATTCAATAAAACTTAAGTTTCCTGCTAAACTAAGCATCTGCTGTGGGTGGTTTCCTAGGCTGGTCATTTGGGGGGTTTTTGGGTGCACTTTTTGTTTGATTGGTTGGCAGTTCCCCCTCCCCACCCTTCATCTTTATCAGAGCTGGTTTTGATAACCAGAAGAACATCCAAGGAAACTTTGGCAACCAAGAAGAAGAGTTGACTGTGCTACAAGTTTTTATTACTGTAAGTTACCAGGGTAAAATGAGCCCTCTCAGGTACAAAAATTGATAGCTATAGAAACTGTTAGGTCCCTAGAAGTCCTGATGGCTGAACAGAGTGCCCCCACACACAAGAAAAAGGCTGCACTGAGCTCCACACCCAGGGCACAAAAATCCATGTTCTAAGCCCACTTGCAGTGCAAGCAGATCTCCCACTGTGATCAAACCATAAAAAGATACTGCTTCCTACACGAATAGCTGAGTGTGCAAACCAATTCTTCCCTCCCCCAGACACCCTCCAGCATCTATACACAGACCAGCCAGAGGTTCCTACGTTTGCAGGAGAGAAAATAAAAAAGGATTCAACCAAAAGACACAAGGAAATGTCATTGTTACAATTTCACTAAAGGCCCATGGGAGATATTGTAGCAGCATTTATCAAGCTCTGATATTCATTCAAGAAGAGTGACTTACACTGAGCAACTGGAACACCATATTTATAGATAAAAGCCTTTCAAATAGTCCTTTTCAAGTTCCTTTTTCCCACAAAACTGCTGGCTAAAATGTGCTTAATGAGACTTTCCTTCCCCTCGCTTTTTCAGTTCCTCTCATATGGATTTGCTTCTCCTACCAACTTCAGCTGAAAGACCCTAATCTGCTGTTGCAGAGCACAGTGTCACTAAGCCACACATTATGACCTTATTAGTGTGGCTCAGCAGGTAGAAGATAAATGTGAGTTGCAAACAGTCAATCAGTAAAACAGAAGTAAAGAACCTGCATAAAAGGTCCAGGAGAACGATGAACACAATAACAGACGTAACCTAGAAATTCCCCTTAAAAGAAGTAAGCAAATATGGACAAATATTCAAGTCTCCTGTTGCAAAAACTCTCTAGCCCAGAGAAGAAAATCTTCACAAACACATTGACAGTTCTGGGTGGCTACAGTTTTGATCTGCAGAGAAGACAAGGAGACAGAAAACTGCACGAAGAAACGTCAACATGGGAGACTTCAAAACACTCGTAGTATTTATAGCCACAGGGCTGGGGTCAACTCAGTTGACTCTTCTCTGGATTACAACCCAAATTCCTGTCTTGAAAGGACAGAGTTGCAGGATGATCTGCAGTGGTGGTGGTGGAAGGAATGGATAAGTAAACTGATGAAGGGGTTAAAACAGCAGTTCAAGGTTAAACAAAAAGGCCATGTAAAAGCTAGAAACAGAGCTAGAAACAGATCCATTTTAAGTTTTCCACGAATGAGAAAAAAAAAAGCAACCATAGACAACCCCTGCTTTATGTATGGAAAATTAAATCTAGATCTGCATGAGACATAAGTATTTTTCAGTGTCCTTGAGATTTCTTTATGGCATGTGTGCTGAAGCTTCCTTAATGCAGAAACCAGAAGCAGTGAAGGGCAGGTTGGAAGTGATAATCACTCCTGAACTGGGGAGCTCAGAGTTCAGGTAAAATGTTGGAGTGCCAAGATTATAATCAATAACTTCCAGAACTAACACAGCAACAGATTATGATTTAAAACACTCTCACACTAAGCAAACTCTACATCTTCCTAATTTCTGGCTGAAAAGGAAAGTTTAATTATGGTTATTTTTATACAAGGTTCCAGGAAATTACCCATTTCTGACCAAATACAGAACAGCAAGAAGGCAAAGAGGTGAATGGCAGCACTCAAGCTGCAAGAGGTTTGACAGCCTCTCAAGGTCCTGAGGGAAAGTGTCGCTCATGCACATCTTTCCAAAGCATCATATTTACACAAACAGGAAGAGATTAGTCCTCCCACAGCTGTCTACAGCTCATGGATACCATGTGCACTACTCTGACATTTTTATTTATTTGAAATGTAAGCTTATCTTACCCCAGTGGTAAAAAACATCTTCTCCTAACTCTCACAGCTTAATCCTCTTTTTGATCTGAGAGATATGTATGAGAGGAAGAGAAATAAATCCAATACACTCAGTTAATTGCTCGGTGACAGATAATCTTTCCCCCTCCATTTTCTTTCTCTTCTATAAAAAGAATAACAAAAATTAAATAAAAAGTTCTTAACTAAAACTGTGGGAAAGTCTACTGAGAGGATAACAGCATAATTAAAGTCAGGCCCAGCCTGATGCAAAATTTCATTTGCCATTTACAGAAGCAGCAGCTCACTTGCCATCCAAAGCTCAGTGCACACAGAGCCTTAACAATCTAGAAGATTATATAGATTCTCCCTGTCTCTTCTCTCTAACTGTATTTCATCCCTCCATATCTGTCACCAGTGGTCTTTAAATTCATCAGTAGTTTTAGAAGGATGATCTCCATCCGTTAGCATTGCAGCCAGCTGTAGTTAAACTGGCTGAAAAAACCCATAGAAATGTAATCCTAGCAGGAAGTAATGCGTTTATAAAGAGGACAGATTCATATCCTGTAGGCAATGGCATTAGTTGGGTTATAGGTGGTTACAGTCTCATCAGTAAGACTGCTTAAATCACTCAAATACACTTTGGAATGACAGATGTGCTTATAACCACCTATTGCATAAATGACTCGTGTCGGTGATGTGCTTCTACAGCTCCTCATCAACCTTTTGAGAGTGCACTCAGCCCAGGAGGCAAGAGTGGTATTTCTTTGCCATGTATTCACGACAGATTCCTCTTCAGTTGTGGGTACCTGCAGAACTACCTTTCTTCTCTGTCCTTCAGAAACAGAACTCCTGATATCAGAAAGCAAACCAGACATAAGATGATGTTTTCTTCCATTCCCCAGAATGAAACCCAGAGGCATGAAATAAATTGCAAGATATGTTTCACCCCTTCTCTCCAACTTGTTTTTTTTTCTATCCTTTTCAAACAAGCAGAGAGATTTAAATTAACATGTCACTTAAGAAGCTAGGAGAAGCAACAGCTAAGAACCTCTTCCAGGTACACAGAATAATAAGATATGCACACCTCACCATTTCTTTCCATCACGTTAAGAACAGAGAAGCTGTCCTGGGATCTTCACAGGATTATTTATCAGTGGCCTGAAGGCATGCCTGCATGGTGAGGGGGATATAACAGCAGAGCCAGACTCAGGACAGAGCACAATGTAACCACCAAGGGCTTGTTTAAGGTCACAGGATAGAAAGAAATACAAGAAAATGAACTGGCAGCTTCCAGAGCAGCCATGAGCACTGAGGAGCCAATCACAAATAATGGAGCACTGGAAAGACAAGTGGGCTGATTCTGGTTCTCCAGCATTTCCCAGTTCAAAGCACTTGCCCAGGGATTGTGGATGGTTGGCCAAACAAATGTAGTCAAGTCCTCACAAGTGACATGTGCCAAGTGAAGCTTAGGGTTCAAAGTAAGACAAGTCGTTCCTCAAATAATTTATGGAATTCCTTGTTCTGAGATGTCACAGGTACTAAAAATTTTAACACACTCCAAAAGATATTGAGAAGGTCAGCTCATGGAATATTAATCCTCTGGTATATACTAAAACAAAACAAAAAATTATTCAGCTCCTCATAGGCCTTACACTAAAGGTTGAGGATAACTTAAAAATTAAGAATGAATGCTAGTCTAATACTAGAAGGAAGTGTCAAATATGATAATCATTTTCATACAGTCTTGGTGCCAGCCTGTTTGGGGACATCATGTGGGAGTTGCACACACCCTCAGCTTTGAGCCTCCCTGGGACCTGCAAAGCAGCTGCACAATTCCTTATATCTCTTTCCAAGTCTTCTTTTCTCCTCTTGTCCCTCTCCTGCTCTGCTTGCCAGAGCTACCAGAGATGTAAATGACTAATGAATGCTTCCCCCCCTAGTTAGTATTTTGACATCTGGTAGTTTTAGAAGCAGACCTGAAGAGCGTAGGCATAGAAATTGGGAAGAATAAACAGGAAAAGCAGTGTGATTTTCTCCCTGTTCTTTGCCCCTGGCTGATGTACTCTTGGGGAAGATCATACAAGAATCAAGAAACTGTAAAATCCAAGAATTAGAATCAGGCTAATTTTACGGAATACTGAGATTAGCAGTGTGTAATTACTGGTCCTAAATAGACTGAGATTTATTTTTCATAAAATACTCAGATTTTTACATGTTCTTGGACAGTTTTTGGTAATAGAATTCCAGACTAGAGGAAACAATCATGCTATTTTTATGTTTTTAATCACATTCTGACATTAGGACTGTCTGAGGTCAGGAAAAGTGCCCTGCACTCACTCTAGGACTGCTACACTGCTGAGGTCTCAGCTATCTGTTACATTCTCCAGTGACATCCATGCAGTCCCTCCCTTTTTAATCAGGGCAAAAATTTATGCCATTGTGGAATGCTCCACGGAAACCAGAAACAGAAAAGAGCGTAAGGTCATCAGCACAATTTTGTGCTGCATTCATACATCTCATCAGGAAGTGTGCTTTCCACTCTGATGTGGCTGTCCTAGTTTCAGTCAGAAAATAGTATCTCAACACAATCCTGCATCCCATACGCACTGTCAGCAATGGGGAAGGAGGTGTCTTTGCATGCTGAAATGCTACATCTTCTGCAATGACTGGCAAAAGAGAGCTGAGTATTTCTCAGGGTGAAATGACTTAGGGTACTCAGAGAAAATGAAGATATTTTTCATATTTATGAATATTCTTTTTTAAAACCATTGAGAAATTAAACAATCTAGCACAAACTCCTTTTAGAAAAACATTGCAAAGCCACAGTCCTGAAAGACCCTTTAAGTGTGCACACACCATAGCAAAGACAAAGGAAGAGAAAGTCATGGCAGCAAGTTGTATGAAATTAAAAGATTGATTAACTCTCCATAGTGAGATGAAAAACCATTTATTCAACCCCACAAAATAGTAATGCTTTTGAGTATTCCCGTTACTGCTCAGAATAAATCCTAGAAGTTCTGTGTTTCTTTAGGTTTTAGTCCATTTGGTTGGTTTCGGTTTTATTTTTTCAGGCCAGTGGGTGAAGCAATAGCCTGAGTTCAGAATATACTTCATGTCAAATCCCTCCTCTGTCATTCTATTAAAACCTGCTCAGCTCCTGGGCAAAAAGGTTATTTGTTCTACTTCTGACCCAAAATTCTCTCCTAGAAAATAAAACCCCTTTCCTATACAAGTTTATTAAAACAAGTTCATTCTAACAAGAAGTTTTAGTTTCAAATACACAAAGTTTTCTTCTATCCTGCCAGTACCCTGTACACCTTCATCAGTGACCTGCATACAAAACTCCTAAACTTCCCACCAAAGTCTCCCAGATGAAACCATGAGAAAACCTCCCTTTCAGCTCATGAAAGCAGTACTAGGGACACATGAAAGAGGAAACACCTCTTAGATTAATTTTTCAGAGAAATAGAAACAGGCACCATCTGCTCCCATTGAATCCAAATAACTGCCTTAAGAAATTGTTCACGGCCCAGCTCTTTCCTTTGGTTCACATAGTGCATGATATGCTTTTAAATCATGAAAGTATCAAAACGTTCCCTATAAATTGGTGCAGCAGTCAAGTTCACACAAGTGGAAATCAATTATCTAGTACTAATCCCATCAGTTCTAATCAACAGACGTTGAATACTCACTCATAGGTATTCCCTCAGTCTCAGCAGCACTGGCTTTTCATAAGGATCATTTGGGCAGACCAGCCATGAGATCTTTCATTATAAACAAGGACTTTAAGGCTGTTCAGTTCTCCCAAAAGTAAACCAATCGGTTGATTTCAATCTGAGTAAGATGGGAAAGGGGAAATCAAAAGACAGCATAACCGTGAAGTACCTTATCTAGCTGAAACAAGACAATCAGACTTCAGCCTTTTTGTCCTTGAGTATGAAAGAAAAGGAGTGAGAGAGGGTTTAGCTAGAAACCTTCCAGCACTTTTAAAGAAATCCAATTAAATTCAATAAAAGAATTGTATCAGGCTTTTCCTATTTAAGTAAGGTGGTAATTATTAACTCAATTTATCTCCATACCTCCAAAGAGAGCTCTCTGTGATGCTTCCCAGGTTGTAGTCATACAGCTTTGTCAGAATTAGAATCACCTAAAGGCAAAGAAGAAATCACGGTTAGTCTCGAACAATTACAATCTCACAGAACTGAAATGACCCCAGGGAGGGCTTAGGATTCCTTTAATGGGTGCTTAACATAATTGAATGAATTGTTAAAAGCATTTGCCTAAACTGACATGGAAAGAATTTGCAGAGATATATGTTGAGCCAATTGGACCTTTTTTTGTTCAGTTCCTCTGCATGACATCGCCATCAGGTTCTTCCCTTAACCCCAGGAGGCAGAGCGCAGTGGGAATGAGTTCAGACCCGGACAAAGTTTCAGGATACAAGACAAGATCATGTATGCAGTACAAAGAGTGACTATTTTCTGCTCTGCTTCACAGATACTAAAGCTGCTGATCCTTTTCATAGCTGTGGTGCACAGATAACCCACTGGCCTGTCTCCAGTCAAATGCTTTCTGGGTGCAGCAGATGAACTGACACAAGCAAACGATCACCAGTTTTGGCTTGGGAGACTCAGGCTGGACATCAGGAAAAATCTCAATAAGGATAATAGATCAACACTGCGACAGACTACCCAGAAGATCTGTAAAGCCTCCACGCTTAGAGTTTTTTAACACCTGGCTAGACAAAGTCATGGCTGACCTGATCTACAGCTGGTGATAACACTGCTGTGAGTAAGAGGTTGAACTGTGGACCTCCAAATATCTCTAACAACCAATGTTTCTATAACTCCAGTGAAAAGTTTTAGGTTTAGCCAGAATGGAAGTGTTTCCAAATTTATGACTTTTATTAGCTCTTTTGATAAACAGCTTTTCCCTCCTGCCAAAATAGGCACTTCTGGAATAAAATTATCTTACCAGGGGGAGGAAAGCAATTTTAGCAAAAAGAATTTCCAGCAAAAGATTTCAGTCTGCTCTTTTGTTAGTGTCTTCAAAAATAATTTCTGACTTTCAAGATGATGGGCTTCTTTAACAAGATCTACATTTGGGACCAACTACCAGACCATTACTATTGCTACTAATTTATGTTGCATGTCTCCCTGCCAGGTCACTGTATATCTTATCCTCCTCCCTATCCCATTAAAACTGCAGTAAATTAGAGACCCAACTCTTATCTGACAAACCCTTTTGATCTATATGCTTCTTATTATTTTCAGCCTGGGCTCCTAAGAAATGATGCTCACAGACACACAGTCCCCCGGTCCCTTGATAAAATTGCTAACTTCAACCAGTTTGGCAGAGCAGCAAAGGACCGTAGGAAGTTCAGTGCCCATCAGCCGAATGCCAGCTGGCACCAGCATGGCACGGGAATTGCCACATGGGGAGGAACAGACCTCACCACTGCCTTTTCCAAAGCCAACAGCCCATCTACCTCTTACCCACCAACAGCACTGAAACAGCCATAATGGGAATTGTCTCCTTCCAATATGCTCAGCACATGAGACAGCAGAAAGAGCTGATGTGGGAGATAAGGCAGCACATAGTTACTGCAAGAGAGGAAGGTATAGGGGACAGAGAACATACCTCTGACAAGACACCTCTTTCTACAGCACAAATCCCAAATCACTCCTAGCACAGAGAAGGGCTGCCCGAAGCATTTCCTATCTGCATGGACACAACTCATGTGCAGCTCATGGGGAAACTCTGACAACAGCCACAGTCACCCTCTGTTCCCCAGGGCACCCTGACATGGACATTCCCTCTGCTCCCCAAAACCCTAGTGCTGGCAAGGAGGAGCTTCCCTCTCTCCTGGCAGGTCCCTCTTTGAAGAGGCAGCCAAGGTGGGAAGCCCCAGCTGAGGCAGAAGCCAGAGTCAGGATGGGCACAGGTTCTTCGCCAAGGCTTGTGTGAATCAGGGCTTTGTAAGTCCTAAATTTCAATCTCCACCCTCCCAGGAACGCTTATCAATGACAGCAGGGCAGCTGTCTGATCCAGATACAGAGCTGTGTCACTGCCACCCCTCACAGAACCCTCTGAACAGGTCTACAAATCCCCTACTTAGCAAGTACATAAAGATCAAAGGGGGAAGACAAAGGAAGGGGATGGGGTGTGCACCTAAAGCCTTCGTGAATAAGAACCCAATGAAAGGTAACAGCGAACTCCAGGATGTTCAGTGCCAGCCCGTTCGGGGACATCATGTGGGAGCTGCACACACCCTCAGCTTTGAGCCTCCCTGGGACCTGCAAAGCAGCTGCACAATTCCTTATATCTCTTTCCAAGTCTTCTTTTCTCCTCTTGTCCCTCTCCTGCTCTGCTTGCCAGAGCTACCAGAGATGTAAATGACTAATGAATGCTTCCCCTCCTAGTTAGTATTTTGACATCTGGTAGTTTTAGAAGCAGACCTGAAGAGAGTAGGCATAGAAATTGGGAAGAATAAACAGGAAAAGCAGTGTGATTTTCTCCCTATTCTTTGCCCCTGGCTGATGTACTCTTGGGGAAGATCACACAAGACTCAAGAAACATTTTCCCGATCTGTAAAATCCAAGAATTAGAATCAGGCTAATTTTACGGAATACTGAGATTAGCAGTGTGTAATTACTGGTGCTAAACAGACTGAGAATTACTTTTCATAAAATACTCAGATTTTTACTTTTTCCCAAGTGAGGAAAATTTACAAATCTTAAAGCAGCCATGACAGAAAATTCCATTGAGAATTTTAATCTCATCATTTGAGGGGAGAAAAATTGTAATTGACATCCGAAAAAGAATATGAAATGAAAAAAAATTAAAAGTGCCAATAGGAGAAATCAAAATATTTTCCCTCCAGAGGGCTAAAATGTCTCTTTTGTTCTTTTTTCTTCCTCGAGAAATTTCAGTAAAATCCACACAATCTTAAAGTTCTGTAGTTCTCTTGGAACTGATGGGGGAAGAAAGCCAGCTGCATTCCATCACAATTCTTTTTTATACAGCTCTAACAATCCTCCTGCAGAGGCATCCCTGGACCCATCCAAACATGCATGTCAGTTACTGAGGAGCTACATCAAGAAACCTAAATAATATTGTTATATCCTGACGTCTTAATAAATTTAGGATAAAAATCTTAGCATTTACCATTCCCAAGAGAGTATCTGTATTTGACACCATGCTGTGGTGTACACATGCACCAGCTTCTCGATTAACAGCTTAGGTATCTCTACTTGGTGCAGATACCCTACTACAAAAACACATAAGAGGCTTTCTATTAAAAGCTTTTTAATTTTTGAGAATCTGTATCAGCTGCCAAATGTCTTTAAGATTATCCATGGTTTCAGCAGTCTCCTTGTGTCATTTACGTTGGTTCAAATACCAGTAATAGGTCTGCTCAAACATATATGTACAAAAGAAATTAATCATTGGGCAGAAAATTAGTTATTTCTGCCCTAGAGGTCACTATTCTTTCTTCCCCTTTGTAATCATACTTGAGTAACCTATTTGAGGCCATGATTTTGGATATATTTACTTTTTCAGAAATCATTTTTCTCCTTTGCTGTTCTCATTTCTTTGTTATTTAGCCTGCAAAGGTTAGTTCGTGTTTAAGATTGTTTCTTCGTCTTTTTTTTCCCCCACCCTCTGTGGCTGTCACCGTGTAGTACTGAGGAACCTAATGAACAGAGACATGCATATTATGTTGTTCTAAATGTCAGAATAGGGGCTGTGAAGAAGCACAGTAATGAAAATAGTGTCTTGCCTTTTCTTCATCTCTTGCCTTGTTTTTGCTTTCTGGGACTGTGTGTTTTTCTCCCTTTTTTACCACTTACCAATCAATGCAAGCTAACAAGAGCAAGAAGCAAAAAAACAAGCAAAGTAGAAACAGAATGAAAAGGAGCTAAAAATCCAGTCTTATTCCAGCTCTGCTGTGAATACAGATAACCTTCCTCTTGCATAGAAATACAAGGCTTCAGAAAGTCTGTTATTCATTAGGATCAGCACTTGAAGTGGATTATTCTACCATAGCAGGTGGGAAAGAGGAGAGACAAAACTTTCTCCCTTCTGCACTGACAGCTCAGAGCAAAAGATATTTGATCTTGTGTTTACCACATCCCCAGTGAGTGCACCTACCAGGAGACAGAGCACTAAAAATGGTTTTAGTTACTCATACAAAGTGCAAGAAACAGACACCTGGGAAAACAGAAGAGGTACTTAAACCTGGCCCATCATTCCCCAAAGGAAATCAGTCCCCAGTGGCTATTCTAGGACGAACAAGGCATTTGCACCTTAGACACCATCATGTTTTTCTTCAAACCATACGAGCATTTTCAAAGAAAACAGACTTTGTTAATCACTCCTGACCCGTTCTGCTTTTCAAGACTTGGGATGTGAAGGACCATCTATAGGTTTCAAAACATAAATCAGTGTCTGGGCAGAAGAGACTGCTCTGTGAACTTGCCAGGTTAGGCCCTAACAGGATCTTTGCTATCACAGGAGAAATTCTGGAGTAAACACGGCTAAATTTTTCCCAGACCTACTTTGGCTTATGACCAACTGATCAACACTGTCTCACCACATCCTTCCTTGCACTTCTGACCCAGGTTTACAGCTGGCTTAGATCTTTGTCTTGACCCTGTTTTCAGCTACTCTGTAAATACTTCTAGCAAGGCTCCCTCAGGATGTCAGCCAGAGTTCGTCCTTTACTGCAGCGCAGGTTCCAAATGTAGTTAATGGTTACATTTAAACTGACTTTCCACCCCTGGCAAAAACTATCGCTCCCATCAAAAAGTGCTGAACTAGCTGGCCAGGAAGGTATTGAAAGTCTGCACACTGCTACTGATCAGGTTCATACCACACTGGGAAGGAAGTGACAGGCTGCACTCTGTGCCCACATAACTCATCTGGGGTCATGATGTGTGCCCTCAAAGCAACTCAGCTACAGCTACACAGAAACCAGCACTGAGGAACTCTCAGCACACTGGGGCAGGCAGCTGTAACACTCCCCAGTACTCACTGACCATGGCAAATTTACTCCTGAGAATGCCACATGAGTACTGTGTCAAAAGATGTCCATACTCATTCAAGCTCAGCTAAACAAGGACATGGACTACAACAATCACTGTTCAAGGTTTGATCACCATTATTAAAGACCCACTACACAACTGGGTCTGTGAAAATCCAACTCAAGTTCATTTACACCAAAAAGAGCTCTTATCTTGAATATATTTTATCAGAGGTATTCCCATCACTACCACCAGGCCCTCTCAGCAAGTACTTCCCATCTTACACAGCACAACAGGGTCTAAATTCGTAACAAACACTTTCATGGCTTTGTAGTGATAGGAATTTTTTCAAACAGAACATCACCGTCAAATTTCTAAAGATGTTCACTATAGCTTCTTGGGCCCTGAATTTTACAATGTTATCTCTAGACTTGACTTAACCCTGTGCCAGGAAGATGGCCCCTACAGGGGGGCCTTGAATCCTACAGGATTCAAATGCTGATTTCAAATCACGATAGGCTTTCTTTATGAATGCAACACCAGAACTTCTACTTTAATGTTTTCAGACTTTGATGCTTTACATGTAGTTTTGCATGCATTTCAGTCAAGGCTGCAGCTGTCCTGGGATAATCCACAGCACTAAAACCAAGTACTTACTTGTCTTTTTTCCTGACTTGCACACCATCAGCTCTCAGCATGAGTTGAGCACAGACTGCTCATCAACATTTTGTTGGAATCATTTGGAAGTGGTATTTTTGATCAAATATTTCTAGCACTTGATTGCTAGCCACTTATAGCAGCTTTCTGAATCAGTTTCTTGTGAGGACTGCAGATGTGGTGATCAGACATCTCCTTTAAACCACTGAAATCCCAGGAGAAAAAAACAAAAAGGGAGGTTCCCCTGCACCCTGCCACACTCACAACCCAAAGAAAACCTTCAGGATGCTATTCTGTCCTGACTCCTTATCCGGAACCATGGATTTTAACATCTCAAGCTGCTATCTTCTATGCCTTGGGGGCGTATTAATTTCCAGCAAAGGAGAACTGAGCTGGGTCTTCATGAACTCCACCTTTAGTTCTTTATTAGAACTAGTAACACAGCAGAAAGCATCTACTTTCAGTCACGTGCCAGCTCCACACTCTGCACTACGAGCTGATCTTCAGGATGTGCCACAGCTTCAGGAAACAGCAGTTGCAACAATCTTCCCTCTCCTGTGGTGCTTTCCACCCATGCAAGGGGCATGGAATGCTTCTGGGACTCAGCACACGTGCAGTTTGGCTGCTCTATTGTTACCAGCTGAAAAGGTTTAGTCATGGGCACTGCCTCACACAGAGACAGGCAGTCTGCAATATAACTAATTCGTTAATAAAGCATTGTAATATTTTACATACAGCTATGTAAAAAATGGTAGCTAGATTTAACGGTGTAAATACATTTGCTCGACTCTCCTGATGAAACAGTCACGCTGCCTTCTAATTGGGAAGAGAAAAACAAATATCCAGGCACAATCAAGACAGTTTAAGTACACCTCAACGTGCAGTGATCCATGAATCCCTTATTAAACTCTAGAGATCCTTTCCATCACCTACTTAACAGGAACGTAAGTCAATAACAAAGAAGCACTAAATTAAGTTTTCACAAGCTAGCTGGTCTGCTATAATTGAGCAGGAAACTAAAGGACTTGAAGCTTTTCTATGCATTATGCGTCAATAAACCATCATTCTCAGGCTGTTGTGTTTCGGAGTTTGCACATTCAAAAACTGGAAATAATTGGGCACCTATCTGTTCCCTTCTTAATCTCTACTTTGCCAATATCACCCAGACCCCTGGGACTGTAAATAAGGGGAAACACAACCAGAGCACAGGAATATTCTCAATGAACTGTTTCGTGAGACAGCTATGTGAGGAAATGTTTTCAAATAGGTTCACAAATAAACCTGAATAATTCACGACTGAGAATTTTACAGGCTGCTCATGAATAAAAAAAAAAAAAAACCAAATTTGAGAGAACTCATTATTTGGGGCAAATTACATATACAAATCTTGTTCTTTATATTATTTTTAGCAATTTTATACCAGCCAGCAGTATCAGGGACTCTACCAAGTACTCAAGTAGCAAGAACTATGGAGTCATGAAGGCTTGTGATTTGCTTTCCACGTGGACTGCAATGATAGAGAAGGACAACCACGTGGTTACACAGCTAAACTACCAACTCTCCATTTCACCAATCTCTGTTACAAAGAACCCATAAAGTAAAATTCCATCATTTTTCTACATCCACCAATGAACAGAAATAAAGGCCTGATATTGCCCACCATCCTACCTGTGGCACGAGCAACAGAAGTTTAGAGAGAAAGCATTAAAAATTGTCCATGTAGAGGGTGGCTCTTCCCCTTAATAACTTCCAGAATCAGCAGATTATGCTCTTCCTAATTCAAAACCTATTGCGACTATTGTGCCTAATAATTAAGGATCAGAGAGCAATCAAGGATGATCAAAGATGTGGAATGACCATTTTTTAGTAAAAAATTACTCCAACTATCAATCCAAAGAAGAGACAAAGGAGATATGAAAGATATCTGTAAAGTCACAAGAGTACTGCATTTATTATTCAGTAGTTTCCAGCATATAGGACAAAGTGAAACTGGGAGGTTAAAAATATTATGCATATATGAGTAAGGAAGTTCCTTCCCACTGCATTTTGTGGATATTGAAAATTTACTACAAGCTCAAGGGGAGACAGAAGTCCAGGGAAAATGTGCATTGAGGTCAATTAAATAAAACTATATGTAGCAATGTTTGTGCAAGTTTTCCCAGGTATACAATTTTAGCCACTTAGAGAGAATATGGCCAATTCTTTTGCTCTTATAGCTACCATAGGTAGCTTTAGGACTCATGAACTTATATAAATTTGTTTACAGTTATTCCTATTTTTGGCATCTATAAAAACCACCTGTAGGCTAGAAATTCAATGTTGGCCAAACACAGATACCAGTATTTCCTTTCTTAATCTTGTATAATTCAATCGGTAGAGCAAGATGTATGGCAGTTTCTATTATACTCAGCTTACAGGGGTCCCTGGCATGGTGACAACTTTTAGAATAGACAGCAACACAAATTATTATAAAGAGAGGCAAAATGCGGCATCTTTCTCCCTCAAACCTTTTAAAGATGGTCCCAGTCTTCATGCCTGTCATCAGGATGAAACAGAATTCGTTACAGTTTGAAAAGAATTTAAAATACTACCACCACCAAAGCAGAGAGAAGGAAATTGTAATAGCTAAAGCCCAAAGGTAAAGACACTGAGTTACTGCTTCTCCTGGCTTTGAAAAGGACCCAAACTTAGGCCTGTCACATTCCAGAAAAACACCTTGGCCACTGACATGCTGATTAACTTATAAAGTGGAATTAATTCCCTGCTCTGAGTCCTTTTTTTCCACACTGAAATCCCTTTTCACAAATTCCCCTTTCATTCAATAAGAATCTGCTTCATGGAAATATTTCTGAGCAGCTCCAAACATGATTAACTAAGCTAAAAAACCGAACACAAACCCAATAAATTAAAAGGAGCAAAAAGAAAATCTAGGGAGGAAATTATTCTAGGGAAAAAAAAACAAACCAGAGATACTTGGGTTTCGAAGCATATGTAATAACCGAATTTCTTCCAGTGGCAGAATTAGACAGGAAAGATGGGAAGGAGGACAAAAACAATGGAATAGACATCCTGTCATCTTTAAATGTTTTAATACAAAGGCAAATAATTATGAGAGACAGTGTTTCATTTCAGAAGACAAAAGCTGGTATAGAGAGAATCGATTACACACTATAATTGCATTGATGCTTAAAAGCCATTAGGATGAGAGCTCTGTGCATGTTTCAAGAGGGAAATGTAGTCTTCTGTTTATTCATTTCACTGAATACCCACATAGGCCTTTAGAGGATTATTTCAGAATTAAGAGCAGAGGAGGGTAAAGCCCTAAACTACTTGGAAAAATTCTTCTCTTACGCCCCATTATATTCACTGCCAATCAGCAGCCTGTGCTTAAATATGCAGTCACTGCCAGTGATTTGGAGTGGACACCCAGAAAGGGTGGAAGGGTCAAGTGCAGAAAAACACTTTGTTGTTCTGTGCCTGGCCTGCTCCTGGCTTGCTATTGAAACATGCTGAAACATTTCAGAGGCTCCAGGCTTGGCCAAGGGACAAAGATTTCAAGTGCTGAGAAACCATTTCTGAAGGAAATTTGGAAAGCCAGCAGAGCTACAAGTAAAAACTTGCTTCTGAGGAGTTTCTCAGACACCTGATCTCATGTGCAAACTAGGATTGCAGCACAGTCAGTGGCAGCTAAAAGACAGCAGCACACAACGCTCAGAAAAAGAGGGAATATGCAAGAAAAGACCTACGAAAATATGCCAGTCAGCCACTAGGATCCTACTTCGTAAGTTCTATTTATGGTGGTGTCTTTCTGGTTAAGACCCAGCAGCTCCTAAAGGATTTGGAAATACCCATGAACTCCAAACACACACAGTTTTTCCCCAAACCAGCAATCCAAGCCTCTACTTGAACACATTCACCCAACTCTATCTGAAGAAAGCATGAAGAGGAAAAAGGCAACCAAGATGAGAAAGGCTGAAGATACCTATCCTTGGAAAAAGAACCACGTCCTGGAAGAAAGACTAGGGGTCGGGGAAACGAACAATCAAAAACCTGAGATTTATAAAACATCCAGATTGTTTATTCTGGAGCTCACTACAGAATACAAAAGTGAAAAATTAGCATGTAATGAATAATTTATTTAGCACTTTACTATTGTTTCAACAAATCACTTTCATGAAAGCGATGTGTATTCAAGCAATAAATCACTGTTTAGCACTCTGGCACAAGCAAAAGATAATACTTGACAGTATTACTGAGTGATGTTGCATGGCCACAAGGCAACTACAACAGAGATAAGGATGATATCCTTGAATAATAGACTACCTCCCTCCCACTCCAGGGGAGAAATTGGATCTTTAAGGTAAAACTTTCATCCTGGGGCAGCAGAGGTAGTGAAACTTAAGACTATAAGGTGCCTTTTGTCTTTAGGTCCCAAAAGTGCCCAGAAAACATTAACTGATCACTCCTTCCAAGAGCTCTGTGATGAAAGATGGTTTTATTACAAACATCAAGCACAGAGAGCTCAGGAAAGTTTGTTACGGGAGGTAGGGTGGGAATACTTATTCTGATTAACCCCTTGGTCTTCACTCTTGAAATCATTCTTCCCTCTCCTCTAACAGAGGAAGAGGTGGGTTCATAAGATCCTGACCTGCTCTAATGTTAAGTCACAGCTTCCCCCCCGTCTAGCTCTAAAAGGACATGAGCCAAAGCTTTCTATTCCCCTTGTTGTAATCCTACTGGATTTTGCATCCATGCACAACGCAGATTTTTTTGACTGATCTTCAGTCAGTGATAACACTACATTAAAAGACACAAGGTATGTTTTTCAGAAACTGCAAAAACAAACAAGTCTGGTGTAAAGATGATTTTTTTCTGCACAGTCTTTTGCCACACTGTGTTGGGGGACATCTATTCTTCCAAACACTTGTTCATCCAAAAACACTCTCCACCATTCCCTAGGCATTTTATACATAAAAATGCTAATAAAATGCATCACCATTGACAAACTTAGTAGGTATCATCTTATGGCAACTTCCTGTTAATGGAGTTAAATTAGAAATTAATTTGGCTCAGGCCTAAGATTCAGAAAGTGCCCTATGAGCTCTCTGGCTGCCAACACTAACTTGGTGACTTGTTACTCCTCAATAGTGATAAGAAGAGAAGATGAAAAATCAAGTCCTTGTGTTCTCAGCTTCTCCCAAATCAGGAGAAATCTCAGGGCCAAATTCAGCACAATATTTACTTTGTGTGTTAATCACATGAACAACAACACAAAGCAAGAATTTAGTGCACTTGGTTTGCCATGAACAAATAGGACAAACCATCCATTCAGCTTGGACTCACTGGGCTCCACAGGCCAGGAAATAGGAGGAATTAGAGTAACACAGGGCTTTCTAGTGTCTCTTTGCTCTAGAAAGAGACAGGGCAGAAGGTAAGGACAACTAACCTTAACTAATTAGTTAAGCCTTTATTACTGAAAATTAGACCACTCTGAAACTCCAGAGGAGTGAGCCCAGTCTCAAACAGAGGTATTTCAACCATCACTGAGTACGTTCTGTCATTTGACAAATTATATGCCTGATTAGACGAGGTAAGTTCCTCAGTTCCCTGCATTCTTCCACCCACTCCAGCTGCAACAAAATATGCCATCAGCAGCTGTTTGTTTGAAGCTGGAAGGCATCCTGAGACCAATTGTAATGCAAAGGTCATATTTTCCAAGCTGTTTATAGACAGTAATTTGTAAAGCTATAATGTCACATGTTGTCAATAATTCAGGGTGGGAAATTTAAACAGTTAATATATCATCAATTCTTTGCTGTCCCACCTTATCTCTTTCTCCCCAAGGAGCTGTTAAACCATGCTTCATCAGGGCATATTCCTTGAACCTCAGACTCAAAGGTTTCATTTGTTTATGGAAAGAAACTTAGGATGGTAAGATGTGAGTAATCCCATAACAGGCACCCAGGGATCATAACAGACATAAAGTGCACATTTCAGACTTGGGATATAAATTGCTGTTAAAGGTCTAGTCTCACCGGGACTCTATATTCTATAAAACAGGTTGATGCTGTCAGAATGAAAACTGTTGCGTTTTAGCAGAGGGAAGAGGATTTAGTCAAAACAACTTGTTAAATGAAGATATATACAAAGTAAGATCCTTCCCCCAGTTCTTTTGGGGGATAAAAACAGACCAACCAGACACACAAAACCCTGTCATCAAAACATGAATCACAGGTTATTTCTTTTTTTCTTCACACTATCCCCATCCAATTTACAGCCACCAGCTAAAGATGAAACAGCTCCCATGGGTGTCATCAGCTCCAACAGCGAGCCAGGGCAGGACTAGTAACAAGCACAAGCATCAAGATAACAACAGTGTAAGGGGTTTGCACCTTGGAAAGCTGCACCCATCTGTTGCTGCATTCCCACCTGGGATCCCCACGAAATTTGTTTCAGCAACACAACACTTTGGGAAACTGAGAACATCTACTGACCCGCAGCACTGATGCAAACTTCCTCAGGAAGGAGATCACACAAACCTTCAAGCTGCATGTTCACATTCTCACAGAAAAACTGAAATTGTGGCTATTCTGTCAAAGTATGTCCAACAGAAGTCAATTATTCCATCTTGTAATCAGCCATACTATTTATAACTAATATATATAAGACAATACATTTAGTAACACTGTGGCCAAAATGACAGTCCTCTCAAGCTTCAAAAAATTTTTTAAAAATCAAGGTTTTTATTCTTTAGAAAGTCCTTTATTGCTCTCTACACCTTTCCTTCCCCTTCAAACTTGAGTCCTATATTTCCTGTGCTATAGTTTTTAAGTATGTTCACTTGCTACTTATAAAATAAGAGGAAAGGCACATGTCCATCTGCTGCAGAGGGTTCATCTCTTAAAGTTAGGGAGCAGGACAGTAACTTGCACCTCACACCTCCTTTTTCCTCTGGCACATATTTTATCAAGAAGCTACCTTAAAAGGAGGGGAAAGTCAAAGCATATTACAAACCAACGCACAAAAATCTTATTAACCCACTAAGATGTGTGACTAAGATCCTATTATCTTAGGATAAAAAACCTAAGCTGCCTCCTGCCTATATCCTCAAGGCTTTGGCAGAACGCATAGGAAAGGCACGTCCCAAGTGACTGGTGAATTTCATTTTTCCTCCTTCTCCTCCTCATTCATTGTCAAGTGAGATGTAGGAGGAGATATTCTTATTTTTCTATATATAAACTACCTAAGTTTGGGATTTTCATGTGGTGTTTTGGGAGTGAAAAAGCCAAGTCAGTTCCTGATTTCCTCTCTCAGCACAGAGCAATAAACAAAGGACAAAAGGCTACTGAGTAGAAGCTCAATACCAAAACTGCCACACCCAAACCAGTGACCATTTTTTGTAACATCTGACCAGTGCCATCATCCCGCTCCAACAGCGATGAATAAAATCATCCTGTGGAAGCAGATGTCCTTTAGACTTCAGACATTATAAGCAAATTGATAATCCCCTCTAGTGAGAGTACCTTTGATATCTAAAAAAACCCCAAAACTCTCTTACATTAAACAAAAGCCTACCAACACATGGGAGCAAGGAGGATTTCTTTATTGGGTGTCATCTTAACCCCAGAACTAACCCACATACCCCAATCTCCCTGATGGCTTTGCCATATACCTTATTTAAGCTTGTTAAAAATGAAAAGCAATGTATTGACTGTCATTTTCAAAATTCCTATAACTTGAGAAAAATTTCTATTAGAGCTTGCCAACAAAACTAACCACCCTTCCTGAAGTGTGTAGCACAGAAAAATGGCCCATTCCTCTCAATACACTGCAGAGAAATGTATTCTTTCATCAGCTGTATCAAATGCAACAGTGAAAGCTGGAGGAAACGTATTTTGAGTTCCTCTCAGAATTTCAGACTCCAATAAAAACCTTTCAGACTGAAAACTTGGGGTTTCAGGATTTCTGCGTATTTTTCCACCGCTTGTTAACATTACACAAATAACATCCTACAGATACAGAAGTACTGATTCCAAAACTCTGTGGGCAAGAGTCATCCGTGAAAGTCTAACAAAGGATTCAAACTGGAAGCTCTGGCAAGTCCCAGATAATCTGGGAGCACTAGAGAGCATTGGCTTAGAGATTTAATTTCAGAAGCACTCAACATCTTGAAAATAATTTTTCTACTCTCCTACAAAGAAACCCACTTAATTTCTGAGTGCAAACCTGCAGCAAAATAAGCATCTCTCCCACTTACACATCTCTGCTTTTTTCAGCATTGCATTCCCAAATTTTAGTCCACTGATCTTTTCACTCACCAACAGCAAATCAATCTGCCCTTGCCCTAGACTAAGAAGGGGTTTAGAGACCTGAATTTTCCCCCAAAGCTGGACATTGCTTCCATACATTTTCTCATCCGCACGCCATTACGCCCAAAACAAACTAGAGAAATAGCATGGATTCAGTTGTTATAGCAGAGACTCCCCCTAAATAATTTCTAAAGGAAACTTTCAGCCCTGTCACCAGTTCGCTGACCCATCTAAATTTGTCTTACAATCAGCCATTTATCAAGACAGGTATGAAATGAAGCTTTATATACCATTCCCTTTGACTTATGTTTTACATTTGACACATGTGCCTCCAGGGAAGCACAGACCACTTTTTCCCCACCATCTCTTCAGCTTGCTCAACACCTGTCCTCAAGGAAAATGATATTTCTGTATTTCTGCCTTTAAGCCACACAAGCAACTGAATAAATAGGCCTTATGTAAGAAAAATATTCTCATAATTTCACCTACCACCTTTATCCTCAGCTTCTTGTTTCGTTCAGATCAGTAAGAAAAGTAGATTATTAGCCTTTACCCTTGGCTTGCCATTAATCAAGTAGCTCAGTGTCGTACAACAAGCAGTTTATATTCCCCAAAAAGATTAAAGAGGGAAGAAATAACCTGGTATCACTCCGTGTGTTTCCAGTGGAGCACCAATAATTTCAATCACTTGGGGATACCACTAGGGAAGACAAGATATTCCCAGGAATTCTTACAGTGGGAATAGTGCACTCCGAGGAACAAATCTTCAGCCAGTGGAAAGCAGCAGAACATGAGGAATTATTGCCTCCAGCTTCCTTCAATGAAAGATTTGCCTCACTAGGAAACAAACACAGCTGGGAAAACCTAAACAAGAAATGATGTAGGCAAGGGCTGCAACTCTTGCCCCCACTTGCACTAAGCTCAGGAGCCCTGAAAAATAGGTTTATAAGCTGCAGGAAGCTCAGCTCTCCAAGGGGTTTCCCTTATTCTTTTTCTACTGCAGAGACAGTTTCATGCATACACTTGAAGGCTACTCCACAAACTGAAGCAAAGAAATTCTGTTAGCACTGAACTTAGTCAAATTAAATCTGTCAGGAAAACTAATGAAAGCTACTTCCTAAATCGAAAAGGACAACACTGATGCTATTTGCACCATGCTCACAGAGAAACACATACCTGAGAGTGGCGGGTGTCTGGATAAGCAATGCTGCATGTTACCCTTCACTGTGAAAACTCCCTCAATTTTATCACTAGCCTTGCAGTATCTGCTGTACTGAAGATGTACCTGATGCTAAAAGAGAGGCTTACGTGCAATTTTATGAAATTTTAAAAAACTTGCTTTTCCATTTTTGTTAAAAATTCAGGAACTATCCTTAAACAAAAAAAAATATATATATATATACACCTTTCATCTGGAAAAAGTCTCATGAAGCTATAAGCTGTCATTATGATTTTTCTTTGACACTGAAGATGTAATAGCAAGACACAGCATTACCAGACAGTGGCTTCCCTTTTTAATGGGGTAAGTTACAACCAGTGTGAAAAGGTATCAGCTCTACAGATTTAGTTGTGACAACCAAAAACAAAATTCAGTTCTAAGTAATGAGCTTCCTATCATTTTGAAAGGGTTTATCACTGTACAAATGCATCTAAAGATTAAAGACTACTCAGCTGAAACTCACTGACATGTCGTTAAACCAGTAAAATCTTTCCATAAAAACTGTCTTATCCTTTTTAAGCCAGTTTCTTCTTCAATAGGAAAAAGAACGTTATGCATTTTAGAAGATGATTAAAGCAAAACCAAGCTGAAAAATAAAAATGTCACATTGTTTCCCAAAGAAAGAATTAGGGTCCTCTGGCTTTAATTTCCTACACAGAGAAAATACGTTATTTAGTGTTATCTCCATGTTAAATTTGAAAAGGTGCCGCAAATATCAGCACAAAATGAACCAGAGCATTATGTTGGAAAAGAAGCAGATGAAGCAGCAGTAACTCTCATTCACCAAAACCAATCTCACTAGGAAAAGGCAGACAACCTGGAGGTAGAGAGAGAACTAAAGAGTTTTTTGTTGTTTCCTCCTAGCTTTTCCTATTCCTTCCTCCCTCTGTATGCAGAAAGCAAAGTGATTGCTCATGTCAAACGAGTAGAGCGACAGGAAACTCTGTGCCTGGCAGCGAGAAAGGCACAAAGTGAACGCAATCCTTGCCATCAGCTGCACAAAGCACAGCTCAGCCCAGCTGGATGCAGCAGCACTGAAACACAGGATGGCATGAGAAGAAGCCTGATGCTGAATTTTATTTTAGGTTGTCTCAAGTAAATCTGTAGACCTGCACCCAGAAACCCCTCAGTAATCACCCCCCGAGCCCATCCAAACCAATGCTGTGCCCCCCAGAGGATGAATTCCTCTAAGAACTGCCAGGTAAGAGCTGACACACGCTGATGTTGTCTTCGTGTTTGTTCAATGGGAAACATTTGAGTGTCCAAAGGAGGGCAACAAAGATGGTGAAGGGCCCTGAGGGGAAGCCGTGTGAGAAGAGACTGAGGTCACTTGATCTGTTCAGCCTGGAGAAGAAGAGACTGAGGGGAGAACTCATTGCAGTTACAGCTTCCTTATGAGAGGAAGAGGAGGGGCAGACACAGATCTCTTCTCTGTGGTGACAGTGACAGGACCCGAGGGAATGACCTGAAGATGTGCCAGGCGAGGTTTAGGCTGGACATTAAGAAAAGGTTCTTCACCCAGAGGGTGGCTGGGCACTGGAACAGGCTCCACAGGGAAGTGGACACAGCACCAAGCCTGACAGAGCTCAAGAAGTGTTTGGACAATGCTCTCAAGGCACAAGATGTGACTCTTGGGGATGGTCCTGTGCAGGGCCAGGAGTTGGACTCAATGATCCTTGTGGGTCCCATCCAACTCAGCATATTCTGGGATTGTGTGATTTAAATTCCAACATCATTCACAAGTGAGAAGTTACACAAACTAGGGTTACTCAAAAAAATACCTTCCTCTCAATTGTGAGGATGTGTGCAAAAACGTAGCAGGGAATAGAGCAGCTCCTGGTCAAACAGCACGGCCTGTTTAGAACAAAACTCCTCTGACACTCAGTTTTCTTTTCCAGACCCACCATGCTCACTATCCTTAGAATTCTGAAATTGCACACTGCCACGGTAAAGAGCGATCTGTCCCACCAAGTTCATCTGCACCAAAAGATGAGCTAATTTGGAAAAGGCCACTGGGTAAATAAAGCACAACTGCAGCTTGTGCGGATGCGGAAATCATGGTCATCATTTCCACACCAAATTACCCAGCTTGCACTGGCAATTACACTAATTCCCTGCACAAATTACACACAGAACTGCATGAGCACATTGTTTATGCAGTAATCTGCATTTCCAATTATTACTATTTTTTTTTAAATTGACCCTAAAGCTTTTAGTGGCTGATATTGAGACACTGGTAAGCAGGAAGAGTAGTAGACAATGTTTTTTTTCTAGAGATGTACATCCATTTCATAGAGACACTTCTGTTTTGCTGAATAACAAATTCACTTTCTTCTTTTTCACTTCCTGAGGAACAAAGTTCTGCTTTCTGCTTTAAGTACTTTGGAAAAAAAAACAACAGTGTATATATAGCAAGGGGATGAAGGGGATGTAGCATTATGGTGACAAGCAGTTTGCATTAGTATAGGAGCAAATTACTGCTTCAGTTCTAGAAGAGTAGCAAAGCTGACTAATGCAGTCCCCTCCTTCCATAATGTGCAACCAATAATTCACAGTAAAGTTTGTTTGGGTTTTGAGGTTTTTTTTTTTTTGGAAGGCATGGGTGGGAAGGTCAAGATGATATGAAACAAAAAATTTATATTTGGTATCAAGCGAGTCTCACCATTTCAGGGAACAGAAAAATGCCATTCACTATGCTCTGTAATTCTAAAACTCTTTCCTGTCTTACTTGGTAGAAAAGAAGACAGAATAAAATGCAGTAAAAAAAAAATGTACCACCAAATGCATACAATAGACAGGAGAAAAGCTTTCAAAGATCAAGCACTGTATGTTCTGGACTTTGATGGAAAACAATAGTAGTAAAAAAACCCACGTTATCTTTCTCCATTTATCTTAAGATCTAATCCAGGGTGTCAGGTATGTTTATATTTCTGCTTGCCTGCCTATACTAACCTGGGATGTGACCCCGCATGGACAGAGGTGCCCAAGGAAGCTCTGAATATATACATTGATTGTGGTGGTCAAACTTGGTCAAGGGACAGCAAGGCTGCTTCCAGCATAGCAGTGCAAATCCCTGTTATCTCATCACAGCCAAGCGTGTTTAGAGAGTACCTTACCAGCACAATATATAAACATATCTACATATGCAAAAGACTTTTAGCACAGACATACAGCCTCAGTTATGTGAGCACACTATCAGCAGTCTCTAGATTGAGGGCAACTGCTCTGCAATTAAATAAAATACTTTCTACTTACTAAACAAAATGTCATATTTAATTTCTTTTTTTATTTTTCTTCTTCTTATGTAAATAGACTATTATGACTTCAGGTTCTTAAATTGCTTTTAAATGCTGGCGATTTAGCTAGAAAAGAAATAAGCAATCTAAACATCCTTCAAGTGCACTGTTCAATCTCAACTGAACTTGTCTATTTTTACATTAAAAAGGCATGGTCTCATTCACTATTCCCAAAGAAAATCAAATTGAATTATTCAATAGATTTTTTTTTAAAAAATCTCCAAACAGCTGTTTTCTCCACTTACTCATTTTCTTTAGAACTATTACATCCTTCTCTCCTCTGCCTCCAGATAAAACCCCAAACCAACAAAACATGAAAACACACAGCAAAATCCCCTGCAGCAAGGGGTTCACAATCAGTTCTACTGTGAGCTGTCTAATTCTTAGCATTTCAAACAGTCATCTGTTCCAAGGTGGTGTTAGTTATTCCAGCCACCACAGCAACACAGATCCAGTTCCTCGGCAGGATTTCAGTCCCTCACTCTCACTAGTGAATTAGGCAACTAAAAACATTCGTGACTGGAGAACTGAGGTTTTCCACCTCTGTCTAATGCGTTAAATCAGAAATGACACTATTCTCCTTTGCTTTCCACTTAGAGAACAAATCATCTCATTTTATGCAGGGTGCTAAAGAAATAAAGGAAGCTAGATGAAAAGAATAGGTTCACCTTTCATTCTGACTATAAGATCATGTAATTTTTTTTTCTGTCCAAATCTAGCTTCTGCAAGCTTGTCATTTGTACTTATGAGTCACCTTCTATTGGCAGCTGTTCTCTGTCTTTCTCAGGGAATGAAGGAATGAGGTCCCATAAATCTATTTTGAAAAGGAAAAAAATCCAGCCAAGCAGTCTTTCCTCTCTCCCGTTTTTGAAGGAATATAGTTTAGGTACCTGTAAACAAAAGGATGGAGATGCCCATGTAAAAATATAAAGTGACTAAGAACTCAGCGTATCACATCTCCTCGGTGACTTTGAACTCTTCAAGCATTGTGCAAAAGATAAGGCAAGACGAAGAGCTTCCAAGTGCTGGTGTTCAAGGAAAACAGGGCAGCAACATCAAACAGAAAATTAAACTGTATTTGTGGACTGTTTCTTTGTGTTTCATGCCATGATATTTTCACTGGCTAGAACACTGACATTTATTAGCTCTTGGCTTGTAAAGCGGACACAAGACTTATCACAGCCCTAAAATCAGATATCAAAAGTAATTTTTCTCCCTGGTTTAGACCAAAATCACCTCAGAATCTATATAGCAGTGCCAGAGCCCCTCTTTTTCCAAAAGCAAGTTTTGAGAATGCAGCTGAATGCAGTAAGAAGCAAGTTATCTTCAGACCTGCAGCATCATTTGTCATTAGATTAACACAAGAACGCCAAATTTAGGCAGCCGTACAGTCTAAAAATCTAAGCTATGGAAGTAAAAATCAGCAATACAAAATCAATTGCTAGCACCATAAGCTTGCATTTCAAATCCCCAGTTTCTATCATCCTCCCTAAGTAGGCTGTTGTCATTACCTGAGCCTCATCATTTGCACATTAAGTTGGATAAGATGAATTATTTCCATTAGCCAGCAAAGCATTACAAGTCTCATGGGGGAGATTCTGCTGAATCCTTAGTTTGAAATGCAGCAGTGGTTAAAAAACAAGCCTTTGGCTCCAGAAGAGGCCTTGTACTTAACATCCTTGAAGACAGACAGACATGTCTGTAGCATTGGTATGGCCAAATAAGTTTTCACACACACATTAGCAGTGAGAGCTTGGGCTCTGCTTCCTGAGCTGCAGTTTTACACCCACTGAGCAGCAGGAAGTCTCCTATAACCTTTAGCTATTTCACATAAAAGGTGTGTGGAAGCAGTGCTGGTTTGGGGTGCTGCCTGCCATGAAAAAATGCAAGAGAGGATACCATAGAGCTGCCTAATCAGCCCAGTGCTTGCAAGACAGACATGCCTCTGCCATCTGCTCCTGGTTTTATTTTAGACCCCAGAGTGCAAGGTAGCACATTATCTAACTGCCCTGAGTCACTTATGTGCCCATAACAAGGAGCTCAGAAGCTTCACTGTGAACTGCAAATCTCATACCAGATGTTGCAACCCCCACTGCATCACAGACAAATCATTCACAGGTCTCACATCAGAAACATTTCTGTAATTACACAGCTCTGTTGAACAGGTGTCTCTTAGTAACCAGGCTTTTATTTTCTGCACATCTGTTTCTTTGCAACCTCACACCTTCCCTACTGATATTATTGCTGCCCTTGCCAGAAGAGAAGCAACAGTTTGCAAGTGGTTTATCCAAAAAGTCCAGAAGTTTTGCTTAAGAATTGAATTAGAAAATTTCCAGAAATTTTAATATAGTGCTATGTAAATATGCTGGTTTAAAATCTCATAAAATTTCAGAAATACTTCCTCTGGACTGAGACTTGGCAACCACTCCACAGAACCCAACCGCATGGACAAAATTTTTGGTATTAGTTAAAACACAAATCATTTTTTAATTTTTTTTTTTCAGTTCTTGATACTTACAGGATCATGTTTATAATAGAATAAGACTGATGTCTTTAATAATTTGGCAAGTTCCATTCCCGTGTGCATGTTTTGTAAATGATGTTATAAACGGTAATTGAAGTAAACGGTTTACAAACTAAACAAAAATTCCTTCAAATTGTTTATTTGGAGCAAGAATAAAATATCTGGCACTATTTTATTTAAAGCAAGCAGCCAAGTATCAGCGTGATGCTGTGCTGAAGGAGCAGTAATACAACCAAGCCCTCCTGTGCTTCCAGGAAACCCCAGAAAGATTTTTTGTTGCAGCCAGAAGACAGGTCCATAAAACAACAGGAGCCTAAAGCAAGCACGTGAGACAACATCCAGGAAGAAAAGCAAAACAGGTCATGAACATTTAAAAAAAACAGGTTATAAACAAAGGAATTGGTTTATAAATAAAATTGTTTTTCTCACAATCCAGCATCAAGCTGGGGCATCAAATCACAATCAGTATTTATTTCAATGCCTTTTAATAAGATGTAAGTATGGACAGGTCACTTATCTCCAGACCCTGTCAATCGCTGGGAGATTTTAAACACACAACGTCTCAGCACATATTCTTTAGCCTCCTGTTCTGGCAACCTTCTTCATCTGCACACACACAAGTACTTACAGAAATCGTTCACACAAACTCACAGAAAGGACATGAGTCTGCAGGCAACAATATGTTCCTCTAAATGGCAGTGTTTCTCAGTAACAGCACAGCAGCAGCAGAGGTGGGAACTAACATCTTGAGAGGGATAAGTGACATGGTCTCGAGTGTTTCCCAGGAGGAATACGGCAAAACTGAGCTGACTGAATTTGGCACATCACACACTACAATCTGCTCAAAGCCAAAAGGACCATTCAGATTCTCCAAGTCCAAAATATCTCCTTACTCTGAGTCAGAAACTGGTGTGGTGTGAAGGTGAGCAGCTGGAGGTGAGGGGATGAGACAACCACAACACGGTACCAGGATGAGAGCATCACACAGCCACATTTGTTCACCTGCTCACCTCTAGCATTTCTAAACTAGAGAGATGTATTTTAAAGAACTCTGAGCTGGATCAGTACAAGCTGGTAAATTTGTCATCGACAATGTTTTTTCATCAAACATGGAGTGACAAGAAGTTACGTAATTTATCCACTGTCAGTTAACTGTTCGCTCTTTTTGGATTCAATAAAGTACCAAAAATACAGGAGGGATTCCATGTAAATGGCATAAATTGAATGCGGTTTTGCAATAAAAATTACTTCTTTGGCTCTAAGCTCTTTTAGTTTTGCTAATTAACATGTTGATAATGAATACTTCATGCTGAGTCTGGTGGTCCAATTCAAACAAAAGAATTTAACTGGATAGCAAGCATTTTAAGGGAAGGACACTGCAGACTTTGAATGTCCCTAATGGTCTTTTTTCAGTCAACCCATACAAAACTCTTCTCCCTGCTGTTTGCCTTTAAAATGACTAAACAAAAACATCAGTTATCCATGCAGCTGCATCTCTAGGTAGAGCTCCCACTGATTTGAAAAACAAACAACAAACAAAACCAAACATACATCAAAACAAAACACATACACAAAAAATCCTCCAAAACAAACAAACAACAAAAAACCAATGCACCAAAAAACCCAGACAACTTCCCTATGTTCCCACAAGCCACGTCCCAGCAACTCTCTCAATCATTTCAAGCAGAAATTTTATATACTAATTAGAAGTACATAGCAGGTTTTATTTATGGAATTTAATATCCCTTAAAAAGAACTCAAGAGGATGAGAGTCTGACCCTAACTGTGGACTTAACAACTTAGGTACCACAGTTTGGAAAGACTGCCCATAATATATAGATAACACAAAACATATGTGGAAGCACTTCAGGTTGCTCAAGCAGAAAGAAGCAGCTGATTTATCTATCAGTGACACATTTGCAACCACACTGGATGCTGCATAAAACATTACCCTGGGCACATGTAATGCACAAGTTTATTTCCCTGAATTCTGTACAACTTTACTTTATGGCAAACACTAGAGGAAAACTTTGAAAGGAAAAAAAAGAGAGAGACAAATCAAACCCTCCCCCCAAAAAACAAATAAAAAAAGCTTGTCAGATTTCCTCAGCCTTGACACCACAAGGTGTAGTTTGAATGTTCAAAATCTGTAAGGTCACTTTATCAAGGAGAGAAAGAGGGGGAAAGGAGTAACTGGTATGTGAAAGCATTAGATCACTGCAGGATTACAATAAAGCTATCTCTGAGATATAGCACAGCACTGCCAGAAGTAATTAGTACTCTATCTGGAAGACATATATTACCAGCAAGAGATCTGTGATTACTTTTAGTTGGGCTAATGAAAGACCTGTGCTCATCCCTATTCCAATTCATTTCTACTCGCTCCTATTCGGCTTTATCAGCATTGGGATTAACATCAGTAATGGGGCTGTGTGCGTATTTACACATCGTAATTAAGTGCTGGGGGAAGACGGAAGGGAGCTCTTTGAGATCATTTATTAAAATGCAGGCACACTGCTAATCAGAGTCAAAATTTAGGGAGAAGTTACTACAAAATAAAAACCCAATCCAGGATGACAAAACAGGAGTTCTCCTGAGCCCTCCTTGGGGCGATGAATTACTCAGGATTCACTGACAGCATCAGAGGGACTCTGGAAAGGGCTGGAGTACCCATGTGAAAATCTGTGTTACAGTTAAGTCTGGCTCAAAAGCTGTGTTCAAGCAGAGGAGTGATTTACTCGTTAGATGCTACCCATCATATCAAAGAAAGGTGAAGATCTTGGCCATTATGGCCTGGATTCAGCAAAGCACTTAAGCACATCCTTTACAATGAACATCTCTTTGATATCACCCCAATCCAAAAAAACTGCATAAAAATATTCTTAATTCCAAGGTCAATTTCCCTTGCATTAAGCCTCTGCTTAACCTGACCTGCTGCTAAGTCTCAGTATTGCTGGTTTCAATGCCCAGCTGCATCTGCAGGTTGGTTGTCAGTGTGCCCCTCACACAGAATTTTTGTTAACATCGTGGAGCAGTTAATTCACTGCAGTATGTTCTTCACCAAGATCTCTCACTTGAGCAGATCCGCATAAATTTGCTTTCTAGCAAACATTCAGAAGGCTGGAGATTTTATTGGGTACTGCTGGATTTATGTAATTGATAGAAACTAGTCTGGTAGAGATTACAGATCATACAGAAATCCATTTAAAAAGACCCTCTGGCCATTACATATGTGTTAAGTATTTGTTCTCTATCTATAGATATGATTTATAACATCTTCCGCTTACTACCATACTGTAAAATAAGCATTTGAGACTCAATCAGGATTTTGGTTCCTTCCCAGAAGTTACGGTGATTGGATTTTTCACAAGTCCAAAAGATTTCGGGTGAGCTGTGTTCAGTGTCCTAAAGAATTCTTTTCTCCAAGGGCTATCCTTGAGGTCCAGCATTTTTATGGCTCCCATTAAAAAACACCATAAGCTTTCTGCCTTGTTATTTACCTTCTTGCTTTCCACAGAGCAGTTACATTTCAGTAGCAAAGCCAGTACCAGCTGCATTCAAGCTTTAAAATCTTTAGCAATTAATTGCATTTATATAAGTGCCAAGAAATTTTATTCTTAAGATCGTATTTTACTATCCCTTCTGCTGGAGCCAACCCTTGCACACCACACGCACACACACAAGCCAAAACCCAGAAATGACTGTAACTCGGCAACACAGCTACAAACCTCATCAGAAAAACCAAGTACATTAAAAACATTAATTAATTTCAGCCACATGCCCTCCTCAGTGAAGTGGGTAATTACTATCCCCATTAAGCACAAGTGGAAAAACTAAAGGAGAATGATTTGCCCAGGTCAAACAAGGTGTACGGCACAGAACAGAGCGCTCATAACTCTAGCCAGCAAGCCATCCTTTTCTTCGTATAACCCACATAATTAAATTCTTTCAGTCCAGTATGCAAATTACCAGAAGTCAACATGATGAAAGCAAGGCTACAGTTTCTTCCTCAAACATAAATAACACGTCTATCTCCTCACTTGCCTACTTTTAGTATTCTCATGAATATTCACATCAGAGTTTCTCCCTCAGAATGCTCTGGAGAAAGAAAAAAAGAGTAACGACCTACTTAAAAAAAAATATCTAATGACCTACTGCAAGTTGGAGTCATTTATTGGCTGTAAGGTGATTAACTGTGTATGCATAGCCTGAAAGGCAAAAAGCAAAGTTTGTGGACTGGGTCCAAAGAGAGCAACCAGGTTCTGATGATAAAGAGAGATCTGCCCACAGTAAGTAGGTTTGAACTGGCAATTCGACAGGAGCTTAAGAGATTCACCTAATTTACATATTTATTCGGGTTTTTTTTTTCTTTTCTGGGGGGGGAGGGAGGGGCAGGGTACATTATAAGTAAGCCCAACTTCCTTGATACAGCAGCAGAAGCACTTTGTTAGCTGATTTCATCAGCAATATAAGCCTGCAGCTAATTGTTTCTCTCTGTACCCCAGGCTTAAGGGAACTAAGTTTGCTGATGGGTTAATTCATTAGAATTAACTCCCGCAAAGACATAGAATGGTTTGGGTGGGAAGGGACCTTAAAGATCACCTAGCTCCATACCATGCTTCCTACCCTGCTCCCTTCACAGTGCTGCTTCCCTTCAGCCTGTCTAAACGCCCTCATGGGTTAAAGTAGAGGGCACTACATTTTCTTTTATAGGGCTGGGTGGAATAAAAACTGCGCTCTCCAGAATCACTATAAGAAGGCAGAGCCTGCAGTGCTGACTCTGCCACCAAGTTTTTTCCATCAGCCTCAGGAACCTCACATCATACTCTTTTATCACTACTTTCCATTTCCTTACCTCAGCAATTCTGTCAGACACGACCGAGGGATGTGGTGGTCAAGCCATCTCAGCTCATCAGTCCACCACTAATGCCTTCATGTGTAAAGACATCTCTTGTTTACACAATATATCCTTGACACCATTTCTGTTTACATTAAATTAAAATTAATCAGCCAGGCACTTGCCACAGCAATCCATGTAACTCAGCTTGGCAGCATATTATCAGTAGCTAAGCAATATTAGCTTTGTATGATTAGGATCTCCTGGGAACTCCTTCCCTGAGAGGACTGCAGGTGTTGCAGTCATAAAACATTATGCTCCTTCCTAAGCATCTGTATAACAGCCTTTTCCAAGGACAGCATAGAAAACTGGAATGGCAGCTCAAACCTGATTTATTAGTGTGGACATCACAGGTATGCAAGTCCTTAAGTTATCAACTCATCCTCCAGCAAGAAACCCTACAGTTCATTAACCCTTTCAGTAGGTGTCACAGTGCAGGCACCCTCACAGCCTACTGTCAGGCAGCAGACTGTCTGTGGGTCACCATCAGGAAGGGTTTCATTAGGTTGGCTTCTTCCTTACTTATTCTGCCCCCAAGATGTTCAGTTCTTTGATGCAAAATCCCCATGTGTTTACTCACATTTTAGTACCTAACTATTGCGGGGTCAACCCTGCCTTGCTGTTGTCAGGAGAGCTGCCCGTGCTGGGCTGCTGGGTATCAGCTGGCAAGGGCTGACCACAACAGCTTCTGGTGACCTGCCTGTTTACTAGAAATAAATATCTGTAAACATCTTGGAACACATGCCGGAGGATTTAGATAAACCACATGTTTCAGGAAAAAACTAAAACAAAGACACCAATGCATAAAAATAAATTCTTTAAAAGCTACAATTTCTGTCTCTCCTGCTGTCTTAAGGATTGGGATGGTAATTTCAAACCCTGTTAAGGATAGCATCCGAACGGTCAGGACAAATAGCGACAGTCTTTGCACCCAGACAAGCAGATTGTCCCAGTTACAGGAAAGGTTGCCTAAAGGTACAGCTTCTGCCAGAAGAGAGAGCAGCTGTTGCACTGTAAATAGAATCAACTTCAGCATTAGATTACAACCGATGTGACAGGGTTTTGTTTTCCCTTTACATTCTCTCTTAGCCAAAGAACATTTCTGCACTTAGGGTGCATCCCATCTAAAGGCAGGCTATTAACCAGGATGGTTTCCCAGGAAAAGGGCAAAGCACACACACAGACAAACAAACAAAACAATTTTTTTAATAAAAAGGACATTTTTCCTCCTACTCGTTTCAGTGCAATGAATAACCCAAGCCAACCTATGCATTGATCATTTCCTTAGAGACAGAGATGCTTGACTCTTGACCTGCAAAATTACTAACTTTTCTAGACACTTGTGCTCATGTGTACATGCATGAAAAAACATTTATATAAATCTATACTTGTCTGCGAAAAATAACTTGTTTAATCAATGCAAACCCCATTGACATTCCTCCTGTGTTTTTCATGTATTTTACTGAGGCAGAATGTTCGTGGAAAAAAATTCATTTGCCCATCTGAAACAATTCACTTCCCTGCCAGCATTCCAGTGATAATTTTTTTTAGTTTTAAAGATACAACTTTTTTGTTTTGCTGGTGTGGAGAGATTTATAACAATTTCCTGAAGCCTTAATTAACTTGAGAAACCATGGGAGTTGCCAGACAAAAACCATTCTTGGTAGAAAAAGCCAGGAAAATATGAACACTTTCTTCCAGCTTGGAAATCTGCTGCTTCATTTTTTTAATTAGTCATATTGCAGAAGGTTGGATTAGTCATGGAATCACCTAAAAGTTGTGATAAAAAGCCTTGCAATTTTACTACTGAAATTACACGTAGGTTCTAAGATTTGAAGAATTTGACATTCATATCCCATATATTATTATGCTGAGTAAAACTCAAGACAATACCTGCTATCTTTAAGAGGCTCCTATACCTGAAAAAGGAGAAAAAAACCTGTTAACTTATACTAAACCTAGCCAAGGAAGAAGGATGTTGAAAGTGAATTTTCAGTAAGATCTGAAGAAGAGAGAAAAGGGCCAAACTCTGTGCTTATGAAAAACAAGTGGTTCACAGTCATTATTAGGCATCAAAAAAATCCAGGGCATGACTTCATTGCTTTTACAAAGATCTGATTCAATCACATTCAGTAGGAGTGCAGAGTGTTTTTATTGCTGCTTGTGCTACTCTGGGTGTACAGGTGGCTGCAGGGGAACAGGCTGAGGCTCCACTCTAACCTGAGAGAGATTTGTCTAAAATCTTCCCCAGTTTTTCTGTTGTTACAACTGAACCGAGCCAGTGTGTTACAGTGCTACTAAATAAGAGTTTAGAGAAACAGAATCAAATCAAGTGTGGGATATAAATCACTTGGCTTTAAAAAAAGTACTTTTATTCTCACTGTTAGAGCCTAGATCAATTCAGCAGATCTTTCAGACCTTCAGCAGGAATGGTCACAGCCACGTTTTCTGTAGTTTAATTGTAACACACACAGGATTTCAATAAATCATCCGCAAACCTGAGCTACCAAGAAAGAACAAAATGTGTCAATGCACAGTGTAGTGGCCAGGAAAGGTCAATACAAGGAACCAAAGGCAGTGTGGACCATCACCCACCATGAACCCCGCTGAGAACCCTTTATTGCTTCTACAGTACCTGCACCATGTTGGTCTTTCTTAGCCATAATAAGAATAGATCAGAGGGATGATGAACATTAAGGTGTTCTCTCCATTATGAGCTCCAGCATTCTCTCAAGTATTTTCCTACAGCAACTATCAAGACAGCATCCTCTGCTGTCATGACACTTTGTTATATTATGGCTCTAAATACACATTCCAAAAATAAACCTGCTAGTACCAACAAGGTCTCTCTGGGAGTGGCTGTGGGGGCATAAGAGTTAAGGAATGGGAACAGGATCACCGAAAAAGGTTTCCATTTTGGAGTCTCAACCTATCCACCATTGACTGTATCTTGTAAAAGCAAGATAAACCAATAAACTCAGTACCAGCAGGCCACATTAATATTAAAATAGCAATGCTGCAAGTACTACAGACTAGAAGAGGATGTGAAACTACCTGCAAACTGCGTTTAAAGTGGAAGAGAAAAGTGACTTGTGCTTGTCCTTATTACTGTGAGGGAGAAAAAAATAATATAATCAATGTAGCACATCCAAAGCAGCTACATTTTATCATCCCAGGCTTCATCTTTGCAGCCAAAGAAGGATTTATGCTGATTGATTGAAAGCATTACCTACAGTTTGTGCTATGCTTTATTTATTTATTTGCAAGGAAGGAGGCTCAGCACTCATTAGGTATTTATTGCATTGACCAGTTTTATCAAGGCTTTTGAAGTGCTATAAAACAGGCTAATCAGGTGAGCAACATTTAAATTCATGCTTAGAGTGGTTACAAGTGAATTGATCAAGTCCCAGGAAGCTTTCAATAGATGAGGTTTTGCAGCCCAACACTTAAGAGATGCTGAGGCTCTTCTAAACATTACCTTAAGGATATTAAATGGGAACTTCCCTGTGTGAAAATAAGCTGCTCAGCAAGTCTGGTTTTCCCCAGAGAAGGCTGCAAATTTGGACTAGCACGATTCCAGTATACTCTGGTGTACTGTAACTGGTACATCTCTAACCCATGGGTGGGAGGAGCAAATTTGGTTTTACAACAATGACAGGAAAGTCATCACGACAGCCACTGGGCACACCTGCAAGGCCAAGTGCAACCAGCTTCAGGCATGTTGTGATATTTAGAAACACAGCCATAAGAACACAGTGCAACTGCAGGAGCAAGACAGAGCAAAGGCACCGTGTATGTCCAGCTCCCAGCCTGGATGGAACATGTCAAAAAAGGCATGGCAGTACTTCACTTGGTGTCTCCTTCCAGTACTCTGCAGTGTAAGGACAGCCAGCAGAATTTTTTATTTACAAAATAACAGGGCGGTGTTTTTTAATCCAATATCGCACCAAGCCATCTTGTGTTGTGCTTCAGGAACTGTTACCTTTCAGATCAGATGTAAAGCCAAGCCAATGCCCTAATCCCAAGAATCATTAAAGATCCATCCTACTGCATTTTTTCATTAATGTTAATCCTGATGCCCTGGCCATAATTCCCACCGAGATCATTGCTATTTGCCTCTGCAAATTCCTCCCTTTGTTTCAACAGGGTCTAAGCAGACAAAAATCATCCCTATGTAACACCACCAGCATGTTTATCTCATTCTTCCCCCAGGTTCTCTGCTTGCTGTATTGGGAACAGGGTGCACTCGTGTCTCTTTTAGCAGCAGTGTTTCACTGTGTCATTTCAGCAGGGGATGGTGCAATGCCACATGCAGAGGGGAAAGAGGGGTTTTGTCAACACTAGACTGAATATCCTCTTAGGGCTAAGAATTTCCTAAGTAAGTGGAAGCAAACACACATTATTCAATGTTAAGTCAGAATCTCCCTCAGTGTAAGAAGGAAAAAAGCCAACCCTGAGACCAATGTGACTTTCATCAGCCAGAGCAGGAGTGAGTGGCACTTGAGTGAGCAGACACCACAATGCACCATACAGGACTCTGGCAGCAAACCCCAGCTTCAAGACTCAGGGAGATGGCATGCTCACATCTCCCCTCCTTCAGGCTCATTTTTAATTGAAATTATTTTATGTTCAGGAAGGCTGTTATTCACTAGGGACAGGCTTCATCTCTTGCAAATCAAGCTAAACGTCAGGAATCTAACCTGGTCATATTGACATTTGCTCTGGACAATGGTGAGGCGCTCCTGGAGGGAAAAGTTTTTAAAAAAAACATTTAAGACATTTTCTGGCTCATCTTTTGCAGGTTGCATCATCTCCTAGCAGGAGCTCAGGCACTAGGTTTTACAGCAGAGCAGTTTGTTCTTGCCTAACTTTAAACACAGAAGAGGTGTTTTAATTTTAAAAGGTATTTGTCCAGGGCAAGTGTAGCAGAGACTAATCTCTCCATTCTCCAGAGCTGACAGTACAGTCCCTCCAACAAACATGAGAGATGTGGGAACTATTTAAAGAAATTCTTAGCCAGCTGCATGAAGCACACTGCATGAAACAATATTCCTATGATCATGTTATATATCATTAAATACACAGGGTGGAACACCCTTTGTTTGACATTACTGTTTAATGGCACAAGGTAATAGCCATCAAGTTACTCTATGAAATCCCAAAATATTTAAAACAGAGCGGGGGGACAAGGGGGTAAACCTACGAGCTGTGACCTGTTAATGGAGTGTTGGCTTCTGTTCAGGTTCCAAGAATCCATGGGCACAGGGGGTTCACTTTTTACCCCTTTAATCTGGCACAGGTCAGAGAGCCCATGCCCTCATTCTCAGGTCACAAGGCTGCAGGTGCCAAACACTTTTCAGTTTCTGGGCAAGCAGCAGGTCTCAAATCTGCACATGGCATACTCAAGACTGCTCGATGCATAATAAAGTACCTTCTTTTTGCAACCTCATCCCTCCTTTAGCTAAAGCACGGACAATTTTAAGGAGCAGTTGTAAGATTTTTTTTCTCTCACTGCTGAGCTAGCACAGCCAATATATCATCACTCCCATTTTCCTCCTTCCCATCACTGCTTGTCAGTCACAATTAGAATCACTGCTCAGCTTCTGGATTGCTGCTTATGAATAAAGGCAACTTTGAAAAACAAAAAAAGGCAACTTCAAACCATCTGATCTCTCCTTTCATCCCTAGCCAACAGCAAACAACACTAAAACACAACAAAAACCAGATGTTCATGCATTCAACAGAAATGATCAGAACATGTCACTGTCTTAATCCAAGTATTAAAAATGCAACAATCAAAATGAGGTGTTAACAAGGGACTAAAGGACTTAGAGAGTACCCAGTGGTGTTCCTATTATTACCCAGAAATTACTTTTACGGTTACTGTGCTTTTTGAAAGTTTTGTAACAGATCATTAATTTGACACGGAGCAGAAACTTTCACCCAAACACATTCCTAGTTTTTGAGTGGTACTAATCTAGCTATACAATTTGTCAGAATTTTATCAAAATGTATCAAAACAAATTCTTTACTATATTCTGGAAGATGAAAAACACTCTGCAGATAGAATGCTGGATATAATTCAGTCAGTAAAAATATTCATGTTCATCAGAAATCAAAGGTAGTAAATGAGGCTCAGCTTTGCACAGGATGTGTAGAAAAACATCACTTGTCTAATGGGAATAGTGTAGCTATCACTCCACCTAAAAGCACTTATAATTTGAACACGACATGACAACTTGCTTTTCATCACTTCCCATGAGCGTTCTGGCTGATGAGACTCTACAGGATTTGCAGCAGAGACTGATAGTAATACCTGGCCATGGATTAAGGTTGGTATTGGAGAGACACGTAGTTTAAAAATAAGGTCCAAAGCTGGACTAGAGATGCTAGAGCATAACTTTTTAAACCAAAACAAGACAAAGCTCTACTACTGATGGTGCTCACACTGCCCCTGTACTTCCAGAGCAGGGGTATTAATTTCAGTAGTTGGTTCTGGTGGATGTTGGGTATAGGGTCCCAATCCAAGATTCAGTGGGGAGGTTGTTGTTCTCCTTCCCTTTCATCCTCACCAAAATATCAGTTCATACAGGTCTTAGACATGCTCTCTCAGTTGAGAGAAAATTTTAGGAAAGAAATTGTCAGCAAAAAATTTTCCTCCTGTCCCAACAAACTGGTACTAACACGTGAGGGATATAAAACCCATGACCACACATTAGTGATAACCAGCACATCTACAAATTTAAGATTGTGAATATTTAATATCTTAATTCAAAATAAGGGGAGCACCCCAACAATGCCAAGGGAAAAGAGAAAGCAAACCCATCCACAAGTTCCCTGAGAGCAAATGGTGTCACAGGGACTAAAATTTTGGGAAGACTTCTGTGTTGACGGGCAAACAACATCAGAGGTCAGAGACGCTCCGTATGCATGTCATTACCTGCAACACCATTTCATTGCAGCTGACATGTCTACAGCAAGGACTTCCAGCTGTCAATGTTTACTGAGCTGAAAAAGGTCAAAGAAATAGAACTGACCTTTTCAGGTGGGCCTGCTGGGTAAACATGAGGCATTGCTAGGCTTGAAAATGGATTAAAGGGGGCAGAGGGGGAGGAAAGATCTTAGAAGAGCCTCCATGGGTAAAATCCAGCAGTGCCTCCGCTCCATCTACTGAGATCTCAGCAGTCATTTGGGCTTCATTTTGTTAAGTTTTCAGAGTAGGGGCTTTTGGCCTAGTGCCACATCTGACAGCAGGAGTGGGCCTATACAAATACTGGAAAGCTCTCCTGCTCAGTCACCTAGGAAGGCAAACCCAAAATCAGCCTGCAGGTGCACCCTGTACCTTACTGCTATCACCACTTGACAGACAAAGAAACAGTGGCATTAATTTTGCATCAAATCTTGATTTCCCCATGGTCCTTCCTTTAGGGAGAAGGGAGCACTTTGTCTCTTGAGGCCAGGGACAGAAGCTGCCTTAGCTTAGCATAGTCAGGATTTCATCAGTGAGCTCCTCTCTTACCCCATCTCTTCAGCAGTAAGAATTACCCAGGCACTCGCTCTCGTTTCAGCACACAGCACCATGTTATCTCTTCTGTCAGTGCTACCAAGACCTCTTTAAAAAGTGTCAATAGAACAGGATTGCAGAGAGCTGTATTTACCAGACACACCGAACATGCCTAATCCAACATCAATGTGCTGCTTCTCTGCTTTTCCATAGGAAACACTGAGCAACTCCAAAAAGCTCAAATTACATAAAGGCAAGCTTAGTCCAACCCTCAGTATTTTTAAAAAAATCTCAGACCAAGAGCTGACATCCAGGTTTTCAAGAAATGAGCATTCACAACACTGAAGACTGCATGCAGGATGAGAGTAACTTCTGGTTGATGTCCTCCTTTGGAGCTCCTGACAATAGTTAGATATCAGGGGAAAGGCACAGCACCAGGAACGCCTGGCCTTTGGATGCAGTTTTTCTCTGTGCTTTCAGAATCTTGTCTCACTGCTTCCAGACTGTGGAGGACATTCAAAGGGTAGAATTAAGGTCCTTACACAAACCCAGGAGCAGCAATAGCTCCTGTGAAGTGGCAGGTTCAGTGCTGAGCAAACGCAAACCCCGCACTTTTGAAACTATAGCAAAATTTTTAGGAGTACAGCTACTCAACTTGCTGTGGTCATATCAGCACGAAGCTGCTATTGTGAAGTCACAAATAAAAATGGACAGCAGCCAACAATATGAAAGCTTCATAATTACTTTCTTTTAATATAGCAAAACGCTGACTCAAAAAGCATATTCATCATAACTGTATCATTCTTTCATATCATGTTAAAGTTCAACATTTTTGTGACTTTGCTGAGGCAAGTGACTATCACCGAGTCAAATGGACATGAAAATAAACAAGAAGGAGAAGAAATACAGACTGACCAGTAACACTTTTAGAACAGTCCTGCCATTTGAAGAGAGCATGTCATTTCACAAGCCAGAGCAGTATTGCCCTTTGTGTGGTTTGTTTTTGGGTTTTTTTTACTTTTTTCCTAGAACATTCAAGTGCATCTTTAATGTATTATTCAAACAGAAGCAATGATTAATTAATCAAAACTCTGTTGTATAGGGAGAAGAAAACTGGGCTCTTGTGCAACACCCAGCCAGATGCTCCAACTTAAAGGGAATCATAAGGGAGGATATGTCAGCAACAGTGCTTAATTATGCAGTAAAAAAAGATGGAATTTCAGAGACAGCTTTTAGGGGTTTAGCAGCATCTCTTTTCAGTGCTTCTCTTCACATTTTTTATAAGCCATGTGCCCCTTTCCATATCCCATCTACCAGAGACACTGCAGCAAAGAGTGTTTGATCCAATCTCATGGAAACTGGCTTGCATGGAACCACGAGCAGCTGGATTCAGAACTGACCAATGAACTGTCCCTAAAATAGACTGCTTTAAATGACAAGTGTCCCTTGTGTGTATCTCAGCACTTTTTAGGTAAGGAAGACAGACCATGTAACAAACCAGGAATCCACTCTGGAGTTAAGAAGGTTCTTCTCTGCTTTTGGCTTTGTTGAGCTACATAAAACCAACTCCATCTTTCTTTCCCTAACCTACTGCATCCTTCTCAAGGTCGCACCTTTACACTTGCACAATCACATGCATTATCAAACTGCTATATCATGACATGGTAAAGATGTAGACAGCAAGGGCAGTAGCCTCAAGGAAGAGTTACCCATAAGGAACAGATCACCACTACAATGCTTCCTCAGCCATACTGTCAAACTTTCTAATTTAACTACCTAAATGGGAAATATGGTTTTTTCTTTTCCCCAGAAAACATACATCTGTATGCAGAACCAGGACATAACTGCAAAAAAAAAAATAAACATTCAAAAATAAGCAATATGAGCAAATGCAACTGCTTTCTGGATACTTTTTCTAGGTGAGAAGTAACTGGCAGATGCAGCTGTCCATCCTGAATTTAAAGAGATCACTCTGCTTAGGTCCCTTAGAACAACAGCCAGTAAAATCAGTCTGTAAAAAAGTGAAGCCAATTACTAGTTGTTTGTTCTTTTTCCGAAAGGTGACAATTGCTAAGGGCAAAGCACAATGACACACAGGTATCTGAACCCACTCTGCCTGAATTAGCCAGTGGCCTCAGGTGAAACCAGGGTGACTGAGGAGGCCCCTGGAAGGTGGGTAGCCCTTCTGCATGACTACTCTTGAGCTAATTAGCCCTTTCAAGAACCAGGAATAATTAGTGTACTTTGCGTACCTTGCTATAAAGGGCACATTACCTCCAGGCACCTCTGCCTGGTGCTGCAGTAGGCAGACTGAGAGCTGGACAGCTGTGCTTCTACCAGAGTCACGTCTGTAACATATTAATGCTGGCAAATTGCTAAATCCTCCTCAAAAATTTAATTTCCATGCTTATTGCTACTCCTTCTCCATTTGCTCTCTGTTGTTACAGATTAATTTTTTTAAGACCTGTATCAATAGGGCTTTGGCTAGTTTCATTTTTTAACACTTATGCTGGCATGGGCGATGCAAAACGGGTTGTTAATGGGTATACAATGATGCAGAATGTGTTGTTGCATCATCTTTCTTTTGATCAAAGGAGGCTAATTTTACTTAATACTAGTTATGACAAAGGCTAACCTATAGATTTCCCTACAATCTTATTTTTTTCATGCCAATGAATCAGGAATGACTGGTTAGCAAGTGCCAGCAAGACTGGTCCTTTGGGTGGTCGTGAACACCAACATGTCTTAATCCAGCTAGTCCAAACTCTTCCAGTTTTTCTGATGTTCGGCATCTCCCTTAAACATCTCCCCTTAACTCCCGTAGAGATACAAGTTCCATCAAGTACGTGTATGATTGTGTCCCTTCTTCTAAGCATCCTCTCTGCTGCCCAAAACATTGTGCACCATTAGCATCAGAGTACAGACAACCCTCAGACTAAGAAGGACAGTCCCAAGAAGCAGCTTGAGCTGATTTTCTTTCCCCTAGCCAGTATGACCAGCTCTTTTTACATTCACTCAAGCATCCCTGTGAGGTGTGTGATCAGGAGGTATCTATCTGACTCCACTTTGTGCGCAGATCAGGAAGGACAAAAAAACAACTCACCAACCTGTTTCCCCCTTTCCAATAGAGCAGAGCAGTCAAAAGGACTCAGTAAATAGCCATTACAAACCCAAGCCTTGCTTTCCACACTTGTACATCAGATGTAGTGATGAAGATGGTCAGAGTAACAAGAAGACAGAGTGGCAATGCTACAGATTCCCGAAGGAATTCAGTCCATGTTTGGCATCCTTTAAGGGAAATGAAAAAAAAATTAATGCTTGCTTTTTTCTTCACTGGCAAAGGAACAAAGCTATTTAATTTTAGAACAAGAATCATCTCATGTCTTTCATCTAAGGGCAGGGAAAGGAAGGTTGGAAAGTCACAAATCTAATGTCCACAGGCAAAACCATGGCTGTGTCACTGCTCATCACCAAGGAGTGGGGACAGGTGACAGGTCTGGAGCTGAATCCACCTCCACCACGCCAGATACATCCCCAGCCTGATGGCATCCTCAGGCTTGCTCCATTGGCCAATGCGGTCCTAAAACTGCCAGAACAGACAGCAAGGGGGTAGCTTTGCTCTAGTGCACCCTTGGCTCCCTGTGCACACATCAATCAGTGAGGAATGACTTTGCACTTGAATTCAGATTTCTGTTGGAACTCCTGCTTTGGACACAAACCCATGTAACTGTCTCCAATATGGATACTGCAGGAGTCCATCTCTGCATATCCAGATGCAAGGGTCACAGCTGTACAGTCACACTGCCAGGTGTCTACCATGATTGATTCTGTTAATTCAAGTGCCTAATCCCTCCTATTACAGCTCCTCTTCCCCTTGATGGCTCACATCCCAGCCAGCAAATTATCCTTCATCCTGAGGATCTAGGGTGCCCTTTGCCAGCTGCATCCAATCTTGCACCAGTTCTTCATCTCCATTTCCACTACCAAAGTACTTTCAGATAGCTCTTCACACAGATCAAGGCTGAATGTTTAAAAGCATATCACTTGTGAGCTCTTCCTCTGGGTCCTTCCTTCCAAGAAGCCCATCTGACTTCAGCATGTGACTGCTGAATAGAGGAGGGTACCCAGTTCCCTGGATCTGCTCCTGTTAATACAGCCCAGGATACTGTGAGCCATCCTCACTGCCATGCACATGCTTGGTTTACCTGCAGCCCACCAAGGTGCTCCCTCTGCAAACCTGCTCCCCACTCAGGCTGTTCCCTGGGATTTATTTCACCCCAGGCCCAGAACTGCTTAGGTTCCTCTGAATGGCAGCCCTGCCCTTGAGCTACTTACTGACTAGGATCCCAAATCTGGTATCATTTGGGAAATGTTATCTCCAAATAGTTTTTTTGTCACAGCCCACTTCTGTTTTCTCCTACACATAGCTGCTGAAAATTCCACCCTAATCATGGTTTCCTGTACTGTCTGACCATATAAAAGAAGCCATTCATTGTTAAAATACCGTGTGTCACTCACATCCTCCAGGATCATGAGTGAAATAAACTACAAAACTCACTAACACTTCTGAGTTCATGAGGCAGAAAACCAGCATTTTATACACTGCCTTTAAGAGTCCCTTTCTCTCCATGCACCATCCAACCTGAGCTGACAAAGAAAATTGGATGTAGCCTCACTGGAGATTTTTTACCCAGCCCCCTCAGTTTGTGGTGGGTAAAAGCAGAGCCAGGCCATGTCACATTGGAAAGTGGCTTTGACTGTCAGAAGCTTCTGAGGAGGTTTGTCAAAACTGCCCTTACTTTGGTTCATTAACCTTTTGCCCTTATATTCAGTGCACCTGACTGCTTCACCCTTTCAGCATTTAATTACTCACTTTTCCAACCAAGCTGAAGGCCAAGGTTTGGCCTTGGACCCCTCTGTCTGCTCCGCATGAGCTCATTAAAATGTTGGTGTTCTATGAATGTAAGAAACAGACAACAAAGATAAAGAGGTGCTAAGAGACAAAACTGAAAATGATAAAACCATCCCGTTTCTACCATTAACAAAACCAGTGTTTATTTCTAACCCAGGATAACACTTTTTTGCTCACCAGTCTTGCAATGGTTAATTGCAGACACCAGTAATGTTCTGCTACTCTGCAGCATTTTGTGAGCTTTCTAACAGCGTTTAAAATAAAATAAAATCAAAGAAGGTAGGAGCACTTCTGTCAGACTCCCTTACAAAAAAAGCCTGAGCTTTCCTGTGTTTTCCATCTATGCCTTCTCTAAAAGGGCAACAGGAAGCACACGGATAGCTCTGAAAGACCAACACTGAGATTTCTCAACAAATGCTTGTCTGTCACAGAAAAACCAACTTCCTGAGCATAAATTATTCATGTTCAAGGATAAAAGTATCAGAGTGGATAACCCAGAAGATTAGGACATTTCTTGCATGGCACTTTTCTCCTGCAGGGCTGGCTGTTTCTGTTATTTGTAACTAAGATTTGCCAAGAAAGTTAAACTCAGCCAAGACATCTAAAGGTCTTTTTGGATCATTGTTTTGCTTCTCTCCCTATTACTGTTCATCATACAAAAAGCTTCTCTGATATTTCCACATCATTTATTCAGACCAGAGAAACAAAATACAACTCAGGGGTTTCAGATTATCAAACCCCACAGATTCCAAACTATGATTTTTCACCAAATGGGAGATGGGCACCTGAACTCAGAACCTTCTTTCAATGCCAGTTATACCAGCCATGATAGAGTTATCTTTGGGTTTGTGTTTTAGAGAACAGGGTGGCTGTTTTTCATCACCTGCAGGGCTCATTGAGTTATCTTAGGAAGTTCTTAATGCTCTGTAATTGATGCTATTACCCAAAAATAAAAAGTTTAACTGCTCAGGGTTACACATATGAGGAAAAGTAAGAAATAACTGGAGTTGAACTAAGACAATTTTCTCATGAATTAAAAGACATCATTTGAGGGAAAAGTAAGTTACAGATTCTCCCTTTCTGTGAATTATCTCATACATTTTTAGGCAAAAGAGTGACTTCTGCTATCACTTCTATGTTCCTAATTAATATGCAAATCCACTGAAATAACCATAGAGGTGAATTAGTTTCCATCCTCAGTAAGGGGTCAAATTCACCCATTTCTGCATTTTCGGTAAACCTAGAAATTTAGAACTCTGTTCTAAACCTTGCCTATTATACATTCCCAGCTATCAGCAGCAAGCCTCTGGGCTGCCTTTTTTCAGTGTTTCTCATTGTGTATTTTGATGCATGATTCATACAATATTTGATTTACCCCTTCATTAACTTCCCTCAAGTAGAGAAGGTTGAATGCTATTAGGTCAAAAGCATTTGAAAAATTTCCTTCTTTTCGGTTGATCTATTCAGTGAATCAATATTCTTCCTACTCAACCAGTTCTACTCTCAAGGGAAGTCAGATGTTCATGGCCCTGACCTTAAATATTGGCCCTTAGCACATCACTTAAAATGATAGACAGTAATTACTGAATTGGTGGACAGAACTGTCAGTTGAGAAAAAAACCAGGAAAAGACAAAGATGATTGGAAAGAAAACAACAGAGACACTGAGATCAGGCTAACAGGATCGCACAAAAAGAGTGATACATTGTAGCTTGCCTCTGGTAACAAATACATTGCATCTAATATTTTTTATGAAAACCTATGTATGTTTCAGGCTGGAAATTCTGATTATAAAGAACTTTGATTCAATTCCTTGTATGTCAGACAATTTATCCCTTCCCCTTTCAACTCTCCTGGTCAAACCCTTGGAATCTCAAGAGTTCTAGGGTCTATCTTCATGTGACCAAAAAGATACTGCTGCTATCTGGTATGAATTCAGACTGTGTACTCCAAGAAGAGAGCATCCTCTGATCTGTCATTAGCACCATTGCCTCATTTGAGATGAACAGAACTGATTTAACCTTTTTAATTAAAAACAAAAAACAACAAAAAAAAAAACCCAAACCCCATAGACAAACAAAAAAACAACCCCAGGTGCTAGAGTGGTCACCCAAGCTCTTCAGTATCACAGGAGCCACATTTGCACAGTTCAAGACTCACAGATTTAGGATTCATAAGTCTTCAGTGATTCTGGTTACCCACCTCACCAAGTCCTGAAAAGAACTAGGCTTGCACAGGGCAGGTGCTCTTACTTCCTCAAAGTCACATGGCTTCAAGATATTTCCATCTCTGCTTCCAGTCTTTGATTTTAAAAAATTAAATTACAGCTAAAAATTTTTAAACCACAGTGGAAAAGCATTCTCCCCCAGCATTTCTCTGGCTGATAAATATTTTGTTGGCACAATGCATTTTGAAAAAGAGACGCTCTAATGCAGCCTACAAAACAAAAGCTGTGCCTCAGTACTGACAAAAAGTGCAATACTGCTACAGGCATTTTAATATACAGCAATTCTTTTCTGTTCCTACCTGCCTCTGAGACCAACAAAACTAATCAATGAAAATATGAAGCATATTCCAGATATATTGTCTCCTCATCTCCAACTGAGTATGCCACAAAACACCCCTCACACGATCCACGTGGTTTCCTATTGGCAAAAAACAACACTGCCACCTCAAACAAGGCTTGGAGCAAACAAAGGCTTTGGAGCAATGGTTAAACCAGTAGAGGCTTTAGAGAGGTCTGTTAAAAACACATATGAAAACAAATCCCGTTAGCAACTTAAGAGAAAAGAAAATTTTCAGCAGGAATTACAAACATCAACTTTCCCGTTTTGATCATACCTTGAAAGAGAGCAGCTACAATTTCTTAAAACAACGCCTCCTTTTCCAAGACCTTTTCTGCACATTCAAGAGAATTTCTTAACAAAAGCAATTACTCCAAGGTCAATAGAGGTGGACATGTAGTGCTATTCCTGGTCTGAGACGGGCATGGAAAACTATCAGTTTTCAATACTCATGTGAAAAGACACACATCTGTGAGCATAGCGTAAAGGTGTCTAGTTTTGCCATAACTGTGTTTTCCTAGGAGTAAGGAAAAGGAAGTAGTCTTCCACATATCAGTGAAAATCTGAAGGTTCAGAAAATTCTCTGAGTTGAAACAGCACGTAGGTTATGATGGGTTTTTCACTGAACCCCTGGCTGTGACCATACAAGTGACATTGATGGCCTTGATTCACATGGACATTACCACCTTATTCACTTTTTCCTTACCTCCCACAGCCAGATTTGCACAGAACACATTGTGGCAATGAACACAAACATATGAAGTCCCCAAACTCTTTGTGACCCTTGCAACAGAAGGAGAATTTAGCGATGGGGAATTTAATTTGTTCTTCAAAGTACTCAAAGTGAATTGAGGTTGACATGCAGGGAAAAAGATATTGCTTTGCTTAAAACAGTTCCCCTGCCACTACTGAAAGCTCTTCCACGGTACTTATCTCTCTGCTTTGGAGCTCAGGAGAAAGAGCAATGCTGGAGACAAGAGCACTCAGTTGGCACATCAAGTATTTCCAGGCAAAACACTTGCCCTATGCCTTCCCCAAGGTGAGCTCCACCCACAATTTCAGCTGACTAGTTTTTCCAACAGTTTGCAATGCATTCATCAAGTAGCCATGTGTCCTTCACCTGAAAATTGTTCCCATGTGATTTATACAAAACAATCAGACTGAGTTCTTTTCGCTGGACAGGTGTGTCCTGTGGTACGTCTCCAGAGCCTTGGCTACAGAAACAACTCCACAGTCTCCTCAACACATCATATTTCATTATAATTCTGCTTATAAATCAATATAACTAAAAGCAAGAAACTCCCCATGGATGTCATTATAACTCAGCATAACAATATATTTTACTTGTATAACTCATTCTACACTATGCTACTCCAGAACAGATGCCTTCTTATTACTCTATTTAGAAATAACAGAACCTTAATTTGAAATATTTACCAGTCCAGGATGGTGTTTTTTACCCAATGCCAGTTTTAATTTACCATGTAAGTCCTAATTAGCAGATAAAGGATTTTTATTTTCGGCAGCAACTGCTGGGTTTATTTAAATGAAAAAAAAATTTAGAGAAAAGATGTCATTGATAAGTTCATTTTTACAAGTATACGTTTACATACTTCAGATACCAATTATAAAGTATTAAGAGAGTAATCAGCAGGGTTATCACAGCAAGTTTGTGACTTTTAAGTCTTTGACACTTGTGGCAACGTTCAGGACAGCTTTAGTTTATCAGCTGAGAGAACTTTCTTTTATTCAGTATCAAGCAAGTCTATCAGAGGTCAGCTCAAGCATGGATTTGCTTTTGAAAATTTTGCTGGACTGCTTAGTCATAACAAGTACCAGGGCTACTTTAAGTATCTTAATATTTACCTTTATGTGGCAGTATTACAAGATGATGGAAAAGTACCATCCTTAGCCTGATGATGTACAGCCTGCTTCTGGACTGCTGTCAACCTCAATAATGAGAGTCAGAACAGAAAACCTCTGTAAAGTGGTAGATTTTTGATGACCCCTCTCCCCCAACTCCGCACATAAGTGGGTGATTTAAGTTGGACTGAAATACAGAAAGATCTCCTAAGATCTAGATAAGATGGTGACTGAATGGTTCTTTCTCTTCCTGATGAAAGGGGGAAGTCAAACTCCGTTTGTCTTTTAAGCAGTTAATTTTCCTCAGCTATCCACCACAGGAATAAAAGCCTTTGAAACAGTTGGTCCAAAAGGAAGCACATCTCACCTGTCAAGAGAGATGTGGCAAGAACAGGTCTGCAGACTGCACTGGCTTTTAAGTGTTCATGAGCTCTTTATGCAAGAATGAAAACATTACCATTGGCTTCCAGATCAAACTGCTGCACAGAAAAATACTATCTGCATGAGGGAAATCATACCTGAAGATTGTAAGAAAGAAGCCTTCCTGACCCTTTAAATTCAGGAACAAGGGAAAAAAAAAGAGCATGTAAAAACTCAGGGTTAACAGAGTCACTGGTAATGGTCCGTCGCCAAGGACTGTGTCAGCAGTTCAGGGAAGATCTGTGTGGACATAGCCTCCAAGAAATCTTGGGTCATTTGGAGCACAGATGTCACTGTTCATTTTCCACAGTGGATGCTACTTGTTATTCAAGGTAGAATTTGAGATCATTTTCGTTTTTTTAACACTCGTTGTCCAGACTAAGCTTGCAGATCCCTGTTATTCTCAGTGTAGAAAGACAAGCAGCTCCAGAGGGGGATCTCGCACCTCTGCCAGCACAGGGACAGGAACAGGCTCCACACGTCCAACCTCCAGCTAGCCAAACCTTACATGCCACAGATGAACACAGACTGGTATTAAATACCAAACTAAATACTTCTACACAAAAACCATCAGCCCTCTTGCATTGCAGAGCCATTGCTGGATATGTAACCTAAGAGTTACGCTTGACAGGTTTCTGTATTGTAGAAATACAATTTCAGCCAGCATCAGCCTACACTGCGTGAAACTCAAAACCAGATGCACAGCAGAGGAAGACAGCAGGTTAAATATACAGCTTGATCTAGTACAGAACCTGAAGATCAATAAAACTTTTTCAGCCCACGAAAGAGCAAGATGCCAGCACAAGACAAGAAAATAAACTCTTCTAGATTTGATCTCACCTTGCCTTTCTCATAGTCGTGGACAAGTCAGCAATATTAGCACTGCAGCAAGTGTAGTGCCAATGAAATGTCAACATATAGAAGCTAAGTTAAAGAAGAATTCCCAACTCCCACTGAATTTAGCACAAAACTTCTCTTACAACATTATCTTTTACTTCAGCACCTAACTGCACAATGATATTAAGTTCTCGACTAGAAAGTTGTGTACCAGAACTTACAAAGAAGCTCCTCAAAACCCAAGACGTTTGTCTGAATATTTCAATCAGCAACACTGAGTTCAGCAGCAGATAAGAACAAAGTAAGCGTAAGTCTAAAAATTAGACACAATATTTTATTATCAAGTGACAAAATTACTTTTTGTCCCACTTTGCTCCCATCACTCCTGTCTCTGCCAAGACCGAATTCCTTAGAAACTTTTCTATTAAATGTATCAACTCTAAAATAATTTTCCCCAAGAATAATTAAAGAAAGAACTTCCATTTATATTTAATTAAATCTGAAAAAAATCTTTACTGTAACCAAAGGTAAGTTAGACCTTCCACCAAGAACTTGGCAAGTAATGCCAATGATAAATTTTAGGAAGTTGCCTGGGTTGGGTCCATCTTTTTAACAAATAGAAGTTGAGGAACTTTCTATTGTATTTCAAAACAGTTTCAATGGAGATGCGGACTCAGCAATGTTTCATTCACCCTCTTAAACTAATGAAGACCTGATCTATAGCTCAATAGGAGACAATTGTTCCAATAATGTCCGTGAGCCCTGTATCAGGCTCTTTGAGAAAGCAACGATTTCTTTTTGTGCCATACTTTCAGACTAGCGAGGGGAAAACCATCTTGCCATCAGCATCAACAGTAAAGTTCGTGCTCCTCAGTGAGTACTGGATTTCAAAGGGTTTTTGTTCCTCACTCCAACTTCAGATACCTTGTGGAAAAACAACTGCTGGTAATGCTTGACGTAAGTATTGTGGCAAAAGAAATAACTGACTTTAAAAATGCTGGTCTCTCCATAAGGTGGAGTTGGCAAGTGCCACAGCAAGGCGAGTCCCATGTAACAGTGGGGGACAGCAGGTGGTGGAGTTACGTACAATTTAACATGGACACAGTCCAGCTCACAAGCCCATCCAAGGAGGGGACGGCAGAAAAATGGGACATTGAGGCCCAAGAACAAATATCAAAGATATTTTGGTGGTCTTTTAAATTGAAAAATTTTCAACAAAAATTTGAATGTTGAGGGCATTTATCATAGATAGTTATGTTTCGGGGCTTCCCCCTCCTTTGTTTTCTTGGATTTTTTTATTAAGCACTACATTTTTCTTTGGAAAGGTAGCGCTTTGCACACATACTGGAAGAACAAACCATAGTTAAAAATGGCTTTGTCAAAAACCCAGTCAGGGTCCCTCCATCACTGTACTTAGTTCCCTACAGTTACAATATTGAGCAGACCTGAGCAGCACTCCTGAAATAGGCACAAATATCTTTTTTGCACATTTCCCCACATAATCAGTCCTTCTCCAGTATGCGAGTCCAACATGTGATGCATTCTCTGGGCTTACTGTTGTCAGTTCACTTATTTGCAGTTTTAGCGTTATTCAGCACCTCATGCTGAGCTGCCTTTTTTTACTGTGAACTGCTCCTGGATTTGTATTGCACTGCTATTTAGTTTGCCTTTAAAAAAGAAGAAACTGGGGGGAGGGGGAGGGGGGGTCAGTCTGTTTTCAAACAGACAGGCCGCTTGTATCTTTGGAAAATAAATGTGTGAAGACACTCAGAAGCATGATTTTTATTCTCTTTTTAAATGGCAAAATAGACTTTTATTTTTTTTTAGCTTTGTTTTGACAAAGTTCAGGAAGAGCATTCGGTGCTGCAGTGGTGAATTCAAACAATTGTCTGGACTGTGTGCAGAATGAGCGAGCCAAGGAAGAAGGGACTGTTCTCAACTCTGCTGGGAAGCTGGGTGCATCACTCACCCCACACTGCACTACTTTTCTTGATCTCAGCTGGATATAACCCCCCTGGGACACATTGCCTGGTCTGTGGATTTTCATCACCTAAAGGAATTGTTCCAGTTGTCTACTCTGGCTCCCCCCAAGGAGTTCAAAGCCAACCCTTGAAGCGTAGCACAAACTATCTTTTATTAATCCATGGAAATTTCATGGTTTGGGATCCCTCATTTTCTTTGAGATTTCATCCACTTTCCTCATTCTCCAGACCTCTGCACAAACATCCTATTCCCTCTTCTGAACGCCCCCTGGATATGTCCCCTTGGCAATCCCTTCATCTCCTGCACAGACCCAGGCCACACATCCCTTCATCTCCAGACCTTTTTCTGGTGGTTCTTTCTGGGCAGGAGTGGTGATATGTACAACTCAAAGGCCCATGGCAAGGCACAGCCAGGCCTCAAATCTCTGGAGATTGTCAACAGAGCAGGAATTGTCTGTACAGTGGGAACACAACCACAGCTTCCTCTTAAAAGACTTCAGCAGCTCCCCCGCAGCCAGCTGAGGTCCCATTTTTGACAGGAGAAGTGCAGATATCGCAGACAGGACCCACATGTCCCCTGTCACATTCAGTAGATGGTACTTACAGGCCGATTTTCTAAGCAGCCGTTTCGTTGGCAACATTTTGTGAAGTAGGCCGCACTTTCCAGGTGAAAAAACCAACCATGCACAAAAGCTGCTGTAACACCACATTACGTGCTTTGGATACGGGATTTGCAAGGCAGCTGAAATGGTAACCTTTGCTCCCAGCTCCACTGACTCAAGCTGCTAATGCTGTACATGTATGAACAGAATCCAAAACTAAGGCCAAACCTGCCAGAGCCGAGCCAAATCCCCATCAATAGAGGGGGAATTTGCAGCTTAGAAAATACCATTTGAAGGTTTAGTTTGAATAAGCAAGGTTTTGATTTGGAAGAACGGGAACTGAAGAAGATACGGGCAGATTTTCAAGCCAAACCCCCAAATCCTAGCTCTTTAGGCTAGGGATGGTCAGCACTCGTACTAACTCTGTATGGCTACCCAGAGGGAGGCACAGATGATGCAGTGTTGCCTACCTGGTGGTGTTTCCCACAGCCACCTCCCAGCAGAGCTCTCCACAGTGTGAGGTCTCTGGCTCCTGCCCTGATGGTCCAATACAATTATTGCTTAAACTGCTTTTCCTTCTGCCCTCACTGCAGGGACCATCTTTATGGGTGAACATCTGATGGGCCACACTGATGGGCAATCTGGCACTCTCCAATCCAGCTGTTCAGCCTGCAGAGCCAAAGGGAGGCTCAGTTCCAACACTGCAAAGGGATTTAATAACCAGTTGCAAAATACTCCTACCAAATAAAATCCTGCCCCTTAAATGGTTTGAATCATTTTTCATGTGCAGCTTCAATCCAAGAAACTAATGAAAACAACAAAAACAAAAGGAGATTCAGCTTCTGAACAGCAATACAAATATATGCAGACAATTCAAGTAAGTCTTGCTGCTTTAATTCCCTGGAGAATAACTGCATATATTACACAAAGCTTAGGTATCAAAAACCAGTGTTTCCAAGCAATGAAATTGCTGCCATAAACATCCCTGGATCCACTTTTAGAACTACTCTAAATAGCCCATCTCTGTCTTGGTTTGCTAACAGGTTTCCACCGATTTTGTGAGCATTTTAACACCGCCTTACCTCTCCATTTACCTTGGGCTTTTACCCTGCATCACTCAGGATTCCTGAGGCTCACCAGCCAGGGCCACGTTCCCAGCACATCTTGATCATCCTGCCAACATTAGCTTCCAGTTCACTTCACATCCTTCATGGCTTTACTTGCAACCAAGTGTATCTTCCACGTATAATCCCTCGTCCACCACCTCCCACACCGGGCCCTGGTATTAAATCCTGGATACTTCTTCAGTATTAAGTACCAATGCCTGTCTATGCTGTGCTTCTGGCATTTCTAAGTGTTCATTAGTGTGGTGCCCAGGTATTAAGCAGTGTACTTTCAGCTTCATTAAATATAATAAAGCAAAATCCTTTCATAAGACACTTTTTGTGATTGACTGCTCTTCAAATATTTGAAGAAAATGACTAACTGGGAATTTTGTGTCAGAATAATTTACAGGTAGAAAGATTCTTAAAATGAAATTTCTATAGATTATTTTCAGACCCCCTTTCTTCTCTCCCTTCTGCATCTAAAAGGGATTTTGTACCAGTGGAGAGGGGAGGGAAAATAAAAAAATCAAACCAATACCTGCCTACTGAATCTGACAAGTGACATCCAAGCAGACTGATGGAAGTAGAGTGCCCCAATTTCTCCTTCTCAGCTATACAACCCCCTTTACTTTTAAGTGTACCCATGGATCTCTGTGGAGACAGCCCTGACTGCCTCCATTTCTGGCAAGTGGGCTGGAAAGCTCTTCCTGGTCCCACATTTCTGTCTGTAAACAGATTGGGAATGGGGCATGAAGCATCTAAATAAGCAGCAAGAAAGCTGTATTTCACTTCAGTTCTCCCCAAGTTTTTTAAACCCTTTGGAAAAAAACAAAAAAACCAAACCTTTTCACATACTCCTAATTATTTTAATATTAATGAAAACAATGCCAGCCAGCTCTAATGACAACTAATCCCAAAGAGTTCCTATACTGGCTTTGTTTGGAATATTGTCAATACTGTATCCACAAACAAACCAATTGCCACGGACTGTGCTCAGTAACCACATTCTACATTAGCTTACAGGGAGCTCTTAGAGCCAGAGACCATCAGCAGCTATACCAGAATACCAAAGTGTTATTGTGCTATTTTCTATGATCTCCCACATGAGAAAACTTCATAATCTCAGTAAAATGCTTTCCTGTTCTGCACTTTTGACCAATGTGATTTTCTAAATTAAAGTATCAACGCTACATATTCATAAGACAGTGCATTTAAACAGGAAAAAGCTGAGCAGGTACAAACTACCCGTCAGCAACCCACCCAGTAGGAGCATTATTATTAACCACATTATTCTTTCAAGGAATGAATCCCTCAGCCCTGCGAAGAATTTAAGCCAGACTTAAAGAGCCTCATTCAATCAATGAGATCCAACAAATATTTACCTCTTTTCCTGACTCAACGTTTACTCTATGTATCCCAAAAGAATTTTAAAACTCCTTTGGCCCAGACCCGTAAACCCTTTTTTATTCAAGTAGTCCTTCTTGTATCCCTATTCTCCGAAGTTCCAATTACTTGTTGAGTGAAGATCAGCAGAATTTAACTGGCTCAGTGAGAATCGGTTTTTCAACTGATGCAGAGCAGCAATTTAACAGTGAGGATCAACAATACAACATGCTGGCTTCAAAAAAGGAGAAAAAAATAAAAGAAGAAAGGATAAAAAGCTTGGCATATAAATTCAGCTGGAAAAGGGAAAACAAATAAATATTGGAAACATGTTGGGTCAAAGACACTGATTTCGAGTGATCTCACACAAGTTAAACAAAGGAGAAAAGGCAAGACTATACTGTCAGTAAACAGCTACTTTAGCTTTCAATTAACTGCCTATTCACTGCTCATTTTCTCTGCAGCTGCAGGCCCAAACGCCTGACTTCATCTGCAGTGCAATTCCTGCACCCACAGATTCCTCCACCAGTGACTGATGTTTCTCTGCATTTACACCCTACAGCCAGTTTATTCCCAACGTCATCTGAGCAGCACCCAAGGAAAAAAAAAGGTAGCTCAGAGGAGAGAGTTTAGAACTGTACTTCGTCCAGAATAACAGGGAGAAAGTGTCAACTCCTGAGCTGACTTGATCAGTCGAACCACAGAAGGAGTACTGCCTAGGGGGTGCAGATGTAGTAATGCATATATTCACACACATTCACATTCAAACAGAGGTCACCAGCTATGTTCCCCATTCCCCAAACCCCAAAAATCAACCCTCTCCTCTGACACCCTCTTCGTAGCGAGCAATTCCCCATCTGCTTCCTAGACTCACAATGTATTCACCGGTCTAATTTAAAGTGGGGTGCCAAGGGGTACCTGCATTATCTCTGGTCTGTTTGTGGGAGCCACAGAAGGCAGGGTGCACAAAAACTGGAACAGCTGAAAAAACCTAAAAACCTCTTCCCAAGTGGACAGCCTGTCAGCAGGAATGAATTACAGCAAGGGGAGCTGCCGCAGAGCTATCAACACAGGAGATGTGGGATCAGCTAACTGGTTTTGACAGGCTCTCCTTGGCCTTGAGCACTGAGGAAAATCCATAAACCACACTTTCCTTACCAGAACGTGTCCAGATGCAAAAGAAACAATTAAAAAGAAGAAAGGGATGCAGACATCCTTAGGACAGCATCACACTGGAGCAGATAAGCAAAGTGTCCAAGTGACTTAGGAGCCTTGGCCGCAACTCGTCATTCTCACAGTGACCGAGTGAAACATTCAAACCCCACTGCCTCTTTAGTTCCTCCATCATTTCTAAGCAATAGGTTTGCACTGTTGTGCTCCAGTTTCCACATGATTTCCAAAGTAAGACAGACTTCTGCAAGCTGCCCTGTGTGTTGCAGGTGGATGTGTCTGCAGGTCTCCCCTCCTGCTGCACTGCCTGAAACTCCTGACTGACTTGGACCAAGGTTTACATCTGCAGTAACACAGAAAAATCTCTAAACAAGCCAGGCAGCTGGGCAGAAAAGAGACATCCAAGAAACATGCCCTGGGAATGCCTGTTCTACAGGAAAGGCCAAGATTACCTCTTATTGAACACCTGCGAAGCCTGGAGAGAGAATGAGAAGAAAAGAAAAAAACCAACCTCATGAAGTCTTGGCTCAGGGGAAAGTTTCAATCAGAGCTGGCAATGAACCACAAGACAAAGCCATTGGAAACCAAGCTCCATTACTTCCACCCCACACAGAAGTACTTATTTAAAGCATCTCTTATTTGAAGATCTCAGCAATTTAATTAAGTAAATGGCCCTCAGTGGCAGGCAACTATCATGATGCTTATGTTACCGATGGCTTGCACTGAAGCACGGAGCAGTTAATTGAGTTACCCCTGACCACACAGCAACCCACGAGTCCTGCCTTTCTGATCTTTTTCTCTAACTAATACAGGCACTCAACTTGATTCACATTTGCAGGTCTTTACAGCAGTCCCACAACACAAGACCCAGATAGCCCCATCTGCACAGGAGGCCAGAGCACTGTGATGAACTGCCAAGTCCTGACTTCTCCTGAACCTCTTCCCACTCAGCCCACTCTAAAGACTGCCATGCCTCTCGGCAGATCTGCTCAGCTCTACCTCTGCTCTGATGTTGCATAAAGAACCACAGGCATGTCTAGGAGAGGCCTTGTAGCTGGGTGCAAGAGCACTCGTAAACACTGGGCAACAAGCAGCTCCTACCTCCGCCTGTGAAGCCGGTGCCTGGCAGGGGGGATTCAACGGTCCTGGACACAAACCATCCTCAAGGGCCAGCATTCCCAACTCGCTGTGCCTCAGATGCAGTCCCAAAACTCAGAGCAAATGGATTTCCTCCTGCAAATGTCCAGGACAGTCATAATAAAAGCTTGTTCATCTTTCGATCAGCTGTCCCTGATAATTAGGATTTTATTTTTGTTTTAAGTAATTCTATCATATCAGGTCTATTTACTGCCAGATTGGGAGTTGGGTTTTTTCCCAGCTTTTAACCTTGTGATTTTTCTTGAGGTCCAAAGCACTCAAAGCTGAGACTTACCCAAAGTCAGAGCACTGCTTCCCAGCTGGCTAGAAGTAGGCAGATAGCCCCTCTGAGACCAAAAATTAAAATATAAGAGCATGAAAAAATAAAAGAGATCATCGCATTCCCAGCTTTACATCTCCCATTGCTATAAAAGATGTTAAATGTTCATCACAACCTGCTTCTTCCAGTAGCTGGAAAGCTGGATTGTGAGTAACTAAAATGAGGCATCAGAAACTTCTTGCATGGAATAATTTCAGTTCCCATGAGGAACGAGAACCATAGAATGACACACTCCAGCTATGAAATCTATCATTCATTAAAACAGTACCGTTGGTAACATCATTAGGGCTAAATAAGTTTTAGAAAATAAAACAGCATGGGATACAAATAGCAAAGAAATTAAATCAAAGAAAAGAAAGCGTCTGTGTGTATGGAGTAAATATATGAGTATGACAAATTATAAAGATTAAACAGAACAAAAAACATAAGTGGAGAAGTACATTTTGATTCCATTAGGCTGCATAATTTTGTCACTAAAAATGGAGTCTTCTACAGTTGGACCAGGCAAAGTATGGGATGACTGACAGCAGAAAACAGCCTCTTGTTGAGCTATTTACATATTTGTGCTCTGTGAAGCCATACAGCCCCCCCCAGAGAAATTAACTGCTGGGCTCCCACCCTGCACACAGATCTGGAGCTAGAGACACGTCCACTCACCCAAAGACAAAATACATCAGCTTCATTATCTGCTCCCCTGACAGTTTGCAGGGCTCTTCTGATGGGAGGAGCCCATCGCTAATGCTGTAGCAGGGCAACTGCAGTGTGCCAGCACTTAAAAAAAACTCCAAAATGCATAAAACCCATTCTCAGCTTTGTATGGTTATTTATTTTAATTAAAGCATTAATAACATTTAATTACAAAGTAATAAACCCCCAGTTGGATAAGCACTAGTTAACACACCCATGAATATTGAACACTACTAAAGTGAAATTTGTTCAGTCTGATACACTGGTTCAATTAAACTTAAGGAATGCTGATTTCTCTGCAGCTAATCCTCGTGTAGCTCAGTCATTAAGAAGTTAAGGGGAAGCTTGTTTTGTAACTTCTCAGACTAAAAAATTCTAACTGATAAAAGGAAGGAAGCGCACACTGTGTCACTTCCAAGCAATGTCACTAACTGGTGGATGCAAAGGAGAATTTCTTATTATGCTGAAGGAAACACACAACTGTATTGTGCAGCTGCTGTTTAGAACTCTGAGACATCTCCTGGATTATCAAACGTGTTCTAAAAGGCATCCTGTTCAAGGGGAGAAAAGGGGTAAATAGAAAACTCCCTAGACTGGAACTTACTCTGAGCATAACAGCCCTGAGTAAAATGTTTTAAGGGGTGTTCTTGGGGCTTTATTAAACCATGCTCATACTTCAAACGATGGCAAGTTGCTAAGCGCTCAGAGAAAATAATCATCATGATGCCTGAAGTCAACCTCATCTTCCGACACGTGTAACACGGGCAAGTGCAGGAACTATCCTCTGTTTATGTTCTGCTTCTTGTAACAAGAGCCAAAATTCTCGAGAGAGGCAGGGGTCTGCCTGGCTGGGGAACAGCTCTCTGAGGAGGTGCAGGGGTCCTGGCAGGCAGTGAGCAGAGCACAGGCCAGCCCTGCACCCTGGCAACAAAGGTGGCTGGCTGCCTTGCAGGGAGCAGGAACATGAGCCCAACCAGTGATCAAGGGAAGTGATTATTCCCTCCCCTCAGCACTTACTAGACACCATCTACAGTTCTTTGCGCTCCCAGTGCAGAGAGCTTTGAATAACATGGAGCTTGTTCAGGACAGAGCTGTCTGGACAGTGGGGAACACCTCTGCAGAAAGCCAACAGGAGCAGGCTCTGCTCAGCCCTGAGAGGAGATGGCTTTGAGGGGCTCCAGAGTTGCCAACAGTGAGAGGCAGCTGCCCATCAAGAAGAGGCAGGCTTGTCACAGTGGGGAGTGAGAGAGCAGGTGCGAGTTGAAACACAAGCAGCTCAGCCTGGACACAAGGGAAAAAACATCTCCCCGTGAGAAAGTCAGGCAGTGGGACAGGCTGCCCAGAGAAGTCACACAGCCTTCATCTGAGGAAGTTTTCACGATCTAACAGAGAACAGCTTGAGTAGCTCTTATCCACCTGAGTGGGTGTCAAACTGTCCCTGCTTTGAGTAGGAGATTCGAATGGAGATGCCCTGAGCTCTCTCCCATTTAGATTGTCCATGCTCAAATGTGTGAGCACAAATACAAAACCCCAGGCCCTTCTCTTGGACTGTCCATGCAGACTGATGGTTTAACTCATGACTTCTAGGATCCAGTTTTATTTGCCTGAAGAGGTGGCATGTATGCATTTGTACCCATTCAGCAGGAGGGAAAGCTATTCCATTTATGGCTTTTGCCCATTTCAGTATAGCTGGTACTATGGCATGTACTAGAGGGCAGGAGAAGGCCTGCAGCACTGAAGCCCACACTTGTACCTGCTTGTAACAAGGACCAGCCCCTGCCTTAGCCTGCCTTGTCTCTGTTCCACCTGGTCCCACAAATGCTTTGGTATTTGTTTTTTTCATAAATCCCAGAGTGCTGCATATTGTGAAATAACTGGGCTTGGTTGCAGACCAATTTTGTCATTATGTAGTTGTTTATCAGTCAGCTCTGAATCATACAAAATGAAAAACTCAAGTATGTCAGCCAAAAATAGTAAGTAATTTTGAAGTAGAATTGATCATCTGGTCCATCCATACCTGTATACAAGTAAGTACACAGATACGTCATGATCACAGCTTGTGTTTCATATCCAAAGGTAACCAACATCATCAGAAGGAGCCAAGCAGTGCAAAGGAAACAAAACTAAGCTGGAGACAAGATTCCTCTTTCTTTGGAATGAAAAAAGGGAAAACCCAGCCATTCCTTCCCCAAGATACTCTGAATCACCTGCTTCTAATGATCCTTAGAGAGTAATAAATAATCAAAGTCACATTTTTCCCTTATAACTTAACTACTCACAAGTTAACACAGTTCTTCATTTGAGACTTTTCCGTGTCACAACCAAGTAGCCTGTGGCAAGTCCAACCACCATGGTCACAGTGACAACTTAATACAAGAGAATGGAAAACGGTATTTTATTCCTTGCCTCTTACTCCTCCTCCACTAGCAGTGTCTGTTTTCCTGATTTCCGTTTCTCAGTTCTTCACTGNAAAACCCACACAACACAAAAAGCCATCAGGAGCTTTGAGCAATTCATGTTGATTGTGAAGAACTGACCTCCCACCAAGTGCTCAGCTGCTCCATAGCTGGGAGGCCCATGCTCCTTCCTGCCTATTTCATTTTGATAGACCAAGACTCCCTGGAGTTTTACTAACATATTTATGCACTATGTGGGTTATCCCAACAGCCACCAATAAATCTTATTATCTCTCCTCCACAAGTCTTGATAGCACTGAGTGATTGATGCACTAAAACTTGGTATAAACATGGAGATAAACATCTGCCATTCCTTTCCTCCCTTGTCTTTACAGCACCAGCAGTTTAGAAACGACAACCCATTGCTTCACTTTTAGCACAGCTGTTCTAAAACTGCCTGAATAACAAGAGAGGCTATGCAGAAACACTCATTTTTACTTCCTGGGGGAAATAATGACTTTACAGAACTCATCTCCCACCACAGCCCCTCTTCTTCTTAAAGGAAGTACATGGATAGTGCTCTTAAAATTGAGGATGATAGATGTCTAACAGCAGCAGCTAAAGCAGTGGTACCCAGCTTCTGGTTTCTGGAGACTGGTATGCCAGATTAAAGCTACCTGAAGCTGTCATGCCTTCCTTGGGAGGAAGGAAAAGATTCAGCCATTTTGGAGTATTACATGCTCTGCATTTTTACCTACTGATCAGCAGGGCATGCAGACCACTGACTCAGAGACTCTGACAGAAACCTACTCATCCCATGGAAAGCTGCTGCCCCAAAGAACTGGCACTGCAAATAGGCCCCGGTGGAGCAATTTGATAAAAGCTGCCTGTCCAGGTCAGCAAACTCATCCAGGTGCCCCAATTCCATTCTTGGTTTCCATTCAAGATGGATCAGCTCCCCAGCATACAGGCTTCTGAAATACGCCATCACTTTATTTGCTAGAATAGAAATCACCTGGTGGGTAAGAAACCTGAAGGGTGTAATCAGAGCTATTGTTTCCAATCTGAATGCTCATGTAGATCTTCTCCTGCTTCTGAGGTTCTCTTCAATAGTTTCTTAGAGCCTGTCCAGCCCTGGGCATAGGGAGGACAGAATATCCCTTTCCACTCTGCAAACACTGCAACCCATAGCTCATGCTCAGGAAAGGCTGCAAGTGTACACATACACACAATCCTTCAATGTCCTTTCTCAGCTGACTCTCTTTGTTACATGACAAAAGACACCCATATATTAAAGTGAATTCAAAGCATAAGAACACAGTGAGCTGTAAAGTCTAGTTTAAGAGTTATCTCAAGATAACTTAAGAAAGAGTTATCTTTCTGATAACACCTTTGCTATTAGTAATAAAGAGTTGGTCAAAAAACCTATGGCTTTCTTTTGCAAGAAAACACATCAGAGAAAAATAATCCTCTCTGAAACATTCAGTGAAATTTCTGGATTGAATTTTGATTTGATTTCTAGACTGAGTTTTGCTTTGACCTTGTTTGCAAAAAAAAAAAATGTTTCTTTACATTTCATTTCAAAACAGCATTTAAAGTATAGGTGGCAAGCAGAAGAAAAGGGACTAGGGATAACTACTTTTGCTCTATCTCTTAAATATTTACAGTAGAAAAACTAGAAAAGGGTAGGGGCCAAAATTAAGAAAGAATGTCATAGCTGGGATGATGCTGGTTTTTAACTGGAACCAGGAGTTTTAATCGTGTGAAACGAAAAAACCAGTTAAACACTATTTCCTTCATTTAATTTGGCTAAAACATACAATGCTGTCAGAACAAACACGTTTTTGTAGTAGATGTTATCTTCACTTCCAAAGAGTATTAGCATTTGAAATATTTTATATTGAAGAAAAAAATAATTCCATCTTCTTTAAATCCCTAGAAATAATTAAAACAACAATTCATCAGTTCTGCATGGTTTAAAGGAAAGCAGATGTCCAGTATGCCCCATCAGTTTATCACACAGGAAAATGAAACATGAAGCAAATGGGAATTTATTGTATAAGTAGGATCACCAGAAATTGGTCTCCCCCCTTTTACCTTGGTAGTAAGTTAATCTCCTCAGCTTAGTATATTTAATGAGCACACAGGAGGGCTAAGCATGGAAGGAGATTCACTTCACCTGACTGGCAATTTGGCCCCAGTCAGAGGTGCCTCAGGACAGCGGGCGATGGAGTTGCATCATGGTGAAATTCATCTCTCCTTTTCCTACCACTTTAGGTATTTGCTGTAAGAGCAATCCCTAGAGAAATGCCCCAGGACTGGGAGGGGAACATCAGCTTCTTCCTCAACCACAGCAGAGACCAAAGACTGTTGGTGATAAGCCAGCAAAAGGCAGTGCCACCCAGCCTATCCCCCAGCATCACCTGTAATAAAATAAAACCAGGCAATACAGAAACTCCAAAACCACTTATCTCAAAAACACCAGATAAAACATTCTCATCCTGAAGTGTTTATTCCTATTTAGATGTCTTTCAGTTTTGCTCAGCTCCTGCCACAAACTCTGGAGCAGCAGGGAGAAGGCACTTAAACTGTCAACCCTGATGTGCTGTGCCACACTCACACCTACGAGAGCCAAGGGGTGCTCAGCTTGCTGCCAACCTCAACAGAAACTAACAGGGCACCTGAGCTGGGTTCAATGCACGGGTGGCTTAGGGGGAATTTCAGCAAGATCCACTGGGTTTGCTTTGGCATCTGAAGTAAGAATTTGCCAGGTGCATCCTCTCCCAGAGTAGTAATCATCCATAGCATTAGCAGAGCTGAACACTTCACTATTCCAGCCCAACAAAGATTTTCATCTATTAGTGGAAAATGAGATGCCTTCATCCGTGCTATAAGAGCACACACACTCCCCTGCCTATATATATAAAGCCCTTTCATTTTATGATCAGTACAATAGTTCTGTGATAGAGAAGGCTATAATATTTTATTAATGTTAAACTTGTTCACTTGGGAATCTATACAAATCACTGTAATTTTGCCACACTAATGTTTGTTATCAATCTTCTCAATAAAATGAGAGCAAAATATTGCAGAAGTCCCTCTCACTGAACTTATTATTTTCTCTTTTTTGATTATTTATTTTTCACCCTTCTCTCTCCCCCACTTGTCTAGGCTTCTGTCCAAAGTTACAATGAGTTGAGAATAGGATGTTAGAAAGTATTTTATAATTCTTTAATCACCTAACTTTGACATACTCGAGTCATTTGGGCTGGAGCATTTTGATATAAGCAGATCCCATGTAGCGACAGAATCAGGTCAGCAAGGCAATTAATCATCTCTGCATTAACACTCTCAGCAAAACAATACAAAAACAAAAGAATGGATAGAGAAGATGGGAGAAGAGACACCGTAACCCAGCTCTGATGAGCAAATAATTGGCTTGGCTTCTGTAGCCACAGAGGAAAGGTGCACAGTTCCCATTTATTAATAACTTTTGCAGAACCAGCCTCCAGGAACACACAACAGAACGTGGGAGGCTCAGTGTCCGCCGGCATCTCAGCAGCAGGTTACAGCAATTGTCTGTGCTTAGCTCCTCTTGCATTGATAGGGGCCTAGTACCCTAAAATAAGGAGTTTGATACCTCAGCTTGTAAATGCTGTGTAGTGCCTAAGGCTTGGTAACAGCAATTTTGTGCTTGTCTTTGAACAAACTGTATGGGAGCAGTACCAGTACAGTCAAGTATATGCTGTTTTATCCACAGAGTGTATTTCCTACTGTCTGCTACCCCACACATGCCTCTCTACTTTGCCCTATATGGGAAACAATTTCATCAGTGGCTTTTAAAATTCTTATTAATAGTGCCCCTCTAACTCTCCTGCTGATCTGTGAGCTCAGAGAAGCACATACCAGCAGTTTCCACGATAGCATGAGCAGGCTACTCAAAATGTCTTGTAAATGGTCTTCAAATTATATCCCAACAAAAGAAATACCATTCTCCCCCTTTCCACTCCAGTATCCCTGGGAAAGGGATCTGGTTGCGTCTAGGTGTAAACTGAGGCACAGAAGGGGCAAAGGCATGGAAATTTGAGAATCAAGGAGAATCACTGATCTTTTTCCTGCTTGGCCACTCACATGAGCGACATCCCCAGAGACAGAACAAACTCAGCAGCACAAAGCTCATGGTGAGACAGAGATCTATCTAAGATCTAAACAGGGAGTGAGCAAGTCCAGGGGTGACTATCCCCCTCAATTCGTGGGTATTTTAGCATGCTCAGTGCTTCTGGAGTATATAACCCAGAACAGACTTTGAAATGGAAGGATCACAGGATATGAAGTTTGGGAGTCAGCTCTCATGATACCTATCACACAACAGATTTCCTCAGCCAAATATTTGCAGGAAGTTCTTTCTAGACATTATCCATCTCCTGTCCCCACTACACACATTCACACATTGCTTGACAGGAATCCAAAAATTACCCTTGAAAAATCTCCCAGAGGCCAAATACGTATGAGTCAACTTCTGATTTCAGGACTCCTGCTCTGACATCCAGTGGCCTGGATATTCACACGTATCACACACACACAGCTGTGCAAACTCAAATATTTGAAGACTTGGGGAAAAACTCAGAAACCACTTTTCACCACTTCACGCAGCCATTCAGAAAGTTCAGTGAACACCACCAAACTCCCTCACTGCATTCCTCTCTTCCAGCCTCACAGATCAAGAAACAGGCTCTCACCAGTGCCATCACTGCCCTGGTACTGCCAATAATAAGTTCAGTCAGTAAAGAATTACTTATACAGAGCCAGGATCAATAAAGCTATAGTGTGGCAAAGGCAGTTCAGGCAGGCTTTGCAGGGGCATAACTAGGAGTGATGGGCTGAAATTAAGCAGAAGGAAAATTTTGGCTGAATAGCAAGAGAAATTTGCTTTGCTAATGGGTCAATCAATTAGACCAAGCACACAGCTCTCAAGGGAAGCATGCAGGGAAACCTGTCACTAGATCCCTTAAAACTGGAGTGAAGGAGCTCCAGAGGTTGTCACTGCATAAGCAATTCTACAGTAGGCATTTCAGGAGCACTGCAATTCTGAGTAGCTCATGGGATCAAAGCTGAAACTGCCCAGCTTACCCTTCTGTATCCATAATGAGTCCACATTCCCAAAGGCAACACAGCTCTCTTCCCCCTTCTCTTGTATTCAATCCTCCAATACTCTCAGAAGGGCATTCATCTAGCTAAGTCATTGAATTTCAGGGTCTTAATTATCTGAAATCTAGCTATCTTATCAGCTCTCACTGATAGCGCAAACTAGTGAAATAGGAATTTTTGATAGAAAGTACTGAGGTCTCTCCAACAGCCATCCAGAGAGTCAGAAATTGTAATTGTCCAATTCTTTGAAAGCTAAACTTTTACTGAGTTACCTGTTAGACCATAGCTTCTTAAAAACCTTAATTTGATTAGCTGCAATCATGTGACCGTGACATAAAAGACCTTTGCTTGTTTACCAAGCAAAACAGAGGCTACAAAACAATAGGACTTTTGTTTCTACTATGCAAATACCATAGAGCGAAAATTAAAAGATTGTGCTGGCAGAACAGCAAACGGATACAGAACACTAGAGAAACAGGGAGAGGCCCATAGTGCCGCAGAGTAAGTGAGAGTTAGGAGCTCGCTAGGCTCTACGTGTGCAAATGACCTGAAACACGTGACAGTGGCCACTACTCTGGTCAGGAGTCACAGTGACCAAACCATGCTTGTCCCGAAACTACTCCAGATCATGAATACTCTCCAACCTGGAGATGTGCCTTGAAGCCGGTCTTCAGCTATTAACAGCATTTCTTCTGCTTTTTCTTTGAGTGATACAGTTTTCCTTCTCCTATGAAGATCAAGAAGGTTAAATATCCCATTCTTCACCCAAATTTCTCAGACACACTAGCCCAGATTGACTCAAGGCACTAGACATGCCTATCTCCTCAGCTGCAAATTGTTTCTCAGCTACTGCCCTTGTCCTATTGATGTGACAGAACCTGCCATGGCCAAGGTACCGTTTTGACATTTGAATCTTTGTCTGCTTGCCCTCTTTTAAATGGTTCACTGCATTTCTTTAAAGTACATTTTGAAACAAGGCGCAATCTCCAAAGCACAGACTCCAGGCTGCTGTAAGTTAAAAGACAAGCAGGTTGTCTAAGCACATTCTCACTGCAAACTATAGCTGGAAATCAAAATAGGAAGAGATTTTGCATATTCAGACCTGTGAAGAAACCAGTATCTCTATTTCTCCAATAGATGGTGCTAATAATTTCTCTCTCAGATATTCATAAAGAAAGGTGAGTTTCTTCTGTGGCAATGCTGCAGTGAGAGCTGTGAAATGGGACAGAGAAAGCAAAGTGCAGAGTCCCAGCAGGACCCCTAGGGATTCCCATAATAAAAATGTGAAATGAGAGTTCTGGCTCACCCCAGCAGTGCTACTGCTGCTTTCTAATCTCTTTCCTGTAAGTGCTAAGTTCCTGAAAGCTTTCCTGAGTCTTTGCAGCACCCTTTTCGTCATGTGAGTAAGGATGAAAAGTGTGAAACTGGTAAAGGCTTTTGAGGAAAAATGAACTGGCTTATCAAGGCAAAACAGTGGGAATAACAGCTTCCATCTTCTGTCACTCCTCTGGAATGAATACAACACCACAGTTGTAGAAACAACAGTTGCTTAGCATTATGGTTATCAATCAACAGCATGTTTTCACAAAGGACTGTTGATGTTAAAAAACATTTTCCAAATTTCCCTGTTTGTTTTTCTCCTAAATGCATAAACAAAGGACCTGCTTAAATATGCCTCAAAGTGTTAGAAATCTACATCAGGACTTGAGAACTGGGTAATTAGGAAAGAAATTCACTTCCCTAATTGGCACACAAAAAAAGCAAGACAACAGAATGTTCAAGTAGAATAAAATTACGTTATTGAAAATAACTGCAACGTTAACAATTTTGGTTGTTTCAAGAGCTCTTAGGAAAACTATCACCTTGGCTGTGTACAATCATCTTTTTTTTGTTTTTAGCACACCAGAGCTGTTGCATTTGTCCTACAACTTCTCATCCAAGGCTCAGACCATTACCCTACACCCTCTGCATAACCTGTCTCAATTTACATTCCCAAGTGCCTGTCCTAAAACTTTAATATTCCTGCTGTATTTTCTCACTTATGGCTTTTTAAGCCAAAAGGGCTATTCAGTTGTTCCAGATCCCAAGCAGTGCTGAAGCAGATGATAAGAATGAAAGACAGGGTCAAGTAATTTTTAAGCACTATATAGTCTACTTGGCTGCACTGGTTTATGCATTAAGACCAGAAGGTAATGGGAAACTCAGGCAGTCGGACACGGATGTGGTTTTAACAGCAGAGGTGCCATGGTTTGAAATTTAATGTTTTCTTCCAGGAAAGTGAGAGCAGGAATCAGGCAGAAAACACCCCTGTGGAACACAAAGCAAATGGAAACTGCATACAGCCAACATGTTCTCTGCAGGTGAAGCAGCACTCACAGACAGCACCCGAGCGGTCTGGCCATTGAGCCTCTTCGCAGAAAACAGACAGCAAGAGAGCAAAAGACGAGACAAAAGTCACCCTTCGCCTGACACTTGAGGAAGGAATAGTCTTGACATTCACAGACAGCAGATCTTCACTGCCCCATATGAATGTGCTGAGCACAAATATAGCGAGGGGGGAAAAATGGAAGACCACAGACACAGTCAGGGCGTGTGCCATGGTACGCATGGTACTCCTCATAATGCATTTGTATTGGCATAGCTCAGCCTGTGAGCCCTAGGAGACCTTCCCCATCTAACTCTGGATACTATTAACAGGGTATTTTAGTGCACCACAACCTCTGCAGAACCCAAGAACTGATGGATTCCATGAGAAGCCAGAAAAGGATTTTCATGTTCACTCTACGATTCAAGAGACTGAATCGCCACGAGGCACAGGGATTTTCTGCTACGCGTAGGAACTCTGCAAGAAAGCAAGTAACTGAGATTTCCTGAGCCCCAGCTTAGAACCACAAGCACATGAACTATCCTGCCTCACTTCTGCCTACAAGACAGCTTTCTCAAGAAGAAATACATACATACATACCTGAGTACAAAATCAGATGCAAATCCCTTGCTCTACAGAACTCTGAAATTAGCATGGGGGAAGAGAAGAATGCTCTTGAGCTGCAAATGAGTAGAAATCAAGCTAATGTACAGTATATATTGCCGATTCTCTCATGCTTGAGTTTAAGCTCTGAAATATTAACCACAGTCATTATGGAAGGTTCACTTTTGACAGTGCGTCTCATGGTTCATTTACCAAGAGAAAATGGGTGCAATTTTAGCCAGTGTTAAAATTAATCTGCCTTTATCAGAGAAAGGAAACTAATCCCACCTTACCAGCTCTTTTGCACTCTGAGAGGAGACTAACAGAGACAGAAGGATTTAAATAAGCAGGCTTCTTCGGTGAAACTGGGATTCTGTACGTTTTCACTCATCTAGGTTGAAAAAAATTTTCTCTGAAAGTAAGACCAACCACTTCACCCAGACAAGCACAATTCCTACAAGGCCAGTTCTCAGAAGCCAATCAAATCTGTGAAATCTGGGAAGAATAAAGGCAGCAGTAACATCCTACTGTACACTCAGTATCATCCACACACAGTCCCCAGAGTCACAGGCAAGCAGCTTTATGAATCCTTTCACACACATTGAGTTCACCCAAACTTCTCTCTAAGCCCTTAAATTCCTGCTCCAGCCCTGCTTAAGGCAGAGATAAAATTTCAACTGTTGTATGCCCCCAACCCAGAAAAGGGTTCCTGGAGAAAGAGGAGAAAGACAGGAGAGCTATGAGGAGGCAGAGTTCTCACATAAGTTCCCATCCCTTTAGAGCAGCATTCTCACTCACATTGGCTTCAGACACCAAGCAGATCTCTCCAGTTCCTGTCTGTCTTCTTTAGCTTCTTTTTGCATTCAGAAAGTATTTTTCAGTTCTGCTGCTAAACTTTAATCACTCACTCTCTAGGTTTGAGTTCTCTATAGATTGTTTCTATTGACAGCAAATCCTAGGAGAATTCTTATTTTTTATTAGTATTATTATTTCCAGTAGTGCACATATAACAATAGCTCTCTAGATACAGCAAATAGATATGAGGAAATGAATGGAACCGTAACTGCCTCATGTCTTTCATTTAAGACACTCTGGCTTTAGTCCTTTTGTTCAGAAACAAATTTAACAAGAATTTAGGAGTTGCATGTTGGGGCTGAAATAAATTAGGTGAATAGGAGGAGAGGGAAGCCTGATATGACTTGAAAGTACAATCAACACAATGATGGGACTTTATGGAATAAGAAAACTAAGCCTGAATTTAATACAAATGGCTCCACTGTTATCAAAGGTTCTGTACAAGCTCTAATGATAATTCAATTTCATTATTCACTGGGGAGAAGGTAGATGAAGATCATTTAATGTTTTATAATTAGCAAAAATATTTCATCCTGGCTACAATTTACCTTCTGTGTGAGGGAACAGGAGTGGTGTCAAAAGCAGGTTGCAGGTAGCTGTGGTGATGTGGACAGACCCTCATTCTGCTTAAGCACACACCAGGGGAAAGTACTGTTGGAGGGCAATGGATACCATCAACTGGAAAATTCTTGTCAAGATCTCCACATTGTTCCCTTCATGTTTCCCCTTTACATAATGGATGGGAATGCTGGAACATTCTGTTTCTGATAAGGCTGAGCTGAGAATAAGCATCTCTCCCACATACCTTAAAATATTGTTTTTCTCTTCCAAAGTGAACACTTCCAATTTATTTAGAAAGTTAGGGGGATGCTGAAGTGGATTAAAAGGCAGGACAAGATCCAAGCCGTCTTGAACAAGACAGCGCCTAACCTGAGGAGAATCACAAGGAGAGCCTGGCATCTCAGTGGAAATGCAGCCCAAGATAACATCCCATGCAACTGCTATGCCTTAACCTTGCTGGAGTGACAGCTACACCACCTTCACCTTCTGGGAAGGCACTGTCTGGCATTTTCTTACACACAGCTTGGTGATATCATTTGTCCTGTGGCACCAACAGGAGCAGTGCTGGTGCAACAGGCGGGAAAGGGGCAGTTGGGGGTCTCTCCCCTGTCATTCATCAACACAAGTGACCACCCTCACTCACACACACACACCAGGGACTAGATTACACTCATAACCAGAGCGAGTCAAACACATCCACACCAGTGAAATTGCCAAAAAGAGTGGCAGATCTAAGTGCAGATTCCTTTTCAAATCTCGCGACAAATCACACAGAAAACTCAGGAACCCTTTTGACCTGAAGGCACATATTTGATAATCTTCTAAGTAGAACTATGAACAGCAGTGCAAGTTCTATTCTCCAGAAGGAACTATGCACTATGAAGACAGAAGGTCCCCTGCCAAAATACTGGCTAGAAAGAGGGTACTTGTGGGTTAATGTGGGTGTTGGCAGATCCTCACAAGAAGCAAGCCAAGCTGTGTTTCACTTTCACAAGTTAAAGAAGTTGGAATGAATGGGGTAAACGAGGAGGAGGAACATTAAAAAAAAATCAATTGGAATGGGAGAAATCACTTTCAAAAGAAGCCAAGAGTCAGCCACTGGTAAGTGCTGTTGTAATTCTTGGGCATCCCAGACACTCCCAGCCCCCTTGAGGTGGTAACTGCAGGATATGAGGTGCTAGGAGCTGCCTCTTTATGCCTTTTATAACGCATCAACCCATTTAAAATCATCCCTTTGCCACCAGCTGCCATCACCAGCTTTAAAAAAAAAAAAAAGGAACCCCAACAAAGAAGAAATGACATAGTGCAAACTTCTGCAGGTAGATACGCAAAAGCTTCAGCTGGAAAAAATCTGAGGATTTCAAGTGAAGCATCTCACACTAGCACAACTTAAAGAGGTAGTGGAACATTAGCCCATCTGTGCTAACTGTCCACACGAGGGCTCCTCATCCTGAAGTAGAAAATACACTTTAAATGCATAAGCTAAGGTACGGTAAACACAAGTACTTGAGGTAACCTTCTGCAAGCCAGGAGTACGTATGACATTGCTCCTCCTTAGCTCAACCCTGACAGCCCACTGCACCTCTGAGTCTTAAATGCAAGCCAGGCTGGAAACATTCTGCTGAGATTGCATTGCCAGCCACAGGAGAGCTCTTTCTAAGTCTCCACACTCAAAAGCAAAAAATGCACCACTGGATTTCCTCACTGAGCTCATGGTGATCCCTTATCCATATTAACTTTTATCACAAAGATACATGAGGGCCTAAAGGATTTTGGTTACATCACCCTTCTGGAAACAAAAACTGCATCTACAGACTTTTATTGTCCCCAAGTATTTCACTTCTTTCTGAGCCCAGACAGCATCTTTCCCGCTGTAGGAGCTTGTACCTCTACAAGTAGCAAGGCCATTCCCTGCCAAATTCACGAAAGTAAACAAAATACATCTCTTCTGGCAAGATATCTCCACACCAATTTGTGTAATTGCCCAAATCCCTAAGGAGGGCCTTGTTCACGTATTACAGCTCTGACTCTAAGCACTGAAATACAATTAAACCAGATGCATCAGACACAACTTACTGGCTGGTTCATGTCTAACCTCCACAGGTGGTGGCTAAGAAAGGTGATGCTCATCAGAGATGCTGAGAAAAAATAGCACAGTGTATGAAGGGAAAGTCACAGCATGGAAAACTAAAGGTGAATTCTTTCATCTATGCCTCACTCTCCAGCAACACCTCTGCCCACTGAGTATGAAATTTTGGCTAACAATGTTAATATCTGCCAGTGTGTTTCCTTATCACATCCTCCAAGCTGTTTTACCAAGACATAATCAGGCTTCTTCTACCCTGCCTCTTATCCCCTTTCTGTGTCTTTTGTTACCAGCCACTGCTTTGACATCATTTATGTCCAAAACCCCCAAGAGAAAACACCACATTCCTTCTTAAAAAAAACATGCTTTTCTCTTCGCATGAAATCAATCCAGCTATCTGCATCTAAAATAGTGAAATGTTCTTTTCCCTGTAGAGTCTCTTTTTTGCCAGTTCTGGAGCTAAAACCACCGTTAAAACCTATTATTCTGATTGTATTACCCCAATCCACCCCAATCTGATTGTATTATCCCAATCTCTAATCTTTCCCTGCCTGCTCTTTCATTTCTCTAGGTCATGTCCCACAAACTTCGCTTTCTGACACCATCACATTACTCTGCTCCATCAGCAACTTCCATTTACTGCCCCATTCCCTGTATTTTCCGGGCAACATCTCAGTACAAAATTTTCCAGCCTTATCCTCCTCCAATTTTGCTGTCTTCTCTCATTCTCCACTTCACATTGCCCCACAACAGAAAGGCTTCCTACGTGGTTAAAAGACCTTTCTCCCCCAGCACTGGTTCTTCACCGGTAGAAAGCATTTCAGACCACAGTGGGTTTTCCTTCAGTTGCAATCACTCAGCATCAGCTTTCCTCAAAGCTTTCCAACAACCACGGCTAAGCTTCTCTGCTAGAAAAAGCTCTTCTTCAACAGACTACTCAGAGCTTCACAAGCTTCTACAAAAGACCCTCAACTTTCTACACTTACCCCTCATATCTCTTCCTGGTTGTTAATCATTTTTCCTTCCACCTGTGAAGGCAGGGAATTGCAGCCAGATGGGTCCCTTTCAAGAGCCTATTTACACCCTGAGAGCTTCCCTCAGGTTCCTTCAAATTGCCTCCTACAGCTTCTCCCCACACCCTAAAATCAATGCTCATCTCATGTGTGTTTGTGCCCATCTGTATCTTCTTTATCGTTATTTTTTCCCCTTTCAAAAGTTAATTATCTAAATCACAAAAATCTTTACTAGGCTGAATGGAGTGATAGCATAATCAATGGATTTGTAAACAATTTGTAAACCCCATGTTTCTGATGCTTCTTACTGCCAGTTCACGCATTTAAACAGCAGCAAATATCCCACCCTACCTCCTCCCTGAGTGAGACCACTGCAATCGAGTTCTCTGACTCCTACATAAAGCACTCCAGAGCATTCCTCGGAACACTTTCTGCACTGAGGTGGCTGCATCTGCCTCCCAGATCATGGCTAAATGAGACAGTCAGGTCTTTAAACCAGGAATCAAATATTTGTCTTTAAAGCATGTCAGTGCTTTAAAAAGAAATATCGTACAGGATTTGCAATTAACAGGGAGGAGACATCTCCTCGTTCCACACTAAAACTTTGTCAGCGATTAACACCTTCAGGAGGCTCCTGCTTGAGTGGAAATTGCATACCTTGGGATCTCGGCTGTCAATCTGCTCAGCAGGGGAAGGGGTCAGAATGGTGAAAAACAGCTATTTGGGCTTTCAAAAATGTTTCTCTTGCAATTCATTCTTCCCTTGACTTTCTGACTAGTTAACAAATGGTGAAGCTGCCACACTTCTGATTTTCCACAGAGCTATCCTCAGTAAAAGCTACGACTGTTTCAGGAACAAAAAGCAGTATTTGATATTCAAGTTCCCTTCACCATAACTTTTTTAGCAGCCAACGAAGATCATCTTATGGCAAAATATTGCCAAGATTAATTTTAAAACCACCTTCCTAGCTACATTCTCCATCTGAAGGTGTCAGAAGCCACATTTCTGCTACAAGGAATTCAGACAGGCTAATGCTTGGTTTCAGTCCCGAGGGAAAGGCAAGATCATTACATTTCCCATCAGTATCAGTAAATATTTTTCATCTGATAGTCAATAACACCAAAGCATTTCCTTTCTATAATGTCAGAATATTAAACATTAATTTCAAACATACAGAGAAATGTGGTTCTGGACACTTCAATGATTATCAGTGATAAAATCCCCCTAAGTGGTTCAGAAAGGAAAACATTTGAGCCTTTGAGACTACTCTCTGACTTGCCTCTCTGCAGCACCTTCAGTGCCCAAAGAATTTCAGCAAAAATCCTTTGGTGATGCCCTCCATGCAACTGAGGAGACTCAGCAAAGAGGAGACAGATGGAAACCAAATCTCTTGAGGACAGAAAAATACAGCTTTGAATGCATAGGGCCCACGAATACACAGGGCCCATTAGCAGAAGTGAGGGTCAAAGAGGACAGAGGAACAAGCAACTTTTACACTTATTCTTATAGATTTGGTATAGAAGATATGTCCACCATGTTGTCGTTATCTTGGTGCCAAAGCAAGTCAATTGGCAAGGTTTCTCACTACAGCTTTTGACACTATCAGAATGCAGACAATTTTGGTTGATATTTTAGTGTAGAAAATGTCACTAAAAATGACATAGCTCCAAGAAATTTTCTGGTTTTGACTAAACTGTATTTTCTAACAGAAAATTCTTCTGACAACTTTCTTCCCCCTGACAACTTTCTTTCCCCAAGTGGCTCTAATATTAGTATTTAATGACTTATGTGTCTCAGTGGTGTTTTCAATTTACTGACGTCATCTGTCCTGTGTAAACTCAACACAGAGGCTGAATATTTAAAACTATGTGTCATCTATCTTCTTCTGTCCTTACTGCGCTACTGCATTCATTCCCCATCCTTCATTATACCATGTATTGCTACAATGAAATATTTTCATCTCCTAGCAGCTGCTACTGCATAATGTATTTCTGGATCATCTGAGTAGCTTGTTAGGAGGAAAATTTACTAATGAGTTAAAATTCAATTTGTCTTGTGTCATCCCAGTTCAGACATCAACCACACAATGCCATATATTTAAGCAGATGCCCAAAATTACAGACATCTTTTCTCTGAACTCTCTCCAGCAACAATCTCCACATATGTCCTTATTTAAACAAAATGATCTCTATATAAAGGATTAAGTACAGGTTTCCTGAGTAACATTTTATAATGAGATGCTGATTCTTTTGTACAATATTCTCTGCTCCTCATGAAATTTCTCAAAGTATTTCTTTCCCCTGCTTGCTCATAAAGGTTTGTTTCGCACCAAAATTCACCTTGCCAAATGCAAGATTTCTCAGAAATTACTCTTTCTGCCTCACCCTTCAATACCTCAGTGTCAGAAAGGAATAGAGATGGATTCTTCTGCTTTCCTCAGCGCAGTTCTTGGCTTAGATGAATACTGATTTACGTGAGTGGAAAAGGCACAGACTCCACATTTCTCCTCAGCTACTTCATCCTGAGATGATGCCAGATGCAATGGAGACAGGAGATACGGGGAGGATAGAGCAAGGCAGGCAATGAAGTTTTCTTCTCTTTGTGTGTGCATTTCTCTTTCAGACTGACAGGAACACTGGTGATCTCTTAACTCTTTTTGGAAGGACCTTTGGAAAGTAGTTTGGGATTGGTTTTCTTATTTTGCTTTAAAGCCATCCCTCAGATGCCTCACTGATAAGCCTGCCTTAAGAACTTGAATAGCACTGAAGAAAATTGGTGCTGCTGTACCCAGGACAGACACTTACAGCAATTTAAAAAGGACATGCACAGCCATCAAAGCAGAGGCAGATAATCCAGAGCACAAACAGTTCCTGGAAATATTTGTTACACTTAACATCACCTTAGAAGTTCTAGGAAACATCAGAATCTCTTTGGTTAACTCTGCTTTAAGAGAAATGTGCAGAGAGAACTTGCACTGAAGCAGTATTTCACCTCCACTGTTTGCCGTCGTGAAAACACAGGTGAAATGAAACTGCCAAGACAGAGCTGTTTCTCGAGGAGGGCTGGAAGGGACCGGCATCCAAACAGGACAGGAGAGCAGCAGGAAGCAATTCTACTTGGGATAAAACTAAAAGGAGAGACTGAGAAGCAAGTGGGAAGCACCAGAAACATTCATTTTCTCTCTCTGAATCCATGCACAGATCAGACAAACCATCAGTATGGATGTTATTTGCTCCACTGGATATTGTGTGTATCTCTACCCCGTGTACAGACAGACTTTTACACTGCAATGACAGCCTGCATCCTTGTGCCTGTACTGCTCTTGTCCAGCTGGCAGGCAGGAAGAGATATGGCAGGTGGACATAGCAGGACCACCACCTTCACGCTGAAGCCTCCAGGTGTTCCCCTCTGTGAAGAGTGTTATTCCTGCTGGCTGTGCAGCCCCCCACTGCCAACACCTGCAGGATCCCATTTAATTGCTGCCCTGGGCTGCCACAGGAGCTCATCAGAGCATCAGTGCAGGCTGCCCTGGCTCGTGGGCTGACCCGTTCATCGTGACAGTCACTAGGGTTATGCTCACCCCTCATTAATACAGAAACGCTTGCCTTCCCCAGCCCTTCTGCATCAAGGCAAAGCATCAGCACTCACACACCTACACACAGGTGTGTGCGGCTCTTGCCTTGTGTGTTTACTGTTTATCCTTTTTTTTCAGGAATCACACTCAGAATGTGTTGCTGTCTGAGCTGTCACTGCCTGTCACATTACAATGACGATTGCTGCTTTCAGAAGCCAGTTCAGGTTGTTTAATCATCGCTTCCCTCCAAGCTGTCCATCACAGGGTGGTCGCCAGGCAACAGCATCAACAGACAGGGCTGTGGGTGGCTGATGAGGAGGAGGAGGAGGATGCAGCACACATTTGCAGGGAGGAAGAACTCACGTTCCCATGGGAGAGGGAGGTATGGGAGCTGCTGAGTCTCTCTCTACCTGATAGGATCCCAGCCTGCAGCATCATGAAAGTAACGGGGATTTCAGCAATTGCTGAACCCAGTGTTTGGTGGAGGGAAGAAGACGCCAGGAGCCTGGCCCATGGCACAGGAGTGCAGAGCTGGGTTTCCTTTCCTCAGCTCTCATAAGTGTCCTTGGTCCAACTCCCTCCATCACAGGGCCCTGCCATCCTGCCCTGGCCACAGCCACAGGCACAGCCTGAGGTATGAGATAGCTGGAATCAACCACATTTACTCCTTTAACAACTTTTAAATTAGTTGTTTTGGAGTGGATGACAAGTTTCTGGAGAAAAAAGAAAGATCACGTGTCATCTTACAAAAGTTGAAAATAAAATGGAAGGCAACACCAAACTGGAAACTTTTCATCCAAAAGATGAGCTGAAGAATATTTTATTTATTTTTGTTTCACTTTTTTGCTTTCAAGGATACACAATTAAACAGTCATTTGTTATTGAAACAAACAGACAGATCTGCATCAAAGCATCCTTTGATGAGAGCCTAAATATTTACTACTAAACTTCATCAGCTCATCTGTAGTGACACGAGGTCACTGGATCCAGGCTAAGTCCACACCTATGTAGGCCAGATCTATATTCTCCTCATCTCTAGCCCAGGTTCTGTCACTCTTAATATATTGAGGGGTGTGTGAAACATGAACACAAATGAAGTGGAGAAGGTGTGCTGCAGTCCCTCCCCATGGTTCAATCCTCAGCCAGAGTAACATCTCAGGGAATAATCACTCCCTAAACTTCTCTAACATGGTGGCATTTTAACATGGACCTGTGCATCTTGAAATTAAGTTTACTGCAGCCCCTGTTTTGGTGGTATGTTTCTTACTAAGCTGTTTAGCCTGCCCTATAAAAAAAAAAATCTATTCTAAAGTTTCAATCAAAGTAAGATCTCATTTTTATTTGCAGACAACCGTTTCCAAAATTTGATTGTGATTCCAATAATGATTAATTTAAAGATTTTATCTTTCACCTACAGGAATGTATTTTTTTCTTGGAAAAGTGAACTGAAAGCAACGGAAAGCAAACTAATTTTCCATATCACATTCTTTGGCATATAGAGCTTGATTTTCCGCATAAGTATTATTTTTACACCAGAAAAATATAATTACACTTACCTGTAAGTAAATACTTAATAAGGTCCTCAAATATTCATTTGCATATTCAGTGGAATTGACTTTTCCTATGTTTGTTTTCAGAGAATATTCAGTGAAAGGTACTGACACCACTTTTGGCCAAGACAGGGCAGATTAAGCTGTTTCTAAAGATTTAAACTGACCCAGTGACACACACAGAAAGGGAGCATATGACCTCTTTCATGTGCTGAAATTATACTTTGTAGTTAAAAGAAAAATTTTCCAGGCAAAGTCCAAATGATTAAACAGCATCCATTTCCACATTAGTGAGGAATTTCTCATTGCTTCTGAATCAGGAATTTTATGAATACTTCACCCCCCATAAAAAAGTGCACCTGAGAAAATCCCATAATGAGCAGGGACAATTTATGGAGATAAAAACATGCCTACGTTTGTTATATAAAATATTTCCCTTGAATTATTTTCTCCACCTTAAATTTAGTGAGGGAGGTGAGAATGGGGGGAAAAAAGAGAAACATTTGAGAAAAGGCACGGGATATCTCTGTTGGGTTATCTAAATAGCCTGAGATTTTCTAAGGAACTTTTCACTTTCTCCTGACAACGTGCATGAAAATTATCTGCAAGAGCTCATGGCACTGTTTTCCTTACACGATCATCAGCAAAGGTGATCTCAAACCTCATACAATTAGGACGTGAACACTGACTCTGGGTTGGGACCTGGTGTTGTAAACGATCAAGAGCTTCCCATTTGTAGGTAAACAGTTTCCACCCCAATAGCCCAGACGAGATGAAGCTTTCCCAAGAGGGAAAGAGAAACCACAAGGTCCATGACTCCCTTGACCTTCCTGCCCCTGCAAAAGCAGTTCTGCCCCAAACACGACACAGGGACAGCACAATGAAGGCCCTGTCCCAGCACAGGCTGCTCCTGTTGGGGATGCTTGGCATTGACATCCCCCCACAGCTGCTGAAAGAGGTGCAACTTCCCTCCTTCTTCCCCCACACCACCTTAATCTCCACCTGCTTCCTCACCCTCCTGCTCCCCACTCGTCCCATGTCAGGGGCACCTCAGCACAGCTGCCCTGAGCACGTCCCTGCCATGGCAGCACAGGGGAGTCCAGAGGCAGCTTCAACAGCCAGCGTGCAGTCACAAGAGAACATCACTCCCCTGTTGAGGGACACAATGGGAGGTCAAATTAAGTTCTTAGAGACCCTCTAAAAGGAAGGAATTACATTTTAGGACATATCCTAAAATATCCTGTTCCTTCTGAAAGTACTTTTCTTTTATGTTCCCCAAGGAGAGAAAGTACAGTACCAAGTAAAAGTGTTATTGTGTTACCAGCACTGAGAATTAGGGATTAAGGGCTCTTACATTAACTGTTGTTTGATTTAAGACACAGCCAAAAAAATTCCAAGTGGCACAAGAATAATTTTACCGCATCAACTTTTATATGCATTTGAAATTCTAAAATAATTACTTTATCACCCAGTGCTGCCATTTGAATTGGAATCAAGGTCCATTTTCATTTAACATAGAAATGCCAATTAGAGCTGTGGGAGTCATTGATTTTTTGGTTTGCTGGCCAGGTATAAAAAAATAATTGAGAGGAAAAAAACCACCTTATGTCAGTCTTAATCTTTTCTCCTCCTTGGAAATGTAAACCTGAATGCAGCTTTGCATCTGGATGAACAGGATCCAGTACACACAGCTTTTATGATAACAGCAGTTACCTAAACATAGGCGAATATAGTTTGAGGTGCTCTACAATTCCCAGACCTGAGCATCAGGTAGGACACAGTTCCCACAGGATGCTCTCACCCTGTGAAGCAGCAGACAGAGGTAATACCATCTCAGGTGTCACTAGATGCCTCTGTCCAGGACACTCAATCAAGGTTTTGTATCACTGGATCATTTTTAAATAAAGAGCATAAGAATAGGAAATCAGCTCCAAAAATGCTGCCTTGATTCAAAACAAAAAAATGTTACATTTAACCTTTCAAGATTTGGGCTTGTTTAGAGCTATTTCTCAGGAGCCTTGGAATCAAAGGAAAATCAGTGTGAACCTACGAAATGGTCTGGCCAAGCTACAGTAGCATTTTCCAGAGAAAGAGGTCTTTAATGGGGCAGTTTCACTCGCCTCGCTGGAGCTCTGCACAACACAAGGGTTGTATTCACTCTGACATAGTATGAAAGGCCCAGAGGATGAGAGACTGTCCAAGGCCAGTGCTGATCTTGCAGCCCTTCATATGTAAAGCTGTGTCACAACTGAATGGGTCAGAGTGGTCTCTAACCCCTCTAGAATGAATTAAGGACTTCTGACCTCCTTGCTTCCCCCTCTGGACTGACATCACCATGATCACCAGGTTAGGGAAATACACACGTCTTACTTGAAGCCATGAGGAAAGGGAGAAACCCATTTTCTATTATAAAGTACTGTATTAAGGAGATTGAAAGCTATAACCCGATTGCTTTACACAGTTTATAGCCTCTTGATATTGCATGAATGCCAGTTGCAACTGTCAGAGCTCTTCCATTATTCTCCTTAATCTCCCCTTGTGATGGGATTTGCATATCCCACCTGTCAGTGGCAGAAGCTCCTCATCGTCTCCCAAACTCTTTCACAGAGACCAGAATCACACAATGACAAGCCTTTCTTCTAGTCCTCACAGATTCTCTTTCACTTACTGCTTTCTCTCGGAGCATGGCTCTTCTTATTAACAATTTTCCATGTATCCTATTTCATATTCTGTATATGAAAAGCCTATGTTTTATCCAGCCAAGAAATATATCTAGAGATGGACTGCAATAAAGAAGAAAGAAATACTATGGCTGTTGACTCATTTTTTTGAAAAATCAAACACACACACAAGAAAATAAATACCAAAAAACCCTGAAGACCTCTGGTTAAAGGAATAAAGTCCTACCCAGCTACAGGAAATTTAGAGGAGGTTTAATATCTAGAATGGATGTGAAGTATTTTATGATCCAACAGTACTAAATATAATCAAGAAGACAAAAATTTGAAACAGGGAACTTTTAGCAATATTTTAATTTGATTTGATTTTTTTTTCTGGTTTTAATTCCCATTTTTCTTTCCTCATTTTTTATTCAGCCCTTCCAAAATATATTCTCAGTGGCTCTAGCAAGAGATTAGCCTGAAACAGTCTCAGCATCCGGTGCATTATACTCTTAATACTATTATATATTCTTGTAATGTGTACATAATACAGACTCCATCTCACTGAAGTGTATTAATGCCAGCATCCTCCTTGCATGAATCTTTTTTGAGAGCTGTTTTCAGCACCCTAGGAATCAACCTCAATAAGAAGAAAGTGACACTGGGGTCATTCCTCACCGTGGGTCTCACTGAACACCTGGCTCTGGGCTCCACATCCATGTTCATCACCGTAAAATTCCTCCTTTATAGTGATTCAATTGCCATGGGAGGAAGGGAGCGAGGGGCTATCACAGCATCACACAACGTAATGCTGGTCACTCACGGGATGATGTTGGCACATTCTTCATTCATCCCTGATAGCTTTTCTTTGGAGCCACTGCTCTGTCAGCAAGGCAGAGACAGAGGCTATCAGCCATATCCTCTTGCATGAACACGGCATTTGGGCAAAGGCTCCAAGTGACAAGATGTGAAAAAAAACCATTTTGATTATGGTCCCCCATTCTGGACTGAACAGAAGAACGCTGGCAATTTAAGGTACTCTTGCCATGCCTTTACTGCCTCACTTGTAGAAAAGAATATATTTATTATCATCTTCATTCATCGAAAGCAAAAATCAGATTCAAATTTGAGTTCTTGGGAACCTGACTCCTAGAAATTCCGAGTTCACTTTCCACAACCTGTCATACAAGCAAATACAGAAAGAACAGTGCTTGCTGGATTTAGCAAACCAGAGGCTGAAAGGGAGTATCATCACTGCCTGTAAAATAATTCCAGGGGATGTAAGTGCCAGGGAGGGAAAATAACTTCAATTAAATGGAACACACACAAATGAGAAAAAAATTAATCTAAATTGCCCAATGGCAACATTAGAACAGAAATCAGAGAGAAGTTTCCAACAGTCAGGAGAAAAAGGCTTGGAACAGCTACCCAAAAAGTAAGAACGCAATAGAAGGGTGAAAGGGTTGATAGAAACCCAGCTGTTTGTACATGTTTGTAGTTTGATCAGTTCATGGCTGTAGGATGCAGTACTATGTGCCATTCTAGAAGTTCCTCATTTATCAAGTAGGTCTGAACACTTCAGCTGAAAATCCAACAGTATATTTACAATTACTTTGTCCAGGAGGAAATACAGTGCATTGGAAATATATGGCTGCATCATTATTCTGCCTTACATGTGCCCAGTTTGTCCTGTCAATAACATTAAGTAACATCTTGCAAGAAATACCTAATGCAGAGTCTCATCTTGCCTAAAAGCTCTCCCATGAGAGACCTAACTCTTCCCCTGCTGTCTAGTGTAATCACCTGACAGGAGCAATGATGATCTTGCAGGCTTCATCCTGCACTGGACCCTTCAGCTGTATTGATCTTCTGCTGTGGATGGAATATAAAACCTGTCTGGCCATGGCTGTTTTGCATCTACTCCCAGCTCCACCTCTGTATCTCCATCAGTCTGCTGAGGATCTGCTGCTGTGGAGGACCTATGAGAAGCTCAGCTTTGTCTTTCCAACCACGTAAATCACAGAAGCTTGAACCAGCTGTTTGAAGGTATCATGCTCACGTAAAAGCCAATCCCCAGGTATACAGCCAAGTACCTGCTCAAATTCTGTGCCACACACTTTGAGATCTACACCAACACCCAGCCCAGGAGAGCACTTTGTCCAGTGCAAGGCAACAGTGAACTGCCATTATAATAAGTGAGTTGAAACCCATGCAGCTTTCCTTCACAGCCCCACATTATAGCACCAGCTGTAGCATCAAGGCACTCACTCAAACTCCCTTACCTTTCAACCTCCTCCATTTTTTTTGCTCTTTCTCCAGAATACTTTCAAATTAACAAGTAAGACATCGATCTCGCTCCAAGCCAGCTTAGGACAGAAGCAGTCTTCATTTTTTGTAAGCTCTGAAAAGCATCTGTATCCCAAAAGCTCATAATGGACATCACCTAGAGACTTGCTTCTCTCCATTAAAACCAAGTCTCTCTTTTAGTTCCACACATAAATCTCTGCTAGCTGTTTTCCCCTAGTCTATAGCATGGCATTAAGGCAGCTATGGGGACTCCAAATCTACAGTGTCAGGACACACCACATCAGCAACACGTCTGATATCTCCATGAGCTAGGAAACCTGCCAACTTCTACATGATGATGACATTTCTCAGTGTTGCAAAAAGGCAGGAGATCTCACTTGTGTGTCTTGTAACAGAGATTTGAGTAAGATTTTAGCTCATTTGAACTTTCACTCCAGTTTTATGGGAGCCAGTGGAAAGCTGCTCAGGATGTATCAAAGCAGGTAAGTACTACCAGGATCCATTTACAGACTCAATAGTCTAGGCTTATTATACTGTCAAAATGATTCCAGGCAGGCTCAGGCCAGTTAACACCTTCTTGGATCATTCCCAGACAGTCTGGCACTCAGTGCAACCAAAGACCCTCTTTAGCACTCACTTTTGCTGCAGCCAGTCTTCTGAAAGAGCTCAGGATTGTGGAGATGCGGGACAGCTTTGTGTGGCCTCACTCACCTCCAATGGAGTCAAGGAAAGCCTGAGGCCCACCTGTATTTTAATGTAACACTGGATACACTCCTGATTTCATCCTCATCAGTCATTTGACAAGCCAGGCTCCCTAGACCTATGGTCACTCTCTCTCCTGCTGACTCCATCAGTGAAACAAGGTACACAGGAGGGATTAGTGAGTATCTGAGCTGTGTCCCTACAGATGAGCAGAGCATGCTCCAAGTGTCTGGATATGAATGTGGATTTGGAGAGCAAGTTGTCCAGGGAGTACCTAAAATAACTGATGTGCCAAAATAAGCACTGATCTAAAACAATTTATGTTGATGGAGTTATACCTGGACAACTTGGACTATTATTTATTAGTCTTATTGTACCTGTGGCCAGGCATACAACAAGTTCCTCAGACAAGAATGCCATCACTTCAGTGGTGCACACACTCAATATGAAATCAGCCAAGCCTGAGAGAAGTTGCAAACACCCAGAACAATCCCATACAGTAATTAGGAGTCCTTTCAGGACTTCCTTCTGCTCCACCAGCAGCATTGCAATTATATCCACACCACCTACCAAAACAAGGATATAAGGAACCACAATGATGCTGACAGGATAAGGTACACTGCAATAGAAAGACTTGGTGGAGACAATACTTTAATTTTCCAGTTTTTCCTCCTAACAGGATTTCAAATATTTTGAGCTTTATTTTTGATTTTTCCTGTACTCACACAGATACTGCAAACTATGATCCTTTTCACACTGCTCCTCTGCCTGGGCAAAAGTTGCTTGACAGCAGCACTTACAGAGCACGTAAGAATGAAAATGAGAAGTGTGTTGCATCCCTGTGCCACAGCATGGAAACTCCAGCAGGAAGCCAGCAGCTGCTGCTGGTGGGTGCAGGCAGGGCACTGGGGTTACACAGCATCCCCACAAGCAGCACCATGGGACCCTCTGCAACCCCTATGCAGGCAGAACTATGTATGCTGTACCCTAAAGGAAGCATTTCACCCCAGGCCCATCCCACTCCCAACTCTATCACAGATGGGTACCCAAAACCTCCACACTGAGACAATAGGCCAGTGCCACTTTGGGCTTCCTCCTGAACACACACGATTGCTTCAGCTGAGCCTGGACAAGCCTGTTGTGCATCCAGGTCCTGCTGGGGCCCAGCTTCAGTGAGTGTTGTGAGGGGGCTGCAAGCACAGCAAGAAACAGAACAGCACTGCCAGAGCCCCCGCAGTGAAGGGGTGGGGGGGGGGGCATAAAATATCCCTGTATACAATGCAACCTGCAGCTCTCGGGGAAGGACAGTCACAAAACATTTCCCCACAGCTCCCTGAAAACATATGTACACCAACACGCTTAGAAAGTAAATCAGTCCCTGACAACAGCAGCCCACGCTACCACAGTGGGCAGAAACACATACACAAGTATATGTGTACCTAAACACATATATAACAATAGATGTGTCTTGAAAAACGTACAGGTGAAACATAATTGCACTGATAGACCAGACAAACTGCTGCCTGCTGGATGGCTTTTTATATCAGAATCTTTTTTTTTAGCAAATGGGTCACTTGAAACCAGTGTCAGCCTCAATTCAATTTGTATGAACAGACCTGAGTTCCTACAAGGCAGCTTCTGTTCATACAACTATTTAAGAATAGTCTAGCTGAGTTGTGAAGAAAGGGTAAAGTCCTTCAAAATGGAAATGACAACTATTCCCCTGTCAATTAACTGATTAAAAACTTCCTGATGAGACCATAAAACCATGTCCCAATTAACTAGGGCTGAACCCCACAGTGAGGTCCTTACAACATCCGCTGCAATTCTAAATTGAGTAGCTCAGTACAATCTATACCAAAAGGAATTCATAACGACTAGACTATCATTTCAAAATGTTATCAGTCTCCTAGTACTAAAGCTGAAACGGAAACCAAAGATTTCTGCCAAGCAGCCAGAAACCCTGTGGAATCACAGCTGCAGACCTTAGAGGAGAGCCTGAGTCCTTGTTTCTCCTGGGAAGTTGTACGGGCACCAGTCACGTAGTGGCGGCATCCCTTTCTCTCTCTCATTAGCATTCTGCTCGGTGTCTCTAAGAGGCAAAGTTGGAGAATTTGGACAGACAGATCCCTCCACTTCTGCTGGTCCACAAGCAGAGTTAAGGGCAGGCAGAAAGCACTCCAAGCAATTTACCTTGCCTTCCCTGGGCCTCGGCCCTCAGCTCCAGGTACTGCTGCAGCAGAGGCTGGAGGGATACAGTGCCCAAGTTAACCTGGTAACTTTGATGTCATGACTTATGGCTCCAGCCTGGAAACCAGCTGCCTACTCCTCTGGCCAGTTTTGTTCTGCTTGGCTCAAGTCAGAGCTGTTTTGATGCTATTCCTGAGACACGGGCAGGTTATGAGGAAGAAACAAGAATTGTCCTGTTTAACACCGTGGTGACAAGAGGCAAAAAGCAGCTTTATTCCCTACACAGAGACACCTCGGAGGCAAAGTCCTGAAGCCCTCCAGCAGCTCCCACATCAGCAGGGTCTGAGGACGAGCCCTTGGGCTGACATGGGCCCCCACAGCTGGAAGGAGGAGAAGCAGCAGCAGAGGGGCTTTCCCTGGGCATCCTTACAGCTGAGCCTCCCAGGCTCTCCGTGAGGCTTATCCCGGGGAGAAAGCTGGATGCGAAGGCGGATACCCCTAAAGCGACCCTTCCCGTCGCACCGCGGGCGGTGGCAGCGCTGGATCCCGCTCTGCTCCGGGGCGAAGGACAAGGGGGCCGGAGGGGGATGTGCTCAGCGGGCGGGCGGGTAGCGGAAAGTTTTTCTACTCCAGAAGAATGGCCCTTTTTGAAGCCCTTCTGCCCCACTGCACACTGCTAAGCGAAACCAATCCCCGGCGCCCGGAGGCGCAAAATCCCCTTCGAAGAAGAAAAACCCAGCACCCCCCACCCCCCAGTACATACATACAAACGGGGAAAAAAATTTTAAAAAGAAAAAAAAGGAGG